>OZ010682.1:1815594-2482563 GCA_963932265.1 Thymelicus lineola | reverse complement strand
ACCTGAAGCTGGAACGGTCACGCCTGATGAAGTCTACGCTTCGCCCAACACCTATCCAAATCCAGGGATCCGAAAACTTTCAACTTGAGCTGCAAAACCGTTTTGCGTACCTAGAATCGTGCACGTCAGTGGACGATTATAACACCAGGATGGTAACAACTGTCCACGAGGTAGGGTCGAAGTATTTCAAGACCCACCCTAGTGGTAGATCTCAGGTTCTCTCAGAACAAACTCTCGGTCTTATGAGGGATCAACGAGAACTATGTGTGCAGTCTCCAACCTCTATGAGGGAATACCAACGGCTCAATGAACAGATCTCCAAGTGCAGGCGACGCGATTTGCGAAAACACAACGCAAATTGTGTAAAAAGCACTATTGAGCGAAACCAGGGCTCAAAAGTGTTCGCCAGGGATCTGTCTATTGGGCAAAGTCAGCTTACGAGGTTGAAGACCGAGTCCGGCACCATGGTTTCGTCGAAACCCGAAGTTCTGAGGGAGACTGAGAGATACTACGGACGGTAGTATGCCTCTTCTCAAGCTCCACCTCCTCGCGAGGAGAGCGACAAGCGAGCTAAACCGAAGATATCCCGGACGTTATCCTGTATGAGATTAGAGAGGCTCTCAAACAGCTTAAAAACAACAAGGCACCGGGAGATGACGGAATCACAACCGAGCTTCTGAGAGCTGGAGGAAAACCCTTTCTAGTGGCGCTCCAAAAACTGTTCGATTCCGTCATCAACCGGAACTACCCCGGAAGCGTGGAGCAAAAGTGTGGTGACGCTGTTCTTCAAGAAGGGCGATAACGACCCGCGTGGCGCAATGGTTACGATGCCGGATCACCGCGCCAAGGGTCCTGGGTTCGATTCCCAGCGAGGCGGAAATTTGAATGATGAGTTTGAATTTCTGTTCTCGGTCTGGGTGTGAATGTCCTTGTCTTGTGTGTTGTCCATGGCACCCACGACACAGGGAATCCTAGTGTGGGGCTATGAGTGTGAAGCGTTATTATTATTATTATTATTATTATTATTAATGCCCTTTTGAAGAACTACAGGCCCATTGCACTTCTGAGCCACGTTTATAAGCTGTTTTCGAGGGTCCTCACAAATCGCATTGCACGCAGGCTTGACGACTTCCAGCCTCCCGAACAAGCAGGATTCCGAAAAGGCTACAGCACCATAGACCATATACACACACTGCGGCAGATTATACAAAAGACCGAGGAGTATAATTTGCCGTTATGTGTTGCCTATGTGGACTATGAGAAAGCCGTTCATTCTATTGAGACCTGGGTGGTACTAAATTCTCTCCAGCGGTGCCGGATCGACTACCGGTATATCGAGGAGTTGAAATGTTTGTACTCATCCGCCACCATGTCCGTCAGAGTACACGACACAGCAACGAGCCCCATCCAATTGCAGAGAGGTGTTAGACAAGGGGATGTCATATCCCTAAAACTGTTCACCGCTGCGTTGGAATACGTGTTCAAGCTGATGGAGTGGAAACGACGTGGCATTAACATCAACGGCGAATACATCACACACCTGCGATATGCCGACGATATAGTCATCCTGGAGGGTTCCCTGGAAGAACTTGGTACAATGCTTGGGGACTTGAACAGCGCCTCACAAAGAGTGGGTCTTAGGATGAACATGGCCAAGACGAAAATCATGTCGAATGTCCATGTCACACCCGGTTGTTGTTGATGGCGCTGCTCTCGAAGTTGTAGACGAATACAATTACCTGGGACAAGTGATCCAGATGGGTAAGTCCAATTTCGAGAAAGAAGTCACTCGTAGAATCCAACTCGGATGGGCTGCGTTCGGGAAACTGCGTCATATCTTGTCGTCCAAAACACTACCTCAGTGCCTGAAGTCGAAGGTATTCGAGCATTGTGTGTTGCCAGTGATGACATACGGATCCGAGACGTGCTGCTTTACTATAGGCCTAATCCACAAGCTCAAAGTAGCGCAGCGGGCTATGGAGAGGGCTATGCTCGGTATTTATCTACGTGATCGCATCAGAAATGAGGAGATCCGTAGACGAACAAGGGTAACCGACATAGCTCAAAGAATTAGCCGGCTGAAGTGGAAATGGGCTGGCCACATAGTGCGAAGGACCGATTACAATAAGAGATTTTTATAAATAAGACCGTACGGGTCGGTAATAGAATTAAGTATGAAGATTACTTTATTCTATTAGCGACAGCAAAAATAAACAATAACTGGCTAAAATTTCTGCTTTAATGCAAACGTGGTTTGATGGATGTCATTGCTATGATTATTTTTCGGTGTCAAAAAGTTTCTTAATTTTGATATGAGATATTATTTAAAATACATTATCATACATTACTAAAAATTATTGCTTACGTCGAATCTTGTTTAAAAGAAAATCTATGAGACAAAATGTATGGCGTTAATTGATCAAATTATGTAATATACTCTTAAGAATCAAACAAGTTAAAAGAAACATCGAAAATAACGTATTAAAAGAAATAAAATCTAAAATGCTAACTATTGCAAAACATCTAACAACGCCATGGGGCGGTATTAGAAGCAACTTATGAAAATTATGTTTCTATTACCGCTTTAAGGGAAAATTCGAATTAAACCACAAAAAATAGTCAGAACGTTAATATTAGATGTGAATCTAGAAAACCAATATATTATTTATTATATTTACACATTTGCATGCAGGTACACATTTTATTTAAGTTAATTTCTCTTAAGTAATAATTATGTTTACTTACATAGCCGGGAGCGCAACACTATGAGACGGGCGTCCGTTGCGGGCGCGTCGCAGTTAATATCAAATTATTCTATTTGCTGATTATTTACGCACACAAACTTTATTATTTTTGTTTCTCAACATACATACCTAAAATGTTTTTAGGCTACAACTTTCATGAAATCTATAGTATGCCTTAAAACAGTGATTAAAAAAACTGGCGGTATTGGAAGCAGATTTTGGGGTGGCGTTATTGGGCGCGTTTACAGGTAAACGCGCCTATTACCGCCAGTTTAAGCCGACTTTGGATGAACTTCAGAAAATTAGATATATGTTGTTATGCTAGACAAGGTGTTTTAATTTATTCTTTAACATGATTAAATATCCTATGATATTCAGTACATAAATTCAGTAATTAATCACACAATATTTAATAAATAATAATTGAATCTAAAATAGCGATTGCTTCTATTACCGACGCATGGATGATGTTTGTTTCTAATACCGTTTTTTATGTTTCTATTACCGACCACTAAACTAGTATAAGTTTAAAATTAAAAAACTGCCTGCCATCAAAAAAGGTATCATGATATTATACCTTTTTGAAATCCTTATGCTGAGCTCTTCAGTTTGATACCCGTATTGCATTATTCGATTTATTTTTATTTTTTGATACTTCAATCAGTGACATCTCACAGCCACTATTTTTTTAATGTCACTTATTTAAGAATACTTGGGTTATCAAAACGAATCTAACGATATCTTAATTGTATTATTTGGTCCAGCCGTTTGGTAGATACGAGGTAATAAAGAATATTACAGACATACTTAATATACTTAGATGATCACTTCGGTGATCGGTGGATAGGGCAAGGAGGATCTGTGCCATGGCCGGCGCGCTCCCCGGACCTCACACCGATGGATTTATATTTGTGGGGGGAGGTTAAAAGTGTTGTGTATGCTAAGGAGTATTCGAACAGAGACGAATTAAAATTAAGAATAGTGACTGCTTTTGACAAAGTTCGAAGTGAAGTGTTCTAAACCGCGTAAAGGACAATTTGTGCAAACGTGCTGAACTCTGCATCACTCGAGGAGGTGAGCATTTTGGACATCTGTTAAGGCTTGTGTAAATCTAGACACGCGGCAGCGTGTCAAGCCAAGTTCAAGCAAAGGAACTGGCTAGCCAGCGCCATGCCGCGTGTCAAGCCAAGTTCAAGCAAAGGAACTGGCTAGCCAGCGCCGAGTGTAATATTACACGAACCACTTGGTGCCACTTTTGACCCTTTTATAACTCATAACCTCTTTAACTTAAACACATAAAACTACGTGTGTTTAATTATATCCATAAGGACATGTAGAAGCCTAAATTTCATGAAGCTGGCTCAAATGGTTATAAAGATATGAAGGTCAAAAAGTCGTAAATTTTAGTACTGACTGACTGACCGACATATAGTACCTAAATCTAACCTACTTCCAGATGACCTAGAAGGATGAAATTTGGAATCCAGCTCGGTAATTATGTGTAAGCGTAGGAAAAAATCAAAAAAATTAAAAAAGTTGAAAAATAAGTGGTGTCCCCATACAAAATTTGTATGGGACCGAAGCAGAGCCATCTAGCGGCAGTGAAAAGAAAAACTTTGGTCCCATACAAATCTTAGCCAACTCGCATTTACATTGTGAGCCCGTTATGTTACGTAAAACTCGCACTAAGGCCTCTGTGCACGCGGGGCTCAATATGGCATACTTCAGCGCATGGAGTATTGAAGTAGAACGAGGACTATCTTACATGAAGGGAAAGTTGAAAAGGTTTCCAGCGGTTTACAGAAAATAGAATTTCCAATAATGGCCATTTCTAAATGGCGCTAGTGTGTGACAGATATACGAACATGGCTGTTGTAAACAGAGTGAAGTTTGCTGAGTTATGCTACCCTTATCAATGGCGCTAGTGTCCGCCAAATAGATATTCGAACATAGCTATTTTTGACCGCACCGCAGCCCCACCCGTAATTTTACGCATTTTTACGGACACTTCCGTTTGCTGTCCCTTGCGGAAAGTAGTTGTAATGTGTTGTACCATGCGTGTTTTTCAATTCGCTTTCCGGTTTATGGTCATCACTATTTAATTTACACCTGAAACTGGTCATCCATGAAACGTCTATTTAGTCTCTAAGATTTGTGGACAGGGTATATTTTTCTTTACAAAAAGTAATGATATCCCACCAAAAACATAAATGTAAACAAGGAGAGCCAAGTTCAGTACAAAAATTATGCTTGGCTGTGGGCTTCGCCGCAAAAAGAATGGAGATCTAAATGAGTGCCAAGTTCTATGCAAAATCGAAATATGTATTTATAGGAACAAAATAACATTATGAATAGTATTAAACTCTATTTTCTTTGCTTTATTGGATATAAAATCAATACGTAAAACTTCAATCATTGTAAATAAACCCCAATTTAATCATTGTAAATAGGTATGATTCCCCCGAGTGGTGCCGGGTCCACTTTGTAGAATAGCACCACTCCTACTTTTTCCTGGGATGTCGTAAAAGGCGACTAATAGGATATTCCAGGAGACGGGCAGCAGCGTCTCCCTGCGGACTAAGAACATCTACTGCGGTCACCAACACGCACTGGCCAAGCGTGGTGACTACCAGCTACAACCTCCTTATGATAGCCACAACTAAGCCTCGGCCCCCAGTCCCCGGCAGCCCCACTATTCCTAGTTATGGTAGCGGCTATGGTAACGCCGGGGCAGGGGGTGCTAAGAATCGCCGGCAGAGATCGGGCTACCAATCTCAAAAACGACTTCTGCACCTAGCAATATATAACACCAGGACACTGAGGACCGACGACAAGGTGAAAGAGCTGGAAGAAGAGATAGACAAGTTAAACTGGAGTATTGTGGGTTTATCTGAAGTCCGAAGAGAGGGGGAGGACACGATAATACTCAAATCCGGAAACTTGTTCTATCACTGGAAGGGCGAACATCTGTCCCAAGGTGGTGTCGGGTTTCTCGTTCACAAGTCCCTCGTCAACAACATTGTGCAAGTTGGGAGGGTGTCGTCCAGGGTAGGCTCATTTCAATGTTGTGATGGGGGACTTCAACGTGAGACTGGGCATGCAAAGCGGCGCCGAGATGAAAGTGGGTCCCTACGGTCCTACACATTGGACGACAGAACCACCGAGGACACTTGCTGGCTAACTTTTTGGAGAAGAAAGGTCTCTTCATGATGAACTCCTTCTTCAGAAAGAAGCCGCAACGCAAGTTGTACCTACGCGGCCTGCCGAAGGCCCTTGAAGGTACTCTGGGTCGGGATACGCGTTTAAAGAAAGAATAGTCCCGCCGATATATTGAAAAATGTGGTTCGGGAACAGTCGAAGCCAAATACAAGTGGGGTTTCCGTACCTTGATATTGGTCTTCCAGGAGACGCCTCTCCACTTCAGCCTTGTAGCACTCGAAGGTAGTTTGTCAACGTGCAAGTTACGCTGGTGCTGGTGCACACCACTCACAATGCTTGTTGGAATCACAACTCCTCCTCCTCGCGTCGTTCCCTCATTACTGAGGATCGTGGCTCCGATCTGATATGACCTTCTTTATGATGTTTCTCCATCTTTGTCGGTTCTCCGCTGTGTGGTAAGCACTGTAGATGGGGATGTCAAGCGCCTCTTTGACCTGGTCAGTCCAACGTCTCGGACTACGTCCGCGTGGTCTCTTTCCTTCGATCTTCCCTGTGAGCATCAGCTTTTCTATACTGCTTGCGTCTTTTCTTGCTATGTGACCGAAGTACTCGAGTGTTTTCCGCAGACAGGTGGTAGATAGCCGAGTCTTTATGCCTAACATTTTTAATATCGAGACGTTGGTTCTATGCTCTGTCCAGCTGACATTCAACATTCGCCTCCAGCACCACATCTCAAATGCATCTATTCTCCTGCGATCAACAGCCTTTAAGGTCCATGTCTCAGCCCCATAAAGAAATATGGAAAAAATTAGAGTGCGTACTAAGTGCGTTTTCGTTCGCCGCGAGATATTCCGGTCTTTCCATAACTTAGAGAGCTGGGACATAGCGCTCTTAGCCATTCCTATTCGACGTCGGACTTCCGCTTCACAACCAGCTTTGTTGCTGATGTTGGACCCTAGGTAAATAAAATCTTTAACCACTTCTAAACCGGTAGTGCCATTGAGTTCCAGTTTTCCTGTACGATCCACATCCACAACCATTAGCTTTGTTTTGGCGCGGTTTATCGAGAGACCCAACTGAATACTCACACTCTCCAACCTCCCAAGAAGTATCGTCATTTCAGCTTCACTGGCAGCTATGAGCGTAGTGTCATCCGCGTAACGCAGGTTTGTCAGCTTCCGACCTCCAATACTGACGCCACCATTCCAATCCGAGAGTACTTGTCTCATGATGTACTCTCCGTAGGCATTGAAGAGTAATGGAGAGACTATGCAACCCTGCCGTACGCCTTTTGCAAATGACAAAGGTGCCGAGGTGGTGTCGCCAACCTTTACTACCCCAGAGCTGTTGCGATAAAGAGAGTGTAATAGCGCTGTCAGATGTTTAGGTACACCCAGCTCTGAAAGAACTCTCCATAGGTGTTCCCAGCTCACGCAGTCAAAGGCCTTGCTGTAATCTACGAAACACAGCAAAACAGGCGTGTCAAATTCGTAGCACTTCTCAATTAGCTGGTGGATGTTTAAAATTTGTTCCCTCGTGCCTCGTCCCTTTACAAAACCCGCTTGTTCGTGGGAGATTTGCCAATCCAGAAAACTTCGGAGTCGTTTGTTAATCACGTGAAGTAATATTTTACTAGCGTGAGAAATCAGCGAGAGTGTGCGGTAGTTTTCACATCACACACACATCCTGGCACGCACCTCTAATTTTCAAATATTATGTGCGTATTACAAGTTAATTATCACTTGCTTCGGTGAAGGAAAACATCGTGAGGAAACCTGCACACCTGCGAGTTCTCCATAATGTTCTCAAAGGTGTGTGAAGTCTACCAATCCGCACTGGGCCAGCGTGGTAGACTATGGCCTGTACCCCTCACATTGTGAGAGGAGACCCCGAGCCCAGCAGTGGGACAATTATGGGTTGTTGCTTTGCTTTGCTTTGCTTTTTTAACGTTTTCAAGTAAGACGAATCTGTTTCTTAGCCGCGCGCCTTCCTTGCCTCAATCCTCAATCCTCCTTTTCTCAATCGCGTGAGGTTCTTCGTAGTCCACCATTGGTCGGCTGTTCGGTCGTTGTCGGGTCGACCGACTCTTGTTATTGGCCAATCCGCGAACCACGTTCAATCGGCGGGAGATTTGAATTTGGAATAAGTTATAATTTGCGAATAGCGAACACAAGTGGACTTGGATAAGTCCTGATGAGATATACTTCATTCTGGCAGACAAACGGCACATATTTAATGATGTCTCTGTGATCAGCAGGCTTAAAACCGGAAGCGATCACTGACTTGTAAGAGGCACATTAAATATCGACCTGAAGCTGGAACGGTCACGCCTGATGAAGTCTACGCTTCGCCCAACACCTATCCAAATCCAGGGATCCGAAAACTTTCAACTTGAGCTGCAAAACCGTTTTGCGTACCTAGAATCGTGCACGTCAGTGGACGATTATAACACCAGGATGGTAACAACTGTCCACGAGGTAGGGTCGAAGTATTTCAAGACCCACCCTAGTGGTAGATCTCAGGTTCTCTCAGAACAAACTCTCGGTCTTATGAGGGATCAACGAGAACTATGTGTGCAGTCTCCAACCTCTATGAGGGAATACCAACGGCTCAATGAACAGATCTCCAAGTGCAGGCGACGCGATTTGCGAAAACACAACGCAAATTGTGTAAAAAGCACTATTGAGCGAAACCAGGGCTCAAAAGTGTTCGCCAGGGATCTGTCTATTGGGCAAAGTCAGCTTACGAGGTTGAAGACCGAGTCCGGCACCATGGTTTCGTCGAAACCCGAAGTTCTGAGGGAGACTGAGAGATACTACGGACGGTAGTATGCCTCTTCTCAAGCTCCACCTCCTCGCGAGGAGAGCGACAAGCGAGCTAAACCGAAGATATCCCGGACGTTATCCTGTATGAGATTAGAGAGGCTCTCAAACAGCTTAAAAACAACAAGGCACCGGGAGATGACGGAATCACAACCGAGCTTCTGAGAGCTGGAGGAAAACCCTTTCTAGTGGCGCTCCAAAAACTGTTCGATTCCGTCATCAACCGGAACTACCCCGGAAGCGTGGAGCAAAAGTGTGGTGACGCTGTTCTTCAAGAAGGGCGATAACGACCCGCGTGGCGCAATGGTTACGATGCCGGATCACCGCGCCAAGGGTCCTGGGTTCGATTCCCAGCGAGGCGGAAATTTGAATGATGAGTTTGAATTTCTGTTCTCGGTCTGGGTGTGAATGTCCTTGTCTTGTGTGTTGTCCATGGCACCCACGACACAGGGAATCCTAGTGTGGGGCTATGAGTGTGAAGCGTTATTATTATTATTATTATTATTATTATTAATGCCCTTTTGAAGAACTACAGGCCCATTGCACTTCTGAGCCACGTTTATAAGCTGTTTTCGAGGGTCCTCACAAATCGCATTGCACGCAGGCTTGACGACTTCCAGCCTCCCGAACAAGCAGGATTCCGAAAAGGCTACAGCACCATAGACCATATACACACACTGCGGCAGATTATACAAAAGACCGAGGAGTATAATTTGCCGTTATGTGTTGCCTATGTGGACTATGAGAAAGCCGTTCATTCTATTGAGACCTGGGTGGTACTAAATTCTCTCCAGCGGTGCCGGATCGACTACCGGTATATCGAGGAGTTGAAATGTTTGTACTCATCCGCCACCATGTCCGTCAGAGTACACGACACAGCAACGAGCCCCATCCAATTGCAGAGAGGTGTTAGACAAGGGGATGTCATATCCCTAAAACTGTTCACCGCTGCGTTGGAATACGTGTTCAAGCTGATGGAGTGGAAACGACGTGGCATTAACATCAACGGCGAATACATCACACACCTGCGATATGCCGACGATATAGTCATCCTGGAGGGTTCCCTGGAAGAACTTGGTACAATGCTTGGGGACTTGAACAGCGCCTCACAAAGAGTGGGTCTTAGGATGAACATGGCCAAGACGAAAATCATGTCGAATGTCCATGTCACACCCGGTTGTTGTTGATGGCGCTGCTCTCGAAGTTGTAGACGAATACAATTACCTGGGACAAGTGATCCAGATGGGTAAGTCCAATTTCGAGAAAGAAGTCACTCGTAGAATCCAACTCGGATGGGCTGCGTTCGGGAAACTGCGTCATATCTTGTCGTCCAAAACACTACCTCAGTGCCTGAAGTCGAAGGTATTCGAGCATTGTGTGTTGCCAGTGATGACATACGGATCCGAGACGTGCTGCTTTACTATAGGCCTAATCCACAAGCTCAAAGTAGCGCAGCGGGCTATGGAGAGGGCTATGCTCGGTATTTATCTACGTGATCGCATCAGAAATGAGGAGATCCGTAGACGAACAAGGGTAACCGACATAGCTCAAAGAATTAGCCGGCTGAAGTGGAAATGGGCTGGCCACATAGTGCGAAGGACCGATTACAATAAGAGATTTTTATAAATAAGACCGTACGGGTCGGTAATAGAATTAAGTATGAAGATTACTTTATTCTATTAGCGACAGCAAAAATAAACAATAACTGGCTAAAATTTCTGCTTTAATGCAAACGTGGTTTGATGGATGTCATTGCTATGATTATTTTTCGGTGTCAAAAAGTTTCTTAATTTTGATATGAGATATTATTTAAAATACATTATCATACATTACTAAAAATTATTGCTTACGTCGAATCTTGTTTAAAAGAAAATCTATGAGACAAAATGTATGGCGTTAATTGATCAAATTATGTAATATACTCTTAAGAATCAAACAAGTTAAAAGAAACATCGAAAATAACGTATTAAAAGAAATAAAATCTAAAATGCTAACTATTGCAAAACATCTAACAACGCCATGGGGCGGTATTAGAAGCAACTTATGAAAATTATGTTTCTATTACCGCTTTAAGGGAAAATTCGAATTAAACCACAAAAAATAGTCAGAACGTTAATATTAGATGTGAATCTAGAAAACCAATATATTATTTATTATATTTACACATTTGCATGCAGGTACACATTTTATTTAAGTTAATTTCTCTTAAGTAATAATTATGTTTACTTACATAGCCGGGAGCGCAACACTATGAGACGGGCGTCCGTTGCGGGCGCGTCGCAGTTAATATCAAATTATTCTATTTGCTGATTATTTACGCACACAAACTTTATTATTTTTGTTTCTCAACATACATACCTAAAATGTTTTTAGGCTACAACTTTCATGAAATCTATAGTATGCCTTAAAACAGTGATTAAAAAAACTGGCGGTATTGGAAGCAGATTTTGGGGTGGCGTTATTGGGCGCGTTTACGTTATTATTTACTTTTTCATTTTGTAGTTTGATTTTTTGAAATGAAATTTAGCTTTTTTTCTTTCTTGTTTTCTTTAAAATATTGAATTGTCATCGGTTCTCGATAAGTCTACGAAGTTTGAAAGAAATCTGACCGTTTGAAATGGGTCAAAATCAAGTCCAAAAAGGAGTCAATTACAAGTTACAAACAAACATACGTACAAGTGAAGCTAATATACCTAAAGCGTGTAAAAAGTAAGATTTCATTATTTCAACCACAGTTTTCAACTCTTATCAACATACTCGTATGTAAGATAATTAATTGCTTTGTACAAATAACCCTAGTTCGAACAAAATCTTATATTACCACGAAGACTTCATTACGATACGCTAGAGATATACTCGAAACTCCTACTATTTTTCTTTATCTGATTCGTTTAGTGAAGTTGCAAATGGACGGCGTGATACACAAATTCCGGCTTCGAATTCATCGTTAAATTTTAAATTGTGTTCTACCTCTTCTTACACATAGATTAAGAAAGAGACAGTAGACGATTGTCTAGTGAAATTGTGAAAAAGTGAATTCACCATTTACGGTATCATAGTGGGTTGGTTTACGGAATTTATTACTTTGTTTATTTTGTTCGGTTTTGGAATCGTTAAGAGTAGTTTTGGCTTTGCCGGATGAAGTTTGGACTTGATTTAACGCTGTTTCGGTACAGCGTTTAGATTTAAATTCAGTTGTAGTTATTTTTTTATTTGTAAGTACGGAATACGAATGGGATGTTTTTGCGGTTTTTGTGCCAAGTCTTTTTGAAGTTATGTAAAAACATGTAAATACAAAAGTTGTACACCTTTTTATTACCTACAACTTTGCCATTTAATTTTTTTCCATAGGACTTATAGTTTTGCTGGAAATTGAGATAAACCGTTTTTACCCTTAAACCCCCCCTCCCCCTCACTTCCCGGCCTCAGATCGCCCGTAAATTATTTTTCCTTTAATTTTTGTTATATTCTCTTCCTTTTGCAATGGGTTTCATCCTACTATTATTTTTTCATTTTTTTACCTTTTTCAGAGGTATCTGCACTGGCCTATGATGGGCAGAAGAGCCACAAAAGTGAGTCGTCACTCACTCATCGAAGTCTTTTGTCCATCAGTGTTATATTTTATTCAGTATCATCGATCAATAAATTTTGGAAACGATGGGAATATTATTAGTTAAGCAGTGATAGCCTAGTGGTTAGAACGTTGGTCTCCCAAACGCAGGGGCCTGAGTTCAAATCCTGGCACGCACCTCTAATTATCAAATATTAAGTGCGTATTACAAGTTAATTATCACTTGCTTCGGTAAAGGAAAACATTGTGAGGAAACCTGCACACCGGAGAGTTCTCCATAAAGTTCTCAAAGGTGTGTGAAGTCTACCAATCCGGGCTTGGCCAGCGTGGTAGACTATGGCCTGTACCCCTCACAGTGTGAGAGGAGACCCCGAGCCCAGCAGTGGGACAGTTATAGGTTGTTGCTTTGCTTTTATGCGAATATATTTTAGAATTAAGTTACGCAAATTTCTCATTTAAGAATATAAATTCACCGGCATAAAATAATATTGTTGCTGCCTTAATTTTACACAATTCGGACGTTCTTTCGAAAAGCGAAGTTTTTCAAAAACAATTCGTGAAAGGGCCTCGAGCGTTCGCTAAAACAATTAAAACACGCAGAATATAAACAAGTCATTGCATTGAAAGAAGAGATCTCCGCCGCTCAGCATTTTGGCTTACTCGCTGTTTTCCTTGTTACTAGGTTAGGCTAATTAAACTTGAAATGAAACTAGACAGACAGACACTACGTAATGTTACTGTACTGTTTGGTTGAAAAGAAAATCAAAAATGCTTAACACGTACTTAAAATCAAGCGTATTGATGATCAAATTTAAATGTAATGTTAATCTACGGAATAATTGTTGTAAAATACATTCAATTATATGAAAATATTTGCAGGAATTTCACTGATTGAAATATACTGATTTAGCCAAAGATAATTTAAAATTATTATAGTAGGTTATTTCAAGTACAAAATAAATCTTGAATTTTATGAAAATATTATTATAAGAAAACTATTAAATACGTTTAATATATAATAATACTAAATAAACTATTAAATATATAATAATATTATAACTATCAAATACGTTTGAATTGACTATGATTCTAAGAACAAGTTTATTCACTCATGACTTGAAGTCATGAAATGAAATAAAATGTTCATTCAAATTAATATAAAGAAATGAATTAATAACAAATAATTCGGCAAAATTTTACAGTAATACCACAGAGCAGCATGCAGATCAATGGGCACAAATCAGTACGTGTAGACAATCTCGGGAAACAGTGCCCCGCCCCGATGCACGACTGACCAGACTGTCACTGTTACTTGACAGGAAAGACCTACAAATAATCGTAGGTAATATCACTGGACACTGCCCACTTAACAAGCATTTGTATGTTTTATTTGTGACCGACAGCCCCCTGTGCAGGGCATGTCTGTTGATGAAGCCCCTCACGTAATCCTGGAATGCGTGGGAGTAGCCACCCAACGGGCTGAAATCCTCGGCACCCCGAGGTCGTTCCGTGAAGCCTGTGGAGACACCAGGAGGATCCTGCGCTTCTGGACGGAGCTAGGCTGGCTGGATAACTAGCCGGCATACACATTTTGTGCCGACTTAGAGGCTAAGTGCGGAAATAGGAGCCCATCACCATAACCATAACCACAGAAGACATAAACAGAAGACATAATAGTAATACATACCAAACTATCACTGGTAATTATCTGCAGTTCAACGTTATAAACTAAGAGAAGCTTTGAAAATGTTGCACAGTAAAATTAAGGAAAGTAAAAAGAAATGAAAACAAGCTCTCACATTAAGACACTTTTCTGCGAATTTTGCCGCACGATATTACGCTAATGGGTAAGCCTCACAAGACTTACAATGTTCTCCAACCTACTTCGTTTCGCCTTTCAGGATTCGAAACATCTTATGCCTAACGCAGTCCGACCGGAAAGTGTGGAGATCAAAGAAAGACGAGGGTTGTAAGAGAAATGACATTTCAGATCTCACTATCGGTTATTGATAAATAACTTTATGCCGAATATCCGAAACTTTCTTATGTGACAGTGACAAATGAAAATCAAAGATAAATGAAAAGAAAATTCGAGAAAGAATCAATGTTCAATAAAATAAAAGTAGATACCTATTTTTTGTATGTTAATAAATGAATATCGACCAATCGGTCCTTGTGATGGTACGTCGTCGTCGCTCATAAACTTTTAACAGCAAAGGATCCCTAAAGTATTGCTGGCGAGAAGACAAAAGGATTTGCATTTTTTATTTCGAATACCAACTAATGAAACATATTTCCTACAAAAAAAATAATTTGGAACTGTAGATTGGAAATCTAACTACTGTTTAAGAAATTTAAATAATACCTACTTACATAGGTAAATTATATTATATCCGTAAAATATAATATAATACCTAAATTTTGATTTTGAATATTTGAACATTACCTATATTGTTTTCGATGTTTTTGTGTCTAATAACATCTTGAAAATATGATTTATATTGTATCATAATTCTTGACAAAAAATAATTGACTTCAAAATTAGAGATAACTCAAAAACTACTCGTCAAATCTCGCTCAAATTTAAATGGAACTACATGATAAGCACCAGCTTTCGATTAAAATCAGAATCATCAAAATCGGTTCATCCAGTCGTAAGTTCTGAGGTAACAAACATAAATAATACAGTCGAATTGAGAACCTTCTCCTTTTTTGAAGTCGGTTAAAGAGATACACTGTCTCAAAATGTCTTTAACATTTCGGATATGGTAACTGGGTCGAAGTTTCTTGGAATATTTTTGATTCAATTTGGTTCTTGGTTTTCCCGTTATTACTCAAAAAGGGCGAAAAAAAAATAACGAATTTTATTGGACTATCTACTAATACAAACATTTCCTACTAATTTAATAATTGTGAATGTTTGTGAGGGTGGAACGGAATTTCATGAAATTTAACACACAGGTAGGTCACTCTCACACATACACTACATGTTAATCTATGTATACTCAGGTATACATAAATACATATGTTGATTTGCATAGCTGACGACTCTGTCGCTTAAGGGCTCCATTTATCCTAGAGTCCCAAACAAAAATAATAAATTAAGTTCCACGAAGTGCTTTTCAAGAACAACTAAATGACAGGCCCCAGATCATAGTTCCAAAAATAATTCTTGACAAAAAAACCCCAGTCGAAAGTTCTGAGGTAACAAACGTAAAAAAAATCAGTCGAATTGAAAACCTCCTTTTTTGAAGTCGGTTACAAAATCTCGCACTAAGCTATTATTTTCAGAGAATTATCTACTAGAAAAACGAAAGATTTGTAGACAGTTACATAACACATGGCCGAGCCTTTGTTCTCACTAGATCCAGTTCGAGCCGCTCTAAGCCATTGGGTATGGGGCAAGGCAATCCATTTTCATTGTATCAATTTGGAGTACAATCTCCTCTGTCAATTGCAATAAGAGAACCTTCAGAGCAGCTTAAGGCTTCACAGGGCTCATTGGTTCGTTATCTTGTTATTCCGAGGTAAGAGTAGGCTTAAAGACTTTTTGGGCCATTAACTTTTATGAGGGTTTTAATAAAAAGAGAAATGTGAAACTTTAAAATAATGAGTCAGCGAAGCTCGTCACGGGGATAAATTTCATTTAAATGAAAGACCTCTTAAGACCTATTAAGGGATTTTATGGACTGAGTACTATTTACACTTTGAAGTGATTTTACGCATAGGATAGTAACAATTTTTAAACAGTTTTTGTTTTAAATGTATTAATTTCTATTTAGAATTATGTTGTGTAAATTTTCCGTCCAGAGTTAAATCATATAATTCTTAAAATTAAAACATATTTGAATCTGTTAACCTTCTATACCACCAATTTTTTTCATTTATTTATTTCTATTAAGTAGTGATTATATTAGATAGCCCGGGGGCTAGCGTCGATCCTAAGTGTTCGACAAAGTTAAGCAACAATGGGCGCGGCTGGCAGTTGGATGGGTGACCGCTAGTGGCAAAAAAATCTTGAGCGCTTCCGTGTTTCGGAGGGCACTTAAAGCCGTTGGCGCCGGTTGTTATCGTAAGATAACAGTCGTGAAGCCATGTTGGAGGACCTCGGGCGGCATGAAAACTTCTGATACTCGGGTTGGCCACTAACCTCTCCACTAATCCGCACTGGAGCAGCGTGGTGGAGCTCTAGGCCTCCTCAAGAGGAGAGACCCGTGCTCAGTAGTGGACCATCAATAGGTTGTGTTATCATTATGTTATTTATTTTAATTAGCATTTATTTCATAGTATCTACCGAACGAAAATATTTTTCTTTACCTTTTGGAAATAAAAAACAATATCTAAATTACCAGAATGTGACTTGGCGAAGTTTTTTCTCTACTCTGCTATTAAACAATAAAAGAAAGAACTTTTTTCAACTGTCCACCGCTAGCTTTATTACTGGAGAATTTAAAAACGATTTTTCTCTCAATCCCGGCTTTTTGTTGGTCTAGAGCCTAGGTACAGATAAATGAGGTGGGACTTAGTAATGTTTTGTTGGGGTACAAGTAAATAATGATATAAAATTATAGGGTTTTTACGATCCATTCCAAGTTTATTTGCCTTAGCTTGAGTTTGAGAGTGTAAATTATTTTGGGTGATATAAAGTTGAATTATAGCACTATCTACTCGTTTCTCGCCATTTAATTATAAGGAAGATGTGTGAGGGATCTCGTTCTCAAAGCAATATGCATTCTGTCTCATCGCAATTGCTCTGTCCTCAAATATCCATGATACGTAATTATTCCTCATTATGTTAGAAGTGTATGAAGGCTACAAGGTTATGTGCATAAAAGTGATAGTACGGAATCCGAATATTAATTGACCTTCAGCTATCTGTTTACCGACTGAAACATATTTTTTTTATCAAACATACATAGACAAATACGTCTTGCATGTATTGCCTATCAAAATATGTTCATAGCTATCCTTAATTAAAAAAATATTAATTAATTTTTTGGGCAAGTTTCACCCACATTGATTTGATTGGTAAACAACCAATCAAATATTATTGAAACTAAAAGTTTTAAACATATAAAATAGGTCTATGTATGTATTGCCTACATGGTTACCGGGCACTTAACCACTGTTAATGACTAACTGACTGTTAATCCTTCTATGGTACAGTTGTTCAGTATTACATTTTACAACATTCTGAACTACTGGGATGTTTTTTCTTTTCAGTTTATTTTACGCAGTCGGATTTTTAATTATCATTTTTATTTTCAGTATTGTGTATCAAATCAACGCGGACGCGGAAGGGCTCGACAAAGGGACGGCGGGTGGCGGTCTGCGGTGTTTCGGATGAATGCCTGTCATATCAGCTAATGCGGTAGGATTTCAAGCCTGGATTTCGTGTTCTGAAATACACGATATTTTTTGAATACGAATAATGCTTTTGCCTTTCTGAATACAGTGAGACTCTACACCGCTTTCTTTGTAGGTTGATGCCTCTAATACTGTCATCCATGGTTTGACGTCTATTCACATACGATAGAAACTTTAGTGTTAAACTACATTATAGTGTAGCTAATGTACTGTATGAAATGTAATTTAGGAGATCACTACGTCTTTATATTTATTGAGATTTATTGAAGCAATAAAGTTAATCTATAAAAACATTTCAAACGTGTTTGTAATAATTAAATGAAATGTACATTGTACAATTTGATCTAACTCTTCAAGAATTAATCAGATAGATTAAAAATAAAATGAGTATCTAACTGACTATTTTAACATACTCAAGTTACAAAGTCACTGCTAATTCACAAAGCGCAGTCTATGCACTAGTGAACAGTAACTGCTATTTGCACCAGTGAATCCATTAATCAGATATCCTGTTAGAAGCTTCTAGATACGGATCTATTTCAAAGGAATATGTAATAATATACCCTGGTTAGACTGTTCTATAGAACTATAAGATTTGAACTTGCTACCATTTGTGTGGGTATAAGCCGCGCCATTAAAGAAACGAATCTAAAATGGTGGAAATTATCATTCCCCCTCACTCGCATGGTATAACGTGCGAGTGAGGGGGAATGATAATTTCCACCATTTTAGATTCGTTTCTTTAATGGCGCGGCTTATACATATATGTGTTATGTCATAGCTGATTTCACATCAGTTTAACAGCGTATTCTAAGGGTTCATAAAAGTAGCGACGCAACGTTTGAATCATTAGTTTTTATTGTTAAACAGTATTTAAAAAAAAAAGAAATTGTGGTCACACATTTTATAAATAAACAAATAACGCTACACTTAGCACCACACTGCTTACCTATGTCGTGAGTACCATCAAACTCATGAATTGAAATAGAAAATCCTCAATAAAAACTGCAAATAACATCAGAATGTCGAAAACTTGTAACTATTCATAAAGCCTCTATGCCTCTCAGCATCAAAACCACTGAGCGATTACAACTGAACCCATTTATTATTCGTCCGTCATCGCGATCGGTCCAACGGTCCAATGGTCCAACCCAGTCGGAACTGAACCCGCGTTCTCGATTCCAAATTGATGACCGCGTCTATTCCAATTTATGGCCCCATTGATATTGTGGTTTGAGAACACGTTTAGTTCGATTGAAGTTCGGAATTATTTAGGTACTTTTTACTGCTGATTCGTTCGTGGCCCTTTTGTATAAAAATTTATTGCTTAATATACATATGTCACTTGTTAATTGGAAATTATTACATACTTGCCTTGTTTGTCTTCGTGGAAATTTTTCACAAGCTTTTATTGAACTTGCTTTGTTTGTAAGTTTGTCAGTATGTAATAATGGTATTATGCGTAAACTAAAATTTTAGCAAAAAAAACGACTTCAAATTAAGTACATCGTTTCCTAAAAAAAAGAATCATCGAAATCGGTTGGTGATATTGAGTTATTCATCCATTTGTCGCGCACATACTTAATGCAAATTTAAGACTTATATGGGTTTTTGACAATGGCATCCATATGCCATTGTCAGATCTCGCTCAAATTTAAGTAGGACCACATGACAAGCACCAGCTTTCACTTAAAAAATATAAGAATCATCAAAATCGATCACCCAGTCGAAAGTTCTGAGATAACAAATATAAAAAATATAGTCGAATTGAGAACATCCTCCTTTTTTGAAGTCGGTTAAAGGAGGATGTGACATATTACATACATTATATGGGTAAAATCTTCAAGCTGAATTAGAATGAGTTCACAAACACAACACTGTAAAAGCTTATTTTTAAAATATTAATTATGATAACACCATGAATACATGATAACACCATTATCGATGCACATCATTTCAATCCGATCTGTAACACTGACCAGTATAGATCGTAACTTATCGATTTTCGGAATATGAAGGGTTAACTGACTCGTATAATCTGTATGGTACACAGCTCAGTGAGCTACAATAGGTGTGACCCGGCGTAATATCTTCTTCCTAGTTCGGCAGGAACTCAAGATGAATGGAACACCTTGCAACCCAAAACTTCAGAGATTTGGGTCAGCCACTATAACCCTTTTACTAATCTATGGTGGAGGAATAGTATGGTGAAGTAGGCGCTATGAAGTATCAGCACGGAATAAAGGATTTGGGTTGAAGCCAACCAAATGTAATTAAGAAGGCAATTCATGAGCATTAAATTTTCCGCCTATTAATAAGAAAGATTAATGGGGTAGTCCTCTAGTTTGTTTAGACTACACTGACTGCCAATAAAAGATTGTAGTCACGCTTTAATTTATAAGTTATAAAAAAAGTTTAACCCATTGAAAAACATTGTAAACCAAAATGTTAACTTACAAAAGTAACACGTAAGCCAGAGATCACTCGCTAAGAAATATTACTGTTCTTATCTTCAATGCGTATTTCTCCATTCTCCATATTTACATAGCAGTTAAATTCACATTTCACGAAGCGAGGCTCGTAAACATGATGATTTGAAGCCACTCCGCAGCGATGAGTGCTTCAATCTCTAATCGCATAAATTGTGATGGAACTGTCCTTACGTCACAAAAATATTGTGCTGAAAAACGTATTTTCTAATATTTATCTTACTATTTTTTTTGTTTATGTTCAAGGTAAAAGCTTAGCGTTGGAATTAAAAATGTTGTGTTAAGTGATAAATTAAAAAAAAAAAACTCACTACAGAACTATTCAGACTGATTAATTAAAGTATGTTGCATCGATCACCGCTAAACAAAGAAATTTATGGTGACATAGTGGCATGGAGTTAAACAATCATATTCTATCAACAAATCATAAAAAAAATCTTTATTGGCCTCATCAATCTGTCTTTACTAACAGGCAAGATAACAGGTTACGCCCCAACTCAGAGTCACTAACGTTTACTTAAATAGCTCCTTAGTTAAGAATCACCATACAAATTCTGTACTAAGGAGGGATTTAAGTAACCATTAGTGACTCTGAGTTGGGGTGTTAGTGCGACAACTTTCTCATACGTCAAAGCCAACGCCAGGGAAAGCATCTAGTGTATAAGACGGTATCATACTTGAGTGAATGAGTTAGTGAGTGAGAGTGTGACATATTGCCAATAAATGATTCTAAATTGCTTTGGCATAAAAATGAATGCTTTATGGGTGAGTCGTTCGTGATGCTGTATTAAAATGGTAAGTGTTTCTTTACTTACTGTTATTTCAGTTATTAGCCTTCATATATATTCATATAAGGCCTGCTGGGCTGAATTGTCATGGGCAGTTTAAATACAAGTTATCAATTCATTTAAAAAAATACCTACAGTACCTGGACAAATTATTAGGTTCACTACTCATTTCTGCTTTATTTCTGCATAAATCAGAACTTTACCATGAAGTGTGAAGGGCAACTGGTTTCCTGAAAAACAAGACTAACTCAAAAAACAAAACAAATTCACCCTTAAAACTAAAAAATTCACCAGACATAAGTTCAATAGAAATTGTAAGGGAACGCACGAAAAACGTCATCGTGAAGAAACATTTCACCTAAAATAAAAAAGTAAATAATTTGAAATAAAGAATTTATGGTACCTAAAAAACATGAAAAACATATTAATTCAATAAAACATTTATAATACGAGAAGGTATCAATAAAAGCTAGGTAACAGGCCGCAGAGACTGTAAAAATTTTGTATTTGGCAGAAAAAAAATTGAAAATAAAAAGCTTCACGTTCTTTTCTTTTATTATCGATAATAATAAGCGTTGCGAACTTTAGAAGAGTTACACCACAGGGTTACACCATCTGGCCAAGTAATGGTCATGATTTAATATCTCGTTTGAATAAGTGTAGCTTTGGTAGATAATTTCCAATATTCAAAAACCGCGCCAGTGATATATCATGTCTATGTGCCAACTGCGACTCTACGGTTCTGTTCACACAGAACTTTTATCATAATACTTATTTGTCAAACTTTTCTCTTTGTTCCTTTTCGTTTCTCTTTCGGTTTTAATGTTTGAAGTTTGGTAGAATCAAGTGGGGCGTTTCGTCTTCTGAATATACTTAAAATATACAATGGATGTACCGTAAGATCTTCCTGTTATTTGAATATTGTTGTTTCGTGGTTTCCATGTTGTTTGTAGTGTCAGTCATAGTGATAATTACTTATAAATAGCTTTCTAGGAAAATCTGTTTATATTAACACTTCAACAGATTCTGATTTTTTTCTGCGGCATTTTATTTTATTTGTATTTAGCATAATTATTAAAAAATGTATCAATAAATGTATATAAATGGGCCCCTGCGTTGCAGAAGATGGACCTGATAACAAGCTGTGTCTGATTTTGTGAGAGAGGCCGTAGTAAGTTTATACCTAGTACAGTCGGGATTATACCGGCACATACAGAGGCCAACCTCCAATAATAATAGGGACGTGGAGTGATAGCGTTCATTGTTCAGAGGTGCACCTCGTGATGGGAAGGTCGGCTTAGCCTTAAGGAAGAATGAAGCCCTTTTACGTCTATTATTTACCGCCCAGTAAAATAAAATTGGATACTTTATACTACCTTTGTACCTACTTATTTTATAATAAGTAAATGCTTGTCTGCAATGATACCTAAGTGGTAACGAAGTCCGGGATGGTGAAAGCTTAAAAAGTACTAAAATACTGAAACTCAAATAAATAAATTACTTTAAATAAATATGTATGTATGTATCTACTTTTGAAAACATGATCCCTTTAATAATTCAATGTAACTACATCTTTACTATCGTATAACACACGAAATGCCGATAAACACGCTCTGCAGCGCATACCGGTCTTTTCTGAGAATTATTATTTGGTATATATTTTTTGTGAAACATAAAAAACAAAGCCTGCGGAAAAGATTATTACGTAATACTAGCTGTGCCGCGCGGTTTCACCCGCGTTAATTTGTGGAAAAAACCGAACTACATACTTAAATATATAATGTTATATAGCCTTCCTCAATAAATGGACTATCAAACACAAAAATATTTTTTAAATTCGAACCAGTAGTTCCTGAGATTAGCGCGTTCAACCAAACAAACTCTTCAGCTTTAGGTATAATCTAATATATAAAATTTCCATGTCACAATGTTAGTTACCGTACTCCCCCGTATATGCGTATTCAGTAGGTCTGAGAATCGGCTACTATCTATTTTCCATACCCCTAAGTGATAAGGGTTGTTCACACTTAAATATTTTTTTTAATTTTTTGACGAAATTTTTTGTTTTTATTTTTTTATAATGTGGCATTAAAAAATACATACAACCCTTAATTTTCAACCTTCTAACACCAACCCCTATTTTTAATATGATTTTTAGGTGATACGAAGTTCAGCTAGTATTAGTATATATATTAACATACATCTCAAGCTGTTGTTTCTGTTCTTCGAGTAATCAGCAGTCTGTGTTGAAATTTTATCGTATAATTGTAATAGCAAGCAAACGATCAGATGGCTCATTACTATTACATGTCAATGTATTGTATTGTAGTTAACACCGCATATCAACATTGCACGTACAAAACACCGTAACAGTCACCGACGCGTTTTCGTTCTAAATGCAATCTATCAATCTGTATGATACCGGCTCTTGAACGTGGCGGCTTAGTAACTAAATTATTTCACCATTGATTTTGAAGTAAGGCTACCTTTAGACGGTTTTAAGAAAATCATATTATGCATAATCAGGCCACGTACTAAGTTTTGCGAAAACTTATTTCGTACTTACTTATTTCTTATTTGACATGTAACTCGGAAAATACTGATCAGTTATAATTTATTTACAAAATAAAACTGGTAAAAAGAAAGCTCCAATTTCAAATTTCTTCTTCGTTACGTCGACATTTTTTTCTGCGTTAAATTGAAATATCATGTCTCGATGAAAAATAAATTCGCGATGGGAAGATTTTCACGCGATTACTTTTATGATTTAAGACATTGGATTGAACTGGACGAATCTTTTGATAGACTTTAAATGACATTTATGGATGGTACTTATAAACAAATTTAAAAATCGATAATCCTCGACGATGAAGTAAGAAGCGATCGTTCTTTACGGTAGTTACGAAAATAAACTTCTTATAGTCCAGTCAATTATGCCCAAATAATAGGGATAAGGTTACATAAATTCCGGGACGGCTGAAAATTTGTACGAATGTTTGGAACACCATTATAAATGAAGTGTGAAAAGTCCTAATCGATCCAACATTTGCAAAAAAATATTCAAGTTCAAAGTTTTTATAGATAATTATTTATAGATAATTCCATGAGCTACAATTCTTGCTTACATAAATTTTTAATAAAACTTACCTTTTGACTGAAAAACGCAAAAAACGCAACATTCAGTAAACTTCATGGTGTATAGCCACGGTATAGCTATTTGGCTATATAGCTATCTCATGCAAAGTGGATACCGCGACAAATCAAACTGCAAACTTGACAAGTACACTTGATGGTGTATGGCCAGCATTATATTGCGTTACAATCACATGTTTAATTCGTTATCGGGGTCAAAGGTCTAACAAAATCTAATGTGTCTAACAACAAAATCATTCGAGAAAAAGACTGAAAAAAACCTCAAAGCACTGATTTTCTTTGACAAATAACTTTCTCTAATTGTTGTTTTGTTCTTTGTTTTTGTAACTTCAAAAGGTTTCGCTCAAAGGTCGTGCCAAAAGATATTTGATGCGGCGGATATCGACTCTTCAATTTGAAAGTCGAATGAGCTGTTGTGCTTAAATTTTCTTTAATATAAGATGAGTACTGAACAGGTTTGATAGCGTAATAACGGATAAGCTCAGAAGTCTATAACACTGAAAGCTTATTGTATTATAAAATCTTTTATGTAAGTGTTCCTGATAAATGAACCATTGTGGCTTTGGCTATTGTACCGAAACATAATCGTTTATAGAGAAGTGCAGAAGTTGAGTGGAGTTACTTCTTATTCTATTTTTAAGTGTATAAACGCAATAAATCTTTCTTTATGGAAATAGCCGACAAATGAGCTGATGATTCACCTGATGGTAAGTGACAATAATCGCCCATGGACACCAGTTGGACACACAAAGGCGTCACTGATGCGTTGCCGACCAAAAGAAAGAAGAAAGAGACAGAAAGGAAAAACTGGCTTTCAAGCCCCTAGCTGGAATAAGTTGAGTCGAAAATTTTTATTCGTAACAATATTTAAAAATAGGGAATTATTTAAGTTAAGCATTAAAACTGAACTAAGAAAATTGGATGCAATAAAACTATAAAGGGTATTTAACAGTTACTTAACTAAAGGAAGAGATATGTAGTTGACAGACCAATTGTTGGTTAGTGTAAAGATATGTAAGTAGCGAAGTTACTTTACCTGAGTGTTCAATCCCGGGTGAAATTCAAGACAGCCAATTATGTCGTAGATCTTTTACTGATTGTCTTACTATCTATATTCAACTATGTATAATCATAATTTAAATTGAAGTAAATCAAGTATCTAAAAAGTCCGTTTTTTTTAAATTATTATGAAAGGAATGTAAGAAAAACCTTTTGTTAAGATATTTATGGAAACCACGTTTGTAACTTATTTTAAATTGACACGTTTAATAAACAACCATAATATGAAAAATGAAGATTGAAGAAGGAAGGTAATACTTTGCATATAAAATTGAGTCAAAGCCCCAGATTCGGCTCGTGATCCGAAACACGACTTTCCTTTCACATAATAAAATACAACACCCATAAAATTCATTCGAGTTTGAGGCCGTTTCACACTAGTCCCGCTGACTAGTTACAGTAGATGAGGCAAAATGCCACTATGAAACCCCTCGGACAGTTATATCATAGCTTTACCCTTGTAGCTATTTTTGTAAAAAAAATGAACTGTACGAGTTAAAGACATTGTTCATTCAGTCAGCTGACAGAGTACATAGGGTCAGTCATGAGTCTTTCAGTAAATGAGTACCAAGTCAAAATCAGCACCTCAAATATTCATAAATGTGAAAGATTGTAAAGATATTTGTATTTTTGGATGTTTTGTTCCTCAATCACGCCACAACTATTAAACCGATTTGGCTGAAATTTGGAACGAATAGCCTATACCCGAGATTAACACATAGGCTATTTTTATCCCGGAAAAGTTCAGGGTTCCCGCGGGATTTGTAAGAAATCGAATCCCACGCGCGCGAAGCCACGGGCATCTTCTAATATCTAATTAATTAATTAAAAAATTCGTTTCGTAACCACACTACCGCGGGCGAAGGCTCGGGCAATAGCTAATAAACAAATAAACGCTTGCACTTTCCAACTTCCAACGATTTCTTGTGCAGAAGGCATGGAACTCACAAATAATAATAAAATAATACAATAACACCCAACTAAAATAAAAATAGCGTTTGCCATAAAATCCTTCTGTAAACGTTCGCGAGCGGCATGCCTTTACGCGGCATAGCACCGCTAGCGTAATAAAAGCTTTGTAAGCTACCACAGGCCGTAAATACAATGTCTCAGGTATAATAAATGATCAGTGAGGTGGCAACAAGGAAAATATTGTTTTTATCCTGGGAAACTTCCGCTTGAGATGACGCCTACGATATATTTTATCATACCTGGGACATTATGCCACGTAAATAAATAAATAGCTCGTGAATTTTTTTAGTAGTATGTAGCATTGAACAAAGACGGGGATATAGGTAAACAACCATTTAGTAACATATTTAATAACGCTTCACACTCATAGCCCCACACTCAATGAACTAATATATTGAAATTTGTCCACTTCCCACACTAGGATTCCCTGTGTCGTAGGGTGCCATGGACAACACACAATATCAAGGACAATTACACTCAGACTAAGAAAAATTCAAACTTATTATTCAAATTTCCGCCTCGTGGAAAATCGAACCCAGGACCCTTGGCCCGCCGATCCAGCATGGTAACCATTGCGAAACGCGGTTAATATACGAGGTCTAGGCTCCCTGTCTCTTTGAGTCCAAGCTTACCATCTCTGTACGTTTAGTACGCTTTGCTGAACGATAAAAGATTTTAATGGCGCCCAGTCCCTCCTACTGGATATTATTTGAATTAGTACTGTTCACTAAGCAATTCTTTCTTATATTAGTTTAGGAAACTAAACTACATTACCTTAGAATTAAGCGGCTAGTTTTTCATAGACTGTTGAGAGCTAAACAATAATTTCCACATCAGCTCACCTCCCAATTTTCAGCGTTTTGACACTGCAATATCTATTCATGAGCTTTGCTGACATGTACACAAACTAGGCCATTGTAGTGTACACGTCTGAACCTTAACGCAAGCGACTAAGGTATATTGTTGATAAATTAGAAGTCTATTTAAATTTGTCGGTTGAGTTGATTCGGCCGTAGTTATAGGGTGTTTTTTTTTTCGCTATAACATTGTACGTCAAGCGGAGTTTTCATTCGCTCTTCTCACTGAGTATTAATTCCGCTATGACTACAGGATTGGCGTTAAGTGGTGCAGCGAACCATTGACTGGATGATGCTACCGATAGAGAGGTTTAAAAATGCTTTTAAATTTTTAAACTAAAGGGTAAAATAAATATATTTTAGAGCTGTTTTGTTGCCTCGTGTTTTAAGTGTTAATAAAACTATTGCTGAATATTAGATAATATTGCTTTGGTAATGTTTTGTACTTTATATTTTTAGGTCACACATTAATTTAAAATCTAGTTTAATATGATTGTAAGCAAGCATTCAGTTATGATTAATATAATGATAATAAAAAATATTATAAATAAAAAGTCCAACCAACTTCAAAATGAAAATAAAATTACTTAAAAACTGAAAAATAATTTAATGAAAAACTGAACTTCTTACGTAATCATTTTTTGTATGCGCTATGTTTGAATGTTTCAAATCAGTGCCCAAATAAACATAATAATTGGTATCAGATAATATCACTATCCCTTAATAATAAATTAAGGCTCTGTTGACAAATTAAATGCATTTCAGAGTAATATTGTCTACTTCGTATTTCGTAGAATAATTGAAATTGTGCTGTTATATTTGGGGCTGGGATGCAAATTTTTACCTACTTTAACTGTATATTAATACGTGAAGCAAAAATTTTGTTCCCTCTTTTGCGACAATTATACGGGCAAAAGTTTATATGAAGTGCAGAAAGGTAATATTTTTATAAAATAATCATTAGAACACATAAAATTAATAAAAATAAACATTACACACTACCATTCATTTGATACACACGCATAATATTCATATATTAAAAAGATGCGTGAATTGAGGCTTGTTAAACTACATTTAATAATTAAATACAGGTTATTTATATCCCATCACACCACAAACACAAATCAATCCAGATCAAACATTTATCTATCAGGAATCGAACATGGCATTCCCTGCTTTTGCAGTCAGGGTCAGCCACTTTTGAGTACAAGTCGTCGTTAATATCTTCAACTTAAGAGTGAATAGGAATTATGCATTTAATCATATAGTAGGAGTACATAAGATGTGAAAAAAGTCATATTGGCTGTCGTATACCTCGCTCGAATTTTTTTATGTAAATATCCGAAAAACGAGCAGACGGGCTTAGTCAGGCGGGTAAAAAACTCCATTATGCATGAGTACCGTACGAATTAAACTGGAGAAAAACCTAGCAACCTTCAAAAGGAGAGAATATTCACCACAGCCTCCTATATAGTTCAGGGTGCACCATCAGCAGGAAGGGGTGATTTGTGATCAAGGATGGAGTTAGGCGTCATCCTAATTGGCAGCGATCGTACGAGCAAACGATGCGATTTAGTCGCACGACGAAATTAAACACACACACTAAATAAGCGTGTCCTAATTAAAGCTCGCAAGTCTTCGCACGAGGATAATCATCATTTTCATCGCACGACGATAACCGCTTCGTTTGCTCGTACGATCGCTGCCAATTAGGACGACGCCTTACACTTCGAAATTCTAAACAAGACTTTGGACTGAGCTGGACTTGAAAAACTGCGAATATCTATAGCGTCTCTATGGAAAGAGTAAAAATGGGTTTTACTAGGTTAGTGCGCTATCCCACCCTAGATTACATGTCCACTCAACATAAGGTGGAATTGTAGTCATGTGCAAACTTACAAAAGTAGGAAAATAATCTTAATTTAAAATTTAATAAACCCTTGACAGTTTTCTTACCACTAAACATAACACTAAACATAGCTAAGAACACTCGATTTAGTAATCTTTCAGACAAAAGAAATAAGATCAAAATCCTGTCATCCGTTTGGGAGCTACAATGCCATAGATATACAGATCCACAGATTTACAGACGCGTCAAACGTTTAACACCCCTCTTTTTTCGTCTGGGGTTAAAAAGATCTGAGTTAGCCCTTTGAAAGTATAACCTGTATTCTTTTCACTTATTTTTTTTGTATATGTAGCAGAAGGAGGTATTGCATGATGTTGGTTATGAAATGATATTCCTTTTACTTTGCACCATGATATATTTCCAGTTCTCTTAACGCTTACATCAATATTCCAAAGTACTTCAACACTACTCCATCAATAATAATCTGTCCTACATTCTTGACAATTCCCTAATCTAAATATGACATGACATTTCTTATATGCCAGCCTCTGCATCAGACAAGCGCTGTAGAATAAAGAGGTCCGTCCCTGGACCTTCACTGGAGATTCATGGCCTCACCGATATATACAGCAAAAATAGTTCAAAACAAGCGAAAACAGTTGCCGTCTATGGTACACGAAGGAAGATTATCGCATAAATCTCACTTTAGCAACGTTGTCACTTACACGACGCTGAAGATTAACGTCACCGTCAATAATAAATAACGCGTCGAGAGGTTGTTAACTTGTCCTTCGAAGTGTGGTTGAGATGATTATAGCTGACTCTACCCTACAATTTGCTTTTAAACCGACTTGACTGTTATAACTTTAAATTTAATTATTGAGCTTTATCGACAAAATTATATTTTATTTTTAGGTTGGGTACATAACTAATTTTAACACAGAAAACAAAACAATTAACAATTAATTAATTTAGTTAAGTAATTCGCACAGCTTCCTTTTAAACAAGTGAATAAATACATCATCTATTTATTTACAGACTTTAATTTCTGTTTGGTATTGGATTTCCTGTCGGAAATTGCATTAACAGTTCGCAATAGGTAAGGCAACGTGATACTGGAGTTTACTGGAGCAATTAGCAGCCGTAGGTTTTATTTTTATTTTATTTTATTTATTCGGGATAGTAACAGCTACTACAATAAGTATAATTAAAACTTAAAATTAAGCCACATTTTAGGCCAATAACAACTATCCACTAAATTACATAAACAATTAAAATATACCGTACGCTCAAAAATGCTTACAATCCAATGTACACAAAAAAAATTATTTATTTATTTATTATATGGTGTTAAGTAACGCCCCCACTCAGAAAAGTTCGTTTATTTAGTTGTAAGAAGTCCATAACTAATTAACATTAAATACGTACCTATATGTTGTTATACGTACCTATAGGTTGCACAGGGTAAACTACCCCTAACGTTTCCTGCAAATAATTGACAAGACTGATCCGCCGCCCAGAGTGGTTGCGGGTCTTAGGACGGATTTCTGCTGAACCTGTAAGGGATTAAGTGTATTCAGCAAGAATGAGCTATTTATTCTGTTTATCCGACTGGTTTTAATTTATTGTACCAGTAGTTAGCTTAGAGTTTTATCGACGACATTAAAGATAATTAGATAAATGTAGAATAGAATAGAATAGAATAGAATAGAATACTCTTTATTGTACACACCAAATAGTAGTAGTCTACATTAGAACAATAATGTAATGTAATTAAATAGTAACCTTATTAAAATTAATATTCAAACGTAATGGATTTTTTTATTTAATAGATCAATTACGTATTTTATTCTAAAGTAGCACACCTTCCAATTAGGTCTCAAAAATTAGAAATTACATTATACACTTTTAAAAGCATATCACATCTTTAAAAAAGTTACCATACTGTGATTCAAGTGAATAAAAATCAAAACTAAACAAGTGTAACAAAAAATTATCAAGTTGTGCATAACGCCGTCCTAAAGGTATTGCGTGGACCGCGATCACTGATACACGTTGTTATTATTAATTCAACATGGTTGACGAAGATCCCAGCTGCCTAATGAATTAAAACTTTGTCCTTTACCGGACTTATACTAGTTGGAACGTAGTTCCTTTCGCTATATGTAGGTATGTATATTATGTTTCCAGACAACTAGCTGACTTGATAAACGTTGCTCTGCCAAAAATTTTGCGGTATGAAATATACTTTACGACTTATTCTCTTAACTAACAAATATAAACAAAAAAAATGAGTTCGACCACGAACATCTTGACACGAGATTTTTATATGCCTATTAGATTTTACAAGTGAAAAACTTTTGCTTATTTCATTAAAATGCGGCCTTGCATTAGTGAAAGGCTAAATCCAATGTCGTTAAAATTGATAAATATACCCAAGTAATAATTATTATTGTTATCTTTTATCACCGGAAACATTTAATTCTAAAATTGACTGTGATAGGATCTATTTCAGTTACAAATCTCTGTTATAGGTTTTCTTATATATCTTGCATGTACATATCTGATTAAGTTACCATTCAAAACGCATAACATTTTTCAAACTCAAATTCTTTCGCAAACTCCTTACGAGCAAACAACTCCAAAAACCAAGAAAGCAACAAGGGTAAAAGTAATGAATTATGTCACTACCCCACGTCTTACCCGTATTAGCAAGGTTCCTAAATTAAACTGGTCCTTCGAGACCGGCTAGAGTTCAACTAAGTTTAAGATTTATTGCTTGTAAATATTAAGATCTTCTTTCAGTTGTCTAGTTACTCCCGAGAGGATACGCCTGTATGTCTGTGTCACTAATTAGTAACACTATAAAAATTTCTTCTGTTTAACGAATATAAACGAATATAATCGAAGCTTTTATTTTCTGTAAATTCTTACACGACACCATATTCCCAAGCAATTTTTCAACCTCTATAAAATCCAAAACAATGATTATTAACTAAACATGATTTTATTATCTTTATTAACATAAATTCTAAATGAAATTTCAATCTTGGAAAACTACCCACATTTTCCAGACGATACGATACATTTCAAGCTGTGGAGCTTGAATTTATTAACCATATTTTCTAGATATCTCAGAGAAAATAGTTTTATATTTTTCTTAAAATGTATATTTTAGTTACACCTTGGCTTTACTTGCGGGACATTTTATGCATAATCAAGCTAAAGCAGTCAGATCTTGGAGAATATTACCTGCCTAACATCAACAATCTGATTCAAAATTAAATACTTTGCCTATATAACACTGTTCGCTTCTTTAATGAACAATACGACAACGATACTGTTATATAATGAAAATGAAACAATTATTATTTATTGCGTATGCTTTGATACATAATTTTTGGTTACTAGGATGCCCTGTTGTGAGAAATTATGTAGGTTCAAACTTCTCGTTATAAATAAAACAAAAATATATGAAAGAAAAATAAACCAATCATGCAAAAATGGTGTGTGTGTGTGCGTGTGTGTGTGTGTGTGTGTGTGTGTGTGTGTGTGTGTGTGTGTGTGTGTGTGTGTGTAAGTTTTCAAATCTTCCTTAACATTATAGAGGCTTCCATGACGTTCCATCATGCAGCATCTTGCACGCTTTACGTAAAGCGGTTCCTAGACGATCCCATAATTTTTATCTTCACGCGAAAACGCATCAACTTTAAAGTTATCCTATTCTCAGCTCGATGGTTTAACTTCAATGTGCAACGGATGTAACAAAATTTAAAAAGTTAGCTGTGAAAACTGACTACATGAACGAAAGTTCAACCTTGTTGTGAAGAATTGCTTCTACTCTTTATTCCGTACGTAAGACTTCTACTCTTTTTCCCTTACTCTTCTCTTTTTTATTTCGAAGAAATTACAAAACCAGAAAAGCGCCGATACATGCAATTCTCGTTCAATTAAAAGTTTTCATTAATTTTTTCGATTTCAAAAATTGTCTACACATTGGTATCGGTATTGGAGCGGCGCTTCTATATTGAATTTTATTTCCCCACCGCGAGCCGCCAGACCTATCACAGTATCGTTGCAAAAACCTCTGACCCAGTTACCAGAACAGCGCGCCTGGAACTGATTTCCAGCGAGATGAAGATTTTGTTTGCACTTGGTCCTTCGACTGATAATCGAACTCTTGAGGATCAGAGGAAATTACTAATCTGCTCTATTGACATAGTCTGATAAACTATGCAGGTATTGTTATTACACAGTTATTAAAGTACATTAACTTTAATTCAGTGATATTATTTAAGTGGTACAAATTACAATAATAACTAATAATATTTAAAGTACGCTCTTACTTTTCGATAGCCCCTGCATAATTTATTATAATTTAAATGTAATTTAAATGAAAAAAGTAAATGAAAAAAATAAACAACAAAATGTTTTTTTTTTTGTGTGTTTTAAGGGTCCTGATGTAAAATGAGAAGTCTTATAATTTCGTGATATTTTGTAATTTTATGGTGATGTAGAACCAAGTTATAATTTTAGTTTTTTTATTCTAATTTTATAATACCATTACCACTATTTACCACTTTATTAGTGTCTAGCACTCTGCGCGCGGTTTTTCCCTCGTTTTGCCGGAATTTCGTGAAAATCCTATCAGTATTTATTTATTTATATTATTATTATTATTATTATTTATATTATTAGTAGGATTTTATGGTCCGTCAAGTATATTTCAAAGTCAAAGTCAAAGTCAAAATATTTTATTCATATAGGTATCATTGATACACTTATGCACGTCATTTTTTGGCTTTTCGGAAGGTGCTTTGTCATGGAGGAGAAGAAAAGCCTAAAGAAACTCCTCAGCACATCTTTTAAAAAAAATATTACAAAAAAGATATTATCATACAAAAGTTTACTATTCTGAGTGGAACTGGTTGCAGAGCTAATCATTTCCATGCGTCTTTGTCATTTAAATACTCGTTTACACTATAATATCCCTTGCCTAACAATTGTGTTTTTACACGTTTTTTGAAAGATTCTATTGGCAAGTCACGTATTATTTTTGGGATTTTATTATAGAAATGTACACCAAGCCCTATGAAAGATCCTTGCACTTTACTTAGGCGGAACGAAGGCGTAACTAATTGATACATTCTTTTTGTTTGGCGATTATTAATATCAAAATTTTGTTTATACGCGTTTATATTCTTCCTTATAAAAACTACATTATTGAAGATATACTGGGAAGCTACTGTAAGTATACCTATTACCTTGAACTTTTCACGCAAAGATTCCCGAGACTTAAGTTTATAGATAGCCCTAACAGCCCTTTTTTGGAGAATGAAAATTTGTTCTATATTGGCTGCTTTGCCCCACAGCAAGATGGCATATGACATAACACTGTGGAAATAAGCAAAATAAACTATCCTAGCAGTTTCGACGTCAGTATACTGCCTTATTCTCCTAACAGCATACGCAGCCCTACCAAGTTTTGTCGCGAGATTTGTTATATGTGGGCCCCATTGAAGTTTACTATCTAAGGTCACCCCTAAAAAGACCGTTGATTTCTCCATATGCAATGTTTCATTGTTTAATTTAAGAGATTTGCTGACTTTTTTAACATTAGGTAGCACAAACTCTATACATTTAGTTTTTTTTGCATTTAAAAGTAAGTTATTAATAGTGAACCAACGCGACACATGCGAAAGAGCACTATTTACGTCGTCGAAATTTACTTTATTCCTTTCACACTTAAATATTAATGATGTATCATCAGCAAATAGTACAATATCCGCTTGGTTCTTTACATAATGTGGTAAATCATTAATATATACCAGAAAAAGAAACGGACCCAATATAGAGCCCTGCGGTACACCCATCACAGCCGGTGACCCCGATGACTTAATATCGTTTATGCTTACTTTTTGTATTCTATCACTCAAATAAGACGCGATCAAGCTAAGGGCCTTGTTTTTTATACCATAGTGGCCAAGTTTAAGCAGCAATGTTTCGTGCTCAACACAATCAAATGCCTTAGATAAGTCACAAAAAACACCTATGGCATTTTGTGATGCTTCCCATGCTTCAAATATATGCTTTAAAAGCCTAGCCCCGGCATCGGTTGTACTCCGGCCTTTTGTGAAACCGTATTGCTCAGGATGTAATAATTTATTATTATTGAAATGGGTTAACATTTGATTCAGCATTATCTTTTCGAAGATCTTACTAAGAGTTGGTAAAACAGAAACTGGTCTATAGTTATTAACATCAGTTTTTTCACCTGTTTTAAAAAGTGGAATGATTTTGCTGCATTTCATAAGATCTGGAAAGATACCGAGATCTATACATTTATTAAAAACTACGACCAAATATGGAGCTATGATATCTATAATATACTGCATTATTTTTACCGAGATGCCCCACAAGTCACCTGTATTCTTTACCTTCAGAGACTGAAATGCTTTAATTAAGTCTCTAGTGGTTATATGTTTAAATTCAAATAAAATGTTACATTCATTAACATGATTTTTTAATATAGAAAGTGCTTCCGCCGGTGAAGAAGCTAGTGAACGGGTTAACGTTATAGGAATGTTACAGAAATGATTTTCAAACTCGCTTGCCACGTCTTTATCAGCAGTGATTATATTTTTATTAATCAACAATTCGTAACTGAAATCACAGGACTTTGCGTTACCGTTCTCACTGCTAATTATATTCCAAATCGTTTTTATTTTGTCATCCGAGTTAATAATTTTGTCCTTTATATACATTGATTTCGCCTGAATGCAAACGATTTTAAAGATTTTAGAATAATTTTTCACATGCTCGTGGAAAGTTGGAGAAAAATTGTATTGTTTCTCGGCATAGAGGTCATACATTTTGTTTCTACTTTTATAAATACCTACAGTAGCCCAATCACTAAATTTACTATTTTTGGCTATATCTATGTACCTAAGCTTGAATATTCGATTAAATTCGTTATTTATATTAGTAGACAATGTGTTATATAGTTTAATTGGATCTCTTTGTTGTAACGATAACTGCGTTTGCATTTTTGAATGAATTTTTTCTTTAAAAGTTGAAATCTTATTTTTAGTTATTGGTCTTGAATATTTGAAAAATTTTCTAATAGACTTATGTTATATCAACTGACAATAGCGACCTATTTGTCAAGTGTGCCTATTTTTTATTGATGGTAATTGATACATCAGTAATATTATTTTTTGAAATTACCTATCCTAGATAAAATTTTGTCTAAAATTTCATTTGTTTTTTATATAACAAATTAAGACAAATTTGAAAAGAATAATTAAAAGTTATTTGTCAACAAATCTTCCTGTTTGTTGTCATTGTAAATCATTAGTATATCATATTGGTACCCTAATTGTTTCATTTCACAAATATCTCACAATATCTACATGTGTATTAACTAATCTCGAGAACGAAAGACTGAAGCATAATTAATGATTAAACGAACCTACCTGTAAGTGAAGTTCTATCATAATTATGTGAGGTGTTTCGTTCGAAGAGATTAGATATACTAGATTATATATACTTAACAATACCCAACGCACCCTTACACCATCATTGCATTAAGCTAATTTACAATGCTACCGTGAGTCGCAGGTGACGTCGCGTGCACTATGAGGAAGGCTAAATTCATCAACGTTGATAGAGCTTTGTATGCATCTGTCTTATTAATACGTCTCCATGTTATGTACCAACGTATGTCAGAAGCAAACATGAAGCGTTTAGTTACAGAATCTTTCGACTGAATGACTTGGGATATTGAAATCTGTGTCAATCTAGTAAATATAAACTAAATCAATTTATATTAATAAAATAATAATTCAGTGTAGCTATAAATTGCAGCGATGAAAGTATTAGGGGATTTTATGAGAAAGTATCTTATATATTACAGTCATCTCTCATAGAGATCACATAGTTTCCAAACCGCCCAGTTGATCTTGCACAGTGGAAATATTAACTATCTGGTTATCTACCAGTCATCACCTTCCTCCTGGAATCATTCATTCAAAGAACGGGTCCATAAGTGACAGTCACTTACCATCTTTTCTATTCTAGCGGCTTTTACGCTTACTACTTGTCTTAGTCATCTTCTATTTACATGAAAAATCAGAATGAAGTGGTTCACTTTGACTTGGTGTCTGAATTCACAGAATATAAGGAAATGGATCGAGAATCGGAATGCACCCGTATTAGTCTCGCGTGTCTCAATCCCCGGTTACGACCGTACACTTTTCAAATAGAGAATGAAGTGATGGAACTGAGTAAGAGGTTGGCATTTAGCAGTAACATGTAGCATGTTTTGTAAATAAAAAGAATCAGTCATCAGAATTGATTGAGAAATCTTTTAGTTGCGAGTATGATTATTTCTGGTAATGTTAATTTTGTTTTTAAACGCACCATTTCTGATTCAATTAAATACTTTAATGAGTCAACATTATCTTCGTTTTCATTCGAGGCTTCGTCACTTGGGGCGTAATTCACAGTAATTTTCACTCTTGTCTTAAATTGCCATCGAACGGTGATCCTAAGTTAATTCTAGTTATTTTCTCTTTTCACGTTCTTCTTATACCCTCTTATCTTAGACTTATAGTTCTTTTCTCTCAAAATTGTTTACGCCATAATTATTTTCTTCCGACATGAAAATGACGAGGAGAAAAATCCTCAACCTTCAATTTATATTTGTTTTACCATTCTTATAAAAGGTTTATCTTTCTACTAATTGAATTCGGTTACCACTTCGTGACGGTAACGCAGTGGTAATCGCTTCCCATCATGAAGTTCGTCTCCGCTATTAAAATAAAAATATCCTATATAATATCGAACCAAGTAACAAGACATTGGGGCAAAATAATTTCCTGCTTCCAATGCGTACGACCCTTCAGATAAAGGATTTCGACATGGCTTCTTGTTCCGACGAATTGACGGCACGTGACACATTTCCCTTGCAGTTACAGATATTTACACCCTTCATATAATATAGGAGTAAGCGCCCTCGCTTTGCTTCGGTTTTCTTTATTTTTTACACCTTAGGTTACATTATTGGAATTTTATTAAGGATCCCTAATTTGTTGACTATATTATATAGCCTATGTCACCCGGCGATAGTATAGCTTCTCAACAGTGAAAGAAATTTTCAAATCGGTTCAGTAATTTCGGAGCCTATTCAGTGCAAACAATCAAATCTTTCCTCTTTATAATATTAGTATAGATTATCAGAATTTGGTACTTTGTATTATTTGTTTCTTAGAAACAGTGTTATGTTACTAGTATTTATGTCCTAAGAAAAATAGAACGTTTGGGACTTCGTGAAATCTACATCTGGGATCCATAATCTTACGACAGCTTATTTTATTTTGGTTCAACCGTTTTGGAAATATCTATACAAACAAATAAAATTGGAGTATCTGTTTGTAATATTAAAATCACCGCTTTTTACTGAGTACATTTGGATATATATACACGGTACATATATCAAAACAACATTTTTTACAATTTTTGTCTGTATGTGTTTGTTTCGGCTAATCTCTGAAATGGCTGGACTGATTTTGACGGGACTTTCACTGGCAGATAGATAATGTAAAAAGAAGTGACTTAGGCTACTTTTATTTTAGAAAAAAAATAGAAAAAAACGCGATACGTAGTTCGCCGGGTCAGCTAATTATAAATAAACCTATATTAACCTAAACTGTTGCCTATAGAAAGAAAGAAAGAAAGAAAGAAAGAAAGAAAGAAATTATTTATTCTGTTCTATATGATTTCTCATACAAGTATTGTTGTATTATTGTCATAGAAAACAGAACGTCACTTGACTCATGTCAAGAATATACAACAATAGAAGGGCTGGTCCTATCATCTCTTTACACAAAAGTGGCAAGTTTCACCGTCAGTATAATGTCAAACTATAAGTACAGTATACCTTATACCGTTATGCTACGGCATGATAAGTATTACGATACGACCATTATACTCTTTTACCGTTCACGTCAAAGGCAAGCGCGATATTACATACCGCCCCTGATGGATAGTTTCCGCACAATATTTATTACATGCCAAAAATTTAAGAACATCTTAGAAAGCGAACCAGAGGTCGCCACAGTCTGACAGTTTGACATGTCCTTCTAATAACTTTTGTGGGGAAATGAATCGGCTCGAAGACCCATATAAGATATACTTATCGCATGCAACTGCTGTCTGTTCGGCAAGAAAGTGTGTAGCTTTTTAAATTATCGTTTTAAAATCATTATTTTTTAACCGACGAAGTGATTCGCCTACATTTTTCCGTAAAATATTTTACAGCTGAGGTGTTGCCGATAAATATCAATATTCAAGCTTACAAAAAGCTTAATTATTACTTTTTGAAATGCAGCATTATGAATTAAATTAATGTTAAAATTACCATTATGTAATAATAATATAATATTATTTTTAATGTTAATTTGTTATATTGGTTAATAATTCCTGGAAACTTTTATTATTATCTAAATACACTCAAGCCTAAATCAGACATAATGGTTTTTAACTTAATATTTTTTATTGTATATTATTCCCTTTCAATTTAAAGAACATAATTTGTTTTTATTGTATTTACATAGATTGATTTCGGGTATTTTCTTTGTGAGATAGTCAGAGCACAGAGGCAGAGGTCAAACTGATTCCCACAAGATGAACCATTGTATAATATAAATAATATCGCAAAGTAATGAAAAATTTTAAAAAGGAGTTCCTCAGGGTCGTGACCCATTACCATATAAAATAGTAACCATTTTTAACCAAATAATTGCTTATAATATAATAATTAATCATTAATTAAAACATCGTTTTCTATTTAGCCTTTCGCCTAAAGTTATGCAACTTAATACTTAAAAGACAGTCACACACTTAGTCAGATAGTTAGTGGCAGAGACACACATAATCACACATAACTAATTCCAAGCCAAGAAAACAAACACTAAACTAAATCAACACTGTTTCTATCTAGTTCTCATTATCTCCACTAAGAACTGAAACACGATCATTTCGGAACATACTCTCATTTCCATTAACCTCTCAGTCCTTCATTAACCTTACTTTGTGATTTGTACTGTTCTCTAAGTTAGTTACACAACTCAGGATCTTAGTATGCATCAGTCATTAGTTTCTACGCTTTTCGACCGAGTTGGCTTTGATTTAATAGAACTACGCATTGTGATAGTGTAGACGAGTATGACAAAGATGCATGGAAATGTCCAGCTCTGCAACCAGTACCGCTCAGAATAGTAAATACTTTTGTGTCAATTATTTTCTTTTTTTGTAATATTTTTCTTAAAAGATGTGCTGAGAAATTTGTTTAGGCTTTTGTTCTCCTCCATGACAAGCACCTTTCCGAAAAGCCAAAAAATGACGTGCATAACTGTATCAGTGATACCTATATGCTCAGATTAAAGAAATGTTTTCTTTTGTAAAACGGAAGTAAAGTTACTTGTTAATTTCAGAAAATTATTCCTAATAAGGATTTTTCAGGAAATAGGGTAAAATACTTGAAATATTTTAATTTAATTTTTTGTCCAAAAATCATTGTGACACAATTATAAGTGCTTAGCAAAATAAATAATTTCTTTCTTTCTTTCTTTTCTTTCTTATTTTGTTATATACTACTACCGCAGCTGTTGTTGTTGTCTGTTGATGATGTTGATGTCATTTTGCATTATTATTGTTGTTGTCGCATTTAGTTTTCCTGGTGTTTTGTTACATGTTTACAGCCACAAGTACTCATAGCTACTTAAATCGTGGCACTGCCTGCCAGCTTGCGATGTGTAGTAGTGCGTAGCTTATTTAGTATTTATACGTATTAACTTTTATGTAGTTATTAAATAATTAAAAATAAATTATGATCATCAAAAATTACGCGAATGGACCAAACAGACCAACATTGAAAATTAAAGCACCAATTACCATACCCTTGTCTTCTTGGACGAAATCCTCAAACACTCGTAAACCCTGAATGTTTGCGACCCTTGATGCTCCGCCCTTTGTCTAGTCTCTCGTACAGACCGGCATTTGCATATTAATGGCCATCACCATGTCTAAATTCGTGTTGATCTTTGTGGAAATGATTAGGGACCGAATTTATTCATACACAACCAATACAGGCCGGGTTTGAAATGATGTTGCCAGCTTTCAGAATGGTGCTCTTAATTTGTGCGAAATATCTATATTATCGTATAACAAATTGACACGATAGTTGTTTTAGAATATATTTATATTTGGTTTCATTCTGTTTGTAAAGTTAGTTTATTAGTTTAGTTCCTAGTCCGATTTCAGTGGTATGTGTGAAGCCTAGATTCTTGACACTGACTTTGAAGTAGAAGAAAAGCTATTCGTGGTAGAGAAACCTATGAGACAAAACTTACCTTCACCTAAAACTTTGCCTTTATTAAGAATCTACAAATTCATAGGTACAGAAAATGAAATCATAATGAGAGTTAGAAAAAGGGCGAGGTATTCAGAAATTCGCAAAAGGGCATTTAACTAATTCAAAATGTTGTACCTACTATTAAACTTTAGAATAAAAGTTATGATTAATTGATGTTATCAAAGTGGGCGCAAAATAGAGTTTTACGCAAACATAATATATTTCGGCTTTCGGAAACGGAAAAGTTAAATTGCGGAGCGAACCTTTTCAACTTGATTTAATAGAGTGTGATGAACAGGCATGGTTAGGGTTTACGGACCTTTGAAGATTATCAAAGTTACTTTACTGAACATATTTTGGTTAGTTTTTAGATACTTAGGCAGTAGATTTAGAGAATTTTGATCAAATTTGGTAATAGGGTATGTACTTTATGCTTTAGTATATTAGATATTTTGTATTTTATGGGGAAATTACACTAAATTATACTATTACATATTAGAAGGATATTATATACTTAATGTGTTAAGTATAAAGATTTTCCTGTAAATCAATTAAGTAGTGAGAATTTATATTTCGTATGTTAGGGGTAACAGTTGACTATATTTTTTTAATTTTAATCAATCTATGCGACACTTAAGTTACACTTGGCCTGATTGACAAAAACCGTAATTAAAAAAACGTCGTATGTAATTTTATATTTGTAAAAATTATACATATAAAAAATATAAGTAATAAATTTTTAAACGTCCGTCTTGTCAAGGCTTGGGAGGAGGAATGGCTCCATCCATCCTGGAGTCCAACCCAAGCTCCCCTGCTTGTGACGTTCGTTGATGCAATGACACCAGGTTCTTATTCTGCTGTACTATAATACATAAATATAATAAAACTGGCTAGTTTTATCTTGTATACATGCATTGAAGTATAATGTTATAGAACAGACATCTCAAACAAAATATGTGTCCCGCCCGGGAGGTTCCATTTTCAAAATTGAGCCCCCGTTCTCCTTTCAAAATCGAACGAATCCATTGAAGATTGAAAACACGTGGCGCCAATGCATTGGACATACAATGACATGGTGTTCGCGGTGTCCGTTCTATACGCTAGTAATAATATTTCAATGTACACATGCAGGGTTTTTGACTCGACCTTTGTTTCCAATATGGAATAGGATTTTTATTCACTGACTTTAAAACATAAGGTTCTGTATTCGATACGTATGTATGTAAGTATAATATATACTTATGTATGTTTCTGTGTCCGTAATTTCTTAAATCTTAATCCGATTTGTATGAGGTTTTCGGTATTTGAATGCAAGGATTTTTTTCGGTTTTTACGTGTGTCGGAATAATTAAGTTCCCGGATCCTTTTTGGCTGGCAACGAACGCTAATGCGTTTCGTGTCTGATGTGTATTGTCGACGGTAAACTCTTTAGGTGACTTGCTTCATAATGGGTTGAAGTAAAATGTTGTAGATACCTAACAGATCTAATAATTAATTATCTGTAAGAAAGAGAGCCACTGACTTCAAGCTTTTGTTTTTTACTTGCGAAGTTGCGTTGCACTGTGGAAGATTAACGTTGTATTTTTAACCGACTTCAAAAAAGGAGAAGGTATTCAATTCGACTGTTTTTTTATGTTTGTTACCTCAGCACTTTCGACTGGGTGAACCGATTTAGATGATTCTTTTTTATTCGAATGCTGGTGCTTGTCATGTAGTTCCACTTAAATTTGAGTGAGATTTGATGAGTAGTTTTTGAGTTATCCCTAATTTTGGAGTCGGTTATTTTTTGTCAAGAATTATTTATTTACTTCTTTAACCCTTGAGACCCTGTAAGAAACATTAAATAACCTTAAGGATTTGTAAAAATTAAGTTAGAGTTAAATTAACACGGAACATGCCCCTGGTGTTATTGATGTCTACGACGGTATTAACCGAAGTGGCTTGTTCGCTCGTTTTACTAATATTAGAAATGTGAAAGTTATTTACTAAAACCACGAAACGTGGTGTAAAAACCTCGGAACGGACTTTCATGAAATTTAGCCGACACGTATGGAATAGGACCTTCCAGTAATACACTTTATAGTTACACATAAAAAGCGAATTAAAAAGTCCCTTATTGTTCCGTCACAGAACAATAAAACGGGAATAGTGGGATAGAACCTGTTTACAGATATCTTTTTCGCGATATATTTGGACTAGCGGTCGGACGAGGAGAGCTGATAACTTTCAATCAGGTAGACGGTAATAAGTTTCTCGAGTGAAAGATCAATAGATAAAATACCCAAAAGCAATTAATATTAAAGCTTGATAGAAACAGAACCGGTCTTAGTAAGCAAGAGCAGTAGAGTACAAACAATATTTAGACAACCGATGCAATTCGTACCACGAAGAGTAACTTTGCCAGCGAACCAAGAACTGTAAGTAAACAAGTTGCTGCGGGACTTACGAGATCGTTGTTTCTCCACTGTTACAATGACGTCACAAAACTATTTGTTTTAAAGTAGTTTAAGTTGTTTGTGGTTATTTTTATGTGAAATTCTAAGACTGATAAAGCGGTAAATATTCAAATCTTTTATAATATAATACGATCCATAATAATATGTGTGTATACCTGGGATATTACATTATGTTATGATAGTACATTTGGTATATTTTTGGAGTGTGAAAAGGGCTGCTTTAATCAACATTTCATGAATATGTAATTTTTATAATCCAAGGTTCATTTAAATTTCATAATTAAAATTTAAAAAAAGAAGTCATACAGTGAATATTTAGCCAAAAAAGTCGTTTATAATATACATCAAGTATCAACCTTTTGATACACAAACCGTTTAAGCTTGTCAAAGTTGTTAACTCATCATCGGTCAACAATGGGAGTGTTATCGGAAAAACCCCGCGGTGATTATTGAAAAATCTGTACAATGCCATTGAACTATTTAGCATATAGAACCGACACTTTACTGCGAACCCGATGTTTGCGCAATAATCATAATTCATTGGATTTAGTCGATTTTGAAAAGAGAACGGGGGCTCGATTTTCAAAATACAACCTCCCGGCGCGACACAAACTTTGTTCGCGATGTCTGTTCTAGTACTTTAGTGCATTATACGAGTACATCAATGTATAATACCCAGATTATGACTGGATAATGCTTGTGTGAGATTGCAAACATTTGCACGATTTATAACACTTTTACATAATACTTGCCACTTTCATTTCGATACGGTAAATGTTTATTACGCGTACTCATTGGTTTGACGTTTGTTCTCAACCACAGACTGGTAAATTGGTCCATTTAAATGATTAATCCCCTTTTTGATGAGGTTATTATAACTACTACTATTAAAATTATGTTTTAAATTTACTCTTTAGTTCTGATGATAATGTACTCGATTCCATATATCCTGCTAGGACATTATGGATTGTTAACATTTAACAAACATTTTGAATGCAAACTGGTACAATTTTTGTATTTTATCCAACAAATCTTACTTAGGGGTTTTTCACAATGTTACAAATTTAGGAATGTTTGTGGAGTCTGCATTTTTATTTTAATAGCTGAAAAACAAGACGAGTTCGTCGACCGTGGATATCAGTAACAGAGGATGCATTTTATATCTGATTCGCGAATATTGCGACCGAAACACGTAAAATATTTCACGATAGATTTTAGGGCGGTGGTAGCTACCCAGCGGGTCAAAAAACCTACTACAATGCATTAAATGATATAATAAGATGATGAGAGATATAATAAAACTATCCATGTTTGAGTTCAGGCCAATTTCTTTTTTTTTCAAATTGTTAAACAAGGCAAGGCGCCTCATCTTCAGTTAGAAATCACTGGATTATACCACTTCCGATACATTGAAGATATATCGAATACATAAATAAATAACGCTACATACTCATAGCCCCACACTATATCCTAGTGTATCCTGAGTGTATCCTGTGTCGTGAGTGCCATGGATACACAGAGACAGATCACTTCACACCCAAACCGAGAACAGAAATTCAAACTCATCATTCAAATTTCTACCTCGCTGGAAATTGAACCTTAGAACGAACGCCACAAGGGTCGCCTATGGGATGAACTAACTATGGGATGAAAATCGTAAACTTTCAACTAAGACTCGCAGGAGAAATTAGAGAAACTTTACTCAGGAACTAAGGCAATTCAATATGAAAATACTGCACTTACACAGGATTTATTTGGATTATCTTAATTTAGGTGAATAAGTTTGGAAGAAGTTTGCACTAAGTTTATTTTCACTAATATGATTATTAATGTTACTAATAAATTATTATTATTCTGCCTATAGATATCCTTCCTACTAATATTATTGATGTGAAAGTTTGTTAACTTCTAAACAGATTTTCATGAAAAGCACACAGGAAGGTCATACTCTGGAATAGGATGCGGGATACTTTTAATCCCGAAAAACGTGAACAAACCCGCGAGCAGAGCGCTAGTCTTCCATATGTAAACATAAAAGGAACGAACCACCTGTTTTTCGTCCGTTTACTTAAACAGGTAATGCTCAATTCCCTAGAAACAAAGGCTACAAGCGCAGAGAATATTAACTGTTCTCAACCTTTGCTTCTAAAACCCTGAATTTAATTACAAATTTAATATAATTTAATTAGCGAACAAGAGCGTCTCCTTTAAATAATGTTAAAACATGTTTCAATCCCCGACTGGTTGGGGGCAGCACTTGCATTAACGTCGTCATATTTTCCGTTTACAACCTCGAGTAAATTTCGCACCTACTCGCAGCGGCCGCGTCTGTTCTGAAATTGAATTTTGTAGAAGCTTATTTGTTCTTATTATTCCTGTTATTGTTTTCGGTAATGGTTTTTCCCAATGTTTAAATCTTGTCTAAGCGGTAAATTTACAGAAAACTCTTAGTAGGTCCCTCGAAATATCGTCAAATGTAAGGGATTATTTATTATCTTTTAAGCTTTTGGTTCAAAGAGCGTCGGGGCTATCAATGTTTATAGATTAACTATTTCATCCAAGTACCCTTTTGAAGCAATATATGTGATTTTCTTCAAATTAGACTGTGGTTTACTTCTTAAAATACATAAAACATAAGGCTAAGGATGCCCACTCACTAACCAACAAACGTATCTTTGGCAGCCATTCAGAATTTTACATACCTAATATTACTCAAACGCCCTAGTTTCAAATAAATTAGTGAGGCAGTATTGGAATGTATGTTATATAGCTATTTAGTTATTATAGTTCAATAAGGCCTAATGGCTACTATCTATCCAAAATGCATTAAATCTAATTACGTTATTATTTAATTAGAACAAAATTTGCATACATATAATACTCGTGTAAAAGTTTAATATATCTTGAAATGATATTTGGTGCGGCGAAATAAATGATAATTCCAATCAAACCGCAATATATCGCAACGAGAACTACATGTATTATATTGGCTACTTGTGTTTATTTCCTAGTCCCATTAGCGTTCAGTGCCGATCTCTCCGTATTTTTTCTTACTTACTTTAGTTGCGTATTTCAATGAAAACAAGATTTATTATTTTCATATTTTCATAAGCAGTTTCATAAACCCAGTATTATTGGTATTATCAACACTCCGCGAAGCCTGCTTACCTATCACGCTGGAGTCAGCCGCCAAACGGCTTGACAGCAAGCTCCTTCTTTCTTTTTCTTCTTTTTTCCTGGCCACAATGCATCAGTGATGCCTTTGGTGTTGACGATGTTCATGGGCGACGATAGCCACTTACCATCAGGTGAATCGTCAGCTTGTTTGTCGAAGATTTCCATAAAACAAAACTGTACAGTACAACGGTAACAAAAATTAAATTATCTTGTTATATTTTAACTTAAGTAATTGTAAGTAACTGTGCAGGGTGAATAAAATATTAAAGAATATATGTCGTAGTTTAGAACACGAGATATCTTATCTTTTTAACAGAAAATAATGTTTTCATTTTGGCAGGATTTCAGTCCGTGAAACTGAGATAAAATCTGAACGCCGTAATGTTTTTGTAGATTACACCTTTTTCGAATGCAAGACAAGAACTGCATTAAAATTATTACACTTAAGACGTCGCCATGCCGCTTCCAGACTAAATACTTGGAACGTTCACAGGGTTCCATCTTACAAAATAAAAAGTATTACAATTTCTTAGTCGTATCTTAACTTAGAATATTTCTCGAACTCTCTCTTGCAGAACTAATACAATAAGTAGTAAATTAGTTAGAATATTAGAAATGAATGTGTTAGAAACTAACTAGTATATTAGATATAGTAATACATGATTATATATCTCCTGTTAGCGGTTGCTGGGCCGAAAGTATGTGTGTGTGTGTGTGTGTGTATGTGTGTGTGTGTGTGTGTGTGTGTGTGTGTGTGTGTGTGTGTTACGAGACAACTAATGAGAATTATGGATAAATAGAATATTGAAAACAGCCGTTAGTGGCGTAGTCCTTAAGCCGCTGATAGGTACCTCCTTCTAAATCGACTGAAATATTTTGTACGTGTTTTGGTCGCAGTATCAGAGAACAATAAAAACGCGGGTCCCTCTATCACGAACTGTGTGTAACAGAGATCACTGGTCTCGCCTCACGTCTAATGTGTGAAATTTCCCTAAAACTTTCATAACCGCTGGCACGTGCTGCCACCACTGACATTTGCATTCGTATTGTGGTCGTGTCAGCGTTTTAGATATGGTTTCTCCTTAGAGCCTTAGGCAAATTTCGTACTATAGAAGCTTCTTTTTAAAACAAAAGACCACTAATGCTTACTATGACTTTGTTTGAAACGATTCGTGTTTAGCTGTTGAAAAAAAATGCCAAACGGTTTAAGAAATAACGATTAATTATAATCGAGTCACCGATTTGTGACCTGAAGTTTTCTAAAATAAATTAATCTCTTAAATTCATAATATCAGCTCGCCTTCTATACCATCTGTTTTTAGGTATAATAGAGATTAAATAAATAAATAAATATTTCTACGCATATCAAGTAGGTATATACTTTTAATAATACACTTAGATTCAATGATATTGTATTAGTAAAATATCTTAGATTACATTATACTTACAATGTATACTTAGGACTCTACCACAGCTGGACATAGGCCACTCCTAATTGGCGCACTCCGATTGAATTAGGCTCATTAAATGTTGCTGTACGAGTAGTTTATTCGTGCTTCTTTTAACGCCATAGCCACCGTTCAAAGACATTTCGTTTCCATTGGTTTTAACTGCCTTTGAAACGACTTGGTCTGCCACTTCTATCAGCAAACTCTGCGGGCCATGTCAATCTGTTGTTTGTCTTGTAAACCAATACGTACTCTAGTGTAGTTCTTTTCTTAATAACCTTTAGCCCTCAAATAAGACCAATATTACTCTTACTTAAAAGCGAAATATATTTAACTTGAACGTAACACATATAGTTCTTTGTTAAACACAGGGAAATGTAAGGGGACAATTCGAAGAAAGCTGTTATTCTCTCGCTGAATTCAATCAGCACAATGGCAGAGAGCCAGAAAGGTCCCGAGAGGCCGAATTTAATCTCCTCTTGAACACAACGAGCTTACACTTGCTCCAATAAATACGTATAAATAAAAGTTAAGTTTCATGCAATTTATAAACTAGTTTACTTGTTAAGTTATAGCTTAAGCTTCACGAGCTTAATTCTTCTTTATTTTATATTCAGTTCAGTAGAGAATATTGAGAATCTGTTACCCTTTTAAAATAAAGGTCAACCAAGTACAATGCAATGTTCATTTATTTTATGTCAAAGGTAGAAACTGTTTTTTGGCTTACCACAAGAAACACTAATACAGCGCAACTTAAAATATGCTATACATTCCCGATTCCTTATTGTTTCAAGCAAAAGTAGCACTATAGGTTACATACATAGGTGTTGTATAAAATTATCAGCTATGATTTTTTCTATTTTTATTGTAATTTTTTATACTTAGGCCTAATAAAGCATCAAAACTCATTTTACTTATTTTCATTACCAAAAACATAATGCGACTTTAAGGATTTATAATGTTTAGCATTGATATATAGTGGTGAAAACTTAAGAAAGTTTTTAGTTTGTTTATTTGGTCACTTAGCAAAAAGGCCCTCAGTTTGTCTATATCAAAAATTATCCGTTTGTTCGCACTTCGTCGGATTCGCAAAAGGTCAGATTCTCATTTCGTCGGAATACAGTTGAGAAGAAAAACAGAAGCACTGGGTCGAATTCGCAAAAGGTCGGATTCTCATTTCGCCGGAGAAGAAAACCGCTCTTTTTTACTGGGCGTTTCTTGGTGGTCATACTATCATGTCATACTGGTATGACCAACAAGAATAGTTTGTATCGGTGGTCATAATACTTTAATGAACACCATATAGGTGATCCCGATTATCAAGGAAAAAATAAAATGGAATTATTTTTCCTGTGCCGAAGAGACCGTGGCCGCTTACGAAGTCGCAATTTCGGACCTATCGGATCAAGACTGGCAAAAGTGTTTTAATTTCTTACTTAACAACAGTTAGCCGGGCGGCTTAGAATACTAACCCCAATCCTACGCCGGATGGGTGTCGTAAGAGGCGACTAAATCCGGCCCGCTTGTGGTAGGGCCCTTGGAGAGATTGTATTAATAATAATAATAATAATATCATTTATTTTGCAAGAACATAGTGTTATACAGGTGGTTTACATTTTATAGATTCCTTATGCTCTGCCTTCATAGGCGTGCAAAAAAAAAAAAAACTATTCTATTTATATAATTTTCAAACAATTAACAACATATTATTAAATTAAATTATATAATAATATCACTATTAAATTAATTATAAATTCAATTGTTCTATGATTTAGCTGAATAAGCTGTGAATATAATAATGAAATGTCAGAAATAAATAATAAATAAAGAATAAATTATTATTAAATTATAAAGATAAATATAGGTATAATGTCAAAATTTTCATAATGTCACAAATTCACTCTTTTCTTATGTCGAAATATTCTTTTACGCTATAAAATTGGGAGTCCATAAGCCAATTAAATAATTTCCTCTTAAATAATACATTAGGTAGATCTTTAAAGCTATTTGGGAGCTTATTATAGATTGCTATGGCAGAGTAGGGTGCGTTCTTTTCAGCTTTTTTTAAACGGCACGGGGGTAACTTTAGTTTTAGCTTATTTACAGTACGTTGAGCTCTTTGTGATGGGCTCACTATGTCGAAGTAGTCCACATGTTCTCTAACGAGGATAAAAGCTGCTCTTATAAACATGCAAGGAAGTGGGAGAACTTGCAAAAGCTTAAATAGTGGGCGACAGCTATCAAGGGGATATGCACCGCAAATCGCTCTAATAGCCTTCTTTTGTAATTTAAAAACTCTTATGGCATCGACCGAGTTTCCCCACATGACAAGACCGTATGACAACACAGAGGAGACGTGCCCATGATATGCTGTCAGTGCGGCCTCCCGAGACACTGTTAAGCTTAGCCTTCTGAGGGCATAAATAAATCCTGCCAGTCTGTTACAGACTGCTGATACATGCTCTTTCCAGTCAAGAGTAGCGTCTACCACTATACCCAAATATTTAAAAGAATTTACTATTTCTATTTTATGTTCGCCAAATATTATATTAGTCAAGGAATTTTGTGGTTTTACTCCGTCAAATTTTAATATTTTAGTTTTAGTCATGTTTATCTCAAGGTTATTAGCTTTTAGATAACCCAGTACCTCTTGTAAAGTTTGATGTATTTCTGCCTTCAAGGTCTGTACACTGTCAGATTTAATTAATATCGTTGTATCATCCGCATAGAGAATTGAGTCGTGCTTCGTAATATGAGGAAGGTCGTTAATATATAAAACAAATAGAAATGGTCCTAATATACTGCCTTGTGGCACTCCGTATCTATTGTATTTTTCTGCGGATTTGAACGCGATTTTGTGCTTTTGTACCAATTTTGTTATTTCCGTGTATTGTTTTCTATTAAAATTATTTATTATATTATGGTCAACAAAGTCAAATGCACGTGTCATATCTAAAAGAAGGGCTACAACTTTAAATTTATCATTTAATGCTTGTGTAACTTTTTTTACCAGATCAAAACTTGCAAGAGTTGTAGATTTGTTCTTTATAAACCCAAATTGCTCTTTTCTTATAATATTGAATTTTATTGCAAAATTGTAAAGCCGATTAAACATGGCCTTTTCAAAAATTTTTGACAGTACAGGTATAAGAGCTACTGGTCTATAATTAGCTGGGTTTTCAGGGTCCTGTTTTTTAAACAGCGGTTTTATGACGGAAACCTTAAGTAAATCTGGGAAAATACCTTGTTCGAAAGAGGAATTTATAATATGGCATAATGGTTTGCATATTTGCAATGCACATATTTTTAGTATTTTCGTACTAATTTCATCGTAACCAACTGAGTTCGTATTTTTCAAAGACTTGATTAAGGTCACTACTTCTTTTTCATCTACAGGTGATAAAAATAACGAATTATGGTGGTTTATGTCAATATTATTGTAATTTATATTATTATTATTATAGGATGTCAAATTATCTTTATTAGTCAGATTTATGAAAAAACTATTAAATATTTCGCTAATGTCTGATGGGTTATTGTATTTTTTGTTATTATGGACAATTGTGTCCATGTTATTGGTTATGTTGTCATTTTTTTCTATATTATTATTTATTATTTGCCATGTAGCCTTGCATTTGTTATTATGTTGATCTATGTAGTTTTTATTACTATTCCTTTTGGCTGTGTGTATACATTTTTTAAGCAAATAGCTATATTTTTTATAATTTTTGGCATTTTGTTTTTTGTTACTTTCCATGTGTTTATAGGTCAAGTATAAGACTCGTTTATGTACGGTTGATTTTTTTATGCCATTTGTCATCCAATGCATTTTACTTGCATTTGATCTTTTTATTTGAACATAAGGAAAACATAAATTGTAGAAAAGTTGAAACAATTCATGGAATACACGATATTTGTCATTAAGGTTATTTTCTGCATATACCTCACAGAAGCTGAGTGATGATATACAATTAATAAATTTTTGAATGTTTTCCTTATTATAATCTCGTACTACCTCATACCAATACAAGCTGGAGTTCACTTTGTTGTTTTTAATGTTTAGAGATAGTACTTGTCCAGTCTCATGATCAGACAGTGCTAGGTAGTGTATACTAGCCTTTATATTTTTAACATTACTTACTATGAGATCTAAACATGCTAACTGTCTCGTAGGTTGATTTATATGTATTTCCAATGAGTAATTATTTAAAATTGATTTAAGCTCGTGTGTTCTGCTTGTAGGTTTCAATATGTCTATATTAAAATCTCCACACAGTACTATTTTCCTGTAGGCTCTTTTATGGCATAGTCCATGTAGTAGTTGTTCCAACTTGGTAAAAAATATTTGTATATCTCCACTAGGGATCCTATATAAACATACCACTATGAGATTTAATGGAACGATCTCAATACCACAACATTCAAATAGATGATCACATGAGATAGACTGGATGTTTGTTAGTACTTTAAAGTTCAAGTGGTTTTTAATTAAAATGCAAGTTCCACCTCGTCTTACCGAACGCGAATACGCTGTTGCCAACTTAAACAATGGTATTTTTAACAAATGTTCTGAACCCTTTTGTAAGAATGTTTCGCAAAGACAAATGACGTCAATGTGTATGTTATTCTTTTGTGACAGATCTAAGATTGCAATCTCAATCTCTTCCGATTTATTAATTGCGCCTGCTATATTTTGGTGTAAAATGCTAAATGTATGTGGAGATTTAGAGACGAAAAAAGGTACCTTGTTTTGTATGTGATTCTTGTGTTACAGTGTTGGGGCTTTTACTGGCATGACTTCGAGCTAAGTTTGTGATTTTTTTAAAATAGAAAGGAATCGTTCCCCTTTTATGAGCCGTGAGTGCTGTGGTGTTCGAAACTTTATTAGTTGTTGGTACATGGCTTATTGGTTTTTGTTTAAAATAATAAGGAATCGTTCCTTTCTTAGGGGCCCGCTCTATACTACTCTTTGCGCTCATGTTATACCTGTTTTCTTTCATCAGGATTTTAAGATTTTTAGGATTCAAATACTTCTCACTGTAATTATCAGCGTTGATTTCAAAATTTATAGATTTGCTTAGGTGCCATAAATATAATGAGCGATTTGTGATAAATAACCGCCTAGCTTCATTTAAAGTCATCGTTTTATGCGTCGAGATAAATTTACAACCAGAGTATGTAGATGCTAAAGCTCTAATGTGATTATTTAAAAGAGATTCATTGAGGTAGACATTGTTAGATACTTGTGTTATATATATTTTTACATTTTTGACTTGCTGAAGCTTTTGTATTGCTGTACTTAGGGAATTTATAATATTGTATGGATTTCTGTCATTCGCCCCAATAGCTAAAATGATCTTGTCGCCCTGTTTTAAAGTTTTACATAAACTATCGCATAATTGCAATGTATCACAACATAATGAGTCCGGCTTAACAAACGAAAATACACTATATTTATTTTGATTGTCATATGTCAAGATGTCCATAAATTTAAAAAGTCCAGTGGCATGTTGATCACCCAGAATATAAATAGTTTTTTTGGTATTTAGACTTGAGGCCTCCGATGTTGCATAATCTTGGTTGTCAGTAACAATTGTGGTATCTGATGTACGCACTGATTTAATATTTTTGGTACTGTCTGAGTTCTCCGGAAGAAGGTAAGGTTGTGGGGAGTCAACTTTCTTGATAAGTGGGGTAGACGATTTAGATGGTCCATTTGATAAAATCATTTTGTCAGAACGTTTGATTGGAGTAGTTGAGGTGCTTTAATTCATGTCGTCTATACCTACAGATTTAAATATATTTATTTTACGTTCATATTCACTTAATTTTTTCTTGAGTTGAGTATTTTCTAAACTTAAGTTGTCAATTTCGTTATTAGCTATGTTTAGCTGTGTTCTCAATTGTTCTACCTCTCGTTGCATTTTGCCCCACGCTGAAGTGTTTATGACGTTATTCGATAGATCTTGCAGACTGTTGTAACTCGGTTCCACTGGTAATATTAGTGAGTTATGTGTATATAATAATGTACTATCGGAATTGTTTAGACGTGAAATGTTCTGTATGGTTTTTCTCCTTCTTTTAGTAATATTATCTGTAGAATCCATCCTAAGTAAGTTAAGATGATGAGATAAAAGCAAAGAAATGTGCTGGGTCAATTATAAAAGTTTTGTATTATTATAGTATACGTAGACGAGATGACAGGATAACTTCGTCGTGTCTTATCTCAACTCGAGCGCCATCTAGGCGCTGAACATCCAATACTGAATCGATGGACTTCAATTGATGGCTGGTTAATTGTTAGTTCCGTGTCCCGACTGTGGATGGCGTTGTTGGTTCCTGTATCGTGATCTCTGTAGCCGATAATTAACAGCTTGCAATTCGACATATTAGTTCTTCGCTTTAAGGATAGATGGCATTATAGACAATCGATGGCAGTTCTGACCAAGATTTAAAAGATCTCGTATGTATGATGAAAATCTTGTTTTTTTTTTACTCGGAGCAGTTATATATTGTCTGAGAAAGTTCATTATATTGATATATGACTTTTTTTAACACTGTAAGCCACTTTTGCAAAGGTTTTAACTGTTTTCACTGTTTTGTCGTTACTATTGAATATTTGAATTTTTACACTTATTACTATCAATTACAACTTGGTTTATATTTTCAGAGTACGTATTTACACATTATTGTCCGTTTTCAACACTTTTCACAACTTATTCAGCACTATGACAATTTTCCGCAATTTTTGAACACAGAGACACACAGAGACAATGTTTACTTGAGCACTGTAGCGCCCTCTCTAGTATTGGTAGTATTGATTTTAATGTTAATTAATATAATTATTGCTATTACTGTTTTTCCATGGGGTTCGCCTAGATAGCTACCACCCAAGGAAACTGGTACAAAACCGTATTGTATTGTACGAGTATATAATTATAATAAAAAAATTTGATCGACACTGTACTTTATTATTTATGTCAAACCTAAATAAAAAATACACTGGTACAAAACCATTGTATTGTACGAGTATATAATTATAATAAAAAATTTTGATCGACACTGTACTTTATTATTTATGTCAAACCTAATATACCTATATAGTGTTCATTAAAGTAGTATGACCACCGATACAAACTATTCTTGTTGGTCATACCAGTATGACATGATAGTATGACCACCAAGAAACGCCCTCAAAAACGGACTGTACGGTGGATGGGGCAAGGCAGGGGCGTCTGAGTGCGAAAAAATTACTGTAAACTAGCATATAAAAGTTATAAGGGGGGCTCGGGCAGCAATGCCCCCTGCCATGAAAAAATACTGAACTCAAATAATAGTTTTAATGCGCACATACATTAACACTCTTTTGTAATTTTAATGCGTAAGAATTAAAAAAAAACTTATAATTAACTATTAGGAATTCGTTTTATCTTTGACCAATTACGATCACGACAGAAGACGGTGCAGTATAAAATGAATACTAGAGTTACGACATAGTTACATATTGTAAAGGTTTCGATTTTGTTTTATACATAAACAAATAACAAAAAATAAACATTGTTATGTATGTTTATTGTTATTCAACTGTATATATTATTGTATTCCGTTCGTAAATTTATGCAATTATATTTTTGTTTTGCTATATAAAGTTTTTTTAACTCCGATGATAGCGCGAGGCCCCTGTAAGCGCGAGGCCCCGGGCAGTTGCTCTGTTCACCACCCCCTAAGGCCGCCTCTGGGGCAAGGTTTCAACATCAGCTTCCGCAAGAAACACCTTTGTTCTGAGGGATGTACTTGACGAAACGTTGTCGTTATTTATGTTATGAACTGTACTGAATCCGACGAAATGAGAATCCGACCTTTTGCGAATCCGACGAAATGCGAACAAACGAAATTATCCAATACTTGAACTATAATGACATATCGAATAAAAAGCTTCGTTACTAGAATACGGAAATATACTTAATCAAAATATTTTCTATGCTTTGCTCCAAGATCCAAGAAATCATGAATATTTAGCATTCACAGCGCATCTCCGAAACTACTTCGCAACTCGTATTCGGACTTGAATAATTGATCATTTGATTTAATTTGCTTTGTTCACTCAAAGTAATTAGAAAGTGGTAATGAAAGGAAATGTTTACAAGGATAGATGGTTTTCCACTCTAATATAGGTTGATATGAGTAAAGTAAGTCTCCTTTCTTGGAAACACATTGGTGATGCCTTTGGTGTTAGCTGGCCATACACGATCAAGTATACTTGTCAAGTTTGCAGCGGATTTGATGCGGCATCTAGTATACTTGACGGTGTATGGCTATCTTTATAGCTTATCTCATGCCATGAAGTTCGCTGCAAACTTGACAAGTAAACTTGATCATGTATAGCGAGCTGCTGATATCCATGAGCGACGATAGTCACTTCCCATGAGTTTAATGAATTTGACGCATAAAATAATTAATATTGGAACGAAGTTCCTTATCGCGCGTTGTGAAAGGGGGCTAGACGGAAAATTACGACACTTTTTGATTCTTACGAATGACGACACTTTTTTTGAAGTGATTCAGAGAGTTTTACAGAGATGGCGCTATACAACAAAACAATACTTAAATCGAAAGGAACTTCGTTCCATCCGGATGTCCCTTGACACCTCTCATGTTTTTTTTTCTGGAGATTTGAACGCTATAATTTAAAAAATGGAATGGAAGCAGTAGGTATTACGTGAAAAATCATGCGAAATGCTAATACGAATTTCCATACTCTCAAGGCAGTACTTTCGTATGTTCATTAAACATAATGGTGGATCGTTAGCCCATTCCGGTGGGTAGGTTAGACTCAGTTCTGATTATTGTAAAGCTTTATCTTAATATTTTGAGGAGTCAAATCTAGTTATCACTTAGTTCGATTAATTATTGCTTCGATAAAAAAAATGGTGTGTGTTCAGTTTAAAACCACACGTCAGAAGTAAAAACTTCATCTAAATAAGCTTAATAGAAGCTTTTAAAAGCTAGAAAAACATGTAACAAAAAACATTTGTTGTTTTAAAAAAATAAACTATATTCCTCTGTAATCCTGTAGCAGTCATAGCTAAATAACTTGCGGTCTCGTTTCCAGCTGCTTGTAAATGTTGCACTCCCGCCATCTGGTGTTGAAATTACTTTTTCTCCTTGGCTGAGTTCAAGCAATACAGGTTTGTGTCATATAGATAACTAGTTTTATGGGTTTGTTGAGGTTCATTTGCTTAAAGTAATATTGTGTTTCCTGCAGTGTTTAGGAAGGTTTCGATCTTTCATTATGTACTTTGAAATATGCTTTGAATGTTAAGTAGACCTAAAGAATATTTAAAAGTATCAAATCAAATCAAAAAGTAAAAATTAATAACAACAATATTTACAATTACATTAAAAGTACGAATAGTTGCTAATGAATAATCTTAAATTTCACAATTTACCTATTTTGTTGGAAAAATAAAATGTAAAATAAGTTAATTCATTGTTCAGATTGAACAGAGCTGATAGCATGATAAAACTAATCTCGTAGTAAGTAAACAGGTGAGATCTCCAAGTCTGTAATTCAACTGCCTCATTCGTAGATTGAAAACTAAGATGGGCGATCCAATTTACGAAATGGATTCACTTCTGTAGGCTGATGTTTTCACTTGATAAATTGCAGGCCAAAGTTTAAAGACCCTTTTTTGAATTCAAACTTATTTTGAGTTCGTTTGTAAAATATATTTTACGTGGAGTTTTAATTAATAAAGTAGTTAGTAAACAAGATTTGTTGATTTAATTTTGATTTGTATTTTATTCAGCTTTTACATCTTTAAAATTATTTACTTAGGTTGCCTATCGTCGTGGACATACGTTGCCGTTTGCCCGGTCAGCCAGTCAGCTCTTGGGTATAAGTAAATGATTTGATCTTTGATTTAACATGGTTTTGCGTAATTCCTTAACGAAAGAAGTAGAATACCAGTACGAGGTTTCTTCGTACTTCTAACGCTTGCATTGTCAGCGTTCGTAAACGGTCGGAATAAAAATCGCAAAGAGAAGTATTTTGCCATTTCGTTCAGAAACGTTTGCACTTTTTTCATAATGTTAATGCTACAAAAAGTTTCACGCTACAAAAAGTTGACACTCGTAAACATTGCCTCTCGACTTAAGGGCTCCTGACACGGACAATTTGTTGGACACGTGTGGATGGACACAAAAAGGTACAGCAATGTCCATTTCGCCTTTTACCTCAGAAATTACGGTCACCTGTGATATTTTTGAGGCGCTAGAAAATATCTGCGGATTCGAAAATATCAACTGATGTTTAAATTTGTGTAAATTTCTCAGTCAAGGTTTAAATAACTCAATTAAATGATTACTTGTGTTTCTGTTTTGTACTGAATCTCCAAAACTACTAAACGTATTCATAATTATCAACTGTAGAGGGAATCTTGTAAAAAAAATGTATTGGACTAATATGGAACAGAACCTTAAAAATTTGTCTGTTAAAAAGTTACAATACATGCTACTTTGCTGGGGATTTTTTTAAATTAAAGCCATTTTAGAGTCAAAGGGATTAATTTGAATTACATAAAAGTAATTCTATTGTTTACTATTGTGGACTGAACTTTTTAAATAGTTTTTGCTTTAAATTATTGTTTATTATAATAACAAGCAATACTCATAGAAAATGTGGTTATTTACACGACGGTTTAATTAAATGTATTTTTTCTCAAAGAAATTATCAATATAGATTCAAATAGACGCGTACAAGAAATAAACGACCAAGTTTGCTACTTACCTTTGTTTAATATTGTTGTATTAACTTATTTTACGTCAAAAAAGATAACAAAATGTAGCTCCCATTGGAGTGCTCATGTATGTTGCCGATAGTAAAATAATCATATTGAATTCAATACAATAAAATATTTAATATTGTTGCGATGCTTCATTAGCACTGACCAGCAGTTCCGTTGACCACTGCACCATAAACAGACCACAGACCGGCAAACGTACCTCATTGTATTGCAACACAACAATTATAATTTCAATCGGTATTTATAAACTACACATATTTGTCAATCCTATAGAGCTAAATTATGTGTTTCTAAGAAGCGGTTTCAATAGATAATTGTATCACAGGTTTAATTATCATAAAATTGGTTTATATACGTATACGAGTGCAAACATAATTGATAACCAATTTGTTATAATCATAACGCAGCGAGACGCAAAAAAAATTAGCATTTTAAAGTTTATTGTTTCACTCATAGATTCATAACTCGTAAAGGTCACATAATATACTCGTACAGCTAAAGGTGATTAAACAGAATTTATAGAAAATTGGAAAATAATCATTCAATCTATACATATTAATAAAATTGAAGAGTTTGTCTGTGATTTCGAGATAAATGATTTTTTCAAGTTGCAAATCGTTACTTGCACGATACCAACACCGAAAAATGAGTTTTTAAAATTTTTGTCTGTCTGTCTGTTTGTTTGTCTCCGCTAATCTCCGAAACCACTGAACAAATTTTAACAACACTTTTACTAGGATATTGCAAAGTGTTCAACTTAACAACTAAGCAATTGTTTAGGGTTCCATACTAAAGGGTTCCTTAGGGATAGTTTGTATGGAAAAATTAAAAAATATCAGCCGATTTGTTTTAAACTTTTAAAAACGTATTCTCCGTACAAAAAGAGTTATACATGCATTTCTTAGATTTTACTTAAATTGCATGGAAAGGCCATAAAATGCATTTAAAGGTTATTTTTTTCATTAATTCAAATCCCTATTACTGAGTGGATATCTATTTTTGTATTTTGTTTTTAAGAGCATATTGTTTGCGTATCTATGACCTCCAATATCATTTCAGCATTTTATAAATTTCACCTGGGAAGTGGTAGAAAAACGCAAATTAAGTCTGTATGAGTAACCGATATGCAATAAATAATCGATTACTATCTTGGCAACTAGATGGCTCTGTATGTGTTGATTCACGCCAACGCCTTTAATACATACACCTTTAATATATAATATAATTAGTATGTCTGTCTGTGATTTCGAAATTACTGCATTTTTCATGTTATAAATCGTTACTCGCACGATATCAAAACCGAAAAATGAGTTTTTAATTTTTTTGTCTGTTTCTTTGTCTTCATTAATCTCTGAAGCTACTGAACGGATTTCAACAGGACTTTACTACAATATCGAGTCTTCAACTTAAATTATAGGCAATTTTTTAGGGTTCCATAAAAAATCCAGAAAATAAAATATGAGTGATTTGTTTTAAACATACGAAAACCTTTTCTTCACACAAATTGAGGCATAGGTACATACATTTCTTAGTTTTTTTTATATTTTGCGAGATGGAGCCAAAGCGAGTACTTATTTTTTTACAAATTTACAATAATTCAAATACACATAAATATAACTGAAGTGAATGTCTGTGATTTCGAAATAAATGATTTTTTAAGTTGTAAATCTATACTTTCGCGATACCAAAACCGAGAAACGAGTTTTTAATTTGTTTTAAAGTTACAAAAACCTTTTCTTCACACAAAATAAGGCATACATGCATTTCTTAGTTTATTTGTATTTCGCAAGATGGAGCTAGAATACGGCACTGAAGTATTTTTTACTAAATATCTATTTTTATATTCACTTTTTTAAAATCATTAATTGCGTATTATGGCCTCCAACGTTTTAGTATTTTTTTGTATTTTACCCTGGAAGGGGTTGAAAATCGTAATTTGGTGTTGTACAAATAGTAGACATTGAACAAATTAAATAATTGATAATAAAATACATAAATCCACTAAATAAAACGTATTGCGGCGTGTTAAATCAAGTTTAGGACTGTTCTTTGAAATAACTAAGTGTTCCGTCATTTTTAGAGTTCCGTAGTAGTGATGTTGTAGTTCTGTTATAATGCAGTCCTGAGGAACATCGTGTTGAGAGGGCAGAGTGCTGAATTTTCTCATTTTCTGTGAAGCAATATCTTCCCTTTGCCGAATTATTGATTTGCCAAAACTACAATGTAATAAATGCGAAAATGTGTTGCTCCTTTATTGCCACTCTCATATAACTCATCGAATTAACCTTAACTCTCTCTCATCGCTGAACCAATCTTGATGTGTTTTGGTATAGACATAGATTGTACTTTGGAGAACGATATAAGACTATTTCTTTTTTTAAAGTCTGGGTACCTAATGTGAAATACTGATGGATCAGCAAACATCATCATACAATTTATTTATTCAATGTAATTTAAGTACTAAGGGTTAAGTAGGAAACACAAAATTTAGAAAATAATATCATAAAATAATAATAATAAGTAAAAGCAACCGGCGCAGTGCGAACTAGGGTTGTTGAACCTAACGTAACTATTTAGTAAAACCTAACATAGTTGTGTAACGAAAAGATAAACGGAACAAATTTAACTTTGCCGTTGAAAAATTGTTGTCCCCATATATGTATCGATATGGGTCCCGATCAAATTACCAAATTCTGCAAATAGGTTTAAAATTATTTTTTTGTGATACTTACAAATTCACAGTTTTAAGATTTTTGAAGTGAAACTTCTTTAGAATCGTTGTGATTTCAAACCGGATGCAACGGAAAAAACGACAGGTAAGAGACACAAATACAAAAATTTTTAGGATGAAGCCAGGAAGGAATGAGACAGAAATATTCGTCAGTTAAAATAAATAAAAGCGACATCGCAACAGTAAAAATGCTAAGTTGTATTCATAGATGGCGCGAGGAATAAGATAGAAGATTCATTTTATTGCTAGATAGATGGCGCTAGCTGCTCATTTTACTCTTCATATTATGTTAAGAGATGGCGTTAGTTACCACTGTTTTCTTTTTCTTATGTTCGTGGTTATCTTTTAAAAAGTGCTAAGTTGTATTCATAGATGGCGCGAGGAACAAGGTAGAAGATTCGATTTATTGCTTTTTCATCTCATTATCTTAAAACCAAAATTTTGGAAAGTTTCACTTCTACCACGTGTGAATTGCACACATTTTAATTTTATTTAACCTACGTTTTACCTAAGACATTCCTTCTAGCCGAATGTTTTTTGATTGCGTTGAGGATACAGAATATTATATGTTTTCACAGCTCCTAGGGATTGCAGACCTGAGTGTTGGATTAATTTTAATTTGTTACCTTCACACGTTCCTGAGAAAAAAGGTCTTGAAATACAAACAGACAGACGGGCAATGGAGTAAGTGATCTTAAGGGAACCGTGGTTTTTCTTTCGAGGTAATGAACCCTAAAAATATCGAATCGTTATTTCGAGTTCATAGTAACGTTGTTCTAATGAGCGATCATGCTGCTTTAAGAGTATGTTATGTAAGTTAACTAAAGCACCTAAGATTTTTTCCGAAGCGAAGCGAGGGCGATTGCTAGTCATAACAATAAAATTCTTCGCAGTATATTAATAACTTTCTCGTAGATCAAAGAAACAACAGCTTTTACGTGTTTCACATTAATTCGTGCAGTAGAAAATAATACTGTAATAATTGCTCATTCAAAAACATTCAGAGCTCGGGTACCTACTGCTACAAACATTAATTAGTAAACTTTTAATTTGACAACATTTGTGTCAGTTCCCTGTTGCCGGAAAATTTGGACCAGGAAAATAAGTCATGAGTCAAGCTAATTAGATAAAATCGGGCCTTTAACTTATACCTGGGCAAAGTTCTTTAAGGTTTTATATAAAAAAATAATTATATATTTTTAAACCTGTGTTATTATGAGTGTAAGTAATTATGTATCCTAATCCATCATCTACTTCTAGGTGCACTTTCTTTATATTATATGTGGTTCTATAAATCTAAATTAATTAATAAAGTTTCGAAATTACTATATCGCGGACGAAGACGCGGGCAAAAGCTAGTTGATTATAACACAAACATTCTATAATATTAATAATTACAGAAGGTTTTAGAATTATGTCCTGTATACCTATCTCTTTTGCTGACTACCCACCGTTGGTACTCACCCACCGCTGAGTACCCACTGGGCAGAGCAAAAGCACAGAACAAAATTGTTTGAAATATTTAACTCGTACGGGAATAGAATCCGGAATCGCACACTCAAGATTAGACGGCTGCATCGTGGACCCAGGTCGATTTGTTTGATCGCTAAAAATTGTTGTCGGATTTGATAGATTTGACGGATTTTTGTGGACGGCTACAGGACAGATTTACCAACCGTTAAAATTTGTCCGGATATATTCGCATTTTAGCCGCTTACTGGCAGGCCGGGCAATTCGGCTTTTGAAATAATCTGGCTTTAATCGATGTAAGGGAATAATTATAAAATCCAGATAAAACTAATATAACGTACTTACCTACCTAACGTCTTTATAAATCCCAGCTAAATTTAACCCTTACGGAAATGACAAATAAAAAAATTAAACTCCCCGACTTACTAGCGACCATTTTATAATATTATTCAATAAAATCTTGATAAAATCACAGAAGACCTAATAGTACTTATCTGACTACAATCTTTTTAAAAACACCTACAAGGAAAAATTATTTGGCAGCGGTGGGATTCGAACCCACGCCCTTTCGGACTGGTGCCTAAAACCAGCGCCTTAGACCGCTCGGCCACGCTACCGATGCATTTACTGACTATTAATCGCATCACTTAACTTGTAACTATTGTAGGACAGTGTAACCATGTTTCGTGAAGCCTGGCGCTATCGTCTTATTTGAGTCAGCTGCCAAACGACTAGTTGCGTTTCAGGCGGGAGAATGAGAGGCAGTTCTTTGTTTCTTTCATTCACTTATAGAAATCGCCATCAAACGAGCAGACGAGCCACCTGAATATAAGTGGCCGGCCAAGAAAGAGAAAATGAAAGAAATAAAGATTCTTCTCTCAACACTCTTCGTCGGCAACGCTTCAATGATGCCTTTGGTGTAACTGATTGTCCATGGGCGACGTTGGTCACTTATACTCAAGACAGAAAGAAAGAAAGAAAGATTTATTCCGTTATAAGCATAGCAGCAACGTTTAAATTCTATGGTAAGATATAAATAAAATTCGTTTGATTAAGTTCGGAGTTGCAACTACCAACATGACGGAAAAGGGTTGCGCTCAGAATATGGCTTAGTAAGAAGTTAGTTAGGTAACTTACTACGCCCTCTGATATTTCAGTGCGCGTTAGTCGCATGTAGATAGATCAGCGAGTAGCACAGCATGTACTGCTATATCTTTATTAATTATACTAACTGCAATTTCGAAGTCAGAGCAAATACACCTAGTTTGTAGTTAATAAAATAAGATGAGACTTAATACAAAACAGATATGTGGTGAGTTAACATTTAACTTTAACTACAAATTTGAGTTTATCAAATAAAGTGGACTGTTTGCTCGTTTGTCTAGCTAGATAAATTGTTAAGAAATGCGAGCTAATTTGCAAATGGACAAGACGCTCAAGGACTTTAGAGAGGATCAGGAGAATTGAAATAGATACAGGAGTTATTTGAGCACTTTTCCAGGGAAATGGAAACAAACCTGCATAAATAGAATGATTAAGGATAAACGTATTAACAGGAACAACAATATCAAGGATGGAAATGATCATTTTACGACTTATACAATCCTCACCTTCAGCATCTGAATGTATTGACATAATGCACTTCTCAATATTGATAGCTAGTGGCAAAAAAATTTTGATCGTTTCTGTGCTTCAAAGGGCACGTAAAGCCGTCGATTCAGGTTGTTATCATAAGATAACAGTCGATCAGCCATGTCGGAGGTCCTGGGGTGGTTTGAAAACTTCCGACTCTCGTGTTGGCCACTAACCCCTCCACCAATCCGCTGGAGCAGCGTGGTGGAGTATGCTCTAGGCCTCCTCAAGAGGAGAGACCCGTGCCCAGCTCAGTAGTGGGCCATCAATGGGTTGAAGCCAATGCACTTCTCGACATCACGATCAGAAAATCGTCCAAAAATAAAAGGAGGATGGTCAGAAATGGGAATAGTAGAAAGATTACTGTTAGTACTTTAGCATCTTTATTAATGCATGATGTAATTTATTACATAAATTTTTTTGACACAATATTAATTATCGGATTATTGTAAATTATATAAATCCTTTTCTAGTAAAAATATTTCGCGATGTTCAATCATAATGTTAATAATATTACTTAATTGTTAATAAATAGCTAAACCTATTTGGTTGTAGGCGAGTCTTAACTATATATCTTTATGTTAGTATAAGTATAAAAGTGAATAAATTAGGCTTTTTACCTAAAATTAAAATCAGTAGAAACATTGTAAGTACTTACCTGAAAGAGAAACTCCATAATAAATATTTTTTTTTCAATCCATTAATTAAGTCAGCTTCGTAACTGATGGGCATTGTAAATCAAAGGGCAAAATATTAACAGATCAAAATTTTACGAGAATAAATGAACGGGTTTAAATGAAAACATCGGAAATGAAAAATAACTTCGTCATAAGCCTAATATCTTTTTAATTACCATGATAAAGGCCTTATTGTCAGCCCTCTGGTGGCACAGGATTGTACTAAACTCGAAATAAAATCTTTTTTAGGGTACCGTTCAGCCAATTAAAAAAACACTCAAAAGATCCTTGCCCTATGCTCATATTGGATTATTACGTAATAGCTCATCAGTCACTGAGGGTTGTAAGGTAAACACCCCAATTATGGACAGTTTAACAACAAATTTGTGGTATTTGTGAAAATTTACCTATATTGTGAAAGTTAGGGTGCTGAACGTACTTAAAGTGTAAAGTCCTGTGCTTATTCAACATTTCTGCTGTGTTACGCGTCAGATACTGCAATTGGTTTAAATTTAATTAACAAATAAAAATTATAACTTTTTTACCCAGTTATGGACACCAAAAACCCAGTCATGGACACCCAGTAATGGACATACCCCAGTCATGGACACCCAGTAATGGACATACCCCAGTCATGGACATCCAGTAATGGACACGAATCTAATCATACAAACCTAATAGGTAGGCTAGTTATCGACGAATCTATGATGAAAATGCAAAAGAATTATTATTAGATAATATCTTTTTAGGGTTCCGAAGTAAAATCGGAACTCTTATAGTTTCTTCGTCATGTCCATCCGTCTGTCCCGAGCAAAGCGCTGAGGCCCTAGCTAGAAAGCTGTAATTTGGCATGAATATATTTATTTATTAAAACTTCAGAGTCTTGGAATAAAATGCTGAAAAACATTTTTTTTCAGGGTACCTCCCCTACAGGTAACGTGAGGATGATTTTTTTATACGTCGGTTACCCTATAGTGTGCGGTATGGTTGAACACGTCTTCCAAAAATATTATGCTTCTTATAAGACCATTTTTTGAATTAGGGGTCCGTTTGCAAATTGGCTTTAAAGTGCTAATTTTGGTTAGAGTCAAGTGTCCTCCCCAGCTGGCTAAACGGTAGGAGTTGAACAAGTGAAAAAATTCTCAAAAATAGTTTATATGATGAATTTACAAGGAAAACTATCACGGCTATGTTAGCATAAGTAGTCAATAATCTAACATTTTAACAAAAAAGTAACCGACTTCAAATGAAGTACATTGTACTTTTGACATGGATACAATTGTCAGATCTCGCTCAAATTTATGTGGAACTACACGACAAGCACCAGCTTTCAATTAAAAAAAGAATCATCGAAATCGGTTGGCGCCATATTGAGTTATGCGTCCATTTATCGCGCACATACTTAATGCAAATTTAAGACTTATATGATTTTGACATGGATGCCATTGTCAGATCTCGTTCAAATTTATGTGGGACCACACGACTAGCACAACCTTTCGATTAAAATTAAAATCATCCAAATCGGTTCACCCAGTCCAAAGTTCTGAGGTAACAAACATAAAAAAAATACAGTCGAATTGAGAACTTCCTCCTTTTTTTGAAGTCGGTTAATGAGTAATAGTCGATAAACTAACTACTTCAAAACCCCACATTGCGCGTGGCCTGACATGCACTCGTTTAATCAACTTTTTATCAACACTCATATTAAAGAACTTAGTTACTTATAAGTTTTCTGAATTGACAATGAGGTTAGTATTAAAGAAGTGAAAATTATTAAAATTGTACTCATGTTAAACTTTTTATATATTAATAAGTAATTTACGAACGTAAACGTTATCAGCCTTTCATATAGGTATGCATTAATTATAACTACCTAAACTAAATTAAGTTACAAAATATTAATATAAAGTACCCAATATAGTACACATCCACACCAACATTTTCATAATTAGCAACTAGCTCATAGTAAATAATAATACTAGGAGTAAAATTGGTTCAAATTCTGAATTCACAATAGCAAAGATAAATTTCGATAAAATTATGTCCATTACTGGAACTGTACCATTATAGTGCACCAGTTATGAACACCAACAAAATATCAACAAATATAAGTTCTCGGAGTAACAACACTGTGTGTTGTTGACTTAAATGTCATGGTTAACCCAATGAACAAAACACATTTTCATTTAAATAAAGCAATACAAATTTACAGATGAAACTTTTTAGTTACCGCACTAACAATTTCCTTAAGAAAAGCCGCTAATATAAATTTACAATGACAAACAATTTATAGTTCGCGCCAACTTGTGTTCTAACAGACCGAATTGAATAAAATGTCAAACTTAGGTAGTTCGATGACTACAGTCTATGACACAGTGTTAAAAGTACATAAAAAGGGGTTCATAGCCATATTCTAGACGATTTCTGTTTTTTTCGTCCATTACTGGTGCCTTGTCCATTACTGGTGCACTTACGTTACGTTTTACTTGTAACGTATTGCTAATTTACGAATTCTAGAAAGGCTACATTTGCGAATGCCCACGAAAGGACTCAAGGAAAGTTTGGACAATTTCCCGGTTTCCGTTTGCTCTTTGCACGGTTTCCCTTCCGGCATTGGCTTGGGGAGAACGACGAAGGACTGCGCCAAATGTACAGTATGAAAAGTTATGAAACTCTGCAAAGTGAGACAAAAATTTCGTTTCGTACAATCAAAGGGTTTAAGGCAGCTGTAGAAAGAAAGGTTTTTATAAGCTCCAACTTCACAACATCTCCGTCGAGATTCTCCAAAACTTTTCATGGCCACGATTAAAATATATAGGCGTACCGCAAAAACGTCGCGAAAGCAACATAAAATTTAAAAATTTATTAACCTTTCGGGATTTGAACCTGCGATTTACGACGCCTTGCCTTTATGCCTTTAGCATTTAGGCATCTCAAAGTTTCCAGTGTAGCGTAATTTTGTTTCAAACAAATTGTACCAACAACTTTGTTGACTTTGTTCAGTCATAAAGATGCCTTGCTTATAAAGTTCTATCTCGTACTTGAGACTTGTACTGCTACAACGCAATATAGCGTGAATTTTTTTTTGTAATAGTTGACATAAAAACGGAAAAAAATATAGCATTTAACTGCCTACTGACATCTACTCAAAAGACTCGTTTTAAATACATTGTTGTTAAATTTTTGCACATTTTCAGCTTTCCCACGACCTCCAAAAGAAAGGAGCTTGACGTTATTTCCTCCGCCATTGATCCGCAGGATACACCACAAACAAGAGAATTTGCCTTGAGCTCAATGACACGAAGTCCATTCCATGTTCAGAATACGTTTGAATATTTTGTATACGTTTTCAATTTGCATATTTTTCGGGTTTTCTTTACTCCGCGGGATCTTTTCCATTTCCCGGCATAATGTATTGACCCTTATCAATGTGCTAAATGGCATCAAAATTCGTTCCGCGGTGCGCATAATGGCCACAAAAAGATCAAGAGATAAGCATTTAATAAATATTGAAGATTTTGCCACAAAATGCCCGATTCTCAGAATGTATTCAAATGTTAAAAATATATACCAATATGTTGGTATATTCTTATTGATTTCTAAAAGGTTTTATTTCACACTCGCTTGTGAAGAATTTCTTACAATGGTTTCATTCGTTTCAGCCGAGAATATTTTAATCTATTCTATTTAAATGGCCGACATAGTAACGAGCTACCTGATGGTAAGTAATAATTGTTTGCCATTTACATCAGTAGCACCAAAAGCATCAGCAAGCAAACACCCTGCTAATAGTCAACCGTTGACTGTCACAAGTCTTGATGCCAATCGACTCGTCGTGGTGTATCACGCTAATGAATGTATGTTGTAGTTTCCTTAAATAAATAGTTGATTGTACATAAAAATAAACAAGGTGTTATAGGAAAAAAGACATAGTTTAGTCTATGGTGGTAGGGTTGAGTCCCACCCTACCAAGGGTATGGCCAGGGGCATGGTGACCCACCATGAGTCATGAGTAAAACAATAGTTTAGTAGTATTCAATGAATTTGTTGTGAATTTTCAAGTATACCTAGCTATCATATCTTCTGTAACCTAGCCAATTCTTGCTTTATTTCTTTCTTCTCTCTTTCTTGGCAAGGGCAGCGCATCAGTGATTCCTTTGGTGTCGCTGATGTCCATGGGCGAAGATAGCCACTTACCATCAGGTGGATCGTCTTATACCAGCAATTTCCTTTAAGTCCTGATGAAAGTCGCATATATCTTAATATAAATAAATTACGTATCACGTTATTTGTCCGCGACGGACTCTCTAAACTACTTAACCGATTTTAATCTTTGCACACCGTGTGCAGTTTGATCCAACTTGAAAGGTAGGATAGCTTACGTCTCAATGTATAGTCGCAATATTATTTATGTTAAGCATAATTTCCGCGTGCGATGCTGCGGGCAACAGCTAGTATTAAAATATATATATTCAAAGTCGCCTATTAGTCTACCAATAAGCCTAACCTGCATGGCTTTTCATGAATTGCCAACGTCTACTCATTGATAACTTTCAGTTCACTCTGGCGTATCGCTAGACTAGAGTGGTGAAAGCTCTTAGTCCCTTGTCAAGATCTCCGTGTTATACAGGACAGGTGACGTGGAATACCAGACACGCTACAAACAAAGCCTGTTAATATGCTAAACTGTTTCGCAAGCGGCTTGAATCTCAAACAATGTTGGTTTACATCATATATGTATTTGACTGTATATTAGAATTGCTGGAACTCAAGCTGAACATAAAATAAATTTAAGCTATAAGGATGAGGTCAAAAGAGCGTATTTTTTGAACTGAGAGTCACGAAAAAGTGATGGGAAAATTCGGTTTCATACAAAAGAGTACTCACTTTGCGTCGCAGTGTGGTACAAACTGGATTTTAGTATGATACCGATTGCAGCGTTTTCGTGACTCATTTTTCGCGACTCAATGCCCAAAAAATACGCTCATTGGCCACACCCTAAGACAAGTTGTTCTGATATGAACAAAAAATACCTATCTATTTTTTTATTGGTAAGAAATAATAAAGATTTGTTAAAGTAATTTTCATTGCCAACCCGAAATTTTAAAATTGATCCGTAATTTTGCAATAATTTACTCAAGTGATACAATTACTGATGTGATTCAAGTGGCCAGGCCCCTTTTCTGATAAGGTTATTCTTTCCCTAAAAAGCTACAAGAAACCCCGCTCAACACAATTCAAAGAACGTATCATTCGCCATTGGGTGAAGGGTAAAATTGAAAAGCGTATTCAATATCCCGAATTATTCGACATCCCGTATTTGGCAATGAACGAGTTAAGGTTAAAAAATAAGGTTTAAAAACCGTATCTATAGTAAAATCGTATCTTGAATCGTATCTAATCGTTGTTTCAGAAGCAGGTTCAAAGGTTTTATCTATTAACCCTGAAGCGAAGTCAATTAATTTATCTATATCTGTAGTTTTTGAAGTTAGAAAAAAATATAAGAGTAAAATTTTTTCGATGTGCGAGCACACCGACAGCCAAAAAGCGACATGATGAAGTTAGTTGATAACTGATCCCTTTTACAAACAGATAGTTTACATATTTTCGTTCTGTTACGTTAAAGAAGTATAACTTCTTACGTGCATACACTCATACGTTTTTAGGGTTCCGAAGTAAAATCGGAACCCTTATAGTTTCGTCATGTCCGTCCGTCCGTCTGTCCGTCTGTCCGTTTGTCCGTCTGTCCGTCTGTCCGTCTGTCCGTCTGTCCGTCTTTCCGAAGCAAAGCACCGAGACCTTTAGTGCTAGAAAGCTGTAATTTAGCATGGATATACATATTTATTAGAACTCCAGAATCATGGAATAAAATATTGAAAAACATTTTTTCGGGGTACCTCCCCTACAGATAACGTGAGGATGACTTTTTTATTTATCGCTTACCCGTATCCGCGTGTGCAGTATCATTGAAAAGGTCTTTCAAAATTATTATGGGTATTCTAAGACCATGTTTGGAATTAAGGGTTCGTTTACGAAATATTTGGTTTTAAAGTGATAAGTTTGGTTAGAATCAAGTACTCCTCCTGGCTAAACTCTTGGAATAGGACAAGTGAAAAAAATGTCAAAAATAGATTATATGAGGAATTTACATGAAAAACCATCACGGTTATGTTATCATAAGTAGTTAATGAGTAATAGTCGATTTTACTACTTCGAAACCCTACATTGCGCGTGGCCTGACACGCATTTGCATGGTTTTATTTTATTTAAATAGTGTTTCTTTTCGAAGGTGGTTCACCTTTTTCAGTTTTTATAATATTTCTACAAGTATATTGATATACAGACGTAGGACGAACCGCAATATCACGCTAAAATTATATGTTAGCGTCCAAATCCTATTCACCAGTGAAATCTAGCGAAATCATTTTGAATTTTCATCGCTCGATATTACCGATACGTAACAACTTTCGCATAACTTTTATGAATATCGCTTTAATATGATCGTATATAAATTGAATTTTTACAACCGCTCCGCGTTACTCGAGTGCTAGTAGTTTACGATCGGCGTTATTAAATCTGGTTATTTGCTTGAAAATGCTATAAGACGTTTTTGTATATGTTCAATGACTTTCAATGACGTCTTTTTAATAAGACGTCATTTTATGAGTTATAATCTTATAATCTCAGCTAATAATATATAACAATAATAATATATAATATTTATAACTCTTCTTGCTTTTATATAGCTTCATCCGCAAAGAAAGGAGAAAACCAAATATTGTTATGGGACCTATTACTTACTGTAACAATTACCTCTACTAATAACAGTGTTCCTCAAAAATCTTGCATGCACAGGCATCATCAAGTTGTCTTCAACCCATTAATGGCCCACTACTGGGCACGGGTCTCTCCTCTTGAGGAGGCCTAGAGCATACTCCACCACGCTACTCCAGTGCGGATTGGTGGAGGGGTTAGTGGCCGAGTTTCGGAAGTTTTCAAACCGCCCGAGGGCCTCCGACATGGCTTAACGACTGTTATCATATGATAACAACCGGGACCGACAATCATCATCAAGTTACCATTTTGAAATATATAATGTATATTTTTATTCTGGGTTTAACTACCTTTAGTCTCTTACTTGCATCAGGTCACATCGACCTTAAATAGAGTACTTAAAATTTACAACCATGATAAAATATTTTTTCAAGAATTTGTTATGCCAATCACGATGAGCTGCGAGCCAAGAAGGATTTATTCTACTTGGCGCCCGTCCAACATCAACAGGTGCAGGATAAGGACATCGACTGTCAGATAATACTTTTCAAAAATTAAAGCAGTTGTATTCTGGTGGTGAAGCTTACTTCGCGTATCTTACGTATTACGAGTATATGCATCAACAGTTAATAACTTTCTCTGTAAAAAAATTGTACATGTAATTACGGCACAGATCTATTCCATTAATCAAATAAGACTGCGATAGAGAAGTTACATGATGTTGAAAATACTATATTTTAAATAGTAAAATTAAAATACAGATCAAAAGTAATAGCGATCGCCTCTCAGACAACACGACCTCGTCCAGGTTGGCGGGTGATCGCTTTGCTAAATTAGATTCCCTGTATCGCATATGTGTGGCATGGATACCATAAATAAGACATGGTAACCCAACCGCCTTCTGTCCCAGCCGGATTTGAAACCGGGACCTTTCTCCACAGGCAGGGTCATTGCAAACTGGGCTAGGTTTATTGAAAATATTATGTAGCTAATATAATCTAAAATTTTAACAAAAACCAATAAAAATTTTCCAATAAAAAATCATCGAAATCGGTTGGCGTGATATTGAGTTATTCGTCCATTTGTCGTGCACATACTTAATGCAAATTTAAGGCTTATATGGTTTTCTCATGGATGCCATTGTCAGATCTCGCTCAAATTTAAGTGGGACTATGTGAGAAGCACCAGCTTTCGATTAAAAAAAGAACAATCAAAATCGATTCACCCAGTTGAAAGTTCTGAGGTAACATAAAAACCCAAAAAAAAAATACAATATTTTTTGAAGTATGTTAAAAATGTGTTCAAAGTGTCTATTACAGAGTATCTTTTACATAATAAAGCTCAGCCAATCATAAGGTAGCCGCGAGCAAGCGTTGATTTATTCTACTTGGCGCCAATCCAACATCAACAGGTTTGGTTTAAAGTGGCTTAGGACACTACCGCATTTGTACTTATCGGTCAATTATTCACAAGAATAGCGTCATCTCATGATGATCAGCAGTAGAACATTGGCTGCTCGACATACAATCTAAATAACACTTTCGATGATTTTTTGCATATTATACCTTTAACAATCCAGTATGCTTTTGTAAAGTGACTGACCATGGTGTCCAACAGACTCATAAATTCAAATATGTCAATTAAAGCACACATAGATACATATATATAACGGAAATAATTACTGGTGTGGTGGTTCGGGAAATAATAACAACAGTGGGCGTTTACATCACTTTAGTCAGAAACTCATTTTAACACAGGTTTTACACTGGTTATAATTAAATACGCGATTAGGACTGATTGTCTTCAATTATCCGAGTAACAACCAACAAATAATAGGGCACGACGGCCCAGTGGCCTCCCATCACCCCTTACAGCCACCCCAATGCCTCGCATAATCGTCTGATCCTGTTACTCGTCAATCTGATATCACAATACAATTCACACGTCGCGTTCCGTCTTCAAGGTAACAACGTTCTTGTCTAGGCATCTGCTCAGCTCGAAGGCTGTATCCAGAATGTCCGTTCGTCGCTGGCAAGTTAATAGCTTTCCTCGGCTCTCCCGCCACGTCACCGCGTGACCAAATGACAGTAGTCAATTCACATAGTGTTGCCATCTTCACAATCAGAATACACATTTTATGATCTCCGACACGGCCATCGTGACAATCTCACCGTCCTCGGTGAGGCAGCAGGGGACCATCTGGAAAAGACATAACCTTCGCAAAGTAAAAGTTTCCCACTCGGCCTCCCTGACCACAAGCCCCAAGGCTTCATAATGAAAACACATAGCAGCCAGAACGGGATAATACCAAGAACTACAATCCGATAACACGATTTAACTTTACAACAAAAAGGCTTCATGGCACTCAAAGATAAGGTGACAATCTCACCGTCCTCGGTGAGGCAGCAGGGGACCATCTGGAAAAGACATAACCTTCGCAAAGTAAAAGTTTCCCACTCGGCCTCCCTGACCACAAGCCCCAAGGCTTCATAATGAAAACACATAGCAGCCAGAACGGGATAATACCAAGAACTACAATCTGATAACACGATTTAACTTTACAACAAAAAGGCTTCATGGCACTCAAAGATAAGTCAGCAATTTGTATGCAATACTCTGATCATCATCATCATCATCATCGTCATCATCATCATCATCGTCATCATCATCATCATCATCAATCAAGTGAGCTACCTCCCAATACTTCACATAACCAATACTGCCCACCTGGCAGTACCTTGGGTGACCTCCATCCGGTACCCAGTTCGACATCACAACAACAACTCACTTCCTCCCTCCGGAAGTTCCAACAGCGACCGCTTACAGCTCCAAGCCAAACGCACGCCACTCACAGTCGTGGCCGCACTGCGGCGGGATATCTAGTGCCCGTTCTTACGCCTACGCCTACGAATGACTGGAGCTGCATGCTATCTGAGCGACTTGCATACCACTTACTACTCATCAAAAACAATCAACAATCGATTTACTTGCTCTGAACATTTTGCGAAATTCTTAGTGTGTTATCCCGTCTGTCTTAAAGATTCTCAAAAACAGTTCAACAAATCAGTAAAGGAATTATTATCTTTGCATGTCACTTTTAAATAACAAAAAGGTTATTTTTCGCTCACTTCGCTCACCAAATTCTCTCTGTGGCCTTCATTACCAAAAATCGTCAAGTACACAAACTCAAGTAACCATCAAATGTCATATGTTGACATTACGTAATATCAGCACAAACTCAACAAGGAACAATTACTGTCAGTGAGCAGTAATCAAAATTAGCTACAAAAGTATCAATACAGATCACCTGTTATATCATGTCGCCATACAATCACCGATAATGCTCATCGTAAGCCACGGTACAAGAAGCTGCGATACGCTCCCGTCAGTATCAACAAAATTAAATGCAGGTAGTTAACGCCAGTCCCCCTTATCTCGCATTGATGTAATTTCTCGTCACCGTTTAGATATTCACAGGTTGCATGTCCATACAACTGTCATCGTCACTTAGTTTATCTGAAACACACACAAAAAACAAAAGACAGAAACACGAAATGTCTAGTTGTTATTTTTCTGAACTGAGGGCAGACGATAATTAAAGAATATCAAGATGTTTGAAAATTGAATATTCTTGATATCATTTACAGAACGCTTCTGGTGTCACAAAACTTGCACTGACTTTGAATAACTTTGTTAATCATAATTACGTTGAAAGATACTATACAATGACTTTATAATACTTCGTTGAATTATGCACAAATATGACGAAACGATTTGTAGTTTACGCAAACCACCATTCTAACCAGTTCTTTCTAATCAATCTTATTTTCTGGAAAACCTTGCATGTTCCAGGTTTTCGAAGCACAACATTCTTACACAAAATAAAATTTACAAAATCTTAACTCTGAAAATTCTGTCAGGTGTTTTGACAGTTCAAGATGACGGCACCATTTACACTGCTTGACTTCGAGTGTATACCTACTAACCAAAAACACTATCGAATTATCCAATCTTGTTAAGAATAATGAAAAAATATGCCATACCAAATCGCTGTCTTATAACCTCAAACCTTAATCACAGAGTACTTAAGACATTATTCCGATGCTTTGTATTCGAAATTTAAAATTCTTATTTTACATGCAGCGAGCATGTTTGTCCACTGTTTGTACATCATATCTGAAAAACCTGAAATGAATGAAAAGATGGTACTTGTCCCTCAAAGACACGTCTTGTGAATTTTTTTTTTGGTTTGTTGGTTTGGTTTGATGTCTTGGATGCTATTACTCCCTCGGCCATCTTTGACAAAATGAACACGTCCTCGTGTTCTGTATTCAAATACTCGTAGTAACATACTCTGTTCCACTATTCACTTCCACCATAATTGCTTCTCGACTGAATATCGACATCTTGCGTGAGGCGAGTATCTGGGGGTAGGTTCACATATTTTCTTTGTAAAATTCCACGGTTTTCATTTACTCGCGTTTACTGTCGTAACGTTTCTTATTGCAACCAATTCATTTCAAATATCATCCGAACCACCGTCATTCTTCATTTATTTTCCGACATGTGTGGGCGAAATTTTCTCATCATGTGGGTCCATCCCACTTCTGATAACGGAAATAATTACTGGTGTGGTGGTTCGGGAAATAATAACAACAGTGGGCGTTTACATCACTTTAGTCAGAAACTCATTTTAACACAGGTTTTACACTGGTTATAATTAAATACGCGATTAGGACTGATTGTCTTCAATTATCCGAGTAACAACCAACAAATAATAGGGCACGACGGCCCAGTGGCCTCCCATCACCCCTTACAGCCACCCCAATGCCTCGCATAATCGTCTGATCCTGTTACTCGTCAATCTGATATCACAATACAATTCACACGTCGCGTTCCGTCTTCAAGGTAACAACGTTCTTGTCTAGGCATCTGCTCAGCTCGAAGGCTGTATCCAGAATGTCCGTTCGTCGCTGGCAAGTTAATAGCTTTCCTCGGCTCTCCCGCCACGTCACCGCGTGACCAAATGACAGTAGTCAATTCACATAGTGTTGCCATCTTCACAATCAGAATACACATTTTATGATCTCCGACATATACATATATATACATACTTATACTCGAAAATCATAACCCTCCTTCAGTCGGGTAGAAACGTTGCCAGTATTGGTCACTCATACACCAACCATGCTTGCCTTTGCTTATCTCAGTCAATCGATAACTATACTAGAACTTTGCTATTAATGTCCGAAATTCCAACCTTCAGAATCGAACCAGAACACACTTCTTTCATTATTAAGGACTACCCACGTATATAATGCTGTTTAACTTTCATCAAAGCGCATATATCGTGAGGTTGTTCAGGCTCTCAACTCTTTCTCGAGTAGTTCCAACTATTTACAAAGGCTTTGAGCTGAAACACCAAACTTCAGCGCAAAAGAACTCTCACAAATACTTTGAATTGCATCTTCAATACTGCATTGAACGATTTATTTGATGTAGATAGTAACTTATGATATAAGTAATTGATTTCATACTTAATACTATTAATTATTTAATACGTAATATAACCATAATCTTCTCAATATTTATATTTAAGAACTTATTACTACAACTTATATTTAAGAACCTTTTAGCCACCCCGCTAAAGGTAAGGTAAGCTAAAGGTAAGGTATATATTTATATATTATACTTTGTAGTAATCTGTGGTTAATGGTGCTGGTTAGTTAGATATAAAATAATGTACGTCTATTTGTTTACACGACAATGAAGAAAAAAACTCAATGTGTGAGTGTATTGAAGTTACTACTTTTAATGGGACAGAATTTAAACACTACGGGGATTTAGAATATCAATAAAAGCTTGCTCTAGAATTAAGATGCAGTTTACAAAGAGCCATCAAATTCCGCAACAGTATTTTATTTTTTCAGGTTTCAAGTGGAATTACGAGCCTGTACTGTCCCAAACACAGATAACATCATTAACAAAATATTTTACGTCATAATAGAAGTGTACACGTCTAGGATTTAAAAACGCATAAAACCGTTATTTTTCTAATATAAATTAAATAAAGTTCGATTAAACACGATTCAAGCCCTTTCTAAAGGTGAATTCTCGCACTCTCTAAAAAGTCAAATGAATTTTAAATAATAAATTCTCTATTGAAAATGGTACGCAATTCATAACAACATTCAAGTTTAATAGTGCTTTGCAATATATTTTGAAACTTATCGTCTTTACCTACACCAAGATTATTGTCGATAAATATTTAGTAACAGACGGTAGCCTCAATAAATCTTCTATTTTTCACTTCATGAAGACTAATGACTATGGCCTTTCAGTGAAAATAATTAGCTCTTTCTTCGTTATTGTGAGTAATGAATAGTTCAAAACACTAGTTTCGTCGCTAACAACACTAATGGACTTTAAGTAAATAAATGAACGAGATCTGGTAATTGGTCTGTAAGAAATATTTATTTGATACACGCAGAAAAGAGTGGCCTGTTGGATCTTGTTATTCAATATTTTTTGGGTAATTTTTTAAATTATAACATTGAACAAACATATAATAATTATTTCAATATTTCACAATTGCCTAACATTTAGGAGCCTTAAATCTCCATAAATTAAATTAATTATACACTAACGGCACCCGCCAGAAATATCTATTACCAAAACACTATTAGAGTGTCAAAACATAAGCTTAAGGTCCAATCAATATCGTTCAACAACATTGCCAGTGCTCGAAAACTATTCAATAACGGGTCCTATTCTCTATATTAGTTACAAACTAATTTGAAGTTATTCCCGTGTATTAGTACGCTCAATATACCTATGCACAGCATAGAACATGCGTATAGGGGAGAGTGTGTATGAAAGAGCCAGGTTTTGAAAGAGCCGATGTCGTTTTAACTAACTTACCGATATTTTACCATAAATTCATTTTACTTTTTATAAAGCAACACTGGATAGCTCTCACCCACAGTTTGACAGTTCTATGAAAACAAATGGCGTCGTAGTATTGCAGCAAAAATATAGATGCCGAAAAGTAAGTTTATTTGCATTTACTTAAATATTTTTAAGAATAAGAGTGTTACATAAATTGATAAAATGGATATGCTGTGTTGTTATGTATATACATGGTTTTCTTATTCACTAAAAATATTGGATTTACGTTTTGGTGATAAAATTTAATGTAAGATTATATTTTTGATCGCGCAAAGTTATGAAAGAGCCAGCGATCAATGCTTTGAAAGAGCTGGCTCTTTCATGACACAAATGGTGGCTCTTTCAATACACCAATAAGTTTAGTTCAACATTCTTGTTTTTTTATCCCTATTTAATATTATTTTTATATTATAGAGTAGAAAAACATGTCTTCATCAATACCTACAACCAAAAAACAGCAAAGAAAAATGGTACCGAACCAATGCAAGATATGTGGAGGTTGGCATATGAGTCTTGTGGCCACAAAGGAGTGATTAATTTCTTCTGCCAACAGTGTTTTTAATTTTTATTTTATAAGTATCAAAGTTTAATAACATTATTTGAGACTGATTTTTATGAGGATATTTTTTTATGGAAATAGCCGGCAAACGAGCTGACGATCCACCTGATGGTAAGTGGCTATCGTCGCCTATGGACATCAGCAACACCGAAAGCATCACTAATGCGTTGCCGGCTAAGAAAGAGAGAAGAAAAAGAAAGAAAGAACTGGTTCTCAAGCCCCTAGCCGGAACACGACGAGTCGTTTGGCGGTTGACTCATGCTCAAGGATGGTAGCTATCCAGGCGAACCCCTGGAGAAATAATAATAATGGTATTAATTAACAATTAAAATCAATATTACCAATATAACCCTCTAGGGGTCCTACCACCAGCGGGCCGGATTTAGTCGCCTCTTACGACACCCATCCGGCGTGAGATTGGGGTTAGTATTATAAGCCGCCCCAATACGGCTAAAAAAAGGATATTATTACTGATTTATATTGTACGATAATATTATCCAATATTACTGATTAAGATTAAGTAACTTATTATTGAGACTATTCAAGAATTGTGATTTTCATAGATTAATTTCAGTTCAATTTTTTGGAGTTTATTAATAGAATTCATTTGTTGAAAAAACTGTTTTGTTTGTATAAAATGGGTATCGGCTCTTTCATAACACCCCGTGGCTCTTTCATTGGCATGCTGTTATGAAAGAGCCGATTTCCCATTTTTTTTGAAGTAGATATATTTCAGGTTATTAGCATTGTTATCGCTTTTATTTAAATTTGATAACATTCATTATTAAAGTTATTACTAAAAAAAAAGTAGTTTTCTTTAAAAACAAAAAGTCCAAGTTGCTTTTTTGTGCGCTTTTTAAAACTGGCTCTTTCATACACACTCTCCCCTACTTTTCCAACATACGAGGTATCTACGAGATTTTGAAGCAGTCGCGGTATCGTCTTAATAAAATTTTAATGTCTTTTGTAAATAATAGCAACTGCTAACTAAAGGCGGCTATGGCTAGACTGCTCGCTTAGATTTAGAAATAGTGGCAATTTCGTCACGGAAATAAGGCCACTTAAACACAAATATATAAATTATAATATATTTTTGTTTAAATAAAAATAAAATATGTTACTAAATTTAAACAAAATTATGAGATGATGAAAAAATGAGATGAAAGCATTTCGACTTCTGACCATAGGCAATTTGGACGATTTCTACCTGTCAATAGTTAAAAACCTTTATTCCTATAAAAAAAAACAAAAAACCCAACTGGGTAAAAAAACTGAAAAGAAAAAAAGATGCCCAGTAGTTTAGAGTTTTGTTAAAACTTAAAAGAACTAAACCATAGAAGAATTAACAGTTGGGACCCATTATTCAACCAATCGAATGTTTGTTTAAACAACTTTAAATCGTTTATCCTAAACTGTTATTTAAAATAAAAAATGATGGAAGAAACCTAAAAATCATTTTTAAATACTATTGAACGATACCCCACTCAATAGGTTTTGAGAAAAAAATTTAAAAGACAATATACCCAGTGTCACTTTCACAATTAAGAAGAAAATAACGGCACCTCTCAAGCTGAATTTATCAAGCATATTAGGCTACAGAGCTTGCTAAAGAAATATAAATAAATACATACATACATACTTCTGGCGCAGTCGGATAAAAATTGTTAACCTCTTCGTGGATATAAATAAATATTCATTGCTCATAGTAGAAATTTGACTCCGTGACAATACTTATAAACATATCATATATCAAACGATAATATAGCCACCAACCTACAATACCCGAAGTACAAATTGGATTTTTGTGAAGTTTCTCCGTGTTATAACTTAGTCTGCATCAAGTTTGTACGTTCCGCTCCCGCGAAATCACATTGTACTATCCGACAACGGAACTATATCGCATGTTCCTCGTATTAGTTACGAAGCAGCTCGACTCTAATCTTGTCTACTAACAATAACTTACCTAACAAGGTTAGTGTTGATCCAACACGTTGTTATAACAAGTATAAATAAAAAATTAAGAAAAACCCGCTTGCTGTCAATAACGTAGCAAGATATACTTTTTTGGAATCCTTATGATGAGCTCTTTAATTTGATACCTATATTGCATTATTCAATTTATTTTTACTTTCTTATACTTCACCACACTCATCACCACCCACCCATTTTTCACCCATTTTTGTTTTTTTTTTTAATTTCACTTATCTAAGAACACTTGGGTTATCAAGACGAATCTAACGATATCCTAATTATATAAATATATTCAGTGGTTTGGAAGATACGAGGTACTAAAGAATATTACATTCATACATACAAACATACTCGTACATACAAGTTACACGCGAAAAACATGACCCTTCATAGCAGTCGGGTAAAAACATCATCATCATCATCATCTTGTTCTTATCAAGCAAGAGATGCATTTTTGGAGTAGCAGCAGACATCGTGGTAAGAGGTCAAGAGTAAATGCATTTCTAAAGCATATAATATGTATATACACCACTTGCACCATATGTAAATTTTGTTTGCTATATGTAGATTCATTTCAGATCACGTGATAACCGTTACTTGTTTTTCGATATTAATATCTGTCAAACCTGATTTACTATCAAAATAAGGTCATATTTGAGCCAACCATAGAACGTGCGCTGCGTCCTAATTCAAACTTGGTTTGACGAATATAAGCCTCAGAAGGATCAAACTTCACATAGAGTGTGGAAGTATTAAAAAGGATTTTTCGCGTCCTAATGAGGTAAATTAGGGGTGAAAGTTTGTAAGAGTATAAGTAATACCTAAATTTAATCCTGACTACACAATTTATTCAGATACCACGAGAAAATGTCTTAGGCTATCTCTATTTAATTGTAGGTTAAACTTTACACAATGTCACATATCGCCGTCAGATTATTATAGAACAAGATGATATGCGATATCGCCCAGTTTACTTAAGTTATTTCGGTCTCTTCGGTCAAATTACGTACTGAGATAGGTCAATGATAAAATTGAGGAAATTGAAAATTACGAATTGTACCGTTGACCTACGAAAAGACGATATAGATATAGACGAAAAGATTCAAGCAGCTTTCTTTAGATAAGCAAATTTTTTAGGTATAAAAACTTAAAAGTCACATGCTGAGAAGCTAGTGTCAAGTGTAGTGTGTTTAGGTACTAGATATCATTTCTCTCGTTGTTAATTTTGATATGAAAGTAAAGAAAATTTCTTTACTTTTACTTTATATTCTAGACTTGTAAGTAAAGAGAATTTATTTACTTACAAGTCATCTTTCATAACACGCTTACATGTCTCGGCGCCAAGAAGCAATATAACAAATAGGTTTCCTTTATTGCATATTTTGTCCAAAACTTTGCACTGGGATTTTTATTCAGCGCATCCTTCACATAACCAAGATCTCCCTAACGCTATTCCCGGGGGAGCATCTTTATGAAACATTCTATGAGCAGCTCAGAGCCCCAAGAATTGTTTTACAAGACTAGTGTATGTAAAGATTTCGTTATACTCGGGATAGTTCCACATATTATTTATGTGAATTATTTATGGATATACTTTATAATTCAGATAATTTTATTCATTTCGTTGTAACGCACCTCATTTATTGCTTCCAATAACATGAAAATGTACTTTAATCGAAAAGAACAAACGAAGAAAGAAACTCCTCTGCACATCTTTTAAATTAGCATACAACAGACCATCAACAGACTTAAAGCAAGTAATAGTTTAAAAAACTAAATATACCGTTTTATATTGATAAAGTACGTATAGATACTAAAGATAAATTATAACTGTGCTGTTAACCATTAAAAAAGTAAAATTTCAACTCTTTAGGATAAATGGAAGTAGGTCTAATTAGGCTTGCAAGATTTGACCCAAACAAACAGCGCAAGCTAAATAAAATCGTTTAGTAAATTTTAAGCTAAAAAAATCTGGAACCGTCCTTATAAGGGTTCCGAAACTCAAATAAAAAAATAAAACCCTTCTCTATCAAACCCCATTAATTAACTTAAGATCGCGTGGAGGTAGGTATAAGCCGCGCCCTTAAAGAAACGAATCTAAAATGGCGGAAATTATCATTCCCCCTCACTTGCTCGCTAAAGACAGAAATAACGTGCGAGTGAGGGGAATGATAATTTCCGCCAGTTTAGATTCGTTTCTTTAATGGCGCGGCTTCTATCAAATTTAAATTAATTTTGAAGTTGGTTAGTAACGAAATAAAATTAAATAATCCTACTAATATTATAAATGTAGAAGTTTTTTTGGGAAGATGTCTCTATGAATTTTGTTACTTTTTTGACTACTTAACGGATTTTCATGAAACATAGGTAGACTATGGTATCTAGAATAAATAGTAATAGGGTAAATGTGGGCAAAGCCGCGGTCGGAGCGATAGTAAATTATAGTTGTACATACAACGTGTAATTTTACATTTGTGTTTATCCGAACGATATAATAATATAGAGCGTCTCGCCTCGCGTATAATTTTCTACACGTCTCCGTAGAGGGGCTATGAAATTATAATAATTAAGATGACAATATTCAGGATACCACACATGTATGTATGTACCTAGGTACATATACATAGTTTGCTAGTCTGTATCATCAGGGTAAGGTATTCTTTATTATACATAATATAAGAAGAAAAAGTTGAATCTGAAAAAATTGAAGTACTTTTATAGGTGTTGATTTTGTAATTATTTGCTATCAACGGTTAATATTATTTATATGTATACTACTTTATTGGTAAATACTCTTCATGAGATATTTATAAATTGCCGAAACTTAATATCTAAATGAAAGGAATATTTTACCTTTGAGTCCTTGATACTTTGATGTAGGTGTTATTAAAAGAAATCGTTCGTACAGACTGAGTTCACTTGAGTTGATCGAGAGGTACAATTCAGAATTAATGTGACGGATAAATTTTGATATTTGTCCTCGGGGTTCGGTTGTTCTTGTTATCTTATTGTTAAAGCTTTTTTGCGAAGATGGAGAAATAATAATAATAAATAACTAAGCGACGATAGCCACTTACCTTATCAGGTGGATCGTCAGCTCGTTTGCCGGCTGTTTCCATAAAAAAATAGTAATAATGGTAATTAATAAACTATTAAAATCTTTAATACCAATATATTCTCTTCGAGGAGCCCTTCCACCAGCGGGTCGCTGTTTATCGCCTCTTACGACACGCATCCGGCGCGGCGGCGTAGTACTGGGTTTAATATTCTAAGCCACCCCAATACGGCTAAAATTAATATTGTTTTACGAAATACAGCTTATTTTGCAGATCCCTTTTGTGGCATCCATCCGTGCGAAGTTTCAAGTTACTTAACTCGCAAGCGTGTTAATAGGGTGAGATAACACCTCATAAGTTATTGGTGATCATTAGTCTTGAATGGTAAACCGCAATATCTTAGTAAAGACCTGTTTAATCTTTATGTTATTGTGTATATGCTATCGGGGACAGAGAATGTTAATTTAAGCCTACGAATGTGTTAAAGTTTAGTAGTTTGAGGTCTTACACTTACATACAATAACATAAGCCGCTACCCTTTTTCTTTCTTTCTTATCCTCTTCTGTTGGGTTGCCTGGAAGAGATCGCTGCTTTAGCGATAAGGTCGCCTTTTGTATACCGTACCTTGTTTTAATGCTGTTTATTTGTTTCTGGTGTACAAATAAAGAGTATTTGTATTGTATTGTATTGTATAAGCCAAAAGTTCTCTGTATTTTAACATTCGCTTGTAGGCGACTAAATCGATTGTTCATTCGAATCATGCTTAATATTCAGAATAATTTTCTTGTACGTCCACAACAAAACTATAGATACAATGTTTTGTAAATTCTATTATCACCTTTATGTTAATACAGATAAGTATCATAATAGCGTGAAAGTTTGTGTAGATTCATGGCTAATATTGTCAAGCACCGCGCGTAAGTTTTAGCATCTGGTAAGCGCTTAGAAATTTAAATGAAGGATCAATGTTAAGCTCACGGGAACAAAATTCGGTTGAAATATTGAGACAATGACATATTTTAGCAGTTGGTATTATCGCGCGTCTAATGTTGGCTCGACTGACATGCTTAAAGATATAGGGTAGATATACATGCTAGAAACAGGCATGCTAATTGCACACATAAGCATAAATATTTAATTAAATGCATACACAAGCATACATTCAGATCACGCCCCCTTCCAGGCAATCCGTGTCTCAAATAACGCATTGCATTGTGCTATGTGCTACTAATAAGCATGCGACCTTTGGTAATATGAATGATAATATTGAACACTTTCTTCGGAGGTGTTATTGCAGTGACTTTATTATTCCCTATTAACATTAACATTAACATCATTTAAAAGCTTATATTTTTTGATATAAACTAAAAATTGTCAAATACTTAAAAGCAAAAGTAAAATTAATTAAAATAAAGAACAATGCCCAACTGCCATACATCGTTTTATTTCATTTTCAACTTTAGCATCTTAAAATAAAAAAAAATCTAGAAATCGCCGCTTTAATTCCTGAGCTTAGATATTGTATAAGAATTTTCAGCAGACACACCCCAGAACCAAAGTATTTTGAGATTGAATTCTTGTAACCATTGAGTCATAGAGTAGGGGAGACTTACGGCTGCCTGTAATTTTTACCATTATTTTATTCTCATTTTTTTTTGATTGACAACCGGATATGGAAATTTGACATCATTACATTTGTCATACCAACATTTATAACGAAATTCCGTCTGTAATATTGGCCAGAAGGCTCCCTTTATGTTGCTTGATACAAGCTATGTATCGAAGTGAGTGCCCAAATGAAAATTGACATTGTTGACATCATTGTTGACATCATTGTTATTATAGTCAATTCATCACTTATTAATAAAATTATTTTACGCTGGTTAATATGGGTATAGTTATTTAATTTAAAAAAAAGAAAATGTGTGCAATTCACACGTGGTAGAAGTGAAACTTTCCAAAATTTTGGTTTCAAGATAATGATATGAAAAAGCAATAAATCAAAGTCAAAGTCAAAGTCAAAATATTTTATTCATATTATAGGTATCACTGATACACTTATGCACGTCATTTTTTGGCTTTTCGGAAGGTGCTTTATCGTGGAGGAGAAGAAAAGCCTAAAGAAACTCCTCAGCACATCTTTTAAAAAATATTACAAAAAAAAGATAATAATACAAAAGTATTTACTATTCTGAGCGGAACTGGTTGCAGAGCTGGTCATTTCCATGCGTCTTTGTCATTTAAATACTCGTCTACACTATAATATCCCTTGCCTAACAATTGTGTCTTTACACGTTTTTTGAAAGTTTCTATTGGCAAGTCACGTATTAATTTTGGGATTTTATTATAAAAATGTATACCAAGCCCTATGAAAGATCGCTGCACTTTACTTAGGCGGAACGAAGGCGTAACTAATTGATGCATTCTTTTCGTATGGCGATTATTAATATCAAAATTTTGTTTATACGCGTTTAAAATTAATTTTAATGTAATAATATGTAATAATGTAATAATATTTGTATGCCTATTACAGGCTAAGTGCATCAAAGTACTTAATGCAAATAAATAAATTGAATTGAATTGAATATATTCTTCCGTATAAAAACTACATTGTTAAAGATATACTGGGAAGCTACTGTAAGTATACCTATTTCCTTGAACTTTTCACGCAAAGATTCCCGAGACCTAAGTTTATAAATAGCCCTAACTGCCCGTTTCTGGAGTATGAAAATTTGTTTAAATTGGCTGCTTTGCCCCACAGCAAGATGGCATAAGACATAACACTGTGGAAATAAGCAAAATAGACTATCCTAGCAGTTTCGACGTCTGTATACTGCCTTATTTTCCTAACAGCAAAAGCAGCCCTACCGAGTTTTGTCGCGAGATTTGTTATATGTGGGCCCCATTGAAGTTTACTATCTAAGGTCACCCCTAAAAAGACCGTCGATTCCTCCATATGCAATGTTTCGTTATTTAGTTTAAGAGATTTGCTGACTTTTTTAACATTAGGTAGCACAAACTCTATACATTTCGTTTTTTTTTGCATTTAATAGTAAATTATTGATAGTGAACCAACGCGATACATGCGAAAGAGCACTATTTACGTCGTCGAAATTTACTTTATTCCTTTCACACTTAAATATTAGTGATGTATCATCAGCAAATAGTACAATATCCGCTTGGTTCTTTACATAATGTGGTAAATCGTTAATGTATACCAGAAAAAGAAACGGACCCAAGATCGAGCCCTGCGGTACACCCATCACAGCTGGTGACCCCGATGACTTAATATCGTTTATGCTGACTTTTTGTATTCTATTACTCAAATAAGACGCGATCAAGCTAAGGGCCTTGTTTTTTATACCATAGTGGCCAAGTTTAAACAGCAATGTTTCGTGCTCAACACAATCAAATGCCTTAGATAAGTCACAAAATACTCCTATGGCATTATGTGACGCCTCCCATGCTTCAAATATATGCTTTAATAGCCTAGCCCCGGCATCGGTTGTACTACGGCCTTTAGTGAAACCGTATTGCTCAGGATGTAATAATTTATTATTGTTGAAATGGGTTAGCATTTGATTCAATATTATCTTTTCGAAAATTTTACTAAGGGTTGGTAAAACAGAAACTGGTCTATAGTTATTAAGATCAGTTTTTTCACCTGTTTTAAAAAGTGGAATGATTTTGCTGCATTTCATAAGATCTGGAAAGATACCTAGATCTATACATTTATTAAAAACTACGACCAAATATGGAGCTATAATACCTATAATATGCTGTATTATTTTCAACGAGATGCCCCACAAATCACCCGTATTCTTTACCTTCAGAGACTGAAAGGCCTTAATTAAGTCTCTAGCGGTTATATGTTGAAATTCAAATAAAATATTACATTCATTAATATGATTTTTTAATATAGAAAGTGCTTCCGTCGGTGAAGAAGCTAGTGTTAATGTTATAGGAATATTACGGAAGTGATTTTCAAATTCGCTTGCCACGTCTTTATCAGCACTGATTATATTATTATTAATCAATAATTCGTAATTGAAATCACAGGACTTTGCGTTACCGTTCTCACTGTTAATTATATTCCAAGTGGTTTTTATCTTGTTATCCGAATTAATAATTTTGTTCTTTATGTACATTGATTTCGCCTGAATACAAACAATTTTAAATATTTTAGAATAATTTCTCACGTGCTCCTGGAAAGTTGGAGAAAAATTGTATTGTTTCTCGGCGTAAAGGTCATACATCCTGTTCCTACTTTTATAAATACCTACAGTAGCCCAATCACTAAATTTACTATTTTTAGCTAGATCTACATACTTAAACTTGAATATTTTATTAAATTCGTTATTTATGTTATTAGACAATGTGTTATATAGTTTTATTGGATCTCTTTGTTGTAATGTTAACTGCGTTTGCATTTCCGAGTGGATTTTTTCTTTAAAAGTTGAAATCTTATTTTTAGTTATTGGTCTACATTTTATTATTTGTTTTTTCTTAGTGATTGAATTATACAACGAAATTTTTTGTCCGCAGTGGTCTGACTTCAACTTACTGAATATCTCTTTATTTAAAATCTCACAATTGCAAAAGATATTATCTAAACAAGTAGCTGTAGTTTCAGTTATTCTGGTTGGCTCATTGAATAATGGATTTAAATTAAAGCATTTAAACAAACTTAGTAGCCTAGTAGCCATAGTACTATCTGATAAAATGTCTACGTTGAAGTCGCCACATATCACTAATCCTTTTCTAGAAACACATAACCGTTTAAGTACATCCTCCAATGTATCTTCAAAAATAGTAAAATCACCAGAGGGGGGTCGATACGCGCAAACTATAACAAACCGCTCCAGTTCCACACAGACCAGTTCAATAGTGCGCTCAATAGAAAGACTAACAATGTCTTTACGATCTTTACAAGACATATTGTTGTGCACTAATATTAGTGATCCACCATGAATTGCAGTCTCTCTACAGAATGCACTTGACAATTTATAATTACCTATACTGACAAGATTTTGAGTGCTTGGTAACCAATGTTCCGTTATACATAAAACATGTATATTACAGTATTTTATAAATAATTCTATTTCTAATCGAATCTTAAAGCAATAAATCGAAGCGCCATCTATGAATACAACTTAGCACTTTTTTAAAATCTATCTAGCAATAAAACGAATGTTCTATCTTACTCCTCACGCCATCTATGAATACAACTTAGCATTTTTACTGTCTGTATAATCGGCTGGTCGATCTACAGAATGAAAGAATGAAATTCTTATTTTTTGTTGATAAATTCTTTGAAAATATTTAAAAGAGCATTTGAAAGTATTTAAAAACAGTAAAAAATAAAACTAAAAAAAAATAAAACTAAAAAAAAAGAAATATTCTGAGACGCGAACCTGCGCATCATCATGGCATCAGCATTGTGTGTCTACGTCCTGACCATTGGGCTACGGACAACTTAAATTGAAATACGAAATTAGCGGTTATATTATCTTACCTGTCGTTTTTCCGTTGCATCCGGTTTCAAATCACTAACGATTCTAAAGAAGTTTCACTTCAAAACTAAAAAAAAATAAAACTAAAAAAAAAGAAATATTCTGAGACGCGAACCTGCGCATCATCATGGCATCAGCATTGTGTGTCTACGTCCTGACCATTGGGCTACGGACAACTTAAATTGAAATACGAAATTAGCGGTTATATTATCTTACCTGTCGTTTTTCCGTTGCATCCGGTTTCAAATCACTAACGATTCTAAAGAAGTTTCACTTCAATACATAAAAAAATAATTGAATTGCTTCGGTATAACTGACGTTTTAAGACGCTAACAAAAATAAAAAATAATTTTTGGGCATTGTTCTTTATATAACTAGGCCCCTGCCATGCAGTACCTAAGATGCTGGCAGCATTCCCTCGCTGTATGGCAATACTAACACGCTGATTGGCTAATTGACAAATTAATTCATATTGCTATAAAACCATGATTTTATTTACATCCAATGATAACGCATAAAGGATAATACAAAGAATCATTTGTATTCGACTGGAGAGTGTATCACTATTCACTACCTAATATTCTGAGTCTTAAATGTAGTAAATAGCTCAAAATTTATAAGGTATTGTAGTAATAAAAAATATATTGTACCTACTTATTATCAGAATATCACAAAAACACAATGCACCGTTCAAATTAACCACGACCGCATTATGTTCCCAGCGAATTTGTCTGGCTGTCTGGTAATGCAAAGATGCCAGACTAATGTTGATAATTAGTTTTAAACACCCAGTGCTTAGGGGTTGCAATGCTCAAAACAATGAGAACTGGCTTATTGCCGCTTGAACTAGTGTTTGCTAAAATATATTAAATATCATTAATATGTTTTATAGGAATACGTTACTATTTTATGTTTAAAAAGGTCCAAGATAAAAAACTTATATAAAATAGTAATTTGTATCTTTTCTTGTAGTGCACTGCAACACAGTATGTATGCAACCTGTAGGTAATACCAATTAGCGTAATTCTTTTTTTATTTCAGTGTTTTTATTCAATGTGTAACTTGCGGATGGTGACGAGAGATTCAAAAATACCCACATATGGTTGTCTAAGTCTTTTTATGTGGAATGACTGCCATTTTCATTTTTTTATTATGTTAGGTGAATCTGCCGAAAAATTTAGATTAATCTGGACATACAGATCTTGTAGAAATGACAAAAAGGTAATACCATGTATTTTATTTAAAAAAAGATTGCGTTAACTTTTAAGCTTCTTGTAGTTGTTACGTTACAAAAAAAAGATATTCATTCAACAACACGGTTAAGAGTTGTGTAAGAAAAAAATACTCAAAAAATTAGAGGGTTGGTATTCTCTTAATGCTAAACGTTTTACTCTTCGATGTTGTGTAATAAAACACATATCACAGTAATAAATACGTGAACGGAGCCAACAGGTAGTAAAACAAAGGAAAGGGGGAGTAAATTAACAATGTGAGCATCTGTGAACCATCGCTAGTAGGTCACGCAGAACGTTTTGTCGTGAACACGCATTCTTAGACCTTTTATTGAAGATCTTACTTAGTTCAGCCATTCCTTCATTCACAATCTAATGTTACTCACTTTTATTATTTTTATTGTGTTGTTTTCAGAGAGATTTTTTAATGACAAACCAACAGAATAAATTATACTGGTCACTATCATCCATGCCCATCAATTATACCAGAGCATCGCTGATCAGTAACAAAGAGCAATGCTGAAATTGTTATTGAAGTTATAATACTCTAGTAGAAGCATTCATGTAAAATATATTTCCAGCTTGGGCAGGTCAGGCATCTACAATACACTACCTAGGATTCCCGAAGTTAAAAAAAGTTTGCGATAGGATAACTTATGGTATAGATAGAGAAGGTTATGTTTGACAGAAAAATGTCAGAACGCCGTTTTAGCAACAGCAGTTAACTAACTTAGAGTTAACTGCTGTTGCTAAAACAATAATATCACTGAGGAAGTATTGAAAAATCCCATCAAATTTTCTATTTTCCGAACGAGAGCGTTCATCCTGTAATGGACTGTAAAATATTGTACTTAAGGTTCAAATTTATGTGTGTAATTTTAATCCTATTACCTCCACGTTAGGGCTTTATGGACGGTGTTCCGATTGGAAAGTTACGTGTGAAAATTGTCGGAGTAAGGAAAGCACTGGTACGAGTTGACAACAATTTAGAAAATTGTCCTTTGCGATTTTATTAAGATATTAGCAACACTGTCTCGATTCACTTCGTTACTTTCAAGTATATAATATCTATATGATATATTAAATTAAAAGGGAGTTTTATATAGGTACAAATGTTAGCGTCTGTTATAATAAGCATTGAAGCATGGTTCAAAATAAGTCATCTAAACAGGCCTAAATCAAGGCCTTCTCAGACTTATTAATCGATTCTTCCATATTCCTGTGCCATATTCTAAAAACCTCCGTAACACTCATATTTCATGGCTTTTTTCTTGCCCTATTTTGACTTGTATATGCGTACAAAAATACTTAAATTCAAACACAATTGCACTAAAACACAACTGGGAAACTAAAATCCTTCTCCATAAATTGAAGCAACTATCCGTAAAATACAATGAAGTTGTTAAACTTTGAAATACGAAGTGTAGCAAGAATGCTACAGTCAGCCAGCGACACGCTATGAGTTTGTAACGTGCAGATAAAAGCGGCCAAATAGATGGCAGCACTGCAGCTCGCGTGACTCGCGCGCGTTTGTCAAGCGACAGATAAGCGAGCGTGGTGGATCGTGAATAAGTCACGCAATAAAGCGCACTGGATTTCTGTCGAGACTTGACTCCGTTTGCAGCAGTATGTTGCTGAAATTTTTCATCCCGTGCTTATAATATGGGAATATTTCAATATTTTGCACGAACTTAAACTACTTTAGATATTTTAAAAATGTTTGGCATAACATTATACAGACTAACACAGTAACAAATAACTCAATAGTAGCAAAGAAAGCATTTTCATTTAATGCAGTTTCTTTTCTAAAAAATTAAATCGTTTTTAGTATAATTTTCTCGACAAGAGAAAAACAGATAAATAAATAACAAAATTGAAGGAACAAATTGTTTATCAGATTATCTCCTAATTGAAATTAACTTTAAGAAAATACCACACATCTTATGGAATCAAAAAGGTTTTCAATAAATTAGCTGTGCAACCAAGTTTCTCATATACAATGCAGGCAGTTTCTTGACAGACAATCTACAATAGCGCTCGCGTGACTCACGCGCGCTTTTTAGTGAGAGACAAGCAAGCGTTCCGGGTCGTGAATAAGCCACACAATAATGCACACTTCTAATGCACACATCTTTGATTACTTACAAGCTCTTTTTAATAGTTATTGCCATACAATAGTCACCAGATTTTGAAAATGTAACTCAGATGTAATATTCAGATTCCAGTCAGTTTCCTCTGCTAGCCGAACGCCTTGATGAACAACGGATATGACTATGGTACCTCCTGTTATATGTTGCTGGGTCTCGTATTAATCAGTAAATCCCGGTGATAATGCACGGTGGTACATTTTGTATCATAAAGCGATTGCGAAGTGACTACGTAGATAAGCGAAGCAAAACGCGTATAGCCCGACAGCTATCAATCTTAAGTAATAGGCCAAGTTTAGCATTTGCAGACGTGTTCGGTAGTTATGACCATAGGAACGCTATCGGCGGGCAAAATTTATTACGTACTTTAGAACATAGGGCTAAGCTCTTGGTCCCAGTTAATATTGTTACCAGTGTCTTCCACAAACCCCCACTGAAACAACGTGGTATAGTACCTACGCTTTGGATATTATGAGAAATCCGGGTCGCTAGACTAGACAGTAACAATTTAGGAACAAGTACAACGATTTCTTTGAAGCCGTATCATCATAGCAAATCTTATAGCATTACAATTACGTTATGCACAAAGATTGATTGATTACACATCATATTTTTTCGCTCAAATTCACGCAAGTTAAATGCTACTTTAATCCTCATATGATAACATTGATATTTTTACCACAAGTTACAGTATCGATATTAGAAAGCTGAGAATTGACTTCACGACAACTTTTGATGTCACAACAGGTGAAAGCTTTTAATCGTTAACTTTCAACTACAGCACCAACTTTGTAATATGTGAACTTTTGACGTATCGGTTTTACTCAGTATCAGCTCCGTACCGTACCCAGGTTTACCTACTGAAGTATGAAATTTATCAATTCTTTGGAGCCTTGAAAAATTTAATATTACGGAAAAATATGCAAAGATGTGTAAAACTAAAGTATTACTTTAATTAATAATATTTTTATATTAGTTTCCAACTACACAAACTATTATATATAAACTGTATAAACCTAAGATAAATTATCTAAAGGAATATGGAAAGATTTGTGAGCATTATTTCCAGAATTAGCTTCATCTAAATGTGTGACCTGGGGATCAAACTCGGGACTTTATCTAGTAGTGTGACTTCCAACTTTCCTACAAGAGCCTTTAAGATGAAGATTGAAAATACACTTTATCTAATACCTTTAACCGATCAATTCTTGTATATTTATATATATATTCTTGAAATCTCAGAAACGACTCCCAACGATTTTCATGAAATTCTGTATTCAGGGGGTTTCGGGGGCGATGAATCGATCTAGCTAGGATTCATTTTTGGAAAATGTCATTTTATCCGTGTTTTCAGGCAATGAAAAACTGCTACAATAGACTCTTCCTGACATCTAATGGCGAGTAGCAACACTAAAGCTACTTCAGTAGTTGGCGTTGTTAAGCAATACTAAACCGAGCAAAGCTCGAACATCCGGGTACTGTATTTTCATATGCGGCATCTGATACTCCTAGTTAGTCACCGCCGCTCATAAACATCCATAAAAACACTTAAATAAAATAGTCGTAACTAATAATGAAAACGGTATAAAACTAGTACATTGCTATATAAATCGCATTGCATTCAGCCCAGTACGAACTAAACTTTTGGCTCACTGCCTCTCAACGAATGTAACAACTGCAAAGAGATTGGCAATATGTAAATATGTGATTTTAAAATAATTGCCAATTCTTTTTGAATAAAATAATATTTAGAGCTTGGTATATACCTACAGGAAATCATTTTTAGAATATACACGCAACGAACGTACTTATCTAATAATGGTAAAATAAATGAATGAATGTTGTTGGTAAATAAGTAAGTCAGTTTACCACACCTCCACAGTAAGGTTCCCTGTGTCAAAATAGGCGTAGAAACACACAAATGAGACATAGTAAACATCCATGATCTAACAATACATTCTTTTGACATAAACGACTAACCAAGCTGGAATCGAACCTGGGACTATAAATACAATAAAATGATAATGATCGCGCCTTTGCATGCTTTTTCTAAGTTTCTGGAAAAATTATAAAGAAAGAATTTCGAACATTTTATTTCAAACTTGTTTACTTAAAGCAACAAACACACCTATTTTATTTTATTGTTTACAGTTACTGCAACGGGGAATTACAGTTTAAAATTTACAAAGACGCTTCGGAAATTTCACTTTTCAATACAAGCAGTAAACTTGGCGTGACGCGAAAGTAATATTTTCTTCTTAGTAATAAAACCGAGATGATCTTGCCATTATCGTAAGAAATCAGTTCGAGATAACTGGTTAACACATATTCGATTGCATATTTACGTCGAGTTCGTAAGTATGGAAGTGGTTTCGTGTATTTTTTATTAAATTATTAATTGATGCTTGAGTACAATCTCACCAGATGAAATCTAACTGATTATGTAGGCTACAAATCTCAATGGGGATTTCAGGAAAAAATATTTAAATAGTAATAATTCTATTGGTAATACCCATTATAAATAAACAATTTTGAATTTAAAATCACATTCAATTTATTTAAAAATTTATTTTCCCGATGTTATTAATTTGGATAAGTAAGGAATAACATACCTACTGGCAAAATCGTAAGCAGTCTGAATTTTCAGAAGCCTCTTCCATATTTTTACAGCTAAAAATTACAGATAATCCGAATCAACCGAATATCCGATCTTTACAAGAACACATTTACAACAAGTAATTTCATAACACAGTAACACGAAGTAAGGACTAATTTGCATATTGATAACGTATTGGACTACTTTGGTCGCTCAATACTGAATACGAATGTAATTAGTTTTTAACATACATATGGAAACAGACTGCACACTTAGCGACTTACAGCCACACTTATAATATTAGGCATAACAGTCTTCAGAACATAGTTCTGTATATTCTACTAAGTCAGTACCAGGTCTTGCGAAGCTGAAGTATAAGTAGTTCTTCGAAACCCTGAAGGAGAGAAGTCGCAGGCTCGAAGTAAGCTGGACAGTGGCGAGCTTAATTATTCGTTGGTGGGGGTCAGGACGTTTCGTTGTGTCTTGCTCGTATTTCCTACGGCAGATTTGGTTGCTTTTCATACTAAAAGAAAAAACGTAAATTAATAATAATGTAGCTGATAGTCTGTTCTTTTTTTTGTAGCATCAGCTGGCACAGGAAAATGCTCAGAGCTACATGCATTATTTCAATATTAACAACGTCATTGTTAACTTGCAGTTGAGTATGAAAATGATAAACCATATTAAACAAATTGCATGGTAAATACCAATACTATTCTAAACAGAAGGGCTATATCATTACGAAATAGGACGGTACTAAGGTTGACGGTAGGACCTTCAAAAGACCTTGGCGCCAAAAGAATTCACGCCTTTACCTTCCATTATTCACTATCAACATTGAATTTAAAACCTTTTGAACTTCACAAATTAAAATCAAATCAATGATTTGAATGCCAAAGTTAAATATCTGTACGAGCGTACACTACACATAGTTTCCTCACATTTCGTTGTCAGGATTCTCTTTGACTTGTTAACTTATAGAGTCGTGCCGTAATACGCTTTGAGACCTTTGATGTGGGTGCAATCAGATTTGGCAGCGGAACTGCAATCAGACATTGTAAACCAGAAAACGGGACGAAAACGAAATTATGAATCTTATGACGTTATTTAGACGACTCTGTGTGGGACAAGCTAGACTTCAGCTCTCTGGAGAGAGGTTTAAGTTTAGTTATATTTAGTTTATTAGTATATTAAAATTATTTTTATAGCAGTAATACCCTAGCGGTTAGAACGTTGAAGAATCCTGGTACGCACCTCTGATTTTCAAATATTATGTGTGTATCACATCACAAGTCAATTATCACTTGTTTCGGTGAAGAAAAACATCGTGAGGAAACTTGCACATCGGAGAATTCTCCATAATGTTTTTAACTTCACATATGAAATCTACCAATTACTTGGCCAGCGTGGTAGACTATGGCTTGTACCCCTCATATTGTGAGAGGAGACCCCGAGCCCAGCAGTGGGAGAATTATGGGTTGTTACTTTTAGATTATTTTTTACATTATTCCTGATAAAATGTTATAGTGTCTATGATGCCAACCAAACTACGGAATTTATCAGAACCGGCACCTTTTCATGGTTTTCATGGTATACAACTCGAATACCTCTGTAGAGCCCTAATAATATGACCTTTATATAATCAGTCGTACGAAGTACATCCATATCAATCATTGGTTAAACATCGTTTCGATGTTATTTGATCACTGTCAGACTTTTGCAATCATTTCATAGCATCACTTTTCTCAATATCAATAAATTGCGACACATCTATAATACATTATGTAATACAATACATATCTTCCATATCAATGATTGCAAATATTCGCCGCCGGCTTGTATGTATTAATTGATCAGGCGTAACCAATTAAATCGTAATTGCGAATGGCCTATTAGAAAGTCCTTTGTCCGGCGCTGCCCAACAAACTCTAATTGAAACAGCTCCATCGTCTACATGATTTGAGTCACATCAAAGCGGCTACCTGCACTACAGTGCACACAAAGAGAATAGGGCCATAATATTGCTAGGAAAGGCAACTCATTATGTATGTCCCGCATATTTTTGACACCGGCTGCTGGTAAATTAGAATGTAAAACAGGTGTCAGTGACTTAGTTTGACGAGCGAAGGTTTTCGATGTCCAGGTTTTGATTCCCGCCATGGACAAGCACGTGATGGATTAAATTTTATAATAATGTTTGTTAATTAATTTTTATGTTATTCATATTGCTAGAAATAATTAGTTGTTATACGTTCGTTACTTTTATTTTAATCCTCCGCATGAATTTTCGCAACTCCTTGGGCGTCCGTCCAAGGCATTGCCAGAAAAAGCGAGAAATAGGTATGTTTTTCAACTATATATTTCTGTCACTTAGCAACTGAACAGTGAGTGTGTAAGCGTTTAAAAAGCGTTTAGTTATGATTTTCAGTATCGATTTGAAAAGAAGAGTGCCTAGCTTGGCAATTATAAACAACCTGTGACTTTGTTGACCTAAGTAACCCGGTTCCACAACCTCTTTTGCCTGTGAACAGAGTGCGGACGAGAGAACCTTACAGCCGAGTATGGATGGAGCAATTACGAAAACTCAATAATGCAACAGTTCCTACTAACCAATTAGAACGTAATCTTTTCACCGCACCACAAATTTTGAACAACATCATGACGACTTACATAATATTATTGACGATAGTAATTTGACAAATAATTGGATGACATATTTTATGACAAGTAATTAACTACTGACTTTAACCCACAGTCTCAGCCCACAGTTATCGACAAAATGTCGCGGTTCAAATAAGCGGCTGTTTTCAACCGCAATAAGCTTTGCAGATCACCAGCTTTCGATTAAAAAAAGAATCATCGAAATCGGTTGACGTGATATTGAGTTATTCGTCCATTTATCGCGCACATACTTAATGCAAATTTAAGACTTATATGCTTTTGACATGGATGCCACTGTCAGATCTCGCTCAAATTTATGGGGGACCACACGACATGCACCAGCTTTCGATTAAAAAAAGAATCATCAAAATCGGTTCACCCAGTCCAGAGTACGGAGGTAACAAACATAAAAAAAATACAGTCGAATTGAGAACCTCCTCCTTTTTTTGAAGTCGGTTAAAAACTGCATAAAACTGCACGCTGTAGTTGAAAATTACGTACCTGCGACACAGAAATAATGAAATATATTAAATTTTATTAAAAAGAGGTCAGTACGATATAGGTATTTAAGAAAATACTGCTGTCATAATTATTATTAAGATGCAGTCATGGCGCTTAATGTCAGAACGAGGAATATATTTTGTCCATGGACGTAATCAGTGTGACCATATGTGAAATGGCCTATGAACAATAATAAATACAGAATAAAATAATAATAATAATAAATAATATTGTTTATGTGTACATAAAGAATAAATAAATAATACCACCATTTTCCCGCGGCTTTATGCCTTACATTTCAAATAGACTCATTGCCAACTTATAAAACACCGTACTGGAATAAATAAATCACAGCAACGAACGAAAAACGAAGCAATAATGATGTTTGGACAAAACGCCGGGATATTTCATTCCAATGGGGCCACTTTGATTTGAATACGTTGACGAAGGCAATAAAATAATGATTTATGTACGTAAATTGCTGGTTCCGATTTCGAAGAGTATTGTGTAAGCAAGCTATTTGTCGGTCAAACAGAGAGGTCGGATCACTTAATTTAATTAAGTAATAATAAGGGTAAAACTTTATAATTTTTAAAAACCACTACCTTTATTTTTTGCTTAGATTAAACTTACACTAAACACTAGTGATAAGTCTTGATAAAACTGTAGTATTTTTGTAAAGGGACTTAAAAGTCAACTTTTAACTGCTCTCCTGTAAAGTTAGCTCAATGTCGCTTAGTCAATTTTTCCTTTCAAGCGTCGATAGTTTTTTAATGTGCAGATCCGTTGCCGTACGTTGTTATTATTATAGAACAAATGTAAATGTCGTACCTATCAACTATAAATGGCTTGAGAACCAGTTCTTTCTTTCTTTTCGTGTTCTCATTATTGGCCGGCAACGCATCAATAATACCTTTGGTGTCACTGATGTCCATGGGCGACGATATCCACTTTCCATTACATAGTTCATCAGCTCGTTTGTTGGATATTTGCATTAAAAAATCTTACTACGAAATTAAAACTAAGTCTTACAATAAAATAAGGTGTAAAACGCAGTCAAAGAGAGACATTGTCTCCAGCGCGAACAACTGTTTCCAGGGTAGTTCCCGGCGTTTACCGTCAAACAATACCGCGAGGAAGGTCAATTTACACTACAAAGTAACTAGCCGCCCCGTATTTACACGCAGCTCGAGATAAAAGTTGTAGCGTGTAATCGTTGAACACTTTTTTAAACTTCACACCATTTTTTTCTTTTACGCAATAAAATTCATACTTCACATTTTTGTTCAAAAGAATTATTGCATGATTTGCAAACGTTAACGAGATGATAGGCTATTATTTATGTATTATCCCAATATACGTAATGTGAAAATTATGTACTTAACTACTTGTGATTTCATAATGCGTTAGATAGTTATGGAGTTTCCTTCGCCGATTTTTCTCCATTAGCAAAAACAATGCAAACCCTGTATAGCCTGTCATAATAATAGAAAACCAGAAGTCCTAATGGTACTTGTGTTGTTACTTAATCTTATTTGAACAAAATAGAGTGAACTCAGTATCTGAAAAACAACCCAAATCTTTTCAATTTCTTACAAATGCGGCGATGAATTGATTAATGATTATCAGGATATTTCACTGATGTTGATTGATGGTGTCGTGGATTCCTCACTTTGGTGTACCTAATCAGGAATATAATTATTTAAATAGTCTGGGCATTACACGCGCGATAAATTATGTAAAAATCTTCAAAAGTGCTTAAAAGATTCAGTCTGAAGCGAGATTTAAAGTTTCCGGAGAGCGTTCCTTCGTATTTTGTCTTGGCTCCCTTTAATAATTCATTCGCGTCGGTCGTTTTAATATTGCTCCCAGATTAATTTTGTTACACGGTTTCTGACAATTGATTTTGAGAAGCGTAATCGATGTTTTATTTTATATCTAAAGCGCCCTGGAAACGATCAAATATATTTGTCAAACTTTACGTTTTGTTTGTACGTTTTCATCAAACATCAGCGCACACATACCAACAAGTTTGTCAAACAAGACTTCACTTTCAAAGCAGTTTTCGCCGTGAAGTGACGCTCCGACGTTCAGATGAGTAACGTTGACAAAGCATTTCTTGCATTAACTTTGGCAATATGTATAAAAAAGAAGTAAAAAAGACGTTGGACACGAGAATGGTTAAAACTAAGAGATAGATTTACTCATGAAAATTTGTTTTTTTTTTATATCATATAAGTTAATGCTTGACTACAATCCCACCTGCTGGTAAGTGGCGATGTAATCATGGATGGTAAATCGCATTAACTTAGTAAAAGCCTATTCACTCTTGCCTTGAAGACACTCACATTGTAATCGAGCGGGAATAAATAAAAAATAAATAAATAAATAAAAAATAATAATAGTAAAATAATAATAATAATAAATTGCTGAATGAAATATTGCGCACAGATCCAGATGACTACCGTAACTTTCTTAGAATGAACAAGAAAACATTCAACGACTTGCTAATGTTAGTTGGCCCTAGAAAAAAAAACAATCATGCGAAAATCTATTCCAGCGTCTCAAAGGCTATCGATAATGCTAAGATTTCTAGCAAGTGGAGCCGATTTTGAAGATAAAAGGGATATAAATTGTAATAAAATACTCCTTGTCACTCAAATCAGACATTTTTTCGAGCGAAAATGGCGAGCTTGTTTGGCAAACGTACGCCGTCAATCAAAATCTTCAAACATACAACCAAACACGTAGTTTGCTTGACAAACATGTCAAACATGACCACAGACTGTCAAATAATTTGCCAAACACGTAAAATTTGACAAATTATTTGAGCGTTTACAGGGCGCTTAAGCAACCGGGTGAAATAGGACGCTTACTTCAAAGGACGAGAATTTTAATATTCATAAACTTGATAGTAAGATGTTCATAATAAGATATACTCGTATTAAAAACATTGCAACAACACCGCAGCGCAGTCTATATCAAAGCAGATTTTATTCTATGTAAAGCTATAAACAAATTTTTATCACATTTTTGTTACATTTTGCCCCACCCCTATTACAGATACATATTAAATATGTAGCAGAAGGAGGTATTCTATGGTATTGGTTATGAAATGATATTCCTTTTACTTTGCACCATGATATATTTCCAGTTCTCCTAACATTCACATCAATATTCCAAAGTACTTCAACACTACGTGATCAATAATAATTTGTTCTACATTCTTGACAATTCCCTAATCTAAATATGACATGACATTTCTTATATGCCAGCCTCTGCATCAGACAAGCACTGTAGAATAAAGAGGTCCGTCCCTGGACCTTCACTGGAGATTCATGGCCTTACCGATAAATACATACATACTACAGATGCAAATTATCTGATTTCTAAAAGTTTATTAAAATGTATTATCAATTCACATTTAATCGTCAAAATTTATGACAAATAAATATGACAACCCTATCATAATAACGGAACAATACCCACTCTTTATACATTTTTTATTTCAAACGCCCTTAATATATTTTATATCAAGGGAACAACTTTAAAGATATTTCGTAATTTCCTTGTGGAACAGGCGAAGCTGTCCTGAGGAAAAAATGTCATAGTCTCGCAGGACCAATAACACGTTATGGTAAAAGGGCACTTGCTGAAGAATATTATTTGGATCTCACTTCTATCTTTTAAGGATACTTTAATAATTATATTTTACACAGCTCTGTGACTTCATCTCTAGAATATAGTATTCCTGAGAGCTATTAATAATGTTTTAGTTATATCGACGCTTTAAAGGAAAAATTAACTAAGCGACATTGAGCTAACTTTACAGGAGAGCAGTTTAATGTAATTTTTAGAAAAAATCACAATTTTTTTGTAATCCTCCTACTGACGTTATTCTTACTGTTTTGTAATCCTTATTTTATCATCTATATTGTAGCCTATACAACAACTTTTCTACGAATTCAAATTCTTAAACATGTTCCTCAGTTATAATGACACTATTGGATACCCGCCGTATGCTACTACGCTAAAAATGTTTGTATGGAAAAGTCGAAAATGCCTAATGCATTGTTATATGGTATGTTGCTTGGATGGTTTCAAAGTCTATAAAGGGCCTCCATACAATTTTTTTTGTAATTTATACATAATATTATGATAGATGAGGGTTTTGGGTTGCCATCCTTAATAACCTTATGCATAAATTAAAGACTTGATATTTTATTCCTTTGAGCTACTTTCTTTTTTAATTTTTTAAGCGAGATCAATCAAAGCTACGCAGGATGATTTTTAATTATTATTGCTGTAAGATTTGTGAGTGAAAAGTGACTATAATCAATTGTGACGCTAAGTTGAAATTTATATACGTGTAATATTTAGAAAGTCTTATCTGCAAAATTGCTACTTTACAGGAACAGGGCAGTTTAAAGTTTCAAAACATTCTGAATAAAATCGTATCTATATTTTCTACATAGAACATAGACGTAAGTGTAAATAAGACCAAAAAATATTCACAGTACAACGTCGTATGTTGTTAAACTACACTAAAAGTTGAAAATTTATCACGATTTACACTAAGTTTAACATTTTTTGTGTCGAAATTCAGTTATATTGTTGTATTATGTTTGTTGTACGTTGAGTTCGAAACAACAACAAAAACAACTTAGTCGCACCTGTCAAATTCGAACAGAAACGTTTACGTCCGTTGTTCGATGAAACAATATTCAGATACGATTATGTTCGATTGGATATCTACTAAACTGCTTGACATAAAAAATAAAGCTGCATCGGTGACCTAAAAGATACAAAAATGTAAAAAAAAAACTATTTCGGTGTATTATCACAACCAACTTTGTTCTACGAGTATGTCGATTTGTCTTTGTGTATAGTTTTAGTTTTGTCGGTTGAGACGTCTCCTACCTCATTCATGCCTTCAAGGCCCCCTTAATGGACTACAGCCTAGTCTCCGTTACCAAGAAATACATTTGAGTTAAGTTTTCCATTATTAATCGTTGGAGGGTTAAAAAAAGTTTGATGATTGTTTCATCAATTTATTTGTGGCAGAAAATATACCCAATTTCATTAAATATTTCCTTTCAAAGACCTTCCTTTAGACTCTTATTTATATAGGCTTCCTCATTACGTTTATCTTCTTAATAGCTAATATAATACATTTTTAATGAGAATATTATAGAAGGAAATCGAACCGGGAACTGGCTCAAACTACTAATCCGTCATTGCGAACTGAAGCAGCGTGGTAGATTTCAGTAGTGATTAGCTGATCGATGTCCCATTTCGCTTCACTTAACAATACGAATCTGATTTAAATCCAAAAATCTTTATACATATGAAGCTATACATTAAAATCAGGTAGATATTTCTATTCCTATTTTGTTGGTACAAACGTTTTCACGACTCGTTTACCCGATATCGTAGAGGCAAATTTATGCGTAGCGTAGGTTTCGATATTGGCTCTTCCCATAACACTTTACTCATCCTCGGAGACCAGTTAGGGTCCACAGCTGCGATCACTCGATAACTTTTAACGCTTCTCTAGCGTGCCTAATACGATAATAAAATAGGGTTGACAGGTAGTGGTGCGAATATATCATGTTCAGAAGAATATATTATAAATATTTATTTGAATATTCCTATCACTTTTGATTTGATCTGACCTAGTATGAAAAGACGCGAGAAAAATAGTGGGTTATGAATTGTAATACTGATGACTACTAGTTTAGTTGCTGAGTTGCGAAGTTGTATGGTCTTAGCACACAACGGGTCGGATGGTAAGGTGGCGCGACGCGGTCAATTGAAATGTACGTGAATCGGCCGCCAAAGCTACGTAGATTGTGCGGCGCACTGAGCTGTCTTCCGTAAATTCCATAATATTCTTATCTAGAACAATACAAGCTGATCGCGTCTCGGCGGTATCACTTATATTATATTACATTCTTATAAATCGAGTTAGTGTAAACAGCAATTAATCTTTGTTACAGTTACTGGAGTAGTAGCCAATGCGTTATCGGGCAAGAAAGTGGCGGTAAATAATTAAATAATGCCTGGTCACGAACAAAAACTATTAACTTTTATTCGAAGATAGCTACAACCAGGAAAAAATCAGCTGAAAGAACGTTTTGAGTTTTCAGTATGCGACAACCCTATTTCCAATCTATTATTGTCTTTAGCTCATGGATAATGGATGTAATTATCTCATAATACGTTAATACAATCTCCTTTAGTGTTACACATTAATTTAGTATTATCTGTGTTTAATGGAATTTGAGTAAAGATATCTTGTTTGATCGCATGTTCTACGTATGTTAGCTTTCGACTGAAAATAATTACCACAAGAATGGTCGGAGTTTCTTCGAATCTGTTGGCATTAATTCTATCTTCTTTAATATTTAATCGACACTGCATTGCGTGCCAAAGTTCTCTTGTTTGTATCCACATGCCTACATCCGTCGATTTGGTAAATCGAGTAACGATTTGTTGAAGTCTAATAGATGTTAAAAAATTTAAGCCGAGGCATGATTTAATAATATTATGTGGCAACAGCTCACAATTTCGGTTCCATATTTGACGACATAATCATAAATGAATTATTTGAGTTTTTTTTATTCTTTAAAAAATACACACATAAAAATATTACAAACTAATACATACAAATTAATACGTTATGTGACATTGTAAAAAAAAGAAATCTGGGAAAAAATAATGATTCATCCAAGTGCGATAATAAATAAATAAATAAATAATTTTTTTTGTGTACATTGGATTGTAAGCATTATTGAGCGTACGGTATATTTTAATTGTTTATGTAATTTAGTGGATAGTTGTTATTGGCCTAAAATGTGGCTTAATTTTGAGTTTTCATTATACTTATTGTAGTGGCTGTTACTATCCCGAATAAATAAAATAAAATAAAATAAGTGCGAATGGAGCATCGTTAAATTACAATGCTTTTTGTTTTGAAGTAAAATTTCTTCATGAGTATGCCATTAAATCTTCATTAGGATGTAATATGTTTCTACCCTAACGAGCGGGGCGTAAAATATTTAACACCCTTTACTTCACGGAGCTACCGTCACCTTCTTAGCGACGAACAACAATAAGGAAGGTGCTCCCATAAATCATGAGTTGGACAAGTTATGCTGTGATTAATATGTGTTTGAGGGCAGCTGATATGCTAAGCAATTTTTATTTAATGTGATAGGCAGCAATTCACTTGTAATATAATATTATTTTAGTTACACAGAACACTAGTGACTGTTGGTACATGCTTCTACGACTGTATAGACTAAATGCGCCCTTGTCTCTGGTTCTGGGTTCTGGCTGCTTTCTCTGCCTTGTCATTGATATACAATACTATTAATGATTTACTTTAATAATTTTTTTCTTTTCTTTCTTTCTTTCTTTATATTTTAAAGTATTACTTTACGACACGTATTTTGGATCTAACACCTAATTTTGCACAGCTTATTGGCAAAGGACGAAGCGAGTTTACCTCTTATTCCAGCGTCTCCGATACTGCAGCTGACGCCTCGACGTTAAAGAAAATTTATAGTTAATTCTAGAAGAAAAATTGCTTACTCAAGTAAGTAAAATATGAACTTAACTTATGCTACGGAACCCTGCAACCTTAAACGGATTGAATCTGATTGCAAAATATCGACTACAAGACTGTTTTTTTGTTTTATTTATGATAGATTTATAGAGGTGTCTCATGTTATTATAGCATAAGACTAGTACTGCAACTAACAATATAAAAAGGCTAATCAATACACTGTGAACAGAATAATTTTAATTGTAAACGGCTCGCAATCTGAAATCGTTGACTGAATCAATGAATCGAATCCTCAATAGACGAGGCCCTGCAAAGGGTCTTATTCCATTATCTATTTTGTATTCGTCCTGTCTTCAGTCAAGATAATAAATTATCATTGGTAACATTCCTGTTAAACAATTCAATGTATTGTTACGTAATTGTAACATTATTGTTACAGGTATTCAGTGTATTGTAACAAGATTCTGAGAGGAGAGTGTTCACGATAACAGGTACTCACGATATTTCAACTTACTTAGAGATCGTCTACTTTAAAAAATGGACGTTTTAATATTGTTATAAGTTATAACGTGTAGGTGGCAATACTTAGGCCATTATTTTTATTAAATTAATTATTAAAAACTACATGATAAAAACAGGGCACACTGAAAACCAGCGGTTGGGGCATTCCGCCACAACTAAACCTGAGTGTGTTCCTTTTTTCGTCATGTATCGCAAGTCGCAACGTAATTTATTTCCTTTTGTTTTGTTTTATTTTAAATAGAATTAAATAATTTTTTTTTTATGAATTTCTGTAATTTTAGTTTAATTTTGTTGTGAAAACTGGTGAAATAAATTAATTTCTATTATATTCTATTCTATTCCAAATAAATATAAATAAATTACACTTACAGGTTATAAGAGTAGCATAATGATGGCGGCACGTTCCTTCTTAAAGTAGACGATCTCTACATACTCTCACCGTGTTCGATGTGTACTATTAAACATTTTTAAACCTTTTAAAACATTTTTTTTTTATAATAACGCTTCACACTCAGCCCCACACTAGGATTCCCTGTGTCGTGGGTGCCATGGACAACACACAAGACAAGGACATTCACACCCAGACCGAGAACAGAAATTCAAACTCATCATTCAAATTTCTGTCTCGCTGGGAATCGAACCCAGGACCCTTGGCGCGGCGATCCGGCATGGTAACCACTGCGCCACACGGGTCGTCATAAAACATTGATTTCAATGCGCTAGCATTCATATTGGTTTCTATGAAAAGTATGAATTATGAAACGTTTTAAACTTACGTAGATTTCATCACTCTTAAAAGCACTCTTGCTAAGTGACAGCTCATTATGCAAAGTGATATTTTGAGAGAACTGTTAACTAATGAAAACTAATGATTAATAGACCCCAAGAAGAGTGAATGGGAATGGAAAAGTTGGCACTAATTACGCGAGCGAGAAAAATTGCAAAAGAGTTGCTCGAATAATTTGGATTTGCGGTTTTTGGGTTTTGTTCATTTGTTTAGAATTTATCGACAAAAATCGTAAGCGTTGAGGCAGTTCTTTGGAAATAAAGCGAAATGTTTAATTCCAATAGGCGTGTGCCAATTGTGGATAAAGCGAAAGGTTTATGCCAACTGTGATCGACAGAGTTAAAACTCCAAAAAAAATATTTGAACAAGAAGTGTTATGTATGATATGAATAAAATAATAATATTGATGCACTTAGTGTCAACAAACAATCATATGTTTTTTTATATGTTTATGTCAAATTCATAAAAACCGGCCAAATGAGAGTCGGACTCGCGCACGAAAGGTTCCGTACCACTATCTATTACAACATTAGACACTATATTATAACCTTTTAGATGCACCTGTCCCGCCAGTTGCCGTTATTAATATAAAATCACGCTTGTTTTATGCGGGGGGCTACTATAAATATTTATTTATTATAATTTAATTATTTTATTTTAATGTGAACATACAACTAAATGTTCTGTGAATATTTAAAGCGTCTTAATATCGAGCAAAATACGGCAAAAAAATCACGTTTGTTGTATTGAGCCCTATTTAAATATTTATTTTATTCTGTTTTTAGTATTTGTTGTAATAGCGCCAACAGAAAGAAATACATCATCTGTGAAATTTTCAACTGTGTAGCTATCACGGTTCAAGAAATACAGCCTGGTGATAGACAGACAGATGGACAGTGGAGTCTTAGTAATAGGATCCCGTTTTTACCCTTTAGGTACGGAACTCTAAAAACGGATAAATGCAAACACTCAATTTCCTAGAAAGCAAATTAATATCTACAAACTGAACAGGAACAAACTAACCGAAATTCGAATTGTGTCGCAAATACATAGCTACATTATTACACATAACAATTGAAGCTACATAATAGAATTTCCTTGGAGCTCAAAACCTTGAAATCTCACAAAACCATAAATTTTTCGAAAATCGTAACTGGATCAAAACTTCCGTTTGAAAACGTCAGTCATAATTTAGAACAAATGAAGTCAAATTGTATAATTATTTACCGTTAGCTCGAATCAGTTTATCCGAACTTTTGTCACAAGGGAGTAAATTATGGAAAGCACTGCGACCCGTAATCTGAAAGCCTCTGTCGTGGATTGATTCGGTGCGGTAGAATGTGTTAAATATTTCACAGTGGCTGTATACGGGTTTTGCCTTTGCCCGGTACGTCGCGAGCTAAATAAAAAATACAGTATTGTCTTTTAGTCTTGTTGGTTTTCACCCCACATGTGTTATGCAATTTAGACATGTGCTGCTCGTGAATATTTCTTGTAAAATACGCAGAATCAACAGGAAGAGGATTTTTTTATATGGGATTCGGAAACTTGCTTCCAAATCGGTAATTTTCATCCTCTATTAACCATTTTTCGATGATTTCGATGATTTGTTGATTTTCCAAAAACGCTGAATTGATAGATATTTCACTATGTTTATCCAAAAATCCATATTATATCGCTTACTTCAAAATTGACACATTCTGAAACAAACTTTCAACTTTCAATCTCTTCACTATTGGAAAGAAGGCTTTTTTACACTAGTTTACTGTGTAATTTTTGGAAAATCATTCACTGCCTAAAAGTGAATGGTAATTTCATTCATTCATAATATAAAATTACTCGTATTAGTACGAACAGCTCAAGCTAAAATAAAGCGTGTACTATGTGTAATAATGTCGTAAGCCTCATCTCTATACTACTAAAGTATCAACGCCAAAACTTCATAATTGCGCATACTAAACTTTAGTTCGTCGGGTTGCCCATGTTTTCTTTACGTGAACGAACGCGCTGTTTCAAAACTTTATCACGAATATCAACAGTTTAAAACGGAGCATGTTAAAGCTTCCCTCGTGTTGAAGCTGCGGGAACATTGTTTGAAATATTTTAAAATAAAAAATAAACTCTCATTAAACTGAAACCGGCTGAGTTGCGAGGCGTGAAAATATTGAAAGTTGTTTTAAATCCCATTGTCTCTGTATTTTATTTTTATTATAAAATAAACTTTCTAGTTAATCTCTCTATACTATTTTCCTCGTATCGTTGATGTTGTCCATGTTGGCCATAAAAATTTGACGTATCAGAAACCCCGAAATATATTTGAGGCTTAGAGGTCCCATACATCCATGAGCTCAAGTCATCCTCCTCAATAAGGCCTCGACAAAGGGTCCCTCTAGGGTCCCGCTATGATCTGTCCCATCCAGTTAAGATCTGACGGCATAATTTATGGTGATAGGATTTTTTTCAAGGTAACCCACCTAGACTACATAATGTTTTCAAGTGTTTCAATCGATGCATTAATGAGCTGGATATAATATGATACTTTGTTTCCGAAGCAGCAGTGGTAGCCTAGTGGTTAGAACGTTGGTCTCCCGAACGCGGGGGGCCGGGTTCAAATCCTGGCACGCACCTCTAATTTTCAAATATTATGTGCGTATTACAAGTTAATTATCACTTGCTTCGTTGAAGGAAAACATCGTGAGGAAACCTGCACACCTGAGAGTTCTCCATAATGTTCTCAAAGGTGTGTGAAGTCTACCAATCCGCACTTGGCCAGCGTGGTAGACTATGGCCTGTACCCCTCACATTGTGAGAGGAGACCCCGAGCCCAGCAGTGGGACAATTATGGGTTGCTGCTTTGCTGCTTTTGCTTTGCTTTTGTTTCCGAAGACATTCTCCTTGAGGTTATCATAACCTGGCATCACTGACGCGTCTATTGTAACCGATTCATCACGATCAGTTAATTTGATCTTATGAATGGACAAAGCTCCAGGCGATTATTGTAATTTCAGTTTGTAATAATTATCCTAGTCAAATCGATCATAACTACGTATGGATTGAAAGTACATCGTCCGAAAACACTATTATTACACATCAAAGACCTAAGTCAATTTAGGCGTCCGGTATGAAATTGAATTACTGTGAGCGCAGTGCTTCTGACGTGGCGTGAGGGTGACTAGTAACTGGCAAAAGGTAAATTAATTCTATGTGAACGATAGGTTGCAAAATAACATATAACTGAAAGGCAGAGATAGCTACATGAATAAGCAGATCGAGAATAGAAGCCAATTAAGTGCGTGCAGGTATATTTTTTCACATTAGAGCAACAAACTATTTTTAATCGACTTCAAAAAACGAGAAGGTATTCAATTCGATTGTATTTTATTATGTTTGTTACCTCAGAACTTTCGACTGGGTGAACTGATTTTGATTATTCTCTTTTTAGTCGAAAGCTGATGCTTGTCATGTAGTCCTACTTGAGCGAGATCTGACGAGTAGATTTTGAGTTGTCCCTAATTTTGAAGTTGGTTATTTTGTCACAAATTATTCATGTGAATATGCAACAAATGAGCAGACGAACCTCTGAAAATAATAACCTAATAAAATATCACCATCACCCATAGTCATCAGTAACACCATAAGCATAACTGATTGCCAGTGCAATTCATAGTATGGAATCAAAAAAAAAAAGAAAATGTGTGCAATTCACACGTGGTAGAAGTGAAACTTTCCAAAATTTTGGTTTCAAAATTTTGGTTTAAAGCAATAAATCGAAGCGCCATCTATGAATACAACTTAGCACTTTTTAAAAATCTATCTAGCAATAAAACGAATGTTCTATCTTATTCCTCGCGCCATCTATGAATACAACTTAGCATTTTTACTGTCTGTATAATCGGGCGGTCGATCGACAGAATGAAAGAATGAAATTCTTATTTTTTGTTGATAAATTCTTTGAAAATATTTAAAAGAGCATTTGAAAGTATTTAAAAACAGTATAAAAATAAAACTAAAAAAAAACTAAAAAAAAGAAATACTGAGACGCGAACCTGTGCATCAGGTATTGTGTATCTACGTCCTGACCATTGAGCTACGGACAAGTTAAATTGAGAGACGAAATTAGCGGTTATATTATCTTACCTGTCGTTGCATCCGGTTTCAAATCACTAACGATTCTAAAGAAGTTTCACTTCAAAATACAATTTAAAAATATTTTCAAAAGGCAACATAATAGGCAATCAATCTGAATAAATAGGACAAGCCGCGATACGATTCACGTTCACTACGTTTCGCGACGGTCGAACGCAATCAAGGGCTTTCCTTTATCAGAAGTCTCATTGTAACCGTGTAACGGAACGTTTTTGTTTTCCTCTAATGCATTTCTCGCGTGCCTTTTTAAACCACAACAAAGGCAACGAAAATACAACCATTGTTTCTCTGGTGCTTGTAAGAAATTAAATTTGAAAAAGTATTCGGAATGGAACGAACAAAACTTTTTATTGTATTGTTCATTTGATGTTCTTGCCTCCTATTGTTATGTTTATTTTACAGGTATGTGCAGTTAATCCATCTTTATTCACGATTTAATTTGCACTGTCTTTCGTCACCAATCACCGTGGGGCTATTGGCTTCAAGCGCCTGTTTCTAATCAAAGTGGGCATCCAAATGTAAGGTAATAATAATTATGCACAATGCGTTTATTTTCATAATATTAATTGAATATTATATTTTTCGTCGAAAACTACTTTACCCAACTGCGCCAGAATGAGGATTATGGTTTTTGAGTGTATGTATTTATGTATGTACAATATTTATGTATGTACGTACATATATTTATTTGGCACGCTCTGTAACCTAAACGGCTTGATCGATTTCAGCATGAGAGGTGCCGTTAGATTTGTCCTAATTGTGAGAGTGACACTGGGTATATCAAAATTGAAAAAAGGCCAATTTTTGGCGCAATATTGTGTCTTCGAAAAAATTTTTTTATTCAAAACCTTTCGAGTTGGGTATTGTTGAATAAGCATTCAAAAATGATTTATATGTTTCTTTCATCATTTTTCATTTTAAGCGACAGTTTAGGACGTACATATAACGATTTTAATTTGTTTAAACTACCATGCTCGCTAACTTACATATTAACTACCTTAATGAAATGATAACATTACAAATTATTTCGTCTTATAAAGAAGTCAATGTAAAATTAAAAAAATATATTAAAAAAACTTGACTGCGTAAAAAACTGACAAGAAAAAATAAGCACAGTAATTTAGAATGTTGCTAAAAGTGATACTGAACAACAAAACCATAGAAAGATTAAAAGTCGGGACCCATTTAAATTTTACAAGGCTGCTTGGGAAATATAACAAAATAATTACAAAACTGACTGCGTAATACTTCTATGATTTAGTTGTTCAGTATTACTTTTAACAACATTCTAAACTAAGTACTACTATTTTTTCTTTTTAGTTTTTTTACACAATCGAGTTTTTGTTTTTTTTTAATATGTTTTTCCAAATCTTACGTTTAACTTATTTAAAAGTTTATTATCTTGTTGCAAAATATTGAGATTAGTTCGCAACAGCCAGTACTCACAGATTATGCTAAACCATCTAAATATTCTCGGCTTGTATCCGTTGACGCTTGCATCGCAAACAGGAAAAGTTTTTCCATTAAAATCGACGAGAATAGGACATGTCTTAAACAACTTATAATCTACAATTATTTTGCAGCGAGCAACAGCTCGTATTATAACACTAATGTTTGAAAACTCGGTCTGTATACTTCTTTACTTCAGAACAGAGGAGGTTAAATTTCATAAATCTATATTAAGTACAAGAGACACAGACTTAAAAAAGAACCAGACGAAATGTCAACAACAATTTCAGTGAAGCACTCATACTAATACCAACTCCTCTATTCGTACAAGTATCGTTGACAGCATGCTGTTATTAATCGGCCGCACCAAAAATTACGCACACATGGTAAGCGGATGGCGTCACTTTCGATAAGACAAGGTGACGTCCGGTGTAATTTTCACGTCCGTGACAAGAGGGTTAAAATTTAGAATACGGTAGTGGGAGGAGCAGGATGGGAAAATGATAGCGGGTTCGATGCTGATTACAACAGTACTACTCGCAACTCTCGACGACGCACATTATCTATGTATTGAATCGATCACAAATATTATAATTTTGTTAGTTATATTATCTACACACTAGTGTAGTTACTAACCTACCTAACGTTATAATAATTTTACTACGTCACAAATGAAATGAAATGAAATGAAATAATCTTTATTCATGTAGGTATCACTGATACTCTTATGCACGTCATTTTTTTAATCTACCAGCTTTTCGGAAAGGTGCTTTGTCATGGAGGAGAAGAAAAGCCGTAAAGAAACTCCTCAGCACATCTTTTAAAAATAAAACTTATATCTATTACAAAAATAGGTATTCTTTAACCTGTGCAGAACTGGTTGCCTAGCTAGTCATTTCCAAGCATCCTTGTCATTTAAATATTCATTTATGCTATAGTAGCCCTTGCCTAAGAGCTGAGCCTTTACACGTTTCTTAAAAGATTGCACCGGTAAGTCATGTATTTGTTTTGGGACTTTATTATAAAATTTTGTACCTAGTCCCATAAAAGAACGTTGCACTTTAGAAAGACGGTACGAAGAGGTAGCCAATTGATGCATCCTTCTTGTTTGACGATTTGAAAAATCACAATTTTGTTTATATGCAGTTATGTTATTCCGTATAAACACTAAATTATTATAAATATATTGGGAAGCTACTGTAAGTATACCTATTTGTTTAAATTTGACACGCAAGGACTCCCTTGATTTTAGTTTATAAATAGCTCTAATGGCTCTTTTCTGTAATACAAAAATTTGTTCTATACCGGCTGCTTTGCCCCATAGTAAAATGCCATAAGACATAACACTATGGAAATATGCAAAATAAACAAGCCGAGCAGTGTCGACGTCAGTGAGCTGCCTTATTTTTCTAACAGCATAAGCAGCCCTAGCAAGTTTAGTTGTGAGAGATGCTATGTGCGGGCCCCATTGCAGTTTACTGTCCAAGGTCACCCCTAAAAAAACCGTGGATTCCTCTATATTTAATGTTTCATTATTTAATTTAAGAGATTTATTTACTTTTTTTACATTTGGCAACACGAATTCTAAGCATTTGGTTTTCTTTGCATTTAAAAGTAAATTATTTATAGTGAACCAATGTGAGACATGCGACAGAGCACTATTAACATCGTCAAAATTATTTTTATTCCTATCAGTCTTAAATATTAATGATGTATCATCTGCAAACAGCACAATGTTCGCATGGTTTTTAACATAATGTGGTAAGTCATTTATATACACCAGGAAAAGAAAAGGGCCCAAGATCGAGCCTTGCGGAACACCCATCACAGTAGGCGACCCTGATGACTTTTCATCGTTTATATTAACCTTTAGTATCCTATTACTTAAATAAGATGCGAGCAAGCTAAGGGCCTTGTTTTTCACGCCATAGTGACTAAGTTTAGATATTAATGTATCGTGCTCAACACAATCAAACGCCTTTGATAAATCACAAAATACACCTATAGCATTTTGCGACGACTCCCATGCTTCATATATATGCTTTAAGAGCCTGGCTCCGGCATCTGTTGTACTACGACCTTTAGTAAAACCGTATTGCTCCGGATGTAATAAATTATTATTGTTGAAGTGGGTTAGCATTTGATTCAGTATGATCTTTTCGAAGATCTTACTGAGTGTTGGTAATATAGAAATTGGCCTATAATTATTAATATCCGTTTTTTCACCTGTTTTAAATAATGGTATAACTTTACTGCATTTCATTAGATCTGGAAATACACCAAGATCTATGCATTTATTAAAAACTACAACTAAACAAGGAGCTATAATATCTATTATGTGACGAATTATTTTTACTGAAATACCCCAGAGATCACCCGTACTTTTTACTTTCAGAGACTGGAAAACTTTAATTATGTCCCTGATTGTAATGTGCTTAAAGTCAAATACCACATTGCATTCCTTAACATTATCTCTTAATAGATAAAATGCTTCTGTTGAAGAAGAGGATAGTGTACTAGTTAATTTAACGGGAATGTTGCGGAAGAACTCTTCAAAAACGCTTGCCACTTCTTTATCAGAAGTGATTTTGATTCCATTAATCATTATTTCATAACTAAAGTCACAAGATTTAGAGTTGCCGGTCTCATTTTTAATGATATCCCAGGTGGTTTTTATTTTATTATCCGAATTAACTATTTTATCCTTTATGTACATTGACTTTGCTTGAGTACAGATGATTTTGAAAATTTTCGAGTAATTTCTTACGTATTCCTGAAATGAGGGAGAAAAATTATATTGTTTTTCGTCATAAAGCTCGTATAATTTGTTTCTACTTTTAAAAATAACTACTTGTATATATGTATATATGTTATAAAGTAACTACTTGTTGGCAATTTTTCATGAATTTAAAATAAGCGTCTTTCGTTTATCAAAGAGTCCAAACTAGGTAGCAATTTAATATTCGTCGTCAATTAAATCAGCAACTTACGCGTAATTATATTGAAAATTATTTATTCATGTAGACACACTTATGCACTGATACACATATGTACGTAATTTTTTAATCTATCGGCATTTCGAAAAAGTGCTTTGTCATGAAGGAGAAGAAAGCTAAAGAAACTCCTCTGTTTTGATTTGAATGTTAAATACAAATATTTTATAATGAAGTTCAGAGGTAAGCCATTAATTGTTTGAAAACTATCTTCAAATTATACCTGTATTCTTCTGTAGTTGTGATTATACCACAAAAGGCATAATAGTACGTTGTACCCCGATTTGTTGTGTAAAGTATTGTCCACACAATACAGCAACGTTTACCGACCTCAGGCACTTTATTTACGACCTAGCACTCAATAAAGTCGCATTCGGTGCTTGGCGATGTCTCTCGAAGACCACCCACCGAGTCGCTTGTTTATAGCCAATAAAAGAACCCACTTTTTTATCGAGCTCTAAAATTAAACAGGCGGTGAAGATACTACTTGGTGGTGTACGATTCCTAACATTTTCCATTACGTACGTATTATTGCTAATTGCAAAATAAATACTTTTTACGACTTGATCATGTGATTACATACTTCACACATGCATCGCTTACTTTAGTAATCTTATTTTTTATGTTAATACTAGCTTCTGTTTCGGACTTGGTCTGCGTGCAAATGGAATTCAAAATAAATGAAACTGGAGTTTCTAATATTAAAATAACCGCTTTTTACTAAGTGCATTTGGATGTATACACAGTACATATAATAACAAAACAACATTCTTTACAATTTGTGTCTGTCTGTCTGTTTATTTTGGCTAATCTCTGAAATGGCGTGGGACTTTCACTGGCAGATAGCTGATGTAACAAGGAATAACTTAGAAAAAACACGATACGAAGTTCGCTGGGTCAGCTAGTTAATAAATAAATTATGAACACATCGGTAACATAAATGTCGTGGTTGGGAATTGAAACACAATGTATGCTAGGCTTTATTGTATGCTGTCTGTAAGCTCAGTTTATTTTTATTGTATGCAAGCTGTCATATTTCACTAAGAAAATTGCTTTAAAATTTTCTTTTCTCATTGTATTTTATTGACTCTGTTACTCATCTTATATTTTAACGAATGAACCTGTGTTCGATGTCCAAACCAGATAAATGTTATTCTAAATTTTTGGCTTCTACGAGGAATGTACTTGATACATACATTGTCTTGGTACCGAAAATAAAACTTGGTTTTGTTTATTTATTATTATTTATTTATTTATTTATTTATTTACTCCAAAGTTACACTAACATTACAGGCCAAGCCTAATGCGTTAGCATAATTAACAAACAAAAATATTGCAATATTAACATTAAAAATCTGAAAGTTTACATCAATACCTATTACTAATCAAAATTTCTATGTCAAATATTAATGTAATTAATTTATGTTATATTGAACATTATTTATTTACCATCACCAATAAATAAAATTAAAACGCATAATTTCCATTGTCCCTGTTTTACTACACTTCACGTCACAGATTAGAAAACTCATTCGAGTGAACATTACTGTACAATGGGAAATACTCCGAAGAAAATTCCAACGCCACCGATCCATTTGATCAGTTTTCATTTCAAGATCTTGAACTTCGATCCAGGCAGGCATTCAATATTTCTTTGGTCCGTACGTGCAAAACAATGGTATTTGGTGCAAACATTGAACTAGCGTAGGTATAGAACCGACACCGCGAACACCATGTATGTCCCAATGCATTGGCGCCACGTGACTTCAATCTTCAATGCATTCGTTCGATTTTGAAAGGAGAACCGGGGCTCAATTTTGAAAATCGAACTTCCCAGGCGGGACACACTTTTTGTTCTAGATGTCTGTTCTATGACATTAAACTTCAGTGGGTGCAAACTGCGGAATTAGCTTTTATAGACTTAACAAAAGGTTCTTCAAAAAGGTGTAAAAAGATTTGTCCTTCATCGATACCTGGTGACTTATCTGATCTATGGTGTGATGGTACTCTCATACAAATTCACATGATATCATACATATGATATATTATGACCTAGCAGCTTTTCCTTATAAAAAAATATGAAGTTGAATGTAGGGGCGAAAGAAGTGGATATCTCATTCTACGGCATGTTATATTATGACCTGGCAGCTTTTCCTTATAAAAAATATGAAATTGAATGTAGGGTCAAAAGAAGTAGACAATATCTTATTCTAAGGCACAAAATACTAGCAACCTACAGCGATTAAGTAGCGACCTATTGTATGTAATCCTGAGCCTGTAATGTAAAGTGTAAGTTTCCGTTGAATCTGGGGGAATAAAGGGAACAACATAAGTTATTGAGGGTAACGTTTTTATCGGTCCCCGTAGCGCTCTCGGAGCCGTCCAGTGACCGGTTACCGTTTGGATTTATACATAGAAACACCAGATTTTCTTTGAAAATACTAAGTGAAAACAAAGGTTTAAATCCTTGGAAAAATTAGTACATCTGCAGACAATAGTTAAACTATAACGGTACCGAATCTCTGGGTACATTAAACTAATTATTTTTAAAAGTTTTCGATTTATTATCAAATCATGGCATGGCCGATACTGTGTGGTTATACAACATGCTCGTTTTTAGCATGCCCATGAGTTCACTTCGCCTGCACCTATACCTTGCATTGCTTACAGTTTGAGTAAATAATTAAAATATTTACTATGTCGGAAAAAGTATAGGTTCAACTTCGGACAGAATCAATTTCTGCCATCTTCATTTGGCACTTTATTTGGTGTATTGTTTTTATTTACTGCAAGAAATACACAAGAGCACCTAAAGATTACACCCACTCATATTTAATGTAAGTGCACATTTCCTAAGCTACTTGTCCATTTTCAATCTGTAAGAAACGAGGACACTCACCCCCGTAGACGACAAAAGAAACCATGGCTTAATAGCACTAAACATAACTTACTGAAGGGAAACGTTGGGGCATTTATTTCGTCGCCCCCGGTCCGGTCGCCGGCGAATTTATAGCAAGAATACAATTTCCTCTGAGAAAGAAATGGTAGAACTTCGACTTTTTATAGTTTTTGCATACAAGTAAATTTTGAATGCACTATAAAGGTAAATTTACACTCGACCATGTTTGGATTGTAGCGTAAATGAGTCTCGTATATTTAATTAACGATGCTGAGAAACAGTGTGCGTAAAGCTCATTCGATGGCATTGTTTTAGAGCGTAAAGAAACTTTATTTATCTCTTAGTCCAAGAATCCATAATTTTAGTAGCACTAATCATACTCGTAGTGCATCTTATTGAATAGTGGACGAGATAGCGTGTTGTGATAGTAACTTCGTAAAACTGATTAACGAATTAGTTCACATCCTGCTTGACGGTAACGAGTTGTGGCATCAAAATCAAATTGAAAATCATTTATTATATTACTGAAATCAATCCTTAGCAATGATAAAATCCTCATCACGTTAAAAAAGTCAATTATTGTAATACAGTATAATTGCCAGACCTAAACGGAACCTGTTGCAGACTCATCGTCCGTGACGTCTCGTTTATTTTGATGAGCAGTGGGGACTTCACATAACAAACATCAGCCGGTGGTTGTTCATCAATTATAATGCCGCAATTCTTCTTTTGAAATTCATTCATATTCGCTACAGCGCATACTCCGAATGTACTTGGAATAAGTTATTGGGGTAAGTGTGCGACCAAGGGCTAAAGATCTAGTGTCCGCCTTAAACAGTGAGCAAATATCGTCGACAAACTATGTTATTTACTTTCTGTCAAAGTTACTTTTACCCAACAAAGCGTAATACTGCAGGAGTAGTGCGTATATTATTGTATTCCAGTTTATTTTATGCTACATAGTATTACTTTTTATTCTAAGTAAATTAAGAAAATGTTCTTACACAAAAAAATTTATTCATAATGTCCTAAAGTACTTACTATTTACGTATTTTAAATTTTAATAGTAATTTACTTTACATGTTTATATGTATAATTGATAATATAATAATTAACCTATAGAAATTAACCGTAATTAATTTTGTACGCCAATTATTGGCAGAGTAAGCGAACTATGTTTTAATGTTACCATCATTATGTACCTTATTTCACAAATAAAATATTTGATTGATTGATTGATTGATTGATTGATTACTTTTGGTAAGCCCAATATAACACAATATTCGGCTAAACGGCTAATATTCGGTTATATATTCCAGTCATCAAAAAACAATACTTAAAAAATACTGTGTTTTCAAACAAATCACATTACACGTAATTTTAGGGAAAGCCTTAGATAGATAACTACCGTACAATTTATCTTGAGAATATTTGAGCAAACTACACCAGCATAGGAGGGATATTGTAATGTAAGTGAATGTATAAAAATTCAAGTAAACCGCTTCAAAGATTGATATCCCGAACATTAGATCCTCTGGCGGAGAAATGAAACGAATTTATCAACTTCGTACTCACGCAGCTGGGGAAAACAAGATCTGAACGTACCTTGCATCGTTACAGGTAACTTACGTAGAATACTAATGTAACTGTTACATCAATCATAGTAATAGCTATTATGTCGTCTGTTTTAACAGATCGATTTCAAATACAAGCTTTTATGTAAATGAAAAATTATAAAAAAAATATAGGTAAATTAAGAAATAGTTTTAAGAGAAACGACGCGAGGTGCAGAATTTCAACTCCGTGCAGTAAAAATGTGCAATAAAGGGTTATGTTCAATAAATATTATGTTCAATAACAGGCACAAAAAAACTAATAATAATAATATGTCGACCCAACTGGAATGGGATAGTGTTTATACATACTGAAACCTAACATTAAGACGAACTAACCTCGTTATAAAAGCATTTTGGCTATATTGAATGTGCAAATGGTTTTCTCATGGCATTTTATATTGGTCAATGAAATAATAAAGCGGTATTATAAATTTAAAGTAGTATTAAATTAACATTAACACGCGTACACAACAATTTATGTGTATCAGAAGTACATGTTCACATACGATGATTTACGCCGCGCCCATTGCATGCCGGAACGAATAAATTACGTAGGAATATTATCTCAGTGAAATATTATGTTAATATCGTACCTAAATAATATAGCTTTAACGCTATAATCACAAGTTATAATTATCTGATTCTACTATCATGAAATTGTAAATATTTAGGGCTTCTCTGTAATGGGTTAGCTCGAACTGAACGAATCCAGTTTTTGCAATTAAAATATTGATCGATAGATCGTTTGAAATTCAGTGTATAGAAAGTGTAGTTACAGGTAGTTTTTGGTAACTGTCGCTGATAAAGAAAGAGCCATATAGGTACGTATTTCGCGGGGAAACACTAACAACACACACACATTGCACACTGCACACAATGACTGCAATGCAAACTGCAACTGCAATTTCACAGTCGCTGGTTTCTTGTACGAAGTTTCTTGATTTATAAGTATTACTCCTGTGCATTCTTTTTTTATTTGTGGCTATCATGTGGGGGTTTCAGCCGGTAGTCACCACACTTGGCTAGTGCGTGTCGGTGACCGCAGTAGATGTTATTAGTCTAAGCTACAGTCGCCTTTTACGACAGGAAGAAGTAGGAGTGGTGCTATTCTAAGGAGCATAGTATCTATTTTAAGGAGCATAGGACGCCTCCCGACCAGGTGGACTGGTGACCTGAAGAAGATAGCGGGTATCCGCTGGATTCAAAAGGCTCAGGACCGGTTAGCGTGGCGCAAGTTAGGGGAGGCCTATGTCCAGCAGTGGACCTCCAAAGGCTGATGGATGGATTCTTTTTTATGCATAACTAGCAGACGGGCCAACTTCCATAAGCTAAATGGTCACTTTTGCTCATGGATATCAGTAGGTAAAACCAAAGGCTAGCACTATAAACATTGGAAATCAATCCGAGTAACTATGAATATTAATATCAGTACCAATATAATTAATCTAAGTAGCAGAAGCAGAAAGTGTATCGGCAGTCCCGCCCTGATGGATATTCTCCAAACGAAAGTGATAAGGCAACAGTATGAGGAGAGGATGCGGTGTCTCCTCCACACTCGCTCCAGTCAACAAGACTAATGACACGAGTTTTGCTCGCGTGTAACGACTATTTGTCAGTCCTGTCGGCACTTAATCTTGGACTTAGACGCCACTGTTTGTCTTTGAATGTTCTTTGACTGTTGTTTTTGTAGGCGCTGGAGAAATATCTATGAATAAATACATTATCCACATTCCTGCCTTTGGATCTCTGCAGGTACAAATACTACTACAAATACTCTTACATATTTCCACTATACTCTATGAAGACAAAAATTACACAAAACTTATTAAACGGTAATAAAAACTACATAGTTCGCCGATCTTTTAATTATAGAAAAGCAACAAGCTGGCCATACACGATCAAGTGTACCTACTTATCAAGTTTGCAGTTTGACTTGATGCGGCATCCAGTATGCATGAGAGATAGCCATATCCGTAGCCATACACCTTCAAGTTAACTGGATGCCGCGTCAAGTCCGCTACAAACTTGACAAGTTTAATACTCGAATATATCAAACATGTTTGACAATGTGTTGAGAAACAATGCCAACGTCACACGAAGTATAGGCAAATGAAGTATGTAGCTAAGACCCCTTAATATAAGTTAGGCTAATGATTGTATTAGAGAGTACTAATAAAGACTTCGTACGGACGACACGTCTTCTCATTTACACCGCACTGCACACGTCATCACACAAATATTGGTTTTGAATTTTTTTTCGTGAATGTTGTACCAATGTATTAGCTAAGTTAGAAATCTCATCAATCCCATTTATTTTGCCTAGTCTAATCACCTTATAAAATCGAACGTGAATAAACAAAATAATCCTGAGTTCTTGTTACACACGAACCATTAATGACGACACAAAAAATATATCTACCGATAAATTCGAGTTAACCTAGATTTAACCCTTCTCCCATACAACGACCTCGATCAGGGGATCAAACGGATACAGTCACACCCGTGTATTGGGAACCCCAATTGGGAGCTCACAATTGGGATACAGATAATTACACCGGAAGTAAAGTTTGTTTCCAATTGCCTTATTACTGTTTGATTTTGTTTTGTAAACACGAATATGGATTATGTAATAGTTCTATTTTATAAATAAGCACAAATTATAATAGAGTAAATGGGCATTAATCTCCTTTTAAAATCAGAGAGGTGGTGGTTAATATGGTTTCACCATTAGTTTACCATACTAGTGTTAACCACCATGACAATATCTGAAATATTTGTTCTGCCACCCAACTTTCCATAGCCTTTATGGTTTCCCAAAACATTGAGTGTGTAAACGAGAAAAGTTTGACGTTTTATTTCGACTAAGAGAAGATTTATGGAGGCCCGCTGTACGCGGTGGCTCGTAAAAAACTTCCAAGAGTCGTCCGACGGATCAATCTACACGTGAACTCCGCTTGTTAACGTCTGCAGTCGGGGGTTAAGGATATTTGGAGCCAGCTGGCGAGAACACGCGGCTGTCTCTCTCATAATCCGATGGTTGCAATTTGTCTTTATTTAACTGTAATTTAACTGTAATTTATTTAACTGTAAGTTAATCTATCTAATACCTTTAAACGAGCAATTCTTATATATATATATAATTGGAATCTCGGAATCTGCTCCAACGATTTTCATGAAATTTAGTATATGGGGGTTTCGGGGGCGATAAATCGATCTAGCTAGGATTTATTTTTAGAAAATGTCGTTTTATCGGTGTTTTCAGGCAATGATAAACTTCTACAATATACTCTTCCTGACATCTATTGGCAAGTAGCAATACTAAAGCTACTTCAGTAAATGGCGTTGTTAAGCAACACTAAACCGAGCAAAGCTCGGTCATCCGGGTACTATAACAATAAACACAACATGCTCTCAAGTCAGTATTAAAAATGCGGTAGGTATATCTAAACTAATTTAACTTTATGCTTGATGAAAATGTATCCATTAAAAAAACCGGGCAAGTGCGTGTCAGGCCACGCGCAATGTAGGGTTTCAAAGTAGTAAGTTTATGGACTATTACTCACTAACTACTTATGTTAATATAGCCGTGATAGTTTTCCTTGTAAATTCGTCATATAACCTGTCAAAATATGTTTTTCAATATTTTATTCTATGATTTTGGAGTTTTAAAAAATATACAGACTGATGGACTGATGGACGAATGGACGGATGGACGGACGGACGGACGGACGGACGGACGCACGGACGAACATGACGAAACTATAAGGGTTACGATTTTACTTCGGAACCCTGAAAAGGATTTTTAATTAATTTACCCTTCTAATTTTAAATAGTACCATAAGATACGGAGAGTTCAACCAGCTTGGAAGGCCTTACACTCTTGTTTTGAACATACTCATTTTTACCCGACTACTAGGAAGGGTTATTTTAATACTTTATTTATCCGTATCCCTCATGTCAGTTGCCCAACTGTCTAAAAAGCATAGTCATTATCATAAAATAATCTTATGTAATATAATATGTATTACTTGTGAGATACATTGTGTTTTTATGCGATGGCCAAGTCAATATATTTGTTTAGAACATAAAAGATTTTAATATTGATATAGGCACTGTAAGATGTTGTTAGGTTAGCTAATTACGTAATAACTTAAGAGATAAGGACCCTTAATAAGGGACTGAATAAATTAACCGACTTGGTATTAGGTATATGGATCTCACAAATTTTACGGTAGAAGAACTGAGTTGCGGGACATGGTTTTTTTACAAGATATGTTTTTGATAGCATTGTTATTTTACTTTTTCCAAACATTATGGATAAGTACATAGATTTAAAATTACCGTATTTGTATCAGTAATGTCTACAGTCAATACACTATCTGGATTTGAGACATTTTCATGTTTTACTTATTACTCTCTCGTGCGTTTTTAACATCTTCGAAGTTGCAATATTTTCTACGTTATGGTAACATTATTGTAATAATCGTAATCACGAGTTTATGTACCCAGTCTCACGTTATGTACCCAGTTTATGTATCCAGTTTCACGTTATGTACCCAGTTTATGTACCCAGTCTCACGTTTAAGTTAAAGTTTTCTAAGCACATCGTAAACACGGAGATATATTCACATTAAATCCACGTTAACGTATCGTTGTAATGCGTTTGCCAAACGAATCACTTTAGTTGCCAAACTTGAGATTGCTCAGGGATTGCTTTTGGTAAATAAACAAATCGCATTAAATTTAACGTGGAGCTGGTGTTGGAAGTTTTTGAAGCGTTAAATAGGAGACAGAGGATGAATAAAGAAATTCTTATTGTTTTAAATTATAAGAGCGATAAAACCTTTCGTGCTAGAAATAGTGTTTAAAAATCACTTAATTAATTTCTTTATAATGCTGAAGTTAGATTAATTTTTCACATTAATTAACAGAAGAAGAAGAAGAAGAATTAACAGAAATGCCATACTGTAAATTTAAAACTCATGTAAAAGGTATTCTCATGAAGAAAGCATATTACAAAGTTGATGAGTATTTAAATGACAAGACTGCTTGGACATGAGTTTTTTTTTTATATCAAATATTGCAATAAGTAGTATTAAGTGCTGTCTGTAACTGTGAGTAGGAAAAAAATAATCCCGGGAGTTTCTTGCCGCTTCTTCTCCCGGTACCACTCACGGTAGGGATTTGTTGAAGCGATGGCGTTGAGTGACTTTCGAAAAGTGTTTGTAACAAACCTACTTCGAATAAAACTTATTTCATTTCATTTCATTTCATTTCATTTCAATTCAAATTCAAATTCATTTATTCAAGTATATGTTTACATGTACATGGTGTTGGGTAATACATTTTTATAGTAAGTAGTCCCAATTTAATGTTCGTCAGCTGCCTAAACTGGGCGTAAGCTAAGTTAATTAAAATAGTACTGTGTAGATAACAATATAGAAATTAACGGCTCTATCGTACATGTTACAATAAAATAATCCGTTGCTCCTATCTGAAGTAATAACTGTGAACAGATTATGTGGAGAGATACAATTATATGGTGTGCTTGTCGGCTAAGCGGCTAGCTTATCTCCAGTAGCAATAGTGGGATTATTTTAAGTTGTAAGATGAGGGGTGGCGTGTGAGAAGTATTAGTTAGAATCTAAAACTTACCAAGTTCAAATGTTAAAACGTGTATAAAAACTAATTGTGGATGCCATACAATATGGTATAGTTATATTTTGATATTATATATCTTCATAACTTTCCAGTTATGAAGAGAGAAGAAAATAATATCTGATCATTAAATTATGAAAGAACATTAATGAATATTAGCCGTTAATTATGAAGTAATCGAAAATTATGAAATCAGAAGTCTAACGTAAATTAACATGATTAACTATAGAACAATTAGTAGATTTTTGAAGACTATGATGTCTTTCTTTAGTTACGTTCAATATTTATAGCCATGAAAGTCGTACATTCAAAACTGTTACATTATCTAATCTTCGTATTTAAAATCAAATATGTTTATCAATTAGGTTCCGCGGGATTGAATGCTTTGTTGCTAGTTACTACGTCAATTGAGTAAATCAGATTGCAGAATATCTCCACCTGAATACTACTGAATAATCTTTCTATGTCCAATAATGCATACTTACCCCGCCGCTTTAGGTAGATGTTAAAATAGCAGGACGGTCAGGGAATATTTAACATCATAGTAAATTAATCCATTGTTTATTAGGTTTATACAATGGATTAATAAGATGGATATGGATTAATAAGTATATACCTATATGGATTAATAAGTAAAACACAAAAAATGTTTCTGGCTATGTACCTTGAAACCATTCAACCGATGTGCCCCAAACTGGTTTCGTTTGAAAAGCAATAATGTGAAGATAGTTTGAGACCACTAAAATAATGCATTTAGCACATTCAGTCTATTCACGAAGTCGATTTTATACTTTTCCCATACAAATATTTTTAGCATTGTAGAACACGCACGGGTATCCACTGTTTGTACCTATATAAATTAATTTAAGACAAATTTGTCCAAGAATGGCAGATTCTAGAAAACAGACTTAAGTAATTGCGTAACCGTTTTTGTAAGTTCCCACAAAACTCAGAAATACTTATAAATTTGCATTTCAGCGAGGAAATCCCCTCATTTCGCACTTGCGGAGAAATCTTAATTAAGCTGATGAAATATTTCGCCCACTCGCATCTAATTGCTGGTCGTTCGCAAACTGTGCTGGTGTAATCACCGTCAACGATGAAGCTATACGTGATAGAAAGATATAGTTAATAGTATCAGGCATTACTTTGCGGAAATCCATTCTTATTAAGTTAATATTAGTCTATTTTGCAACAATCCGCAGTTAAAATATATTATGTTAAATATATTATCAAACTAATTGTATTTATAAACGCCTCTTGTGCATCGATATAACCGGCCTCTTTTTTCATACGTTGAGAGTTGAGACTGCGACGGGCAAGCTATGACTCGCATTATTTGCAATCTACCTACACTAAATTTTATTACGTTGTAAAAAATGTGATGGTATTATGATGTACTTTATTTTGATATTTTTATGCTTTTTATGTTATGTACAGCTCAAAGATTTCTCAGTATCCGGGACAAACCTTGTTTTGTGGTTTTACGGATATTTTCTAACAATGTTCTGTAATATTACTTTTGTTTAAAAAAAAAAAAAAAAATGTATTGCGACTAACCATCTGGTTATGCCAATAAGTTATTTTTATTTATTCGATTTTTTGATTGGACTGTATACCGACTTGTAGCAGCACGACCCGGTATATCCAGTTCACAGATCGCTTATTGCACTCGCGAAAGACACAACTGATGACTATTTAAGACAATATTTAGTTACACATACCTAAAATCGTGCCTGTTTTCTGCTTTATCGATTAATTTAAGTGAAATGGTATATTTAGAGCGTATATTTATATCGCTTCGATCGTCGCTATCTTTTGGTACAGCCAGATCTTTCAAGTGTCAAATAATAACTGCGGTTGTTTTTGTTTATATTCAAGCTCGATGTTTTGCTTAAGATATTTAAGCATAGCTACTTAACCGCTGAAGTGTCTATAAGAGCTGTGACAATTATAATTGAAGATTAAAGCTGAACGCACATATATTCGCATCGTCCGCCCCGGACGCTCCGTATGCGGATACCCTCGCACATATGTACGGATTCGCCATACGGATTTTTTAGTATTGCCAACAATTTTAGCAGTTTTTTCCAACCTCTAGTAAAAAACGGTGCGATATCATTCGTTTATTCCCACTCGTCTTGTTGAGTAGTCCTGTTGACAATACTACTAGGAAAAAATCCCACTAGTTCTGTGTCAATTTATTTCCGTGTATAGGTATAGTTTAGGTATGGTGTACTAAGATACAGGCCAAGGCTTAGTTTAGACACCAGATCTCCCACAGATTACTTAGCACTTACATATCTTTTCCTTTTATTCATATTTTAATGAATTAATGTAAATTGAATGTAATTTGAGGATGAGATGAAATAAAGATTTTTGTATTGTATAGTTTGTTATCAGTCGTCAAGAATTGGCCGTTAAATGTATATTATTTCATAGTTTTCATAAACTTCATAATAATATATTCCTTTATTCAACTGACAGTTGTCAGACGCAGATTCTCAGATTGCAAAAGCAAAATATTAAGACTGATGCAGCTATGGAAAAAACTGTTATAATAGCGTGCGCATTGGAAGAGGAAGAAGAAAATGAAATTCGAAAGAAAGAAGATTCTGGGCTCATGACATCAATTTCAAAAGGCAGTTAGTTTAACGGCAAATACTATACGTTATTTCCTGGCTTGGTGGATGATGATCAATGAACCTAGATAATTGAAAACTTTAATTTGTAACTTGAATTTGAGGGAAATTTAATTTCCATACACACACACACACACACGATACTTATTATTTTTTATTAGTTTTAGACTTTGTCTCATATTTCAATAACGTAGTTAGTTATCGCAGTTTGAGGAACACCATTCGGAATCTCGAATATCCGAAAACAATTATATATAGGCATAAACGAAGGCGATATCTCCTCATAGGATTCGTTTACTATGCAACGTTTCTCCTAATGCGTTGTCAAAAGCATCGTGGCATGGCAACACTATCGGTATTTCAGATACCTTCCGTATTTTCAGAAATGCGTACGGACGATGTGGATGACATATACCGACGCATCTGTCATCCGCATCGTCCGCATCGCATTTTTGAAAATGCGGAAGGTATCCAAAATGCCGATGACGTCATACGTAGGGCGTGTGCTGGTACTCAGTGTTGCCATGCCACGATGCTTTTGACAACGCATTAGGAGAAACGTTTCATAGTAAACGAATCCTGTGAGGAGATCTCGCCTTCGTGTTTATACTTATACATCTTTGTTTTCGGACATTCGAGATTCCGAATGGTGTTCCTCAAACTGCGATAACTAACTATGTTATTGAAATATGAGACAAAGTCGAAAACTAATAAAAAATAATAAGTACCGTGTGTGTGTGTGGAAATTAAATTTCCCTCAAATTCAAGTTACAAATTAAAGTTTTCAATTATCTAGGTTCATTGACCGTCATCCATCAAGCCGGGAAATAACGTATAGAATTTGCCGTTCAACTAACTGCCTTTTCAAATTGATATTATGAACCTAAAATCTTCTTTTTTTTCGAATTTATTCGAATTTGACTTTCTTCGGTCAATATGCAGGCTACTACAACAATTTTTCCATAGCTGAATCAATCTTAACCGTCTTCACCGTTTTTTACTAGAGGTTGGAAGAAACTGCAAAAATTGTTGGCAATACTAAAAAATCCGTACGGCGAATCCGTACATATGTGCGAGGGTATCCGCATACGGAGCGTCCGGCGCGGACGATGCGGATATATGTGCGTTCAACATAATATTTATTTTTATTGACATCTAGGAAATTAGTAGGTGGACCACCCTATTAATGATTAAGTGGACATTGCTTAAATTTTTGCGAGCACATTACTTCCTTATGCTCGAAAGCTTACAGATGCTTAGAGTTTGTGATCAAACAAACGCAACAAATAAAAAGTATTGCTGCTACAAAAAAATTGTATAATAGTTTTGTTAAGAGCACACTGAAACATAACGCAGTTATCTGGAGTCCACATGAAGCAAAATACAAGCTCATGCTGGAAAAACGCCAACGTACTTTCGACAATTCGTTTAGTTTATGGGGTACCCTCAAGCAAGATATATCCCAGCCTATTATTACTAGGAATGCTTGGATGCAATACATTAAAAGTCCGTCGTAATATGTATATAATTGAATATTTTGTTCTAAGAGGACGAACATGTAACCCAACAGTACTAGAGCTGGTAGCGTTTAATGTCCCAGACAGGCATGTCAGGGTGCTACGTCGGAAATTGTTTACAATACCTACGTGTAGACTCACTCTCGTAAAAGAGTCTCCTTTAATAAGAGTTTTGACTACTCAACGGATTCGTAACTTGGAATGATAATATCGACATATTATTTTGTACACCACTAGTAGCATGGTAGGTATACATGGCAGGAATAACTAGGAAACTTGGCAATAAATTTTGAATAAATAAATTAATTTATTTATTAATTTGTGGAGTCGGGAATTTGAAAAAAGCTTGCACTATTGTATTAATTCAGCTCTTGGTCGATGATGATGTGATATGTCTTTGTGCCCGATTTTGTCTCCCTTTATTATTTTTAGTAGATAGTTGGGATACTAAAAATAACATGTTGATCTACTATTATGATCGGTAGCCCTGACACTAAATTTGAATTAGCCCGACGCGACGCGTCAAACGCGGCTTGTACTTGTGACTTCATTCCTAAAGTGCGGAATGCGCCAGGCCTGCCGTTAAGTAAAAAAATACAGCACGGAAGTTAATTTATCAAGAAAAAATTGCAATGTAATTGTACCTTCATGATCAAACTGAACATGAACAACTCCTTTTGATTGAAAGACTTAGTATAAAATTATCACCCGTAAACTTTGTCTATGAGATAAAAGTTTTATATTAAGTTCAAGACATTGACGAAACTAGTAATGAAACCGAAGTAGGTCTACATCATTCAATACGAAGTTTTTCTCCAAAAGAGCAACATTAATAACAAACTTTTTTGTGGTTATTCGACGACAATTACTCTAAAAGTAATTTTTGTGGCGAGCTATATAACACAAACATTAAAAAGTTTTTAACACTAAGGAGCACGATAAAACCCCTTTTTAGTCTGGCAACAATTTAAAGGCGTAACGCTGCGAAGATATTTTTTGCTGTGAAATTACCAAACAGTTTAAAAAGTTACTTAGTTACCGCGGGTTGTTGTACTTTAGTTGAAGGGGTCGTTGTTAGGGTTGCCAAACTTTTTTATGTTTTGGACGGATAACACAATTATAAACAAAATATAAAAGGTGACGTATATTTTGCTATGGTCGTAGTAAAATATTTTATAATCTTACAAATAAATATTACGTGTAATTTTAACACGAACTTGAACATGAAGTTTCAAAAAAGACAATAAAAGAAATATTTTTTTTGCTAACACAACTTAGGCATAAATTTATGTAGGTATTTAATAAGTAAATACAATTATGATAATAAACAAATATTAAATTTATTTATTTATTTATTATTATTTTTATTTATTTTAGGAGACTTCCTGGATCAAAAAAAGGAAAAAGCAATACTAAATGTTATTATAACTGTAGGTTGTAATAACTAAAGCCATAATTTTTATCACTGACTTAAAACCCAGTTTACATTATTTTCTTGTAAATGTCCAATAAAATTTTAACTTATGGTCACAACAATGACTCACAGTTGCTTGCACATGATTTTTTTTAACTCAAGTTTTCCTTATTATACTATGAGGCCTACTTAAATAACCGAGTTCAAAGCTTTGACGGAATAATTTACATATTGTGTATGTAATGTGATATGTAATGTGATGTGGAATCGAATAAAACCTGAATTCATGTCGCACCCTCAGTGGAAAAAAAGCATAAGTCGTCTTAAGTTAAATTTTAGTTATTAATGTGTTTGGAAAGAGGGACAAAAGCTGCATAATGTGCTTAATTTTTTTTCAAATTTTTATCATTAATCTTGACGGTTTTGTGCAAGAAATCGTAATATTAATTCCTCACACTACTTACTGATATTTTAACAGTTTTTTTGCTCTCCTGTAAAATTGCATTTTTCATCTTGTCTTTTTCCACTGAGCGTGCGATGTACTGCACATTTTTAATTTTCAAAGTTAGAGTCTGTCACAAATTTAGTATCGTTTACATCGTAGAAAGAAAACATTACAATGAACCTATGCACCTTTAAGTTTTGTAACTTAATATCTCAGATTACTCAGAGAGACAAAATAAGTAGATAAAGCATGGATAAAATTTCTTAACAAAAAAAATGCCAATTTTGAAAATGAGTAAGTGTGCGTAAATTAATCATTGTCTAGTTTCAGATCCCCCTAAAATGTAAGAAATAGTTTAGTTTTAGACTTATTTTTCGATGTTGTATTATTTTTGCACCATTTAACGGCATTTTTGGCAAAATTTTTGCCATACGTGTGTGCATGATAGCGTAAACACACAAGAGTAGCTTAGTTTTTGTGGCTTCACTTAAAATCAAGGCGGTTTGTATACCTTTTTATTTATCTGAGCATAACACAAATAACCTTCTGAAAAGAGAAAGCTACCTAAGCTAGTTACATAAAAATATGGATGGTACAGTCCAACCAATTTCAACAGAAGGAACTTGACTCTATAGCTTTGTCTCAAACATACATACATCAAAAGCAAGAGACTCAATTTAAACTTAACTTAAGAAAAGAGCTCTTTATACCCCAATGCCCCAGTTACAACAACAAGTTAAATGTTCCTTCATCTAGTAAATTAGGTATTCCAGTGTTGGCTCGCAATCACGCTGGCGATCAATTTTAGTTAGCGTTAAGTATTTAATGCATCAAAAATGTGAGCCAGAACTTGGCCCATTAATCAAATACCCGCTATTCAAGTGAGAGGAGCCTGGCACGTGAAAGGGCATTCTAAGTTAGTTTTCAGTTTTTGTCTATTACGTTAACAGGCTACGTATTTAACATGACAATGTGCTATTTATATCTTAATAGTGAGCTCATAGGTAAATTTTAAGTGATCACCACTCTCTGGAATATTTTACGAAGCTAAGGACGTTAAAAACTCGGTCACTTTGGCCGACTAATAGATTAATTTGCTGACTTTTATAACCGAAATAAAGGTGCCCAAAGAGAGTGTTTTGGGAAACTCCATTTTTGGATATTCTTTACTCTTATCACATTGGGATCAAAATCAAAATGCGTGACATGCAGTTTACTTTCTTCGTCGAGGCGTCTAAAAATAGTAAATATTTAAACTGCCTAAGAAACAGCATTGCACATTCTTCCAACGGCAAATATATTTGCTATTCCTCGGCTTTCTTTGTACAAAATATTTATGTACCGATGCATTCTGGGCTGAAATTTTACTCATTAATCAAAAAGGCGACGACACAGGCGTCGACTGATATCAAATTTTAGAAACTCTTTTTAACCGACTTCAAAAAAAGGAGGATTTTCTCAATTCGACTGTTTGTTTTATGTTTGTTACCCCCGTACTCTGGACTGGGTGAACCGATTTTGATGATTCTTTTTTTAATCGAAAGCTGGTGCTTGTCGTGTGGTCCCACATAAATTTGAGCGAGATCTGACATTAGCATCTATGTCAAAAACACATAAGTCTTAAATTTGCATTAAGTATGTGCGTGATAAATGGAAGAATAAAATCGAAAGCTGGCGCTTGTCGTGTAGTCTCACATAAATTTGAGCGAGATCTAACAATGGCATCATGTAGTTCATTTGAAGTCGGTGTTTTTTTGTTAAAATTTTAGTTCTATTGAATAATAAAAATGTTTTTTTATTTAACGTATCAATAAAACTAATAATCCACCCTCGATTCTCTTTGGGTAGCTTACTGTTAACACATGTACCTCTGAAGTAATTGTTTTTGTCAGGAATTCATTTCATCCCAGCAGTAACTTTTTACCTGTGTCGCGGGTGGCATGGACGGTACATATAACATATCACAATAACACCCTGCACCCGAGTACAAATATTTATCTGACACATAAATATCTCTTCCGGCCGGGAATCGAACCCGGGAACCCTCGCTTCGCAGGCAGGGTCGCTACCAACTAGGCTACATAATCGTCAATTTTTATTAAAATGTGGTTATCAATATGGAGCACACTTCCAATTTTTTATTACATCATGTATGAACCAAATGCAATTTGCAGCATTATCTTGAACTGAATAAACTAAATGCCACGTAAGAAATCACACGTAAAGTTTGGCTAGTTATTTCGTAACAGTGAAGTGTAAGCTCTGCTTCGCATAAAAACGGTTTTACATGTGACAGAATTTGCAAACTGTCGTTTTATGTAAAGTTGATACAGCCGAACTCGCGATCCTTATACATTGATGTTTTATTGTTTGTTTGGAACCAGTTGGCATACACATATGACTAGTTGTTCACTGCACTTTTCGGATTTAATAACGAAAAAAATAATAACGAAGAAATACGAATAAATTATTCACATGGTTATTATGACTGTCAAATGTTAATGATATAAACTGCAGTTATTGAATAATATGTAACAATTAGACAATATTTCAAGTATTTATCTTGTTAGGACGTAGCTGAATTATTCAAGTTTAGTGCTTAATAGGGCCTTACATAGAACATCCACTACATTTTTTACAATCTATGTCCAGCTTCTGGATATTTTAATTTCAAAATTCATTTAGAAAGCAGGTTATCAGCGCAGGCTCAGCCTGGTAAGTTGTCAGCACCTTTCTATACTTTCTACCGAACCAGCGCGGATAAGCGACGAATGTAGCTGGCAAGTCACAATTATTTAATCTGCGCCTATAAGCACCGGTAAATCACACAATAACCTATTTACTACTTAAATTCCCTTGGAAGTATGGCCAAGGTAGGTATAAAATATGAATATTCACCACACTACTCCAGATTGGTACATAATTTTTTATTTATTGAAAATGCCTATGATAGACGTCATGGTATTTTTTTAATACACGAACATATTACGCAATGCAGTCCACTAAGGTGACGTGCGGGTGGATTGGGGCAAGCTTTGAGCGTGTGTGCTTGTGTAACTATTTAAAAATAAACCTATACATGTGTGTTAAGCTAGCATACTTGTTTCTAGCATGAACATCTGTGGCATATAACGTTTGGAATAAATTACAAATCAGATTACAGCCTCAAGTTCTCAGGGTTGAATATATATTTTTGTGAAATAACGAATTTCGGTTTGTCGTCGCTCTGTGCCACACCGGCGACTATTCTTCCCAACTCACAACGTAAACATCGGGATTTATGTCTGTTGCGAACAAGTTCTTGGTTGCTGGTCCATGAAACATTTGCTTGGCCATAGAAAGTTAGGTGAACTTGCTCCGTATTTCGAAAGTTGTAAGTGTTTTGCTATCCTAAGTAACAATATTTTGTTTTGAATAAGATGATAAATATGTAAGACTGTAAGTGATAATTTATAAGAAGGCTTTAAGTGTTACATCAAGCATTGACTCCTTTCTGGAGATTTTAGTTCAAGTATAACCGCTAGAAAGAGAATTTCATAACTACCTGCGCTTTAAAAGGCTATCCATTTTTGGGTTTCAGTTTTAGTGTTGATCTAATTTATTTGTCCAAAAATTTATGATATTCGGGTAGGCGATCATGTGGGATTTGACAAATGAGCTGACCATCCTGATAGTCTCTATCGTTACCCATGGACATCAGTGACACCAAAGCCATCACTGATGCGTTGCCGGCCAAGAAAGAAAAAAGAAATAGAAAGAAATATTACCGCAATGTCAAAAACGTGATAGCCACGTCATATAAAACACGTCTAGTGTTACGTGTTAAAGGTTTTTACCTTATACATTGCGATTATTTGAAAATCAACATCACTATTACTAAAACTTAAGTATAAAATAAAGGTAAATATACAAGTATATTTCAATATTTTATTCAAGAACTATTTGGTTTCTAATTGACACTGAACAAGGAATTTGCAGAATTTTTTATCAAACGCAAAACAAGTAATGTAAATATTCGAGGTCCAGGTTCTAAGATTTTAAATTCTGTTTTTATGTTACAGGAACGGTTGCAGTAATGGAATACGCCTTATCTTTGACGTTTAATGTCTCATTTCCTAGATCTATGACAGTTTTTTGAATAGCAATATTATTGAATTTTTAGAATTCAGTTGAATTACTGATACAAATTGAAAGCTTGCTAAAATATGCATGAAACTGACTACCTCTTTGATAGAGATCTGCTAACGTTGCCGGGACGTTCGATTTCCGACCGGGGCACTTATTGATGTGACAGATATGTTAATGTTTGTACTCGTGTCGGGGGTTAGTGATGTCTTATTTGTGGTATTGCAAAAGGTTCTATAGTTATTTATCCTTGGGTACGATAATCTACGAGACCAACTTATGTGGAAAACCTCAACAGTAAGAACATACCTACTCATTCATACGATTCTTTGTGTCGTAAGTGCCATGGAGAACACACAAAGACACAATGATACGCCCAAATACCGAGAGCATAAATACACACACATCATTCTTATTTCTGACTCACGGGAATCGAATCAAAGACCCTTCCAATGGCGTCACAGTGGTCTGGCATGTTAACCAGGACTCCATGCAAGACGTCCTTTATTTTATAAATTTTACTATTTCACTTTGCACACTCCATCTCATTATACTTACATTATACTTAAATCTATAATACCTATTCTATACTGAAACGCCCCACAAAGTATTTTCTCTACGTTAAGATTACAAAAATGGATTGCCGCAAAATAAATTCTGAAACAAATAGTTACGCTACCATATTAAAATTTTACGCTGCAACTTACACATTCAAAATCCTTTGGTTTAAACAAAATCTGCGGTGAATTCTAGACATGTGACAAGTACTTGTTGGAGTTTGCATCAACAGGTGGAATGCTAGGCACTTCTACAGAATACCTGTATAATATGTTGAATAGAGAAAATTCTGTTGTTTTTTTGTTGTACCTCTTTCGTTACGTATTTCATGTTTGCAGAAGTCTTCAAAGATATTTGCGCTTTCGAAATGCAAACGACGATTTGCTAGACACTCAGACACCTAATTGAGCTATTTTTTCTGTATACATTTCTGTTTACTTATGCTAAGTACTCAAAGCGCGTTAGTTTTATGACAACTATTAAGAGTATTTAATTCCAAACTACTGCTTTCTTTTTCTGTAACGCAGCTGTAGTGTGGGAGAAGTTGTTTACTTGTATATAAATATAAAATAAAAACAAATCACTCACCTAGTAATATAATGGCAAATCTGCAAAAACTGCGAAATTGAGTTTATATGGTATACGTGTTTAAAAGTGCATAATCTACATAGTGGTAAATATGTATTAATGTCTATACTAGTAACCAAGCCCATACAATGTGTAAAAAACGTAAAAAGAACCCATAAATTAATTTTAAACATTTTTATAAAATTTTTGATCCTCGTTTCTGTAAAATATGAAAAACTTAGATGTGCCGTTGTATTACTGGGTGAGCGAAATTATCATAAAAAATCTTTAAATTTTGATTTCAGCATAAGAAAATATCTACTACTTCAACAATGGAACGCCGTCCAGAAAACATAAGACAAACAGCAAGCGAGAAATGTGAACGGATCGTTTAGCCACAAGGAAGCCATAACAAGAAACGGTGAGCTGAACACGAGATGTTTCCGACCCCTAAGTATCCTGTATCAAGTTACGATAGAAAAGGAACACTTCAAGTGGAGCACGAGATAAATTTAAAGTTGAAACTGGTGTTCACTTTAGCCACAAGTTGTTTTACACGGGTATATTTTATTACTAGCGCTCTGTCCACGGCGTGACTTGCGTTTTCCGGGATTTACGATATAAGGAACGTGTCAGCCAAAAATATTCCTTGTATTGAAAAGTATGGCACGTTATTTAATACGAGTAACCGCCCTCGCTTTGCTTCGGTTTCCTTTATTTTTTACACCTTGGGTTACATTATTGGAGTTTTAAATATTAAGGATCGCTAATTTTTTTGATAATATAGCCTATGTCACCCGGTGATAGTGTAGCTTCCCAAAAGTGAAAGAAATTTTCAAATCGGTTCAATAGTTTCAGAGCCTATTCAATGCAAACAAACAATCAAATCTTTCCTCTTTATAATATTAGTATAAACAAAAAGATCAATATGTGATCATAATAAGGTTTATTGAGGTAATCATAAGATACACTTAACGTATTAGTGTCGTAGTGAGTAACTTGTTTTATGTTAATATGGACGACAAATTATGTTTTAGCGCAGAACATATTTTCGACCAGCAATCAATAGAATTTAGGTTTATATGAGGGTGTGACAAATATGTTTAAATTAAGTCATGGAAAGGCTATCCTAATGGAAAAGGGTGAAATTACTCCTTGGAACTTTATCCGTTTATATTATAAAATTATTTAGGTAGGCTTTATTTCATACTAGGACATCGCCCTCGTTTCGCTTCGGGAAAAATAGTAAAAAAATATATAATATTGCCTATGTCACCCGGGGATACTGTAGCTTCCCAACAGTGAAATAATTTTTCATATCGGTTCGGTAGTTTCGGAACCTATTCAATGCAAACAAACAATCAAATCTTTCCTCTTTATAATATTAGTATAGATATGTCGGTGAGGCCATGAATCTTCAGTGAAGATCCAGGGACAGACCTCTTTATCCTACAGCGCTTGTCCGATGCAGCGGCTGTCATTTAAGGAACATCATGAAGAAGAACTAAATATTTAGATAAAGGAATTATCAATAATGTAGAACAGGTGATTGTTGATCACGTAGTGAGCACGGCTCTACTCGTAATGTTGGACACAAAAGACCATACATTATGTAAGTATTTATCTTTCCAGCCCATTTGAACATGTTGCTAAGTACTTAAACAGAAGAATAAAGGCCAACATAATACACAAAAGTCTCGCAAATACTACCCAAGGCAGTATTTTCCGGCTGAAGTAACGGCACAAAGAACAAAGTAGCCTTTAGTTGGCCTATTGAGAACACAAGAGCTGTTAGGCACGTTAAAATTACGGAAAACTTCGCAAATGTTATAAGAACGCACCAAATATTACTACGTTTATTTATACAGTTATACCTCTTCACTCCGCGTTGGTTCATACCTCACGAGAAAAATTGCATCATTTTGTCTATGCTTTGAAATAATATTAGTAATTTCCAAGACCTATGAAAAGCATTTGAGAAGATATATTTATTTTCTCAACACAACCCGAAAGCTTATTAAGAGCTTTACTAAGGCTTTCCTCGTGCATGAAAGAGCTTAAAGCCCAGCATACCAGACTGTTTCGGAGTCAGTAAATTAGAATTTGTTAATTTGCTGTTCGCCGTTATGAACTGCACTTACGTTCTCTTTGGCTTCATTAAGTAATAATAACTACCCACTAGTTGTATCTATTGTAACTTGTTTAAACTAGTTACCGTTTAACTGATATAAAGCTTTATATAATGGTGAAATCTCACTATTGACATTTATCATAAAGATCTTCAAGGTCTTTTATATTATTTTCACTCTATAGGGTAAACACTGTCTTAGCTTGAAGCTATTGTCTCAGCATATATTTATGTAGCAGATAAATAATTATTTTCCCAAATAATTAATATAATACAATTATCTCATATATAAAAATCTCGTGTCATGATGTTTGTGGTCGCAATCTTCCGAAATGGCTCAATCGATTTTCATTGTGTATATTCGGTAGATATGAGAATAGGTCGTAAATTATATTTTATACCGCTAGGTGATTAGAGTGTCCTATCCAGAAATTTTTGACAGAACAACGTTTGCCGAGTCAGCTAGTTTTCATATACATATACGAGTATATATATATCTAGCATGGAGTTGTACAAAAAAAATGCGCTTATTTCTACTTATTTTTAAATATATTTTCATCATTTATGGGCCTAACCAATTTTGGTTTTTGATTGAAATCGAATTCGATATGAACTACGTAGGATAGATAAATCGAATTCGATGTGAACTATCCTGAGTACAAATTCGATTTAAATCAAAAATCAAAATTGGTTAGGCTCATAAATGATGCAAATATATTTGAAGCAAAATAATTTCGAATTCTGATACAAACCGCAACCGTTCCCACCACGTGACTTCTCCCGGTAGTCCGCAGCTGGTGAAACTCGATCATATTTCACGAAACTTCAAATTTCCCACAGCTTTGTAATTCCCGCAACTATGCTGAATGCACCGCGCCGTAATGATATATGCAGACAAGTATAATTTGTTACGACGAAGCAATGTCGGTACTCAACTACTCGTTTGCATATTTTGAAATAATTCTGGGTGTGATAAGCACCTATATTATACCTTGAATGTATCTTTTTAAAATCTGCATTTAACAGATAAGTTTTTAAAGTTCTGTTCCATACTTGCCCAGTACATTTTTTTTCAACCACCTTGCGTCTAATTTTTGTCTAAGAAAATCAAAAACAAAAATATCTCAAGTAGACGTTATTTTATCCGAGTTCCGTAACAATTTCAACAAAATTACATACTGATAATTTTGAAGCAACTATCTGAGAGTTGTTAGAAATAAATATCAAAATATCTGCTCATTTGTGGACTCAGAAGGAAAAAGAAGGGTAAAGGTGCCAAATTTTCGAGATTTTTAAAAAAGGTCAAAATCTCGAAAAAGTGTGACTGTTTTACAAAGATAATTGAAGATTAAACTGTCAGCCATTTAACTTCGCTGTTGTTACGGAAGAAGACGTAAAGAAATCCATTAAATCCATTTCTTCGACCGCGGTCGGATATGATGGACTATGCCCGCTAATGATCCAATTAATTCTTCCAAAGATCCTTCCCGCTCTTACTCATATTTTTAACTTTTCCCTAACATCGGGTACTTTTCCCTCATCCTGGAAATTAGCCCATGTCATTCCCCTACCCAAAGTTAGTAATCCTACTTCCGTATCGGAATACTGCCCCATATCTATCCTACCATTCCTCTCCAAAGCTCTCGAGCACATAGTCCACCAACAGCTTTCCTTATTCCTTCGTTCCAATAGTCTTTTTAATCCATTCCAATCTGGATTCCGACCCGGTCATAGCACTGTTACGGCATTGCTGAAAATCACTGAAGACATTCGGTTTGCCATCGAGAACAAGCAACTTACCATGATGGTTCTGTTGGATTTCAGCAATGCCTTCACATCAGTAGACTTCGACATACTTATTGGTATTCTAAAGTCCCTTAACGTCTCACCTTCTGCTATTACTTGGCTCAATTCCTATCTTCGGGGTCGCTCGCAGCGGATTCACCATAATGGAGTAATCTATGAGTGGTGTGATCTTTCTGCTGGTGTGCCTCAGGGTGGCGTTCTCTCTCCGTTACTTTTCTCTATTTTTATTAACTCTGTTACTAAATTTATTGGTTCCAATTTCCATCTCTATGCAGACGATTTGCAACTATATCGCCATTTTGCTGTGACTGATATTGACGAGGCAATAAAACAGATGAATTACGATCTTGGTGAAATTAGTAAATGGGCTAAATCATTTGGACTTGTGATTAATCCGAAGAAATCGCAAGCAATCATCATTGGTTCCAGACATAGTCGTAATGCCTTGGATTATTCTAAAGTTCCAACTCTGCTTCTGGATAACACGCCGATACTATTTATTGATATGGTTAAGAACCTCGGTTTAACGCTAGATGCCAACCTGTCTTGGAGGGCACACATTGGGGAGGTGAGCCGTAAAGTTTTTAATACGATGCACTCACTTCGACGCTTTCAGAGTTTTCTGCCTCTTAAGACTAAAATCTCCCTGTGTCACTCTCTCGTCCTTCCGATCATAGACTACGCCGATGTTTGCTACTTGGATGCCACAGACGAGCTATTAAATAAACTTGAGCGCTTGCAAAACTTGTGTATAAGATTTGTTTTTGGTTTACGAAAATTTGATCGTGTATCGCAACTTCGCAAGGATCTCAAGTGGCTCCCAATCCGCTTTCGCAGGAATACTCGTATCCTTTGTCTCCTATTTAATATCCTCAAAAACCCTTCCTCTCCCTCGTACCTCCGCAATCGTTTTTCCTATGCTCGACCATCTATTGCACCTTGTAGGACGCACATTAGGTCGCTCTTACATTTTCCTCGTCATACTACCTCATCCTACTCCCATTCATTTTCGGTACATGCGGTTAGGTTGTGGAATTCACTGCCGCCAAGTATTCGTCAATGTCAATCAATTTATTCATTTAAAAAAAGAGTAAAAGAACACTATTTTTCTCTCTGCTAATACTCGTAAATCCTGTCATGGTTACTATTCTTTCTTCTATAAATCTATGTATAGTTTGTCCATATATTTAATAATGTATATATTTATAAAATGTGTATGTATTAGTGTATGCATAGTTTGTATGTATGTATGTATGTATGTATATATGTATGTATTCATGGTATTTTTAATATGTATCTTATATACTATTTATAAACAAGTGCACGCTAAATTAATTTTATAAGGGAAGGGGGGGCATAACGGGGTCACGGGGCAAGACGGGGTCACCCAAAAAAAACAAGTAACAATGCACACTAGACGTTTGTTGTTTTCACTAATAAATGACCATTTTGTATCAGTATTTAATCCGACAGTGACCGGCGACTAGTCTGCAGTCGTTTGGTTTTTACGAAAATAAATATTTTTTGATGTGATTTCATCTAATTTTGAGTGAATACGGAAACACATGTAAAAAGCTAAGTGTTTTCATTACTATTATTGTTTATTTGTTGTGTTTTTGTAGAGATATTATTTATTGATATGTTTTAAACAAAATCACTCTAACTATAGATTGTTTTTTTTTGTCAATTATTTCACATAATGTTACCAGTGGGGGCATGACGGGGTACCCCTATTATGTATGGATGTGTATGGAATTATGTAAAGGAATGATGTGAATGTTTGATATTGGAATTTTAATTTTGTTTTAGGTATTAAATATGGTACGAACGTACAAAAAGAAAAGTTCGAGAGGCAATACATACATTGTACAAAACGTAGACGAGGATACTTTATGTCTGTATTGCCTTTTTTTTTTTTTTTTTTTTTTATGCTTAGAGCAGGCAAACGAGCAGACGGGTCACCTGATGGTAAGTGATCACCGCCGCCCATGGACATTAGCAACACCAGGGGCGTCACCAACGCGTTGCCGGCCACGAAAATGACGATAGACCCGCTTCTTGAAGGACCCCATGTCATAGCTTAGAGGGAACACCGATGCAGGTAGTTTGTTCCACAGTTTACACGTGCGAGGCAGAAAATGACGTGAGAACCGAACTGTGGACGAATGCCATGTATCCAGGTAGTGTTGGTGGAACCTGGTACGTGATGGGCGGTGACGAAAATTAACTGCAGGTATTAAGCCAAACAGTTCTTCAGAACATTCCCCATTATACAGACGGTAGAATACGCAGAGAGAGCCTACATCTCTCCTCAACTCAAGCGATTCTAATCCGTCCGTAAGCTTGGGATCGTCGACAAGACGAATAGCTCGCCGTTGAATTCGGTTGAACGGATCCACTTGGCCAGCTGGGGCTCCGGCCCAAAGGTGGGAGCAGTACTCCATGTGTGGTCGAATTTGCGCCTTATAGAGCATCAACCTGTGCTTAGGCGTGAAGTACTGCTTAGCTTTATTGAGCACTCCCAATTTCTTTGCGGCTAGTTTGGCCTTGCTAACCAAGTGGTCCCGAAACTGAACTTCATTCGAAATGTCGACACCAAGGATCCCAATGCTTTTAGAGATGTTAAGAGGAATGTTCTGGAACTGTGGTGCTATGGCAAATGGGGCTTTTTTAGCGGTTAACGCGCAAACTTGTGTCTTCTCGGGGTTGAACTGGACTAAATTTAGTCTGCCCCATTCCGAGACCCGCTCCAGAGATGTCTCGACTTCAGACACAAGTTTTATCCTCTTCTCCTCAATCTGCACCCGAGAAAGATTTGCTCGGCCTGTATAACGGGCGTCACCGGTACTGTCATCAGCATAGCAATGGATATCCCCGATGTCCAGCATATCATTGATATGCATGATGAACAGTGTCGGTGAAAGTACAGAACCTTGTGGGACGCCAGCATTTATGGGCTTCGTATCCGAGCATGTTCCGTCAACGACGACCTTGATGCTCCGCTCCGATAAAAAACTGGCAATCCATTTGCACAATTTCTCGGGTACTCCGTAGGAAGGCAGCTTAGACAGTAATGCCTTATGCCATACCCTATCGAAGGCCTTTGCAACATCCAAACTTACAGCCAATGCTTCTCCCTTGCTCTCGATTGCTTCTGCCCAGCAATGAGTAAGGTATACTAAAAGATCACCAGCTGATCTGCCGTGGCGGAAACCGTATTGACGGTCACTAATCAGCTGGCGATCTTCTAGATACCGGAGCAATTGGGTGTTTATTATACGCTCCATTAGTTTGGAGAGTAGAGAGGTTATGGCGATTGGTCTGTAATTGGATGGATTTGACCTGTCTCCTTTTTTGGGAATAGGGTGGACCAAAGCTACCTTCCACGAAGACGGCACGATGCCGGCAGAGTAGGAGAGTTGGAACAGACGCGTTAAAACGGGGGTCAACTCCGGAGCGCACGTTTTTAGCACAATAGCAGGTATACCATCTGGCCCATTCGACTTGTTGATGTCAAGGGAAAAAAGAGCTTGACGCACGGCATTCTGAGTGAAATGCACGTCAGGCATCAGCTCACCACACTGCGGGATGGTAGGCGGGGTTTTACCTCCGTCATCAACAGTCGAATTCGACGCAAAGAGTGTGCCCAGTATTTCGGCTTTCTCTTTTGCGGTGTGGGCCAGGGTATTATCTGCTCTGCGCAAAGGAGGAAGGGACGATGCACAGAAATTGCCTTGAATGGCTTTGGCTAGAGACCAAAACGCTCGGCTACCACACGGATAGCTCAGCAGTCTCTTGCCGGTTCTGTGTATGTGCTTGAACTTTGCCTTGGCGATTTGCTTCTTTGAGGACCAGGAGGCAGCGTTAAATTTCTTCTTCAGTTGATGTAAGTCGGAGCCTTCAAGCTCACGTGCATCTACCCAATCCCGATAGGCAGATTGCTTCCGGCGTATTGCCTTAAAGCAGTTTCTGTCAAACCAGGATTGAGTTTTCCCACCAACAGGTACTACAGAGCTTGGAATATAACATTCCATGCCCTGGAGTACCACATCGGCTATGGAAAGGGCACAGGAGTTGGGATCTTCTGAAGAGAAACAGATGTGCCTCCAAGGATATGATGAGAAAAATTCCCGCAAACCATCCCAGTCCGCTGATCCAAAATGCCAGACCCGGCGAGACGCGCATGGTCGCCGATCAGCGGGCCGAGCTAATGGTACAGAAGATCGTACTAAGCAGTGATCGGACGAGCCAAGCGGCGACTCGACGGATACAGCATAATCATTAGGGTGGGAGGTTAGCAGGAGGTCCAAAGTAGAAGCATAATGGCCGTCAATGTCAGGGATCCGAGTTGGGCTGGACACTAACTGATTGAGGCCATTAGCCAAGGCAAAGCTGTGAGCAGATTTCCCTGCATAGTCCGTTGTGCGTGATCCTAGCCACTCAACATGATGGGCGTTGAAGTCTCCTAGGACCACCACTTCGGCACGGGGAATCTGCTCTTGCACATAGTCAATCGCCCCTTGCACGTGCTCGTAGAGTCGATCTGTTTCGGTATTTCCGCTATGAGACCTGTACAGACTTATGTATACGCGCGTTTGTCCACCATGGTCAACGCGAATGCAGATGGTAGACAGGTCTTTACCTTCAAGAAAATGAAGACGTTGACAGCAAATATCGTCCCGAGAGAACACACAAACACCGGCGTGTGGTATAAATTTATGTTCTAAATTATAGCCCGGATACCGGAGATATGATGTTTCTTCTCGAGCCGATATTTGCGTCTCCGTTAAAAAGAATAAGGCCGGCTGCGCCGTTTCGAGATGGTAGTGAACGGCGTTGAGGTTAGAATGTAAGCCCCTAATGTTGCAGAAGTCCACTAGAAATGTGGAAGGGGGTGCCGCTGGTTTAAACCTTTTACTTTTATTTTTCATTTTCATAATTTTATTGCGGGGAAGAAAAAGAAAGATTTGAGGCAGTATATTGTCGAAGTTACTAGGGTCAAAGCATAGTCAGTAAAACTCTCTCGGTAAATTGAGTAGAGTGAATTACTGGCACGGCGGACGGAAGGACCCCCGATCCGACCCGTGAACAAAATCCCCGTCCACATCCAGCTCCCAAACCGGCAAGGATATCATTCGACGGGCTTTTAACATTGGCGGCGGGACAGCCTCCCAGGCCGGGACTCCTGGGTTCGGGTCCCCTACAACCAACGGGCGCCAGCGGTAGCGTTTCATCGGCTCTCCCTGGCCGCCGTGCCAATCCGTCACGCTCAACCGCTCGAGAGCAGTAAAAGATGACATCAACGGACCCCAGAAACAACGAAAACAAACCGCCTCAGGACGGGAAATAGAATAGAATAGGGAAGGAAATGATTAATAGACGGGGAAGAAAAAAGAGGAAGAACTGGCTCTCAAGCCCCCAGCCGGAACACGACGAGTCGTTTGGCGGCTGACTCATGCTCGAGGGTGGTAGCTATCCAGGCGAACCCCTGGAGAAATAATAATAGTAATAATGGTATTAATTAACAATTAAAATCAATACTACCAATATAATCCCTCCGAGGGCCCTACCACCAGCGGGCCGGATTTAGTCGCCTCTTACGACACCCATCCGGCTTGGGATTGGGGTTAGTATTCTAAGCCGCCCCAATACGGCTAAAACTTGATGAGAAACATACATATTTAATGTCTGCGGAGGTTTGGGTGGCCTGCAAGCTGTACAGACGATGGTGTCATACAGCCTGTGCTGATATTGACGACGAGAACCCAGAAGAAATTCATATCTGCACATATTGTGAATAAAATAACCATGTACCCCATACTGCCCCTACCACGGGGCACAATGGGGTTTTCATGAGGGTTTCGTAAAATTAAAATTTAAGCAATAATTGATTAGTTACTTCGCCAAATTCTATGCCAAATGATAACCCTAATATGTAACCAAAGTGCTATGATTATAATAATTACTAAATATATTTTTTTTATTCTGTTATTGGCTATTTCCCTTAACGTCCCCGTTATGCCCCCCTTCCCTTACCACTTTTCCATTCCTAGGTGTGCTGGAAGCGATTTCTTTTAGAAATAAGCATTGCCTGTGTACAAAATTACTTTTATGACCTTTTGTAACCACTGTTATAAGTGTGCATAAACTGTTAAATAAAATAAATAAATAAAATAAATAATTTTTTGACCTGGTGGGGCCCACTTTGAGGCTATCTACCCTCTACAGTTGAGCCACTACTACACTACACTACGGGATAACCTGTATATTCATTTACCTATACAGTTATGGAAGACAGTAAGGAATTTCATTTTCAAAGGTCGTTCCTCGGTCGTGGGGCATCTTGGCGAATAACCAGGAACCCCGAATTCTGTTGCAGTAAAAGGAGTGTTGTCTACGTTGACAATGCTTGTTGAACTAATTACTGTTGATGTACGGGTGATTATAATTGAAATGGACATTGAATAATTATCTGATCTGTTAACAAAACTGTTCAATGGTATTCATGTGATGTTTTTTCCAGAATAAAAAACAAATCTTGTATGACTCCTTTCTCGAAAACGAAAATTTATCCCATTAAAAGTTTCGCGTGCTAATGACGTTATCTAAAATATAATAATATACTTTAATTTTTGATGTGTTATGGAAGCACATTTTCTAAGTGAAACGTGAAATGCAACAGTTCCGACTTAGCAACGTATTGTCATGTTTACCCCACATTATTTCGTACGAATGTAGTGTGATATTGAAACGGTGAACATTCTTCATTCCTCGCACGTCGCACTCGCGTTACGAACTACTGCGGCAAGTTCCACTGATATTGCATGAGCGGCATATTCTGAACGATCCTTATGAAAATCCGACGTGTCTATTCATCCGTCACTGTACTTACTTCCTGTGAGCTTTTAGAAATTTCATTTTACTAGTAACTGTATCGGATATTCATGACTTTTGTACCAACTCGTATTCTATGATAGATGATGATGGATCATGACAGAGCAATCTCAAAAAAAATACAATGGAATTCCATTAAAATTAAAAGCATTTTTATGACGAAAGGGTTTTAAGACAAATTAGATGATTATTTTAATGTCAAGACTGCTTGGACATGAGTTTTATAAATATAAATAAAATTGTAGGTAGTTAATAAGAGCTATCTGTAACTGTGAGTAGGAAAATACGCCCGGTAGTTTCTTGCCTGCTCCTTCTCCCGGTCCCTCTCATAGCAGGGCCTTGTTAAAGCATTGGCGTAACGTACCTTACATGACTTTCAAAAAGTAAACCAAACCAATTTTGAATAAAATATTTGAATGGAATTAAACTGAATTGATACAACCATGAAACGCGACCACTTTACTGGATAGAATTTAAATTCATATTGTACCTATGTAATTTTATTCCAGTGAGATAATTAATTATTAATTATAAAGTAAAATTATTCTGTATAATTAGGTATATATCTGCAGTATTACGGTAAAGGTTCAGCTATTAGTATTACCTAATATGACCGAATAAAACCGTTGTAATGTATCATTATTATATTGCAATACAGAATCTTTTCGAATACAGCCTAATAGATAGTATATATCGCGTGTTATATTCAAAACATATCTTTGAGTAAATAATATTGTATTGTATGTTTTCAATTTATGCCTTGTGAGTAATTTTTATCAAAATATTTTATTGCCAAAACTAAATACAAGCAGGGAATACAACAAAGTATAAGAACATTAAAGTTATACCCGATATTTCAACTTAATTTGAATACGGGAAAGATTCTGAGAAGGCAGTAGATAGCAGATTCAGGCATCAAAGCTTTCAATGGAAACTCAAATATTCATGAGAAGGAAAATATGATTATGCTGTACAAATTTCTTGGATTTTGGAAAATTGAAATATTATTTTGATTACGTGAATATTAAATTAATTTTCCTAAGTTTGTTATTACCTCGGTGAGTAAATATTCTAATGGTTTTTGTCTCACTTAGCCTAGATTTCAGTATTTTTGAGTATTATGACATCATAAAATACAGCCGTGTTAATACCAAGCGAAGAAAATATTTTAATTTACTTTAGGTTTGTGGACTCCATTTATAAGAAATTTTTATACTTCCTTTGAGGTATTTATTATTGCGTACGTCGTTATGATCCTTTGCTGTTTCATTCTATGTTATTATGATCAATATTTATGTTCAATTGTTCACATGATGTAAATTGTACCAATTTACACCACGGAGGACATACATTTATATGTATGGCTCAGCGGCCTAAACGAGGGCTTATTAACCGACTTCAAAAAAGGCGACTGTAGTTTTTTTTTTGTATGTTACGTACCTGGGGGGGGGGGGTACTTTTACCATACCTGGGACCTGGTACCGATTTGGATGATTCTTTTTATGTTCGAAAGCTGATGCTTGATATATTATGGTCCCATTTACTTAAATTCTGAATAAATGATTTAATAATTTAATGATTTAATAATTTTTGAGTTATCCCTAATTTTGGAGTCGGTTATTTTTTAGAGGCATTATTTTAATTCACACGTCTAAAAAAACTCGTGTCATGCACACATGCAATGCAATACACACTTTCCAGTTATTTTATAGTTAAATTTTAACTTCATTAATTCTCAATCTCATTATTAATTCTCAATCTTAATAATGTAATTATAAACCTCTTACAATATTAATAAGTTATACAGGAAGTCTAACATTCAATAGAGCATCTCACACAAAATTTGATTCCTCGCATAATATTGAAACAGTAGCGAGCGTCGTAAACTTCAACCACATGCATGTATACGAGTGTCTCGTGAGGCGTGCGACAGTATACATTGCTCGTGCTAGTAAATACGGGAATTAATACGATAAGCCGACGTCTGCTGCCACAACTATAGGCGAAGTTCAGTTTCATTAACACTTTAACTTAACAATCTTATTGGCAAAGTTGAGTGCTAAGTCATATTGTTATGTTTGCTTCAACGGTGTCGCGGGTTGAAATTGTAGGCTTTCCTTTTTATTCCATCTATCAGCCCTTGGAGATCCTGAGCCTTTTGAATCCAGCGGATGCCCGCTGTTTTCTTCAGGTCGTTAGTCTACCTGGTCGGGGGGCGTCGTGTACTCCGTTTTCTGAGACGTGGGTGCCATTCGGTTATCAGTCCTTCGAACTATGTGGCCAGTCCATTGCCACTTCAGCTGGCTTATTGCCACTTCACGACGCGAAGGGTCATTTGGCGGCTGACTCATGCTCAAGGGTGGTAGCTATCCAGGCGAACCCCATGGAGAAATAATAATAGTAATAAGTAGTAATAGTAATTGGTAATTGGTAGTAGTAGTAGTAATTGTATTAATTATGAACTATGAAAACCAATATTACCAATATAATCCTTCAATGGGCCCTACCACCAGCGGGCCGGATTTAGTCGCCTCTTACGACACCCATCCGTCGTGAGATTGTGGTTAGTATTCTAAGCCGCCCCAATACGGCTGAAGTTACATAAACAATTGTTTATGTTGAGTCTGTGTAAAGTAGTGAACGTAATTACCATTAAGTTATTAATATGTACTAATTTATTTACAATTAAGTTAGTTATATTAAATTACTGTAATTTTTCAAATTATTAAAATGAATTTATTAATTATCTTGTGTGCCATCAGTAGACGACTCTTAGCGCTTTGCCCATTGGCATTCTTAAACATCCAATGATCCAACCCAGGGTGATGTGTAGCTAAAGCTAAAGCTTGTATTGTAGTATAGTGGTAGGTGACATGAAACTGATCCAAACGAATTTTATCGATGTTTAAACCGAATGAAAATACCAAGGTTAGTTCCTGAAATATAATAATATACCTGTTTAGTTTAGGATGTCTTCGACTTCTCAATCGCTGATCTTTATTTAAAGTCAATACAATAGTGTATCATTTAATAATAACATTGTAAATGACACGATAAATTACGTTTTCTCGGGATATTATAACTTTCAAAGCCAACATTCATCTATTTGTAGAGTTAATCATATCTAGTAGGCAAAGGATTCCAATGCGTAAATCAAAGCAGACAAAGGAATTAGCAGTCGCCCTATTGAAATGTCTAGTCGTAAATTAATGATGTTTCAATTGTTTGTACCCGAATTCCTAGTCTATTTTAACAGAGTGGTTCGAATGGAAGATGGCAGGGGACACTTTACTTAAACCAAAATTAACACTTTAAAGTCAAATATTTCGCAAACGAAACAAATCCATAAATGGTCTTAGAAAATCCATATTGTTTTTAAATACCTTTTCAACGATAACTCACACTATGGAGTAAGCAACGAAAAAAAATTCATCCTCACGTTAGCTGTAGGGACCTCCCCTATAAAAAATTATTATTCTACGATTTTGGAGTTTTAATAAATATGTATTATACATATATCCATGCCAAATTACAGATTTCCAGCACTAAGAGTATTCTGAAAAGTAGGTGCCAAGGTGAGCGGGCTCTTTTAGGCGGTGAAGAGACACGTTTGTGTTTTAGTGGCGTTGAATCACTTGCACACAGCCCGAAGTGTAAGATTCACACGTTCCACCATGGCCTATCTTTCCGCCTGAATTTCGTGCCTACTGACCCTGGAACTCGGTAGGTCTCTCTACTACTGTGCTCTCATCTGTGTACCCATAGATATCGGGCATGAGCATTGAGCAGGTCATTAATGTGTAGCAAGAATATAATGACGGAGAGAACGGATCTGATTGGCGTTTCTGATGAACTGCCATCGACTACAACCTGGAGTCTTTCCAGGTCACTCAGGAAGTCCTCTACCCAGTTGATAAGGCCAGGGAATACGCCGTAAGCTGGAAGCTTGCTTAAGAGGCTAGCGTGCCAGACTTTATCGAAGGCCTTCGAGATATCAAGGGAAACAGCAAGCGCCTCCCTATTTTTCTCGAGGGCCTCGCCCCATAATGATGTGTGTGGCATACGCTAGAAGATCCCCTGTTGACCGGTTTCGGCGAAACCCGTACTACCGGTCTCTAGGTATGCTATGAGGCGCTTATTAAATGCCTTCATAATGAGTGCTTTATATATATATATTGATTAATTAGGCCGTATAATTAGGATTCTAAGAACGTTTTAATACACCTAACTCGACAGTGTAAGAGATTAGCGATTCTTATCCCGAGTGAGACGTGAGACGAAAAAGCGTGCTGGGAAAACAAAGCGACCGAACTTTCCAAACAATTTTATCTGTCCACGATACATTTCACTCGGTGTAGGGTGACCAGGAATAGAATGAGACGGTATTATTAGAAACAATATTGTTCAAAATAAATGATTGTATTTTTGTAGCAAGTACCTACTAAAAAGTTGAATGTTAACAATAAACTAACCACTTTGGCATTTGACAATTCTTATTCTTAAACTTAAATTATTAAATGATATTTATACTCGCATGTTTTAGTGAACAAAAACGTTTGTTCCTGCCAATTTGGACAAACTCAGCTTTATAGAAACTATGGCTACTATTATAACCACAAAGCTCTTCAACTGCAAGAGAATTCCTGAACTCAGTAAGGAACATTAATAAATAAACAAATATATAAATTATAACTCCTTCCTGGTTGCTAATATGTCAAGCAAATGGGCTCTAAGCAACACGGTATGGTGACACGTAAAAATAGGAAAGTCCTATCTAAACCCAATTGATACACACCTTAACCAGATGTACCGGTAAATTATAGAGTTACTCGCCTCCGTAGCAGGATACTAAATTAATTTACAGTCAGAGTTAAAGTCAAAATTGTCATTCTAAACAATAACAATTTTTTTTGCTTACATATGCAATGTATGTACTCAACTAATACAATATCAATCAATCATCATCCTTTCCCGCCTAAATCTCCCGGTTTTATTTAATTGAGATCCATTAAGAACAGATTAATTTTTGATGTATCGGAATTGCAAGCTCACCGTAACATTTGTATGGTATTTTTTTATTTGATTGACAATTTAATAAGCAAATTACATTACGTATATTTTTATTAATTAATTTTATTCAAGAATGGATAGACTTCCAGGGAGCTTGCGTGCGGGTTACCATCCAAGACTTAATTGCCAATTATTATATAATCAGAAAAGATATTAGTCAAATAAAAAAAAAATTGGTTGTCTGTAAAGTCGGTTTACGGACAATGGTTTTACGTGATAACGTCTATTTCGTAGAAGAATAATTTATGATATAAATATACGACGATAGGAAACGACAAACGTAGCACCTTGTAAAATGCAAACAACAGATACAAATAAATCATAAATTTAATTTTTTTAACTCCTTAACGGTGAACACACATTTATTGGCATCGTAAGCGCTGTCAGCATCGCATTTGCATGAAATCATATGAGAGCCCGATGCGGATGAGAGATGCCGACGCATATGTCATACAGGACAGAGGCTCTCATATGATTTCATACAAATGCGATGCTGACAGCGCTTACGATGCCGATAAATGTGCGTTCACCATTAAGGAGTTAAAGAAATTAAATTTATAATTTATTTGTATCTGTTCTTTGCATTTTACAAGGTGCTACATTTGTCGTTTCTTATCCAAAAGATAGAATCATTTTTAGAAGCCCAATAAATAAAATGAGTATCTAAAGAAAATTTCGTTTTAAAATCAACTTTGTAACTTGAACCTAAGGCGCGGAGTTAACAGAGTAATTAGTTGAAAAGATAAAAAGATAATGAAAAATTTCCCTCTGGGCTTGATTAATCTACTTTAATTAGTTATACAAATGACTTAATTTTATTCTCTTTTAGATGAAATAGACGTAATAATTAGTTTAATTATAAAACTATTATGTTACAAAGTGTAGTTAATTAATAAGATGGGAGTTTTTCTATCAATTCCTCTTACTTACATTTAGTTGGAAATTATATTTCATAATAGAAGCATTTTTGAAAAACATCTTGTGTTTTTTACTAATTTAATACTGCGCTGTGATTGTAAGACATCTATTCTTCAATACACTCAACACCTTTTTCAATCTATTTTTCAATACACTCAACACCTTTTTAGTTGCGAACCAATAGAAATATAACAAACAAAGCTACCTCTATACAGTAATTGGTAAAAACCACATTCAAATCGGATAAGCCGTTTCTGAGCATTTGTTCCTGTTATACATACATACAAGTAATTGTAAGTAGGCTTTAAGTAATAATTTGGTTTGAGTTTTTTTATTTTAATTCTTTGCAAACAAATAGATAATGATATCAATTTAAAGAACCCATATTTTTTTCCAAATTTGGATACTTAAAGCGTTGATTAATTAAAGTGAAGCGAACGTGGTTTATAGTCCTATATAAAAATATTGAAGGGTTGAAAACGTTGCAGAGTTAAACGTGGAAATTAAATTATTTGGCACTAATTGCAAATTTTATTCAGCGGGCGGGTCGAACTTTTGTTTACATAAAATTATCCCGGCCATTACAGCCTATTGTTTTTTTTACATTTTCCGCCTTCCCTTTCGCTTTGAGAACAAACATTGTATAAAATATCTGTGAGGTTGGCTAGGGTGTTCTGTATTAAAATAACAATATGTATATGCAACGACATGATAATTCAACAAAACAATTAAAATAAATAGGATTACAGAAAATTTCTTGCAGGCGATTTATGTCTGACCTGTGGTAGACGTCTTTTTTCTTTAAATTAAATCAACTTTGGAAACTACGGAGCAAGTAATGATCTTATTACTATGTAACTTAGCAACAAAAACACGTTCGAACAAATGTGACTAAACTTCAATTTTCATTTAAGACGTACATGTACTGTGGGGGTAAGCATGACAGCTGGACGGGGGACAAACTGAGGCTATTAAAAGGCAATAAAGTCGCGGGGGTTCATTAAGCACCGTCACCAGCGGGACTCTACGTGACTGGAATAACTGTTGGAACTGTTGGACTCGAGATCAATGTTCGGTATCTTTGTCCAAGAACGAGTATTCGGTTGTCGTTTGTTTCTAATGCAATGTCGCTAGGGTATACTTTTTTGGTGTAAGACACTCCATGGATTTTTAGTCGAAGTCCAAAGATTTTGTATGCGCATAAACTTGTATGACTAACCGAAATGAGCATTAGTTTGATACTTTGGTTGTTCCTAGCTGTTACACGTCTCTGATGGTAACTGCTCCTGTTAACCAATAAGGATTTCCATGTGGAAATCACCAGGTGCCAGGCGATATCTATCTTACTCCAGAACAACTGCGAAGTGGTAGTTTTATTTGGAATGTCAGGATACATACCTTAATCTTTAGTTCGGAAATGTTTTTATTTTTTAAGATGTTACCTAATTCCTTCCACCAGTCAATAAACACCTATATTCTCTACGTTTCTATCTGAGATACTTTTTATTTCATTTCATATATTTTCTTCAATATAAATAATTATATTCTTACCTCCATAATCCAGCAATTTCATTTCAGTATTTCTGGTATAAAAGGTAACGAGTTATAAAAATTTCAGGTAAAATTAGTCACATACAATCTATTTGAAGCAGAAGTCTCTTCCGCAGACCCCCAAGATTGTTTTGTTTATCGCTTGAGTAGCAACATCTACCTTTTTCCACTAGATTCCCGAACTCAATCTCTCGGGATGTTCGTAAATACATTTTATTCCCACTGTATTTTATTTTCAAATAGGCCACAGATAGCAATCTTATATACTTCCAAGACTCAGGATTTCGTTAAGAAGAGTTATATTTTAAAATAATAGTTAATAATGTCAAAATAAGATGTTTTTATACTGTTACAGAATTTTACGTACCTATTTTTCTTATAGATAATCTTCAAAATTGAATACTTCTCCACGAGTTTGTTAGGCGTGATACAAATCACGCCTAACCAGTTTACTTTTTAGTAAAAATGTAAAAAGACCAGGCGATAGTCTATAGGTAGGTACAGTTTTTTATTTAATATACCTACTAAATGTCCGCAAATATTTTGGTGAGTCTTATTTACAACAGATACCGCCATAGATTTATAAGTAAATACAGAGATAAAAATTGCGGTAATCTAAAACAACCAGTATTTTCAATCTCGACCGAATCAATGCAAAAGTCCATTATTTTTATGGATTTACCCATAAATAACGCGCCCTATACAAGCTCAGCTCCGAGCATAACGAATACTCCAGTAAGTGAAAGTACTCTACAAAATTGAACCCTTAACTAATTGGTATCGAACCTACCTTTCATATTTGATATTAGCTTTTTGAAGTACAGCGAAACGTTTTTAGGATTCCATGATCTTTTTTTCGCTGAAAAAAAGTAGCAGTCACAAAAAGCCAATTTAACGTTGACGCTGTGGACGTCCAATGTCCATTATGCGGAAATGTCCACTACGTCCATGTCCACTTACCATAAATATTCCAGTCTCCTTTGTCGCATCCCTGTCCGTCCCCTAGTGAAAAGATGGAGTGTAAATAAAAATAGCCAGATGACTGTCTAATTTACACACATCTATTTTGACAAACAGGACTATTTATAGCAATTTTGAGTTAAAAAACAAAATTACATGACGAAAGACAGCTAGGATGCACAATGTTATTTTTAATATGTTCAATATACGTTAAATTAATTAGGCAATTCTGTTAGGCTTAACGTTCCGTTCTACGATCTCCGACAAACTTATAATAAGTATTATAAATAAAATAATACAGAACCCAGATCACAAGTTACACTCGTCCTTTTCGTTTGAACAGGGCACAGTATCAATAACACGAATGTTGCTCGCTGTATTCATATCAAATTTTCTTTCAAATGAACCTATTGAAAAGGCCACGCGATGTAAACACGCTTTTATAATGTTATACATATTGTTTGATGTTTATTTTGTAATCGGAACCAGGCTGTATTATATTAACACGTTCATTGGCAAACACGCGACGTCAAGTGTTCGTGTTACATTTCTGTTTGACTGACTCTTCACGTGATGGCAAGTGATAATTGCTTAGTTACGGTATTTTTGTAATTGTATTGAGAGAGAATATTCTTGAGCACCTCGGGAACATACCAAAACCACGTGACCCATTTAGGGGGGGAGGGGGGTCTTCAAAACACCACGATTGGTCACAGAGGGGAGGGGGGGGGGGTTTAGGTTTTTGTCAGGTAGTCAATATTTTAGCAACCATTGCCCAACACAAGTCCTCAAATATAAGCAAAATTATTATTTTTTAACTCTGTTTTTGCAAAAAAGTATTGAAAACCGTATTTATGAATTACCACGTGAAAACTAGGGGGGAGGGGGGGGTCTTCTCATATACTACGGATGGTCACGAAGGGGGGAGGGAGGGGGGTAAAAAGTTGGAAATAATGGGTCACGTGGTTTTGGTATGTTCCCTAAGGCGTCTAGGGAAAAAATCACCTTTTCGGAAGAATGGTGTGGTCGACAGTTTCATACCAGTAAACTGACGATCGTTTGTAGACTATTTTCATTAAAAAAATTACTTCACGGCAAAAATAGGTATGATGACCGAAAATAGGCGATCTCACCGAACCATATAATGGACCTTCAGCCTCGCGTACGTGAGCAAGACCCTATTATCCTATCAGAAATATATAGTCAGAAGGCTATTTAAAGTATTTAATTCATGTTATTAAGGTTCCACGTTAAACGTAGCAATCTCACACAAACACTAGGAATAACAAACTTACTTCATAATTTAAAATCTCCCTTTGCAACTTGCAATATTCGCATTCTCATGACGTCAAGTGTCATTGTATGCTCATCGTTTGTAGAGAGCGACTCCGACTCCATAATAATTACAACTACATACAACTATATGACAACAATTATTATACATTTTGCTATAATTTATGTACTATTATATATTCTGTATTATAACGACAAGCGCTTATGACCGTAATTACACGTCGACAAATGTATTAATATTTTTCTGTTCCGCGTATTATGTGGTTGTATCAGTGGCCGCAAATCATATTTAACTGGACGGGAGTGGCTACAATACACTTCATTGTGGATCACATAAATAAATAAATAAATCACGCGTCAAGTCACTTGTAATGATCCCAAACTTGGGAATGTATTAATACTTTCTACCATGCACTGGAGATCTGGAGATGAAAAAATAGCTATAAATATGTCTATACGAAAGAAAAATATCGTATTATTAGCTAAGATGGTAGTGATACTGCATTAATATAGAGCAAATTCTGATTCAATTCGTGCCTGAGAGAGAAATTTAGTTAATCTATTAGCTCAGTCTATTAGCGGTTCACCGCTGCTTTTAGAGATTAGGGCGTATAGGAGGATATAGGAGAGAAGAGACTTGTCGTCCGAGATTATTTTGAAGTGTACCGTTATTTTCATACAGTTGCCTTATTATTAATCCAGTAATTATTATATCAATAAGACTACTTTTGTTCGTAATAATTGGATAATCAATTTCATTTCATTTTGCGTAATACAGTATATTGAATTGTATCTTATTTGCATGTCCATGCCACGTGCGACACAATTTGTTTCTTGCTGATTTATTAACAACTGAAATGATCAATATTCTCTCTCAATACGAAAATTATGAATAAACCTTCTCATACGCAAATGCGCTTAATAGATATAGAAGATTTCCTATCCCACATGAGAAGAAAATAAAGTCTATGGCAAAAAACCACCCTGTTTCCATCAAATTCAATTAAAACATTTGAATATGTATTTGTGTATTTAATCCATACACCTGTCTTCATTCTTTTATTTTGTCACTGTTTCGAAGAGGTGCCTCATTGAGGCGAAGAAACGGTGAAAGAAAAACTTACTTATAAGCTCAAAACATCTTAAACGTTTCCGTGCTTCCCTTTGAAGCACGTAAAGATGTCGGCCCGGTTATCAGAGAGCTTCGAATCCTATGAAAACTTTCGACACTTGGGCTACTGAATTCACCAATCCTTAAATATGACGAAAAACCGGTGTTTTGTAGTAGGGCATTAAAATTTCATAAACTTTTTACCAATCTAACCCGAGACCATCGTTGCTAGAAACAGCTCCTAGTTCGTCAAACAAATTAGTCCGTGAAACTCATTTTGGCTGTAAATCCATCTATTAAACAACGCAGACTCTAATGTACACAAAACGACATTTATGTAAATGTTAATGTTTTGGATTTAATCTATTCATTCGCAAATAGTAGGCGCGTAAAGCACTTCGGAAACAAAGCTGTAAGCCTTAAGCTCTCAACTTGATAAGTGGGACCTAAATGGCGTGCGCCCGAATTTGAATATGAATGTAATGAATTTATTAATTTACATATGTGTTAAACATGATTTTGGCTTGATTATTAAGTTATTATATTAGTAATGCAGTGATAGCGACTTGAATGTTGGTCTTCCTAACGCGACGACCTGAGTTCGAATCCTTCACGCAACTGTAATTAAAAATGCAGTCTGCTACGTCACTGTAAATTAACCCTCCAAACAACAAGAATCTCCTTCAGCATTTCATAGTCGTCGTTTCAATCCCAAATCCTCGCCGATCCAATAACACGTATATTCAACGGATCCAACGCGCTCGGTAAATATTAATGTGTCAAATAAATATTTCCGTATTAAACGCTTCTGGTTGTGTACACTTTTCGACGTATGTAGGTATACGAGTATTCCAAGAGCTCGCGAGAGCCAGACCTGCCTTATTTTACAAAACCTCTAAAACCTATTTAAGTTTTGGTGTATCTGGCAGGGGGTTAAAAAAGTCATTCTATTATAATATTATTCCGAAGAAAATATCAAGAAAATGTGCTTTATACTTCAAAATTAGATCAAATTTTATACAACAGAACCAGGTAAAAAAGGCCTCGTTCTGGTCTGTCAAAATAACATCATCCAAACTTAGTAGTTCAGGAGCATTGTAACCTATGTTGGGGACATACACAGAGAAAATTTCGGGTTTTACAAATAAGGTAACACTGGCTGTCGCGGGCTCTTGGATTATTAGGTAAGTGGTAGAAGAAATGTAAATGAGAGCATGTTACGCTAAGAGTGTTACGTTTATGTTGACTGCACAGTTAGCTCGGTTATTACCCTGCTGAGGTGCACGGGTTTGATTCTCGGCCGCGGCAATATGTAACAAATAAATATTTGTTCCAATGCAAAGATATGAGCACCTACGCCACGGGGACAGATAAAACCATATTTTTGAAGTGAAACTTCTTTAGAATCGTTAGTGATTTGAAATCGGATGCAACGACAGGTAAGATAATATAACCGCTAATTTCGACTTTCAATTTAACTTCTCCGTAGCTCAATGGTCAGGACGTAGATACACAATACCTGATGCGCAGGTTCGCGTCTCTCAGTATTTTTTTTTTTAGTTTTATTTTTATACTGTTTTTAAATACTATCAAATGCTCTTTTAAATATTTTCAAAGAATTTATCAACAAAAAATAAGAATTTCATTCTTTCATTCTGTCGATCGACCGAGCGATTATACCGACAGTAAAAATGCTAAGTTGTATTCATAGATGGCGCGAGGAATAAGATAGAGCATTCGTTTTATTGCTAAATTTTTAAAAAGTGCTAAGTTGTATTCATAGATGGCGCTTCGATTTATTGCTTTAAGATTCGATTTATTGCTTTTTCATCTCATTATCTTGAAACCAAAATTTTGGAAAGTTTCACTTCTACCACGTGTGAATTGCACACATTTTCTTTTTTTTACTGTAAAACGTCCACGACACGTTTTAAACACTTGAAAACAATTATGTTAATAGCACATAAGACATAATATAATATTTAGTATACAATTCATAGTAACAATCCACTACTACTTTTAGTAATTTGTAGAACACTGGTAGACCATAATGGGTTTAACCCTTTGACGACCGACAGGACACGAGTGTCATCTTAGTTTTAAATAGGTGCAAAAAAAAACACTAGGAATAAACCGTCAATGTAAATTATAACAAGTTATTTCCAAGTAATCTTAAGAGATAATGAGATTTGGAAGTTGCCGAGTTGCTGACTCAATCTAAAAGACGACCTTGAGGTGACGTTCGGAGAATATTCATATGACGTGGCAAGTTGAGGCTCAGCCAAACAAGCGCTTAATAATTGAAGATGAGAGCGGGAGCGGGCAATAACTCCGCAGTGACAAAGCGAGGCATTAAAATTAATATTTTACTGAGCACCCGTAGTTTGCCACTCGACCCGGTTACAGAATATGCTCCAGTGACGCGGTTCGTTAGGGATAGATCTAAAGATGCAAACAGCGTTGTTTCTTTTTGGGTGTTTAACTAATGTTTGTAAGAGTAGTAGGACTCGTAGGTCGATCGATGAATACTTTGCCTTTCGAGCGAAAGAATCTTTAGTAGCATAATAGTATTACAATTTTTATAAAAACGAACTAGATACCGCTAAAATAGTACTTACTTTATTAACTGTAAAATCAAAGATACGTATATAATGAAACATAATATTTTATGTCATTTTGATGGAAAGTAATCCATAATTAAAAAAATCCGGGGCCCTAAATCATCACTGACCAAAGATTTATTTAACCATTAACCTAATGCGATTGTAGATAACTTTCTTATTATATTTTATGATGTAAAGTACGTATTCTTACAAATCTTATTTCTAAAAATTGTTCCCAATTATATACCTACTTAAATATTAAGCTCTGAACACAATAAATTTCAGTCATAAAGTTCATCCATTAATGTACCGCGTAGCACTTTACAGCCGCCTCATGGCGTTACATGATTTGATGGATTTTTGTGCTGTAACTTTGTTTCATTGGCTTGTTAAGTTAAACTGCAGTCTTCAAGTTATTCAACAAGTAATAATTAAATTATTTCATGGTACAGTACAACTTTAGCCTCTGACAGATGGCTAAGACGAGATAATATAAATTAGGAAACTGCCTGAGTGATACAGCAATATTTTTTCGTAAAGTGTTCCAATTAAAGTAAAGCTTTTGAATAAAGATTGGGTCAACATATCATATTCTGTTTAATTTAAAATAACCTTATAAATTACAACAAAATTCTTTTAGGGGATATAAATAAGAACCCTTACCACTCTTCACTGTCTCTCAAAGACTGTTCCACCTACGTACTCCCGATACTAAGTTACAACGTCAACAAACGCTACTGAATTTCTGAAGAATTCCAAGAACACTTTATTCCAAGCAGCAGCATACGAAAATGCAAATGACCATAGAGCTTTGCACCTAAATTAAATATCGTAAGAGATAAATATTGTTTTCACAGTCGCTTATCCACCGACCAGCTTCAGGCGGAATATTAATGTTGTTTGGAGTAATCAGCATAATTAGATGGTGGGCTAAACGCTCTCAGACTTAAGGCTAAATACCGAGGCTCTGGCTTCTCTAGTGGGATGCAACGAGAAGATAGCTTATAGCTTTCGTCATATACGTCCGTCCGACGTTCCGTCCGTCCGTCTGTTTGCCACATAGCGCAAAGACTCTTAGTACTAGAACGTAGTGTACTTTTTTCAAGCCTAAAGGTAAAATTAATTTTATTTTTCAAGTGTACCCCATAGTGTAGGGTATCGTTGAAAAGTTTTTTCAAAATTAATATCATTTTTCAATTCATGGGTCCGTTACAGTCACACTTATAGTTTCATCATTCAGGGCTTAAATAAAAGCGTGAGGACCCATTCGTTTTATATTAATAATAGTAAGTACCATTTCTTAACTGGGTACATGATTCAAGACTCGAACAAAATCACTCCTACGAAGTACGAATTTTGCTGCAGATGATTTTAGTTAATAACATTCTCTGACATATTGTTAGTAAACGGACTTGCTCTTGATACGTTCCGTCTGATTCTGATAAGCAATAAAACGGAAAATCAAATGAAATGTAGAAAATCTGTCGACTCAACAATTACGTTAGAGCTCAAATTGTGGTCTAGACACACTGCATGACATCTTTTCTTACCGTATTGGAAAATCTTATTTGAAAATACTATTTCTGTTTTCTACATTTGAGAGATTCATTGTAAAAATTAGAACAGTAACATTACACTCAACTACATACAGTAATATATAGTGATAGTAACTACATATAGTAATATGTAAATTGATATTTATTAATAGATGAGGTTAAAAGCTATGTTTTTCAAGCCAAAGACAATCTTAAAAGTATTATAAAATAGTTGAGTGTAGTTGAGTGTTAATTAAGTATAATAAACTAACGCCCCAACTCAGATTCACTAACGCTTACTTTAATCGCTCCTAAGTAAAGAATCACCATACAAATTCTATACTAAGAACAGATTTATGTAACTGTTAGTGACGTAAGTTAATTCACTTACTTATACTTCCCACCCAAAGCTAATCTTCAACCAACTCAGTACGTGTAGGTATGCCGAATTCGATAGCCATATTTCAGAAACAAGCCAAACCCAATTTAAAAGATGAGCACTGAGCAAAGACGGATCGAAGTAATAAATAATTCATATTATCTAAGTCCAGCTCGATGGAGTTCCAGATTATCAAACATGCATTACTGTAGCACTGTGACGTCTGTGGCACGAGGAACTGGTCGCGTAAAAACGACTTTAAAGTGCTTCTTGGTGCCGTTACCTAACTGTAAAAGTCTTGACCCAAATATAAAATTTCTACATTGGCCATTGATAACTTATGATACAGTAAGAAATGAGTTTTTGAGATAGGAAGTATGAATTATAAATTGAAGTTGGCGTTTGAAAAATACAAACTTATCAATTATTTCACCCTCAAACTTTATTTACAGTACCCTTGAAGATTCAAAAATGACAAGATAACCCCACGTTTAATAATAAGTAAATACAAAAAAAGAAAGAAAGAAAGAAAGAAAAAGCAGTTATTCGAAGGAGCAAAGCACAAACTAACACTAAAATGCGAGTCCCACCCGCTTATTCATAAAAACAAACAAAGCTATATAAGGTTAGTGTAATATTTAGTCTCTTTATGGCATAATATGTAATATGTTAAAATTTATCCATATTCAAATACTCCTTACGATTCCTTATTAATTACGGTTTATTCTCCCTGTAGATAGTTAATACCTCGGTTGAAATGGAAATTCAAACATTGAATTTTAAAGAAAATAGCAATGCATTACGAGGAACACCAATGCATTCCGTTGCCGCGCGTTAATTGTTAATTGGGACGCGCATTATTTCTTACTCACCGACACTGCGAACAAACCACGTAAATACATTTCAATTATAAATTTTTTTCGAAAGGAGTATCGGCTTATTACTGGGTCTAAAAGTTTGAATGTCGGTTGAATTGGAGTTCAATTTCTATGCACCATTTTTTTTTAATTATGTGCGGAGAATAACCTTGTAATCACTTACTTTGGTGAAGGAAAACACGTTGAAGGAACCAGCATAGCAAGAATTCTCCATTATGTTCTCTGTGTGTGAAGTTTGGCAGTTCATAGTTGACGAGAGAGAAGACACGACTCTCATTCTTAGAGGAAGAGACCGTCATCGCGGTATTTTACCGGTTGTTTTGTAATGATGATAATGATGACATAATTTTCCATATTTTATTATAATAGTTACTATCAAATAAATCTGATACTTTTAACATTTAGAGTTGAAGAAAATCGATTGCGACAAAAAACACATGTAGTTCATCGGATTTATTAAACTCCAAAAAGTGACCCGGAACAATATTTGGTTAAAAACAAAACACGAATCAGCGTTAACAAAAACCTTTAGAGTGCTTACATTTTGAACCACACCTTTTCTGAATACCCATTTCACGTAAAAATAAAATCGGTTGGTGCTTTTTGTACAGGCCAGAATGAAATTGCATTGTTAAGGTTCAACGATTTGATTTTACAAAGGAACTGTGAAAAACTCGTACATGATGAATGCCGCCGCTAATATTTCAGCGGCGATGGCGACTGCCACTTCAAACGTTTTTCCGTATGATATATCGATACGAATTGCATTACCAACGTTATCTTCGTCGTTTTTCTTCGATAACATATTAGGTACGTTTATAATAAAACTTATAATTAATGTTAATATGTGACAACCTTAGAGAACCTAAAAATAAAATCAATCTGTAATAATTGACGTTAACATGATTCACCTTTCAATTGGATTTTAGTCTGAGTTTTTTATCCGGAATAGATTTTCGTGGTACTATACGAGATTTTGTGTTTTTTTTATTGTGTTTTAACTACTGCGAATTTAATGTAAAAGATTTCGAAATCATAAATAGTTGAACTGTGCAGGTATTGAGCAATCCAGGGTCTTAAAAGTGTGCTAACTTCAAATTAGTAACTTAGATGGCATTGGCATTTATAAGGTTTAATTTCATTGCACAGAAAGGAATCCCACGGGTATCCGCAAGGTAACCTCACTTTATTATTATGTATTATAATATTCAGAATATCTATAACTGCACCCAAAATAAATTCATACGACTCGATCACTCGTACTTAACCCGAAGAACCAGACGAATGAGGGCACATGAAGCATTTCATCTAAGTCTTCCCAAGCGATTTGCAATGCGCAATTCCGTCGCAAACTTATGAATTATTGCCGTATTCCTGGGACTGCCACAACGGGGACATTTCCGGATTACTTCGAACTTAGCTTAACGTATGCTAGATAACCGTCGGTATCGAAACTGTGTTCTCCAGAGAGAAAGAGAGAATAAACATTAACTTTAGAAGGTAAAGATTTACCTACCAAAATATAGACGCACGGATCATCAGAGATTATAAACCTTGAGGCATTCAAATCGACCCACTCGATTTTTAAGTTTAAACTAGTGGATACCCACCGTGTGCTACTACGCATTTTTTTTGTTTAGATAATCTTAACTGTAAATTTAAAAAACCCCCGACAGTTTTATTTACACTAAACATAGCTAAGAACACTCTCGATTAAGTAACCTTTCAAAAAAAAACCGAGCAAGTTTGTCAGGCCACGCGTAATGTAGGGTTCCGAAGTAGTAAGTTTATATATAATAATAATAATAATAATAATAATAAAACTGTTTATTGCCACACACATATTAAAAAAAAATACAAGATACAAAAAATAATACAACTGAAAGACAATGAATAGACAAAACACAAATGAAACAAAAATAAAACTTAATAATAAGCAGTGTGGGCAAAGGAGGAGGCTCAGCTTCTGCTAACCCGGGACCTTGGTCCCGAGTAGCGCTGTTTTTCAGCCACCACCCAATCCCCGAGTTGTTATGAGGGGAATGTTAGTGCTCCCCGTTTCCCAGCCGTAGAAAAAAAAGTAACAGGAAAACATTTCATCCACAGTGGTTTTACATTTACTTATAGAATTATAATTAAGGATCTGTATATAATAAAAGGAATCTATATTTAAATTATTAATTTACACTATACTCGTATACTTAATTTACATTATTACTAAATATATTGGTTCTTGTGTGTGTGTGTGTGTGTGTGCGTGTGTGTGTGTGTGTGTGTGTGTGTGTGCGTGCGTGTGTGTGTGTGTGTGTGTGCGCGTGCGTGTATGTGCGTGCGTGTGTGTGCGAGCGCGCGCGCGTGTGTGTGTGTTTGTGTGTGTGTGTTACATTTACAGAGGAAAAAACTCTTGGATATGAAGGGATTTGCTGTGAGTGGGTTTCAAATTCTCTGCAGCGAGTTGCCGCTTCAATAAAGCTAACTTGTATTTAGTTTTAAAACTCTCTGTAGTCATTTTGTTTTTGTCGATAGGTCGATAGTCGATATCCTATAGACGAATGGCTCTGTAGCTGTGATAGTTTTCCTTATTAATTCATCATTTAACCTATTTTTGAAAAAAAATTTGCAATTTAAAGTCAAATATTAAGCAAACGAACCCCTAAATTCAAAAATGGTCTTGAAACACTCATAATATTTTTGAAAGAGCTTTTCAACGATATTCCACACTATGAGGTAAGCAACGAAAAATGTCATCCTCAAGCTACATGTAGGAGAGCAAAATTTTTTAGGGAAAATTGAACAGCACATCAGAACCCAAGACTTCTTGGCATGCAGGAATACTAGCAACTCAATCCGACAAAATTAAAAATATTTCCATCCTGTTGACGTGTGAACATCTGCGTCGTTTCTAAATTCGTATTCTCGGAACAGCTCACCAAATAATACCACCACTTTTTCACCCCACTTCACTTTCACTTCACTTTTTCACTCAGTCACTAATTTTACACCCCTTACAGTCCTTATAATGTTTGGAATAGTTTGGTATAGTATAACATTTGGTATAGTCGAATTAAAAGATAATATTGACACAATCAATCGAAATGTAATAAATACAATAATATTACATAAAAACATGGATCCCTTTCCACGTATTCCCTAAAGAAATAAACGGCCGTGAGGCAACTATTATTCACTGGTCACTTTGACCTAGGGATACTTGCAATGAACTAATATACTAACGTACCTACATACTTTTATGTTACTGTTATTGATGTTGATGTTACTGGATACAAGGTGACGTCCAGGGGTATTTTCACGTTCGTGGTATATCTATAGTATATTAAAACTTACATAGAAAAGGATTCTGAGATTTAGTACGAGTATAGATAAAGTTTCTACGTAGAAGTAGTATTAGCGTTTACGCGTTACTTTTACTGAAAATTAAACATGTATTAGTGTCAACATGAGGTTACCTTTTGAAATATGAAAAACGGTCGCATTTAACGGCAGAGCGGGTGCACCACATAAGTATAACACACCACATATTTGTATAACCACCACATATCTATAATATCTAAGTCTGGTCCTTACAAAAATTAAACTCGATATCAACACATAAGAAATTTAAAAAACCTGCCAAGTGCGAGTAGGACTTGCGCACGAAGGGTTCCATAGTATACTGCTATTATTATCTATACAACATTAGACGCTATATTATAATTTTTTTTAGTTTCACCTATCTCGCCTGTTGCTGTTATTAATATCGAGCAAAAAACGTACAAAAATCACGTTTGTTGCATGAGAGCTCCACTCAAATATTTATTTTATTCTGTTTTTAGTATTTGTTGTTATACCGGTAATAGAAATACATCATCCGTGACGGTTCATGAGATATTGGTGACAGACAGACAGACAGACGGACAGTGGAGTCTTAGTAATCGGGTCCCGTTTTTACATTTTGGATTCGGAACCCTAAAAAGAAGTTGATAAAAATTAAGTAAACCGGCTCGCCCATTTTGGTTCTGTTTCGTCGAGCGACTTGTCCGGGAAACAGAACGAAGCGTCAGCATTTCCGGCTCTAAAAGGCTGTGAAAACATCGCCCGGTCCAGTTTAAAGTGTCAAGTGATTTACTTGAAATAACTAGTTTTCCTCTTAACCGTATTGAGGCGGCTTAAAATATTAACCCCAATCCCATTCCGGATGGGTGTCGTTCGTAAAAGGCGACTATTATATGGCCCGCTAGTGATAGGGCCCCTCGGAGGGATTATGTTAGTTATTAATTAATGATTTTAATTGTTAATTTATACCATTTTTAGTTACTTTTATTATTTCTCCATGGGGTTCGTATGAATGGACTACCCTTGAGCATGAATCAGCCACCAAACAACTTGTATTCCGGCTGTGGACTTGAGAGCCAGTTCTTTTTTCTTTTTCTTCGCTTTCTTGGCAACGCATCAGAGATGCCTTTGGTGATGTCCATGGGCGACGATAGCCACTTACCATCAGGTGGATCGTTAGCTCGTTTGCTGGCTATGTCCATAAAAGTTTACTTTACTAAAAATATGATACAGTACAGGAGTTGTGTTCATAACGCCTGTATAGATATTTTCTTAAGGATCTAGAGACAAGAAGAAAAAAAATTGTGTGTGTCAGCTTCGATGCACAACTGGAGTTTAACGCCATCTAGTTTGCAATCGTCAAATCAGTAACAAATCAGTACTATTTTTTTCATACCGCGGCCTTAAATATGATTCGAAAGGAGTTAAACTCCAAAATAGTTTTACTGTTTATTTAGGAATATTGGGAAAGTAGTCTAGTCTGAATGAGATGTACTTAACAATAAATGTAAAAATAATATGTTTCGCTTTCTTTTCTTTTCTTTCCTGTTTCTGTCTTTGTTCTGCTAAATTAAAATTTTCCATTTATCACCTCTTACAAACGTAACAGATCAATATATTTAAGCAGCGGTCGCAAGGGGAATGGGGATCGGAGTAACAACGTTTCAATAGCGCTTCTTTGCTCTCTGTGACAGTGTTCACTCGAGATTTCGCTCTGCCCCACGTGCCAGTTCACCGTCGATACATAGAGTAGCCGAGTCTCTAGAATCAATTATAGCAGGTATAGTGTAGGTCAACGCAGAACATAATGTACTCCACATATTATTGTGCGCTACAGTAAGTACACTATACATAGTTATAATACTATACTATTTATTATACATACCTAGTAATAGCCTCTCTCTAGTATGGTTAATGGTAGTATATTATATTGTAGTATATAATATAGTATGTTGTGTATATCTATGCAGAACTGTGGAGTACATTATTGTGTACTACTTTAGGTACTATCCTTTATATTATAATACATAAATAGTTACATACGAAAATACTACCAATAGAAAAATTCCCGATTGGATGTTGCTCACTGCACATTTGGATAGCACGTCAGTGCTACTGTTTCAATAGTCTACTCTAAACTATTTAGTTTTCTTTACAATTTTATTCGGTCACATGTATGCAGTTGAGGCGTTCCATTTGCATAGCCCAACATCGTTTGACGTGCGGCTACAAACAAAGCCGTTTCACAATTGACTGTACAGTTCAGATCAACGGAAAATCGAATTGTTGGAAATCAAATTCAGCTTATTGTAAGTTACAGCAATAGGTAACTTACAGCCTATGTAAGTTACATGTACAAACAGGTAATACCTACGTATCCATAATGTTTGAATTAGTATGTAAGTAACGTATTAAAGATTAACTCTACCTATAATATTGTTTTTTTCACAGTTACTATACAATTAGCTTGAGAATACGGGTAGATTGAATATCGCGAACGATATAGCTAGAAAACATAAAGAGTATATTCGTAATAGTATCGGATTGGAAATGATAGTCATAATCCCCGGCTATGATTGCTTCAAAGGCTAATTTGTTATGCGGCGTATATTCCAGAAAATCCGTGTTGATGACGAGTCCGGCGGGGTCGATAAGCCCTCGTCAGCTGCCCTGTAGCCTGACAGGTAGCTGATATTGTCGCCAATGAACTAATATACTAAGTATATTCGTTCACTGATTGTCGCACCTGCTAACTTCGACGCCCGATGAAAAACTTTATAATTTCGACGGATGACGACTTGGCGTTTCCAATTAGGTACGGGTAGCTAAATGTGTAATAATAAAATATATTGGGTGTTTAAAAAAAAAGGTTTTCTCAACAACGGTGTACTTTTATCAATAATTTTACTAATGAAATTAAAAATATATAGAAGGAATCAGATCGCAGAAACGGTGCGTATTAGTTCGTGATAGTCGCGATGTTAAATTGTGCTTCCGAAAAATATGGTAAAATTTTCAAATTATGTTTTTTTTTTTTCTTTTCGAACACCTACGGCAGACAAAATGCTTAATTCATTCAAGGATTGCACTACGTACATGTCAAAAAAGTTTTTAATTTTATTCATAAGTAAAAACTTCCGACACATAGTTTACTATGGCTAGCCACTGCACTAGCACACTTTGGTGGATGGTTCACCAAGCCGCTCGAAGGGTCTCCATCGTGTTGAATGGTATCTCAATTATTAATGGCATTGAAAACAAGGGTGTCCTAATTCTAATAATTACATTATTAATGTTAATTTTCTTTATCACAAAATAGCACTCTGCGCTTTCCGGGATAATAAGTATCTTATATTTTGTTTCTGACCATTTTTTGCGTGAAAGAGTTACAATCATTCATACATTAAGTTTGTGAGGACAAACTTTTATATTTATAATATTAGTAGGACGCACAAGTGTTCAAAAGTTTTCAAATATCCTTGAGCCCTACCCAAGTGACACCTAGTTGTGGTGCCCTGTTGAACAAAACGTAAGTTAGTGTATTTTAAAGGTATCTATTGACTACAAAGACTTTAAAGGTATCTATTACCCAACTATAAATTAACAATACGACTATAAATCAACAATATAATAACAATAATTGACGAACCTGTAGCCTAGTAGCAGTAGTGTAGTAGTAGTAGGTAGCGACCCTGCTTGTGAAGCGAGATCCCGGGTTTGATTCCCGGCCGGAACAGATGTTTATGTGACAGATAAATATTTGTACTCGGGTGCAGGGTGTTATTATGATGTGTTATATGTGTCGTCCATGCCACCCGCGACACAGGTAAAACCTACTGCGGGGGTATGAGTGTGTAAGCATTTATTTATGCATCATGTTTTGGTTGGATACGTATCTGTATGACAATGTCACGACCCTTACATACTCATGTCTTATGTGCTTCACTGAGGAGCTGAAGAGACGTGATAAACGAGTTTATACTCCATGACCACTTAAAGTAACGAAGACCATCTGTTCGGTAGATAGATGAAACTATAATAATAAATGTATGACACAATTTTGTGTAATACAAGATAGAAATTGATATTACTGCTCGGCGTGTTTTTGTGTACTTCTGAGTATGCACAATATAGTATTATCCCATGACCACTTAAAGTAACGAAGACCATCTGTTCGGTAGATAAATGAAACTATAATATAATAAATGTATGACACAATTTTGTGTAATACAAGATAGAAATTGATATAACTGCTCGGCGTGTTTTGTGTACTTCTGAGTATGCACAATATAGTATTATCGTATTGTATTTTTGGACAAAGCAAGTTGTTCTTTGCTTCACTCAAGCAGGCTGTTTTTTATTAACTATAATTTAGTTTTACAGTCCCTGATATTAAGTATCCTTACTTTGATACCATTTCGTATAATTTGCAACAATATCTTTAGTCTAACTTAGGTAATTAATGCTCATACGAGGCTCATTCACTAGCCTAAAGTAGGTATGACCTAAAGCCTTAGCGTGTTTGATTATGTTGATTTACGACCAGTTTATGACTTTGCTAGGGGCAAAAGCTGCTATAAATTTAAGGTGTCGTGCTATCATTTTAATTAAGTCAAACATAGTCTAGTTTACGGCAGTGATGGTCTCATGGCTCAGTAAATAATCTTTATATTTATGTTAAGTGTTGTATGAATTCTCTATGACTTTTAACTTAGTATGACCAGACTTGGCACACTCCGCATTTTAGATATGATGTGCCGTGTACGACATATCTGGCTAATTCAGAAAATTCATTATGGCTATCATACGTTCGTAATCTATGAAGTATAATCGTGACGACGTGCGACCTGAATTACACTTCATTGCGTTGGAGCTAGAGTCGCTATTTATTTAAATGATTTTGTGGAGTTCACCTTCTGTACTTATTAAAAGTACTGTTATTTATTCTCTTTTAATACTATATCTGTAAAAGCGGTTGTAGCCCGGTGGCTTATATTGATCCCAAGAGATCGACCGAGTTAAGCAGCGGCAGTCGATAGTTGAATGGGTGACCGCTAGTGGGAAAAAAATCTTGAGCGTTTCCATGCTTCGGAGGGCACGTAAAGCCGTCAGTCCTGGATGTCATCATAAGATAGCAGTCGGCAGCTTTTGGGTGACAGAATAACTTCCAATGTTATGCTGAAGGGTGGGGACCCTTCAACCAACCCGCCCTGGAGCAGCGTGATGGAGTATGCTCTAGGTTTTATCAGTCATGTGGGGAGACCCATGCCTTGTCACTAATGGGTCGAAAGCATATTTAATTAAATAATAATAATAATATCTAACTAAGGGATTTATGAAATCAAATAAAAGATCACAGGAAGTATAAATCAGATTGCTTTAATTTTAGTTTTATACAAATCGAATTCTACTTACGATAGTCAATTTAACGAATAACAGTATTACCCGTTGAGTTTTTATATTTTTACAAATTTACCTTTGCATCTTTTATATTGACGACTATTATAAAAACCTCCATAGGGGCTTTTTATTATAAACTTACATTACATTTGGTAGTATTTAAATCTTACCTGCAGTCATATTTTAATTAATTTTAATTAATTATCTCGACTATGGAAAGCCACAGGAACACAATGTGTAGTACGATTAAGTGAAAGCCATACAAAAATAATTATTTTCATAGTGTGAGAATGTGATATTCGTTCTATAATTAAAAAATAACTAAGCATGTGCATGAATAACCATAAAAAATATGTTTGTAAATACAAAGGATAACAATGGATACGGATATATAGTTATATAGCAAATGTTGAATGGATTCAATTTATAATACCACTTATCTTTTACAATAACAGAACATAATAAAATGAAAGGCCTATCTTTAAATCAGCTTATGACTAAAATATAAATATATAATTCAAATAACTTGTTAAAATCGTTTGTAAAAATCTTGGAAACAAGGACTTAAGTGAGATATTAAATTTTTTGACGTATGAATAATAAACGGTTGAAAAATTTAAATTTTTCATCTGAATCGTAAATAACTGCAATAACCTTATCTGTGGTGAAGCTAACGAACAAAATGGAATAGAAAAAGGACTTGTTTAGTTCCGAAGTAATTACTATCGAACGACTTGATCTCGATAACATCGTTTGAGTCCCGTAGGAAACTCTCTTTAGTATTGGAATTTCCCAAAGTAGTTCCAAATTCAGTAGAATGTCGATCCGGAGCCTTATCTGTTTGTCCAATCGTAATTGCTACTGTTATTTTTTCCTTTCCAATTTCTGTACGACCTTCGGCAAAAGGTTATTTGTTTAATACCTTCCTTGTTCTAAGTTGATTTACTTTCTACTTGTTATTGAAAATTTTGTGAGCACAGTAGACATATTGTCGACAAAGAAGAGTTTTCTGCACAATTAAGTCCTTGTTTCCAGAGCCTTTTAACTTATACGTATATAATCCGCAGCAACTGAATTGGTACCTAAAATATTGTATATCTTGAATTCTATAATATTTAGCGGTACACCATTGTCAAAATAAACGATTTAATAAATAATAGTTGTTCTCTTATCTATTTAAAGAAAATGGCAGTTATATGTTTAATGCGGTTTTAAATATAATATTATATTATTATAACATATATAATATAATATTATTATAACAATTACAGAAGCCAGAAATGTAAATTAATTGTTTAAAGTGGCTTAATTAGTTTTTTCAAAGAAAATATTTTTCAGATATATAACATTATATTTGGCAGTATGGTAGCTATTAAGGAAAGTAATGATAATATTTTTCTTTAAGTTCTCATTAGTTTAAGTAACGCTGATGATGTATACGAAGAAATATTTAAGAATAATGATAATGTTTGTTATGAATATGCAATGCAATGAGCCTTAAACATAAAGAATGCTCGAGATGCAGTAATAGGTGACACTAGTTTTTTCATATAAATGTCTCTTAAAGAAATCTTACAAATAGTTGGTAATGAATTAAAGTAGTTAAAACCTTAGACTACAGGATTCAGAAATACAGAAATAGAGATAAGAATGTACATGAGTGTCCAAAATACCTGTTTCACAATTAAAGCATTCTGTTTCTGTTGTATAGTAGACGAGTTGTTTAATTTGTGTGGAATTCAATTATTTTATTTTCATCGTATAATGTCCTTAATTCTTCAATGATTGTTATATTTTCTTTTATTTTTACATATTTATACTCGATGAACCTATACTTCAATACTTTATTAACATAATAGAATACAATGTATGAATATCGCCAAATTATGAATGTTAAAGGTATCTGTTGGATACATAATAATAATAGACCAGAAATTATAATAATACAAAACTCTAACCATAGTACAAAATAATTCCTGTCAAAAATACAGAAATTGAAATTAATAATTCCACACAAACTACTAACAAATCATCTGTTTCAGTAGAAGACATACTCATTTAATATGTAAAGTGGTTCCACAATGACATTGAAATTCGGGAAGAGATTAAAAGTCAGTTAGAACTTGTAGAAAATTAACTTCTTAAAATTCTGTGCAAGCGAAACTTGCATGAAACGTGGTTTATAACTATGTAATGTAACTAAGTATTAAAAAGCCAAAGTATAAAATTACACTCATATAATTTAATGCCACTTTTACTTGATTAAATCACCGTGATGATTAATTAATTTGAAAGAGCATTATTAGTGGAATATAAATGGATCATGGAAGAAACAAATTACTAATTTATTATTACTTGCACAGTTAATACTTTTTAATGCAATAGGTATTTGTAATATTAATTTCGGAATTCTAAATTGTAACATTTTCGTAAATTTTTTAATACTTTACACCTATAATTCAAATTTATTTATTCATCAAGAATTATGTTAACATATGTACATGGTGTTAGGTAATACATTTTTATAGTAAGTAATCCAAACTAAATGATCGTCAGCCTAAACTGGGCGTAAGCCTGTAATATAGGCAACTGAACTCTCCCAAGAGGTATCTGTTTACTATAATAGATTGGATGTGTGACATATTAACATAGTATTTCTCGATTCTTCGTGTCGCTAAGTATTTTTATACATTCATCTTGGTATGTATGTATGAGGGGACAATAATTATAGCACGTTTCATACAAGTCTCGCTCATCTGAGTAATATTTAATAACATAACGCCTGTACACCTGTTTGTCACGAGCGTAGTGTAGTGCATCTTTTTACAAAAAATAATTCCGTGAATGTTGTAAGCAGAAGTAGCTCTTGTATCGTGAAACATAATTGCACTGCAGATGAAGAAGATAATGTGTCAGTTCATTTTGCCGGGCTGGCGTTAACATCATCATTATTTAAACGTAGATCACCTCTACACTTTATTTAAATGTATATTTTAAAACACACTGGGTCACGTACTACGAGTACCTTAATCGTTTCACAACCTCTCATTTATTTTTAAACAACTAAGCTTTTAATATTTGGTGATTGAACCGCACACACGACCCAATGCCATCTTGAATATCAACGTTAGTTTACTCGTTAACAATGATCCTAGTTCGTTTCTTCATTTAATTTTTTACAATAAAAATCTCAACTTTATCTTTTATTTATACCCCTATATCCAACTAAATTAAATATTTATAATTCCTAAAATTTTGGCACTAACAAACCTAATTTAAACATACCGATAATTTTATTAATTTTGTTATAAATCTCGATTGAAAACAACAATGTCAAATAATGTCGAATCAAGACTGCCAATACATTATAAAACATGAATCGAAAACAAAATAATAGTTTCTGTAAAGCGAAACAATTCATGTCACAACAAATCGAAAATAATCTTTTTCGAGCACCATAAAAAAAGCAACGGTGGACTACTCTCTTATATAAAATTGAAATACATAACAATATACATATAATAGAATATAAAAAGTGTAACAATAATAAAAACAACCGCAAACTTAGCGGTCCAGCCAACAGGACTTAAAGAAAGTAAGCAAAGTTCAAAAGGTATAGTAAATTTTTATATACATAATTAGTTCATATCCCACCCGCAATTCGATGACGAATATTATACATTCAAAAGTTTAAAAAGAATACACCGAGACTTAGTATTTATCAAACTATTTAACCACTATATTTAGTGAGCTTTCTTAATATTTAAACATATCCTAATTAAATTAGGGACACGACATTCACTAGGCTATCACGACACCTATAAGAGAGAAATTGAGGAACGGACATAGATAAAGACGTGAATAAATGTTTTCTCATTAAACAATGCACCTATTTTACGATAAAGTTCCTAATCTTATATTTAAACTAAGGATCGCCCTACCGTAGATCTAAAGGGCTGAGGCTGTCATCGGCTTCACACAATTAGCCAATATTATAAATCCAAATCAAAATACTTGTTTCAAAAGTAAATTCTGGTGAAATGTGTTTTTTAAAGTTAAAAAAATACTTGGAAAAATTGACATAAAAACAAAACTAGCATTAAAGGCCTTTAGCTTCATCTACAGAATACTTTTATAACAGGAGTTATCACTAACTCATCTTTTAACAACTCAAGAACTTGCATTTACCTTAAACTACTACTAGCTACTTTGTTAATATTTATTTTCAATCTATTTATTTATTTATGTGTTTGATCGTTACCTGAACTTAACTTTTTCCATCAAAACCCAGTCTGAAAACACTAACGATGACAACCCCGTAAAGCTTTAAATTTTTAAAACTGTCATATTAAATGGCGTTACTAGCTAAATTGAAATTTAACATAGTCTTTCACATTTCTTAACTTTATATACAAATTCAACATACTTCGATATTACTTGATCTTACAATAATTTTCTTACTTATTATGTAACGTATGAATCAGTAGCAATATAATTTATTACGATTACATGAAAATGAAGTGTCTATAAAAAAACTTCGGCAGGTACGTAACATATATCGTTTTAAAAGGGATCATTTTATACAATATTAGTTATACAGTATGCTTCCTGAAACAATTAATATATTACAATAACAATTCAATGAACAAAGAATTCATCGCCACCGCTCATACTTACTTAACTTTATATAATTTTAGTTCAAAATTTATCCGTTCTTACGTTTACTAAACTATCTTTACTTTGGTTCCTTTAAATTTGTTGATTTTGTATCAATTCCACGAATGCAAACAATTCCTGAGTTTAGACGAGTAGCGCAAACTAATACCAAATTCAAATGAGAATCAGTCCTGCCAACAACAATTTTCCAATAATGAACCGAACTTATTCCGTCCCGAATGAAATTTACCTTAACGTAATTTAAAAGTCGTAAGCTACGTGGACTAAGAATATTTGATCCTTTACGTTTATGTACATCGCTTAATGATCTAAGGTAATTTCAATGTCAGTGATCCCACATTTGCTTTTGTAAGGCAGCTCCAACAAAGACAATCTGCAACCATCTGGTCACAATCGATGGAATTATTTTAATGACATTGATTACACTTACATAATATACGATATTGTCATATGTAACAATGCACTACTGGTAACATTCATAACAATTGGTGATCAAAGACGGCATAAAACTGTACCTTTTATCACCCACTCCCATATTTTGAGAAAATTTATTATAATTGGGTTACTAATTGTATAGTGTGCTGATTGTCTTTTGAGTATGAGCCGCGTAAAGGATTCCATCTCATCGATTTCTAATTAAAGGATACTGATGCTGATTTGATTCGCACTAGTCAGTAGTTTTATGTTGAATATTTAAAAAATTATAAAATAGGAAATTAAATAGTAACATGAACTTGTTTGTGAACCAAAGCGATTCCCACATCCTGATTCACTCCTGTCAACTTTATTTTAACTAAATCACTTTTTATTACATATTTAACCATATTCATTAGAAATATAATTATATCTTTTAACAAATTATACTCGTCAACATTTATCTGTATAACCTCCTAATTAATCAACATCACAATTGTTTTATATTATACATGTTGGCTTAACTACGCTAGATAACGTATTAAGTCATTATATTTACCGTCTTTCGACTTTTAGTGGAGCCGTGTGCGTTTGAATTTTATACACACATTTAAGAATAGTATTATACATAAATATTAGAATAGTTACAATTAAGACTAAAATTAGTTCTCTCTTAGAGTTGGGAATTGAACCCGGGACTAAGTTCATTTCACGATGATATGCGGCGCTGATAGAAGTACAGCCACTGTCGCGACAATTGTGAAAAATGTGAAGACGAACAAGCAGAATCTGTGAACAATATAAATTTTTTAAAACAATTCAAAACAAACAAACATTTCAAAAACTGATCAAACTATCTTAATATGTAACTTGATATATTATGTCTAAATGGTAAACTAATTTATTTGAGTAATATCGTTCATTCGTCAATTAGTCGATTACCAATTTACTAATGAATTTACATTACTGTCTCGAAAAAATATTCCACAATACCATTTTAATCTCTTTATCTTCATAGCTGAAGAATGCACATGTGTGGCTACTTGACGATAAAGTAATTCGCTGTCCTATTTGATATTAATCATCAAGCCCTAAATCTACTTCTTTTATGACTCTAATTTCTGAAATAGTTATGTGTCCTATACTAACCTGTCCACAACCATCGCCGCAAACTTCCAGTCACTAATGAGCTCAGCCTCCTCGTCCGCTTTTTTCATTCTAGTGGTGATGAACTGCAACTCTCTCAGAATAAGGTGTAGGTCTCTGTGGTGAGTACCTAGACCTCCCCCGACATCTTCCATCGTAGAGGGTCGAACGAACGAACGCCGGAAGTCCGAACGAAATATGGAGCACCTGCTTGCAAATTTATTACCTACCATATATATTGGTTATTTGTTATGCCAATGAAGTTAAAACATAATTATTTAAAAAAATGCAGAAACAATAATTTGAGTGGAGTTGATTGAGAGAATAAATTAAATCGAGTTATAAAATGTAGAAATACTAAATCAATCGAAGTTTCAATAACCCTATATCAAAATAAAATAAGCAGACAAACAACGAAATTTTTTTTAAATTTAAATACAATAGTTTTATCAATATAATAAAATTCTAACCCCGGTCCTAAATTTCCTGTCGATGCAGTATTATTTGGAGGTGGCGGTACATGTCTAAAATCATCATCTATATCCAGAACATTCGCCAGCAATGACTTGGAAGAACGTTCCTTTAACTCCAGTTCCCTCATCCTTGACGTCATCATGATTGTCTTCCTCGTTATCTTCTTCCCCGGTCTCGACATTCTTAGGATCCAAGGCAGCCATTGTAGGAACACCGTCTTTATCTGTATTAAGAATTATATTTATTACATTCCCAAACTTACAAAAATCGCTATCAACATTAGAAAATTATTATTACATACCCATTGCGGCATTTCGTGTATATCGGCCGTCCGATGGTGATAGTTGAGTACAACGACAGTTAGTACCACAGAAGAAGCCACCATAAACATGATGCAATTGAAGTAAGTTCCTGCCATACAGAATTTATGACTGAATAGTATCGATATAAAGATTATTATAAATGAAATAAAAAACTTTAAATTTACAGTTGAAAACTTTGATTTAAAAGAAAACACGTGATTGTGTTGTTATTCTTATATAGACCGATCAATCGAGCATGACGGATAGGTGTTTTATCAAATAAATGCCAACCACGATATCTCAGAATAATGGTCTTCGTTATGATGTTTAGAAATAACGTATCTAAATTCCAATAGCTAGTTTTTTCTTTTTTTTTTTTATGAGCTGCTCAAGGACCGAAAAACTTGTTTTTGCTTCTATGAAATTTCCCTTACATTTTATAAAGAAATGTCTTATACAAAAGTTGTAGGCATTTTAAATATCTACAAAATGAGGCCTGTTGCGTTAAAATTCATTTCGGATTTTTTTTATAAATTACAAAAAACAGTTCAAAATCGCTGTTTTTTGTTTGATTGTTTAAACAAACAGTTTGTAATGTAGACATCTGAAAATGTTATGGACTATTGTTTATGACGTATAGTATATGTAGTTTTTTTTTTGAATTTTTTGGTTGCATATTTTTAGCAAAAATCCATTTGTTTATTAAAAAATTACTTTTTTGCAAATTAATTTCTACAACTTTTGCAAGTCGTTGAATGTTCTACCTGGGCTCATTTTCTTTCTTAAGAGTTGTACTTTCAGTTTGGTTTTATGGCTTATTGATTCTTCCAACAGGGACCTCGCAAAATTGATTGCAAAAAAGTGCTTACCTGCAAAATGGAATAACTCAACAAATAACAATTAAGGCGTTCAAACGTCATTTGCGATAAAAACAAATACGTTATCTGATTTTATCTCGTCGAGCTACCCCAAATCGATTGGTTATAACTTTTTGTGTGACCACGGGAACCCGAGATATCAACATTTTTTCCAGCTCGCACGATTTGAAACGTCCGTGCTCATTTCTCGTAGCATCTGATGCCAGTTATCTCTACCCTACCGACTGAATTGTCGTTGTCATAAACATTGCTTTTACTACAAAATATATCACTAAAACAATACGAAATATTTTTTTACTGAAAATTTAACTATTAAACTGTATTCTCTGAAAATTTCAGCCCCATAGGTTGTAAAATGCAGCGACAGGAAATTAAAAAAAAAAAAAAATTCTTGGCTCCTATTGGTTGTAGAACACTCTTTTTTTTTAAAAAATTTGTGCCTTTATAATGAAAAAAGTTTCGAAACGATTCGCTTAATATTTGTTGAGTTATTCCATTTTGCAGGTAAGCACTTTTTTGCAATCAATTTTGCGAGGTCCCTGTTGGAAGAATCAATAAGCCATAAAACCAAACTGAAAGTACAACTCTTAAGAAAGAAAATGAGCCCAGGTAGAACATTCAACGACTTGCAAAAGTTGTAGAAATTAATTTGCAAAAAAGTGATTTTTTAATAAACAAATGGATTTTTGCTAAAAATATGCAACCAAAAAATTCAAAAAAAAAACTACATATACTATACGTCATAAACAATAGTCCATAACATTTTCAGATGTCTACATTACAAACTGTTTGTTTAAACAATCAAACAAAAAACAGCGATTTTGAACTGTTTTTTGTAATTTATAAAAAAAATCCGAAATGAATTTTAACGCAACAGGCCTCATTTTGTAGATATTTAAAATGCCTACAACTTTTGTATAAGACATTTCTTTATAAAATGTAAGGGAAATTTCATAGAAGCAAAAACAAGTTTTTCGGTCCTTGAGCAGCTCATAAAAAAAAAAAAGAAAAAACTAGCTATTGGAATTTAGATACGTTATTTCTAAACATCATAACGAAGACCATTATTCTGAGATATCATGGTTGGCATTTATTTGATGCGAAACCCCCCTATTAATTGGTCTAATAGTCTTAATATAAAAGTGAAAGTATTAAATTTACTTAAACAACTGTTATGAAGGAAAACACAAAGTACAATTATTATATTGTAAAATATTATACGTATATGTAACAATATTTTTGATACGACAGAAAAGTAACTACTTACATAGTATACGTGAAAAAATTATAAAATATATTAGTAATAACAATACGTAGTAGTAATACAAACAACCATGCAATAAACATATGTCATAATAAGATATAAACATGCATTAACATCGTAATGAACACTTGTAATAATTTTGATTATTAATAATATTGTCATTAGAAAATTATTAAATTTGTAAAATTGTAAAATTTAATTCGGTAGCAAAAAGCAACTATCACTAGTATTATTTTATATAATTAACATGATAGTTAATTAAAACAAGGGCTATTGAAATTTATGGTACTACAATTTTGTAACATTTACCATTTTATTTTATGTGTGTTACCTCATAACTTTTTACGGGATGTACCGATTTTGATAATTATTTTTTAATTCAAAAGCTGGTACTTGTCATGTAATCTTATTTAAATTTGAGCGAGACTTGATTTTGAGTTATCCCTAATTTTAAAATTGGTTATTTTTTGTCAAGAATTATAATTATTGTTACAATATACATAAAATTGATAGTAGTACAATGTTTCAAATAGACCCCGTCATTAATTGAATGTCTTACTTTATCTGACTTATCTATAACCCCACAAGAATTTCAACAGAATGTTCCACAATAAACAAATAAATTATATTATATTAGAGGCATTTTTGACCAATATTGACAAAGAAACTACTAACTGTGAGTTGAACTAATTTAAATTAAATTTCTTTGGCAACATTGGGATATTTAATAGAGGATGAATTTCAGAGAAGCAGACCAAACAAAGCTGCGAGATCAAAAGTTCGCGAGATACTTGGAGGCTGGACTCTCACTACCCGCATCTACTTTGTTGATTCAAATCGCCCTTTAACCTTACAACCTGTTTATATAACTACAAGCAATGCCATTCTAATTGTTTAATTAAATTTACCATTTACGCAATTATAATTAGGAGATTTGTGCTTTTAGATGTGCTATTTAAAATTTGATTTCAGCAGATGTGAACGAAGAATCATTAGAAGACCAGTAATGTAAAGGAACGAAAAAATTACAAGAATGCATGAGTCATGAATAGTTGTTATAGAAAAAATGAGGCATTTGAAATAATGTCAATTTATTTTAATACATTACAAGAAGATATCTAAAATTGATTGGAATATAATTTCAAGGAAATTGAAATTTTAGAGGTAGCGAATAATTCATAGCAGCCCGATGTTTGTGCAGTTCCTGCTGTTTGTGTTGAAAGAGCTGATAAAACTATTATAGCGAAGGTTAGTTTCATAGATGTCAATAATCTAAAATGCAAGTTAGAAGAAGAAAATCTAAAGATTCCTTTTTCAAATTCAGAATTATTTAAGCAGTAGCTGCATACTATTTAAATCTTTATTAAGTCCGTGTTTCAAGAATGAGCGCAGGAATACCAAGATGCAAATAAAACATTATGTTTCAAAATGTTTACATTCCTTGTCACCCATTCTTTCAATTTCAAAATTTGAATTTTATCTATTCATAGCATAAGTTTTAATTTTTTTAATATTATTTTAATTAAATAATTTAAACCAAACTTGATTTTCTCACCTATTAGAGGAATTGCCTCTGAGGTTTTAGTGATAACGTGACCCACCAATAGAGAGAAAACAGTTTGCGACAGAAGAATTGTTACACCTGGAAAGATCAATATAATACTTTGAAAATTTTATGTTCGATCATCTATAAAACTACGCTGTTTCCATCCAGATATGCCTTCCTACCACTTTCATTGTTAGATCTCATTTCCTGTTTGTGTGCTGAGTCGGTAGCTGGGGCTCAAGTAAAATCATAAACAAAACATAATGAAATAGTCATGCAGACGCTATTTTAGAGAGGTATATTATGAACTAATTTATTTACTTCGGGTATTTTTATATTATTTATATATTATTAGTTAAAGATTGGTTGTTGTTATTTTACTGTTGTAACATTTAACCACCCACCCTCCAAGTATCCCGGAAACCTCTGCAAATTGCTTCAGTTAAAGTATATTACATCTTATACCAAAAATACTTAATATTACTTAAATATGGAATCGATTACGTGACTTTACAATAATTTGTGATCCAAAAACATTGATAATAATATAAAGCTACTTACCTTCAGGGATCCATAACTTGTAATGTTTAGCGCATGCCATGCTTGTTGTATTGTTTAACATATATTGTACATTTATTCGTAACGGCTATGTAATTTCAAACCTACTACAAATTTAGGAAGCATTTAAATGAAAATTATCCAGTATCTTGAATACTATTAAATTTAATGTTAATATACAGCATTACGACTTAAATTTGCACATCGAACCTTAAGTTTTTACTCCAAAACATAAATTAAAACACAAAACAGAAGAAATGAAGCACGAAATCGATTCCAAGATTTTTGTTACTTTATTAAACTTGAAAATTAACTATTACTTGGATACAAACAACTTACAAAATTAATTAATAATATTTTAAAGCAAAAGCAAAGGTCTGTAACAACATCTATTAGAATCGGACGTGTAAAATGATGAAATTCTAAGAACTTTAACTGACGATTGTTAGTATGACTGCACATTAACTCCTTGTAATGTTTTAAAATAAGGACTTTAGCTTTGTTTAAGTTAACAAAAAATCACAAACTCCAAAATAAAAGAAGCAATAAGAGTGAAGAGAACGAAATAAATAATGATAGATCGAAGATAAAATTAAAATGGGGAATGGGAGAGAATCAAAAGGGGGGTGACGCGTGGATAGTGTACCTAACAGGGGGATTGCGTCGGAGACCTGCGGCAGGGTCTCCGCAACCAGGTTGAGGAACACCGTCAGCGAGAGAAGAATAGTGACTCCTGAAATCAAACACATTGTTAACCCTACTTAGACAACGTGACGCCAAAAGGCCTCACAACAATACATTGTGTGAAATACAACTCTCCACTTAATGAGAGTGTTGAGTTTGTTGTATATATTACAGATAATATACTTCTAAGCTGGTTCATACTTACTGTCGTGTAAATTACCAGAGAATGTGAGTATTGGATGGATTAACTAGAACATTATATCAATTAGAATTATCCAGATACATATTAATGATAATGCATGCTGAAGACACAGAAAAGTAATTGTAAATAGACTTAATTCTGTCACATTTTAAATGCATTAGGTTGGATGCTTATATATCGCTTGTGTCTCCTACATTGTGATATCGAGTGGTACTGCACCTAACGTGGAAGGCATATTTTTATCCACCAAGTGAAGAAACACGGTCCATCTAGCAACGATAGATTATACGACATTAATAGAATAATCTAGATTGCAAAACTCTTTGATCAAATCAATAACGTTCTCCTCTTCTATAATTTTGTAACTTTATTTGAATGTATGTATGTATTTATTTTCTTATTAGATTTTGATTGCCAGCATTTAATTTATTTCAAATTTCACCAAAATAAACTACACATTTTTCTGGAAAAAGTGATATATTTGAGAGTCTTCTTTGGATTCGATTTCTTAAATAAATATTTGAACATACTAACCTAATGTAAGTTTCTCCCCGGAGTCAGGTGGCAAGGTGAAGCCCAGGAGAGCCATTGACGAAATCAGCACGCAAGGAACAATTAGATTGAAGAAGTAGTACAGAGTCCGTCTTCTTATCATGATTGTGAACGTTACGTCCACGTATGGTTCCGGGCAGCATGCATACGATATTGTGTTTTTTTTGCCAGGCATTCCTGTGAAAATGACACGAAATAAAAAGAAATACAGTTTTATTTTCACTAAAAAAAGGTAGCTATAACCATCTCGGTTTGTTTAGGTGCCACAATGTGACTCAGACAAATACATAGACTATCAAACTTATAACAATCCTCTTTTTGCGTTGGAGTCAAATTTAACATACGAGTAGTACAGACAAATATACGGAATTAATAATAAATCATCAATAAAAAAATCACTTTAAAATTTTATTTGCATATTGGTTTATTTTAAATTTAATAAATTTAATATTAAAAGTTCCTGCTATAATAGTAAACTTACCTATTAAGTACCACTCTCCATTCGTAATGAAATCTGATAAGTCACCCCCATTTTCATCCTTGAGCACCAGATCCAACTGTCAGGATACAATCGATTAGATCTAAATTTTACTCAGCTCTAAAGGAATTCTATCTACGTGTTAGGACCAAAAACATGCTATTGCATGCAATCCACGATATTTCGTGGATAATTATATTTTCGCCATGCCTTCTGTCTCCTAAGAGTTTGGATAGAGTGATGAATTTATACTACCTTGTCTAAGAGAATCGTGAGAACCATTACTGTGAGGTATACGAACTACAAACTTAGTAACATGCCCAATTTGTAAAAATAATGTAACCGCCATACGGAATTATTTTTATAAAATCAATAAATAATTAGGTTCAAATACTAATGCAGATTCTATTAAATAAATTACAATTTTATTCTAAATAGTAATATGAAAAATATACTACACAAAAATGTTACTAATAGTCAGATATTTCAAAGTAAGATAAAAAATGTCAAATGTTATATAAAAACTCAGAAAAGCAAAAAGTGAATAAACAAAAACCTTAATTTAAATAAGTGACAAAGTTTCAAAGTTCATTGTTAAATAATGCTCTTAAATAACAGCAATGTAATAACTGAACTTTGTAGACAAAACAGAGTTACAGGTTTTTGTGGAGCAAAAGTACGACGTGCAAAGTCATGCAACTCTAACTTTAATGGTAATGGCAAAATACATGGCTGAACTTTTAGCAGACGACGTCTACAGTCATAAATTATAAGTCTCGATGACAGGGAGTTGACCTCATAATGGCAGAGCATCTTGGGTCACATACTAAAAATGGCATGACTACATAAATATACCGTGAGACTTGCCGATCTATAATCACAAACTTATCTGACAGAAACATTAGCACGTTCTACATACAATTCTAATCTTATGAATAATTATAATTTGTTCGAGATTAAATTGATTGCCTTTAATTAGTGTGCTAAATATTAAGTTATGCACATAGATAAAAACGAATAATCCTTTCATTCATAATTTTAATCACATTGACTTTTAACGTTAACCCGTCTTCCTTTATACCCTTGATCCTCTATTACTCTTGAATTCAATCATCAAAATAATATCCCATTCATTCCGAAACAATCTCAGCATTAATTCTTGCATTAATCTAGCTCCAACCCGAATGTTCTTATCTCATTCATACCAGATGTTGAATTATGGAGGAGGGCTTTAAGCTAATGCACATTCTAATAAAGTTGACTGGTATTTTAGAAGATGTAGCAGATTAAAGTTAGTTTAACACGGTCTTTGTTGAAATATTAATAGATTTCATTCATCTTATTAGTACTTACAACAGGGTACAAAATTATTGAAACATCTGCTTATAATAGCGCAAACAAACCCCTTATCGTTTTTGTGGATTTTGGATGGAGTCTTGGTCTTATATTTTTGAATTATTGTCGTGGACCTGATCTATTACATAACATGCAGTGCTTTTTACTAATAAATAATAAATAAATAACGCTTCACACTCATAACCCCACACTAGGATTCCCTGTGTCGTGGGTGCCATGGACAACACACAAGACAAGAACATTCACACCCAGACCGTGAACAGAAATTCAAACTCATCATTCAAATTTCTGCCTCGTTGGGAATCGAACTCAGGACCCTTGGCGCGGCGATCTGGCATGGTAACCATTGCGTCACACGGGTCGTACTAGTACGTACCATTACATTACATTATCAATACCATTACATATCTACGTCTACACAAAAATATCTACAAAAACAAAACAAGGATCATACAAATATTCCCGTATGGCGGTTAAGTGTTGTATAGTTTATGTCTTCATTTTAAATTTGGAAAGTGCTCCGATCAATTTGCTCCATGCAAAATAGTACATACAAAACGTTTTGGATATATGACATCCCGGTTTCTCACATGGTTCCCTTATGCTTCCTCTGTGATACCCTACAGACTTTCCTTACCCCGTTAAGAATTTATAAAATTACATGGCCTCTGACACAAGTACTATTGAAGGCCTGCTCCAAAGTACAAAGATACTCCAAATAGTATCCAGAATTTGGAATATTTTATGCAAGAGTTTCAGAAGGAAACTTACGGAGCTCAGAAAGAGTATCGAAGTAGCGAAGAACCTAACAGGCCTGTACCTGATTGCCATCGTAGGTCCAGCTACCGAACTTCATGTCACAGTGCTGGTCGTCGAAGGGGAACCACGTGATGTCTATCTTGCATGTGCTCTTGAATATGCCGGGCGGCACGTACAGACAACTGCCGTTGTTTCTGACCACCACGTTAGTCTGGTACGTCCCATCAAAACCCTCGTCAGCACTATAAAAAGGTAAAGCCCATTATAATCCCACTGCTGGGCACGGGCAGCTAACTATGCAAAAGAGTTTAGTTTACTCCACTTATAATAGATGACCTTGTATCATGGTGTCGCGACAACGCTGCAGTAGCTGAACAGTTTAACTTACTTCAACTAGAAAGAGACTGTTACTTGTAAAATATTTTCTCCCCTAATTTTAAAAGTATTTTTCTGGTAGGGACAAATAAAGAAATTCAATGGGGTGTCATCAATCATTTTGAGAAAAATTTTCGAAATCCAGAATCTACAATATCCTTGATCTAAACTCTAAAGGATACAACAGCAGATCGTAGGAAGTATACTAGTTCATCTTATAACAAAGAATACTGTAAATATTATAATATTTTACCTAAGTTGTTTAAAAAGGAATATTATTTTAATGTTACTCTAAGGAGTCACAAGGGTCTATGGAGGGAGGGCTTACGAATTAATCAATTTAAGTTATGTTCCAATACGCAATTACAAAGATTTTATAGCTTTCATTTGTTAATATGAACCTTGAGTACTTATCTTCATCCATACTGTTGTTTTACTGACTAAAGTACTGTTCTTTTTTATATCAGGTTCCATGAAATTCCCGGAATGGATGAATGAATAAATCAATAATTCTAATTGTATTGCTATAAAAATATTCAGATAATACAATATTTAAAAAGATTTTAAAAGTTGAACATATGAACTAAACAGTATTTAAATAAAAGCATCCAGAGGTTTAATACGCAAACATGGCTTAGTATAATAAAAAATGTTTTTAAGCTCCAAGTAGCAATCCCTAAATGGATTAATAGTCCAGTCAAGGAATGACTCAAAAGAGGGTATAGAGTGCGTGAGCGGGAACCTAAGCGATTTCTTCAGAAACTTGTTCAGGGTGCTTAGGGTGATAAAATACTAAAAGTCCCCGCGTCTAGGAGGTGAGCCGGAGGGAGGGGGGGGTTACAAAGGTCTCAATTTTAGGTTTTTCGCCAATATCTCAAAAACGGTGCGTTATAGCGAAAAATGTTTTAAGATGAAATGAAAGCTTATAAAATTCTCTATAACTTTAATTCTATACACTTTTTCCGTATCTCCGACCGTTTTTGAACTATACGCTCCAGAAATGTAGCAATTTAAGTTATTCAGCGTGACAACAGCGTGATTCACATCAGCTGTCGTAAAAATGACACCCGAATTGATACCATTAAAACAGACGTTAGGCAGGCATCTTTATCTAATGAAGAGGCAGGGTAGTCGCAGCTCAGACCTTCTGCTCCACCATTTGCCTTCAAGAATAATTGTTTTTTATGTACATATTGCCTCAATGAAGATATAAAAAAGCCTTTGAAAAAAAGGCGGGTTGTACATTCAGTTGAGACTCTACCTGCTAAATATTGTATCAAGCAGGTATGTTCTTCGAGAAATGATGCCTGGGGTAACGAAGTTCTTGATATTTTTTCCTGCATTACCGATATTGTTGCTGAAGGAGCAAAATATCACAAAGACACTATTACTCACTTGTGAAGCCTGTCAGTTACCCAAAACTCTACAAAACTGAGATCTCTAGAGATACCCATGTCGTAGAGGCTATGGAAGAAATATTTGCTTACATGGATTACTTTCCCACGATGAGATACTCGTTTTTTTTTTGTTTGTTTTTGTTAAAAGGCTTTTTTATATCTTCATTAAGGCAACATGCACATAAAAAACAATTATTCTTGAAGGCAAATGGTGGAGCAGAAGGTCTGAGCTGCGACTGCCCTGCCTCTTCATTAGATAAAGATGCCTGCCTAACGTCTGTTTTAATGGTATCAATTCGGGTGTAATTTTTACGACAGCTGATGTAAATCAAAAGGGATGTCAAGTCAAGGAAACTTCGATATTTGCCGTCTTTCCTTTCCTTACGTAGCTTTAATACGACCCGGTATTCCCTTTCCTTTCCCTCAGAGACATCGTTACTTCCTTCAATGACATTCTCGTCATACAAAATGCATACAGGACTCTTATTAGTACTCATGTTGGATAACCCAATTGTGTTACTAATAACACTGTATGTCTGAAAAGAATATTTTGTGGCTGCCCCCCTGCGTTACCGGCTAGGCTACCGTGCCAGACAAAATAAAATTGCGAAAACCTATAATAACATAAGCCCGAAGGCAAGTATACAATATCAATAGGAGTTTTAGCCAAGAAGCTCGCGTTTCCTACAACGAGCATTAAAGATATTGAGCGAAAAGAAATCTTCATCAATATCATGATTGTTTTCGCGCCTCTGCTCAGTTATCCACTGTTATAAAAAACGCGATTTCTTACTGTTACTGCCTTTACTACGTGGAGGTACTCCCAGCTTGGGTTACTATAAATTTTAAGATAATTTTCGCATCAGGTAATGGTTATCACGCTGAATTACTTTAATTTCGACATTTCTGGAGCGTGTAGTTCAAAAACGGTTGGAGATATAGAAAAAGTGTACAGAATTAAAGTTATAGAGAATTTTATAAGCTTTCATTTCATCTTAGAACATTTTTCGCTACAACGCACCGTTTTTGAGATATTGGCGAAAAACCTAAAATTGAGACCTTTGTAACCCCCCCCTCCCTCCGGCTCACCCCCTAGACGCGGGGACTTTTAGTATGTTATTCCCCTAAGCACCCTGAATAAGTTTCTGAAGAAATCGCTTAGGTTCCCGCTCACGCACTCTACAACTACTTTATTGACTGTACTATAATGAATCCCCAACGAATAAATCGAACTGATCCTCTGATCCAAATTAAGTCCTCGTTAAAAGTAAACAGTCCTTTTTCATTAAATTTAGCTGAAACATGTTACTTGTCTTTTTTAATTTTAAATGTTTGTTTTATAGTTGGTTCGTTATTATACTCTTAGATTAGGGTTATATGATTATGTTTATTTATGATAATCGTATAAAAAGGGTGGTTTTCTTAACATATTGTTTATTTGATATATAAAGATCGAAGTAAAATACTGTGAAAGAATCTTATAAAAATAAATAAGTCTCATAATGGAGACTCGGAAAACTAAATATTTAATTACATATTAAAATTACAACAACAACAACAACAACAACAACTCTTTATTGTACACCAATATACAGTAACATCTTATACTATTAATAGATATAATGGTACAACAGGCGGCCTTATCGCTTAAGAAGCGATTTCTTCCAGGCAACCTTAGGGAAGAGGACACTTTAATAAAGATACAAAGTAGTGGTGTACGAGTGCTAGTGAATGAATGAAGTTAATATACAGAATGTTATAAAATTAGAAAGGAGGTAATATAATAGCAATTATAGCGAAGTGGTCTTCAAGCTTATGACGAAAGAAAGTACGCTTTAACTTTGCTTTTAAAAGTATTTATTGATTGAGCACGGCGAATAGGCAGCGGCAATGAGTTCCAAAGTTGAACAGCCCTAGCTGAAAAAGATTTAGAAAAGAAGGTAGTAGAACACTGTGGAAAACTTAGGGCTAGATTAGTAGAAGATCGTAGAAAACGATCGTTAGCAAGATGTCGATAGTAAAAAAGTGACTTTAAGTAATCATATTAAAATTACCCTGGTGATATTTATGCTGTGTCGAAAAGCGAAAAGGAAATTATTAGCGAAATACATTTTAGATGTTTATTTTTAATTTTATAGTGCTTTGGTTTTATCTGGGACGTTTATTAGTGCTGTGCCGTCAGAAATAAAAACGTTAGGAAAATGTTCGCTTTTATCGTTGACGGCATCAGGAGTCATCCCTTCGCTTGCAAAGAAATAAAAGGACCCTTTTAATATTTTTATGATAAGGGGAAAATCCTTATACAACGGAAAAATATTTCTGTCAAGCGGAACGATGACCGTGGTGTGTCAAATCAGCGACTAGAGTGCCATGTATTTAATTATTAGGTGTGGCAACAATGAGTAGGAGCTCTGGCAACACGCGAACGATTGTTGCTTTAAAAACATACAAGGGCAAGCACCAATCGTCACATTCGGAACGACCTCCTACTTTGTTGTCACTATATCTGAAATTTAAAAAAGTTAAAAATAAGCTTTAAATTTTAATTAATTGGAAATGTAAATAATTTTAAACTAGAAATGAAATTGTTTCAATTACATCGTACCTTGCGCTATATGATGACTTGCAAGCATCTGACGCTGGCCATTAAAATTTTAATACAATAGAGTTTTAAAATAAATTAAAGGAAAATTTTAAATGCAATACATAAAATAATTAAAATTTAGTAATTCAGTATAGCTGTTTACACAAATATGTTCTTATTAATAATTTGTAAAGCATTTGGCGATCAATGACAAAACTCATGAAAAAACACAACATAACATTAAAAGACAATGTTATGAATATCTACATTTTTTATGTAATTTCATAAAAAATGATAATACACCATTAAGAACCTCGCGATGTTTTCTTTCATCGAAGCAAGTGATAATTTTAAGTATACGCACATACTGATTTGAACATTTGAACACTGGAAGTGCGTTAGGATTCGAAGCAGCATAGGGGAAGACTAACATCCACTACGCTATCGTTGCTTATAGTAGTCATTTCATATTTATATTAATAAGATAATAGATACACATTAAAACAAGGTTTCAAAACACGACAGATCTTCCTGATAATATTTACTTCAATTTTTCTTTTTAAAAATCCAAAAAAAACCTAATGTGAAATCGTAATAGATCCTAAACGTAATTTTTTGTAGTCTGGAAGGGTGACGAATAAACAGATTGACCACTTGATGATTAGCCTCCGTCGCCTATGGATATGAGCTACACCAGAGTCATATGCAACGCCGGCCCTGAAGGAGAACACTTTTTACTCCGTTTTTGCAGTCTTGACACATAATATGCTTAGTCTGTACATCATGTGCACTCGTGTCACAGAAGAGCAGTCATTTTATTGCCGTTTGCGTCGTAACGATGTCTGCGGTCTGGTCGAACTCCGCTTCTTAGTCTGGACTTTATTTTACGTTCCCAACCGTAATGTCTAGAATTTCCAATACTCTCTAACATCTTTACTTACTCCTTACAAAGCTGAAATCAAATCTGCTTTTTCGAAAAAAATGTATGTACACCGACATCAAACACGTAATGGACATTCACGACTGTAACGATCCATTGTTATACTAAAAATGAACTTATTAATATTAAATATTTTTTTAATCATTATCAATTAAATAACCAACGACTTATAAGAAACCAAATAAGAACTCAATAAGTGTCAAGAAGTCTTGTTTAGGAATCTAAACAAGAAACAAATTAAACTCTTGTATTTTCCCGTCGCCTGAGAGTTATGATTTCCGTTATTAACATAATGAAGGGAATTTCCAGAATTTTAGACAATAAGTATATCACAATAATAGGAGAGCTCCGCTTTATTTAACCACTTCTTCTTCTACATAATTACCTGTATAATTTAACGCATCACAAAGTTGTATTTTACTGGAAATGTTTTCCAGTTTTAGGGGAATACATTCACAAAGGGATCACATTAACAAGATTATTCATTACTTAATTAACTGAGCGAAAACTCTACCAATATTTTTAAAAACCAAAATAGTAATTCCACTCTAATATCAACGGGTGCAAAGTAAAAAGAGTTATATATACAAATTAGATACTTTTCAGGAGAGCGCATAATAGGAAAAAATGCTCTCATTGTGTTATTTTTAATCCAAGTTTGTTGAAATTTTTCACCAGCACTTTAATAATAAATAAGGTATTTTTTACTTATTATGTTTACTTCACAATGTATTGCAGTTTTCTGCATATACATTTTAGTTTAAATGTGGCAACTGGATTAACTACCACTTAGCTGTTTCTACATGGAAATTCAATACTATAGATTATGGGAAAAATTGTTCAAAACTTTCAGTAAATACTAAAAACAAGTCATTTACATGAAATTTAGTTCTTGAAAATGACTATGACCATGTCCACAACATAATTGGGCAGATGTCTTTTTTTACACTGTACAAGCAAAACCAAGTGAATAAGATTGCGGCCTGCTAAGAACGTGTCATCTGACTGGTAACATTACGACTGTCCGCGCACACACGGCCAGCGATAGATATACGCATCTACATCGTGTAATTTTTCAAAACACTAGTAGTTATTTGCTTTTACGTATTAAAATTTAAAAAAATAAGGCGACTTCTGTATTATTTTTTTGCCATGTTGAGAAATATATTATAATATTTAAAGTAAGTTACCGCAATAATCAGGAAATTGCAATATTGCAGATAACTTTTTTTACTTTGCACCCGTCGATATATTATTACGACTTACACTTAAATTACTACGAATTAATTTTTACTAGTGTTCAGAAGAACATCAAAATCCACACTGCTGCATTCTTCGCTCTCTATATGTATAGTGGAGCCTCTACTAGTGGCAAAGATTCCTATCCTTCTTCACGTTTTATCTGTATCTTTTGCTGTTCTTTTTTTATCTCTTTCAAGTCCTTCTTCTTTTTCTTTTGCTGTTCCTTTTTTAGCTCTTTCAAGTCCTTCTTCTTTTTCACCTCTTTCATGTAAAGTTTTCTTCCATTCGGGGAGTTCCACTGCCCATAGGTTGCTTTTAGCATTAAGTCTGCCTTTTCTTTCTTGTACATTTGTATGAATCAATAACATCTAAATAGATAAATAATTACAAATTTAGTTAAGGACAGTCGAATAACAAGCGTCATCCATGCACTAAAATACTGTATGTCGCCGGAATTGTCAACAACGTGTCGAGTGTCTGATGTAGTCTGTCGGAGCTCGTGTTTATGAATGGTTCGCATCTGAGAGCTGGTTGGCGGACTGCCAGTACGCCGTATTATGGTACACCGTACACTCGCGTACACCACAGACACATGATATCGTCACCACGATCTGTTGTCACTTGTCACGCATTAACAAGCCTGGATCCAACAACGACGAGGATATCGCGTTTTATGTTGGTTTTAATTCCTTATTACCGATTTGAGTTAATGCTATGGTAGTTATAAGTGCAGTACATTTTTCATGATTAACGCAGAATTTTTTTTAGTGTAGATACTCGTTTATGAGTAATCACACAGTGTTTTAGTTTTCTGTGTTGTTTTTGGGCACATTTCGCGGCTCAATGAAGTAGATTGGATTTAATTGTACTTGTACATAAAGTTTTGACGAGTTTCACTTTATCTATTGACTACGATTGACAACCGTATCTAATACATATATTCATTTTATATCTTGAAAGTCTGAGGAAAAATCAATGTGCCATTCAATACATTATGCATAACGTGAGAACCAGCATCATAAAATTATAATATTTTCATATTTCATTGCACACAAGTCATGTATTTCTCAACAACACTTCTGCGGTGAAAATGCGGTTAGCGATAATAATTATTAATCATCTCACCATTCCCTTCAAAAAATTGTCTGGGTTGCCTACAAAAAGTATCCAGCATGTGAACCAAGACTAAGGCACCGCAGCCCATTATTGCGACTACAGTACTAAGTGGTATTGTAGTATTCGAGATTCGCGTGTTTGCCTCCGCTGGCGTCACGCCAACAACAGTACAACAGGTCACTGTAATCAAACTGGTATCGGCTTGCCGCTTCTTCATTCCACGACAACGACACAGCTTTTATATTCAACTGCTGCTGCTGTAGATATAAAATGTTTTACAACTCGCAGCACTTTAAGCTCTACGTCGCTCGCACGCATACATGTTTTTTTGCGTGTGTACACAATACTTACATGTACATTGTAACAGTTAAACTCCAGAATCCTAGATTAAAATATTGAATAACATTATTTTTTTCAGGTTATTTCCCCTACAGATAATATGAGGATTCATTTTTTTTCGTCGCGTACCCTATAGTATGGGATATTATTGAAAAGCTCTTCCAAAACTATTATGGATCTATTAAGATCATTTTTGGAATTAGGGGTCCGTTTGCGAAATATTTGGATTTAAAGTGCTAATTGTAGTTAGAATCAAGTGTCCGCCCCCTGCTGGTTAAATGGTTGGAGTTGAACAAGTGTAAAAATTCTCAAAACGAAGTTATATTATGATGAATTTACAGGGAAAGCTATCACGACTATACGAGTATTAGAATACTTACTACTTCGGAACCCTACATTGCGCGTGACCTGACACGCACTTGCTAGGTTTTTTCTGACCATACATAAGATGTCGTGTCGTGTCATCTAATGAATGTAGCGGCCTCTTGTACCGGCTTTACAACTCGGCGGAGGCATATTATTGCCCGGACATTTGAATCCTTGCCATCTTTACGATCCGGCTCCGTTATACCGAATGGCCTGTAATAGCCACTGGCTAGACCGCTCGGACGTGATCGTATTGTGAGTCCCCGGTTGATCCAGTTGCGGTCATTCCAATTCTAGGCACTTGCGGTATGAAGGACTACTGAAATTTGTACTATTAATGCTATGATATAGAATTTAAATGTTCTGTTCCGTCCATGATTCGTAACAATCGAGATGACACGACCGTGCGATAGTTAAGTACATACTGTTACAGTCAACCCGGGTAACTTTTAAACTTCAATTTTAATCTAATCTAATTTCAAATTCTTCTCTTTGAATGCTCATATTTCAGTTAAAATTTAATTTGTCCAAGCTTAAACAAACCTACATTTTCTATGCATGCATAATCACATAAACAATGAACAATTCAGTTGTAACTTTCTTAAGTCATGAATTAAAAACCTGCGCAAACAAAATCATTTAAAGTAATTATCTCATCAATATCACTTAGCAGAAACTTTAAACAAAACTAGGCTAGTATTTTCTCAAACTCTGACAACTTCACAAATCATAGATAATTCAGTTGTGAAGTTCCCAAACAGTCTCCGAGCTGGCATCCTTCCAGATCCAGGTCACTTCCTAAATGACTCAGTGTTATTGGTTAATGTTCAGGAGAGGTCAGAGTCATGCTTCTTCGACAACATGACGAAGGTCATTCAACTTTTTTTTATTCTTTACTAGCTTTTGTCAGCGATTTCGCCCATGGTAGAGTAGTTTCGAAACGAAATTTTTAATTAATTAATTTAGATTTATATGCCTGTGGCTTCGCGAGCGTGAATATCAATTTTGTACAAATCCTGCGGAAACCCTAAACTATAAAAATTAATAAAAGTGAATCCAGGGTATAGGCTATCTCCATTCCAAATTTCAGTCAAATTGGTTAAAAAGTTGTGACATAACTGAGGAACAAACATCTAAACATCTTCACAAACTTTCACATTTATAATATTAATGGGATTAATTCATAAATAGTTCATCCAATACATTCCCAGGTAACCACCTTGTAGTTACGAGCCCGATTTATGGCATTTTCCATCACTCTTGCCAGAACTTTCGGCAATAGGTTAACGCATTTATGAGGGATATTATCTTTGGGGTTTTCAAGAGTCTGAGGCATGTTGTTGTTGCTTGTTAACTCGTGACTTCAAAAAACCCTGCCAAGAACCCAAAAAAGTCTAGAATGGTTAAATAGGGCGATCTCGCTGGCTTTAGTACTACCTTTAGGTAGTACTGGTGACTTGTAAGTCACTAATTATGATTATTCCGCGTTTTTGGGGAGTATAGCGATTCATGTCTTATTTAAATTTAATTAAAATCAATACACGTCTTATTTTGTATATGTATATTTACCGCAATTTGGAAAAAATATAGCATCTTACGATAGGGTGATGACTTCTGTGCCACCCGTTATAATCAAAATTTAATATATTTAAGTATCTACACAAGTGTAACAAAGAAAGCTTATTTAATATTAATTCATAAAAATTCTATAACGTTTTTTACGTTGTTACATTTAATATCATTCAAGCCTTGAGAGCCCAAACAACCTAACTACTGTACATTTACAATGCCGAGTATTTAATTTAAAACGGATAAAATTTATTATTTTCATGGAACTAAAATAACTCCAAGTCTAAAAATAATTCCAAGATCACTCACTAGATTTATCTCCTTCTCCCACTTACGTAATTTCAATATTCTCGTCTTTGTGATCCAGATACAACTCCTTGAAACATTGTTTATAGAGGAGGATCTCTAAACAGAAGGGTTGCCGTTAAAGGAGACAAGCCACTTGATTGAAAGACACGGACACTCAGAAGAATAAGTCCTTATCTACAATACCTTGTAGAATATCTTATAGGTACTACTCGTAGATCTTGTTGACAGCCCGGCCTGGACTTTCAACTTTCAAGGGCTTAGGGAGCAATCCCTCGGGACTAGGTCAAGAACCGTTTCTATAAATTTCTACGACCATTGTCTGATTTTTGCCACTCTTTTTTATTGTACATAATGTTATTATGTGGATTTATTCGATCCGTGTTTACACATTTAAAGCATACTGAAACAAGTAAACTATAATCTGTTTTACACTCACGAAGAAGAGTTCTTGTCTATGGAACAAATAATTAAAAAAATATATTCTAAAGTAAAAACTGGATAATAAGACACTCCTCTCCTCTCTCCTCAAGCAAGTAACTTCTGAAACTAAGTACATGCTGAACGTATCATTAATTCTTTATGCTTTGCTGATAACTTTATCTTTGATTGAACTTTAAAAGTTTTATCGCCTACTCAAATTGCTATAGTTTTAAAGTTGTTTAAATACAAGAACAGATTCCAACAGCCATTATGACGACAATATATGCCAGTGACATACCGAGAACAGCGACTGAAAAACATTGTTCGCGAAGGGGCATTGTCTATTCAAAACTCGCCGACTCTAAGTGTCCTTTAAGTTCACACACATACGCTGCTTGTACTACTACATTTATCTCTTAAAATCTTGTTTAAAAATTGTTTGGAATATTTTAACGTCTGTTATGCTTTTGTTTTGTAGTACATACTTGCCACGAATATAAATGACAGTGGTACTTGTATAGTATCTTTTACCCATCTGCTAAGTAGGATTATGTTCATATCTAGTATCTTCCAAGCCGCTGAACGGATTTATAAGATATAATTAAGATATATTTTGATTCGTCTTGATAAACCTAGTGTCCTTAGATTAGTGAAATAAAAAAAAACAAATAGGCTGGCTATGAGATGCCATTGTTTGAAGTATCAAAAATAAAAATAAATCGATTAATGTAATATGGGTATCAAATTAAAGAGCTCATCATAAGGATTTTAATAAGGTATAATTATCATGGTAGCATTTTTGATAGCACGTGGGTTTTTTTTTTGATTATTTTTACACTAGTTTACTCAAGTTACTGATAACTTGTTACTGATACACGTTACTGATAGCCCTGAGGCTATGATAATAATATGATAGGGGATACCTTTCTAGGAATGTTAAAATATGATGTTTTATTATATTTGCTTAATCATGATTACCATACGCACCAAATGAACTACATAAATTATTTCAAAAATATTTTAAATTTTCTAAAATAATGGGCACTATATCGGTAAGATATGTAAACGATAGAAAGCATTTTACTTATTTATGTACAGCCTAATGCGCCATAAAATTTGATGTACATTAAAACGATACCATAGTAAAACTTGGTTAAAGACTGAATATTACTTACTTTAAACTGTTGGCTGACGGCCAGGCGGGCGGTGTGCCACCCACCGCTTAATGCATTTAACGATACTACCTTCTTAATAAAACAAGTACTAATACAGGTTATTACGTTTGATCAACCCAGTGGGAGTTAGAGAGAGTTAGATTTGGTCGTAGTCAGAGCAATAAGCGTGCTTAAAGATTTAACTTTGATACATAGGAATACTAAACTTATGTCATGATACTTTTATGTAAGTCAATATTTTTATCAATTTACATATATCATTAGTAATAAACTGTTACTTAAATTTAAAATTAAATTATGTAATTTTTTTGTAAAATTTTGATCAAATAGTTTCATATAGATAAGACCACTAATGGAGTTAACCCTTCCACTGTCCTTTACTTTGTTCATTTCAATCAGATCGTCACCTTTCTACCCTCTCGACCAGTCTTTCCCAAAGTGGGCGATAACGCCCCCTTGTGGGTGCTATAGGCCTAGAGGGGGGCTTATGTGATTTAAGAATTTTGAATAAAAGATACTCTTAATATTGTAAAGTTGCATTATTATTGCTCTCACTGGTAAGAAAATTCTCGTTTAGAATATAGATTTAATTAAACTCCAGGCGATACTTATATGTTATTGATGGTTTTAAGGTGAAAAAAATGGGGGGTGCTACAAAATAACTTATTTTTAACCGACTTCAAAAAAAGGAGGAGGTTCTCAATTCAACTGTATTTTTTTTATGTTTGTTACCTCAGAACTTTGGACTGGGTGAACCGATTTGGCTGATTCTTTTTTTAATCGAAAGCTGGTGCTTGTCGTGTGGTCCCACATTAATTTGAGCGAGATCTGACAATGGCATCCATGTCAAAATCATATAAGTCTTAAATTTGCATTAAGTATGTGCGCGATAAATGGACGAATAACTCAATATCGCGCCAACCGGTTTCGATGATTCTTTTTTTAATCAAAAGCTGGTGCTTGTCGTGTAGTCCCACATATCTGATAATGGCATCCATGTCAAAAGTACAATGTACTTCATTTGAAGTCGGTTAATTTTTTGTTAAAATGTTAGATTATCAAATAGGGCGTTAGACAAAATAATTTTGGGAACCTCTGCTCTAGACGCCCCACCTAGTCGGAAAACTCCAGGACTCGTTTACAATATCACTTAAAGTCCGGGCTAACCTTACTGTTATAGCAACGGGTTAATAAGTAGAATTATATCCCGTTAGGGGGCGACACTAGTACTTGCGAACAAACACATCTAATCCCCCTATAATAGCCAGCGCTTATCACGCGCTATTCACTCCAGAGTAGGTGTAATGAACACAAGAGCGACACGTGGGTAATATTCCGCAACACCATTCCATTACACGGAACATTAAGAATTTTATAAATGATTTTAGAACTAACTAACGAATGCAATGTATCTTATTTTTAAAATATAAAACAAATAAGGAATTCTCGGAAATATACACAATGACTTTAATGTAACTAAACACTGCCAAGTTGTGACATTAATTATTGTTGGTTGTGACATAAATTATGGTGTGTTTTAAAATAAGTAGATCATTATTTTATTAAGAGCATGGAAAACTTTGTGTTTTATTTATTGTTAACTAAAATATAAATAGTTTATTAAAGATAAAATTGAAAAATGGATTTCATGTTTTTTTTATTGGATAATGTGATTGATATTTAAGTATAATTATTTATTTCAAATTCAAAATAGTATTATAATTACCTAACTCGGTAATTCAAAGTTAGTAATAATATTAAAATAATCTAATTATGAAGTATAACAATTCATCATAATTCAAAAGATAATATTTTTAAATATAAATTACGAAATCTGAAAACAATAGCTGAATTAATACTTAGTTCGACAGGATATAAAATAGGCTAAGATCTGACTAGATACTGTGTTAGTATCACGATATTATACCTTCATAAATTGAGCTTTTTCTAGCTGTCCTACACTCTCACCTATTATACATGAGTACGTCCGGTTTCCACAGCTTGTTCGGTGTTATTCGAAGGTCCTTCACGCCGCCATATTCGCTGTCGTTCCACCTGAGGTTGTAGTCGTTCCATTCCTGTTACACCCATATAAATTATTGTATGAGTAAAAGAGACAAATATCGCGGTTGTTCTGATGTATCACACATAAAAAAGTTCCGCATAGTTTTTATCGCAACATCGGTTATACGGTGCTGATACTTCAGAACAAAGATTAAAATATATTTTTATAAAAAATAAGCAGTGAAGTTTGTAAGCATTTTTGAAACAAAGCATACGTGTTTCATATAAGCGAACACTTATACAACTTCAAAAGCTCACGCCACCGCTGCGCTACTAACTTATGTTTCACTAAATATTCGTTCCACATCCCTGTACTATCTCAAAACTAGCAACACAAAAGTTTGAAACAAGATAAAAACTACGCATATAAGTTTCAAAATTGCTTCCAAACAATCAGCACGCACCGTACCGACTACAATGAGATTTGAAATGTGCCCGCAGACAATAACCGACCGTGGGACCGTTAGATAGCATTGAACCAACTCCCGAGCCCTCCAAACTTCGACCCTCAGCTAATATTACAAAAGTTAGTGTAAGTATAATAGCAATGTCTCAGGAATACAGTAGTTTGTAACTGTTGTAGTTTGGAGGGTATTAAAATTAATGCAATTTATTTTTGAATCCTCCTTTGATTAAATAATAACAATGTAATCATTCGAACATTCGAATTCGTACTTCCTTTTATGGGAAATCTCATTATGAGTTTTTTTCAGTTTAATCAATCCTCTGAATAATTAATGCATCTGTCTTTTGATTCAAAAGTGCCCATTTGATTTAACTTGTTGGATATTCTAGTAGGACAAGATAATTTTTTTGCTTGTGACAATTATTTATAATCACGTTTCATTATTTACAATTTACAATATTTTTAGGGTCGGCGAAGCGCAGCCCAGAGCATTTTTCACTGTCAAACTATTATCGACATTGTTCTCATTGAAATAATACCCAAAATCAATGAACACAACAATTAATTCCTGAAGAGCATTGAAGCGACTACATGCGAAAATAAGCGCACAAAAATGCGTTCCATCGCCGGTCTACACGATATCATGACTACCAAATTTTGTCTACCCAAAATCTTCTTTTTCTTCTTTTCTCCATAATTCTTCTCTTTTTTAATTCTTTTTTTCCTCTTCTGAAAGTAATGTAACCAACAGCACGTCTCAATCCATCATTTTATTCTCTAATGTACGTTTGGTACGTTTCTCTAATGAATGTTTGTTTCTCTACACGTTTGGAATTTGGACCCGAAAAATTGCATAACGAATGACGACGTCCTGTCGTCTTTGCGCCGTCTAGCGCATACTCGCGCATCCTCGCATTTAAAAATTCTCTCGGATAAAAATTCGTCTAATGTGTCACGCGTTTAGAAAACTACGCGGGCATGCTCTACGCTTCACTCCGCCATAATATGTGCGCCGGCCCTTAAACCTCTTAACAATTTCACTAAAAATGATTAATGAAAACTGAATGAACTAAAAATTACCTTATCCTACTAGAATATCCATAACTTCATTCAAATAAACAATATAAATTCTATTTTTCTACATAAATCAATATAATTTCTATTTTTTTAATGTTCGGACAAATTATATTAAGGGGATTACCTCGCTCAAATCCCAAAAACACTGTAAGTTTGAAGAAGGTTGCAGACGAATCCTTTTGTGCATTTTCCATATAAAAAATATATGATATACTGAAGGTCATCACAATGATATTGTATTGTTTAAAATTTTAATAACCTCTCCCAAATATTGGGAAAAAATTTTGTTAAATAGGTCATTGCAGTCGGTTCGGTGAATCATACTTTTTAAAAAAGATTGTGATGTTTCTGTCATAATAAATGCTAAAAGTGAAATAATGATAAAATTGTGAACTTAAAAATTATTATGAAAACGAAAGAACATGTTTTAAATAATAACACGCTTGCGGCCCAGATAAATGCTATTTTAGGAATCGAACCTAAACTTCAACTATTTTAAATTTCAAATATATAAAATGTACCACACTACCACATGTAGAAATAATATATACAAGTTATAAGACACAAATTGATACTTAATAGATAAATAGTGAGAAATAGTAATATTATACAAAAATATACACACATAAAATAAAAACAGACACAACACAAGTGCGGGACGATACAGAAGCTTCTAAGCATGCTTTGATAATCATGCAGTACAAGACATTTAGATAGAAGTACACAGAAATATAGGTATACAGATTATACACGCAGGCACACAACACGTCTACCGGGGTACATTTAGACCGTTCCTCAAGTTTTTTCATATATCACAGGGTTTTCTGGGACTACATTTTGGACTTGGACTAAGCTGCCATATTGGTAAATGCTAGGGTTAACATTATTTAATGGCTTATTTTGCACACTTTTTTGTTGAATTATAATTAATTTAAGTATGAAAATACGTGAGCTTGATATTAAATTTTATCGACAGTGATTTATTACGATATAATCTAATGCAGGATACCTAATATTAAAACTAAGTTTTTTAATCCAACATCAAAAGTATGCTCAAATAAGCATTGCAAAGTTTAAAATTCCTTGTTTTTAAAGTCTTATCATTATTTCAAAATTTAAAATAAATCAAAAAAACTTAAAGAATCTACTGGCATCAAAATAAAAATAAAATAATAGGTGAATTTATTTCATTTACTATTAAAAAGTGTATGTTGTATTATCGACATGATTTCGATGTTAGAATCTTCAATTTCAAACTACACTAAAAACAAGTATAAGAAAAATTTCTCTGTCAACGTTACATTCATACCATGGTGGCCATAACTCGAGTCCCAACAAATGGTGATAGCATTCCATTGGCCATGCAAATTGTTACTGATAGTACTACAATTCAACAAATTTAAATTGTAGCAAACAAAAGTAAAATAATAAAAACGCGCGGATTGTGCATAATTATTTTACAGTGAAAATACGACCGAAGCAAGATTTAATCTCTTGCTTCATATTTCCGTATAATTTTGACATTTGACACATGTTTGATAAGATTTAACAGTTCCGTTACAGACGATGATTAACGATGCGTTTACCAATTTTGATCACTGTACCATTTATGTGAATGTTTTTAACTTCTCTGACCTTTTACATCAACGATTAGGTATTCTGTTAATGCATTGCGGTTTACACGGCAGTTCAATGTTCATGTTTGATTAATCAAAGTCATGTCAACCGATTTTCGTGATCGAGTTACATGATCGAGTCATGCTTATATCAAAAGAATAACAATGATCCTTATTTTAAATGAATTCATTGTTATTTCATTATTCTGGGAAGTACGGAGTTTACGTGGAAATCGTCTTTACAAATCCTGTATCCTTCGTTGCTTTGCTTCCACTAAATTCAACTGTACTAATTTCAGAAATTCTTTTCGAGTGGTCATTTGTTATTCTTTCGCTTTTAAAATTACTCCGCCGGTGCACCGAGATCTTTCTGTACTGAAGTTGAATTTTATATGTAAAATTCTTTTGGTGCAGACAACTGTTGGAATATTCAATGGTTACTTACCTGCGCTCAGAAGTTAAGTAACGTTATTTCACTGTACCGTTTGTTACCGGAACACAAGTCGAACAAAGAACCAAGATGCTATAACGCATGACAGATCACATGATGGGATGCATGAGAGGTGCTACCGCTAGACTACTTGTATGAGCTGGAAGTCAGCGCAATCACAAGGTATTTAGGAAAAATCCACTAAACAATCTCAATACAGATATAAAAATACCAAAACTGCCGCATACTCCACAATGCAATGCAATTTTCAATACACAGAGTAGAAAAAAACGAAAGATAGAGAAACATAAAACAAGTTCGGAAACGATAAAACAAAACAACAAGAAAGTAAAGTAAAAAGTGTAAAACTTAACGTTAGAAATTTTATCAAGTTGTAATTTAGATTCATTTTTTTAATCACACTTACCAATGACAGCCATATATTGGTTATAAGTAGTTGATTCTTCTCGTCCTATTTGGTTAGACGATGTCAACATAAACAGAGAGAAAGGACGCAGTCAGTATAATGTTCTAGCAGTGTTCGACAGTGGAGACACGATACAGAGGGGCCGGGCGCGCGCGTGGTGCCTCATGCGTCGAGCGGCACGCGCAGCGCCCACACACAATCTAATATTTATTAGGCGGTATGACGTGTACGACAATACGAGTATAACACTGATTCTCCATGCGACACTCCTGCCGCGATAGCGGCGCCCTCTAGCCGCGCCCGCCTCCTGTAACCTTAACCTCCAAGTGCTCGGTGGAAAGCCTAAATTGGTAATTCGGAATTTAAATCGATGTGCTTCAAATTTACTGTGCTTGAAGGTGTCAAAGTTTAAAAGAATTTAACTGATAGCTTGAAGATAAGCCGTACCGGCAGGAACAAGGGCGGGACGGTGAAGGCGCCAAGCCCGGCCTACAACTTACCAAGTTGAGCCAGACGTTCGTAGTCAGGATTTGATTTTTTTCATCCTTATTTCGTAAAAAACGCACGGCGTCGCAAGAAAGGATAGAAAAAACACAATGAACATCAAATCAGTTCGTTCGACATGGTTCTTCTGAGATGATTCTATTTCTATTGGACGACACATTTTACAGATAAACTTACATAGGAATATTTACTAAACATAACCTTACCTTCGTACGTTGCTTAAACTATGATGTTAGGAAGTTTAAAATTAAGTAACCGAGGACTAATATTTAATTATTTATAATGGAGATAACTTAACATCGGAGCTGTGCCTTTGACTCGCATTTCATAAAGAATAATATTAACAACATCTGAGCTGCGAAGACAAATTGCAAAAGTATCAAGTGGCTACTGTCGACAGCAATAAATATAAAATTGCTACTTTAATATCAGTGGGGCTCTGAGCACGCAATAACCACGTTCATTCCAAACTTGCAAAAGCAATTAAAACAAGGATTGAAGGAAAAATGAGTATTTTCCGATCCCGATTTTTTAACTCCTTGCGATAAAGTTATTGTCATCATCGTAAATCAGTTATCTGGGACCGGCTTCCTCGTACAGTTGTTTTATTATTTCACTTTAATATCTGAAGCATCAGCGGCTGTACTGTGTGTCATTACGAATACGATAATTATTATGACGATGTGATGTTATTAAAACTTAGCATTCCCATAAAAAATATCTACGAGTACCTTAATAATATATTTTTTTAAACATGAGAAAAATGCGATTTAGAACTGCTCACCGTATAAGTCTGTTAAGCCTAACAGTTATTTGTACCGCAATGTTTATCATGGTCGATGAAGATCTTATTATGATTTTAATTTTGTTAAAAACTTCAGTAATTATACTGACGCCGCACCTAATATACTCAAAAATGTTCAGAACGAGCTCATATCATCTGTTTCACTTTTCGCCTTCTAATTAAGCTCTATCTCACTCTTTTTGTGGCATAGTTCGTTTCCTTCACCGCATACCCAGTTTTCCGGCATTTCCGGCCTTATTATGTTTCTCTTGTAACATTTTATACACGGCATCATAATTAGGTTTTATAGATATTAAGACTATCACTGTAGCTAGGTAGTTCTCAGATATTATAAATTCTTTAATATGGTTAAATATTATGGTTACTTAAAAATTAAAGACGGTCTGTATAATGGCATTTTCAATCACAATATAATAGTAACTTCTGGACGCTGGTAAGTATTATCTGACGTCTTAGAACGGCATAATTTATCTAATACTTGGTTTTCATTAACTTCCGTGTTTATGATTTCATACACACATGTGTTTATATTACATTTGTAATGGACGGTATACGTATTGACGTGCGAACCTTCTGCGAATATTAGGCTTCGGATATTCTTAATTCTGACTAACCATCAAGTGGGCATTTGTTGTTTTGTTCGATTCGTTCAAGTGAATTTGGCATTAAAGCAATGAGTCAAATTGTTCCTTCCTTTGGGTAACCAGTTTTCACACGAACTGGGGATCAGAAGCCCGGAACGACATTACAAGCCTCAAGTAAAACTGACATTACTTGCTCCGATCACCGAGAAATATAATTTACGTAGAAAATCGTTATGTATCGGCCCTTAACAATACCGATAGCCGAATATGCGTTGTTTTAGTCTTTGTCTCACTCGCACACAATGTTTTTGAACAAGAGCAAATGAGATCTCTTTACTTTATACGCTCGCAAAAATATTATGAGAATAGGAGTAATAAATAATATTACTCCGTAAAGGTAGACGTTTTTATAACTTTATCAAAGAGAAGAGGACATTTTTGGCATTACCGCTGTATTATTTTATATTGGATGAGCAAAATAATACATTGGAAAACTTTGGATAAGTTTATACCTGCTAGAAATCTACTGATAATACACACTATGACCCATAAATATCCCTTCATACATATTAAAATAATACCTATTAAGTTATTTATGAGTAGTATTCAGTAGGTTCCTTTCCAAAAACTAGAAAGGTATCTTTTGATAATCTTGTTGAAATCTTTATCTCTTCATCATGTTCCATCTAGCGGTCGAGCCATACTTTTATGTACAATAAATAGCCGACAACAGACCTCAGTAACACTGAAGACATCACAGATGTTTTACCAGGGAAGCAGAAAAGAAAGAACTGGCTCTATAGCCCCCAGGAGGTACACAATCGCTTGGTGGTTGACTCTAGCAAGATTTACAGTTTCATACTGGAAATTAAGAACATTAAAAAGAATCCGTTACTTTGTTTTATTTAACCGTGTTAGATGGGAAATACAAAGCGTTTACTCTGTACATGTTATTTCTAATGGCCATTATTTAATACTTCACTGTACATGACCGCGGCTCGCCTCTCCCACTTAACGCGACACCGACAGTCGACATCCCTTGGCGAGTAGGGTTACCATCTCAAAATTTTAATAGTCCACTTTGTTGGATTAAAAAAATGGGACATTTCCAAAGCCTGGGCATTTTTGTTATTGGAACGAAGTTCCTTATCGCGCGTTATGAAAGGGGGCTAGACGGAAAATTTTGTTACGAAAATTTGCCACGATACTTTTTGAAGTGATTCAGAGAGTTTAACAGAGATGGCGCTGTACAACTTTCTGAATCACGCTCGCGTAAAATACTTAAATCGAAAGGAACTTCGTTCCATCCATGTTATTTTTTTATATTTTTTATATGAATTAGAAGATAATAAATGTATTTTGAGATTAGTAATGTGTATAAAATGTAACAACAAGATAAATCTTATCGAATACTTAATTATTTTTAAGGTCTTTATAATACTCGGATAAATCAAAAAGCCTTTCGATTTCAAAAGCTAAATAGAAGGTAACAGGTACCCTGTCCAATAAATCAGATATGATACATCGGAAATTTTTTGCCCTAATTTTTATACGTTCATGAATCACATTTATAATTAAAGTTAGAGACAAGTTTACTGGCTATTTTTTGTGGACATGGTGAGATAAATGCGATTTTTAATATGGGGGCCTGTGGAATACATTGTGTAAATAAGAAAATTTTTAAAAAGTATACTGATTTATCTTTAATTTTTTGGAAATAATTTTGCATCAAGTTTATAAGTAGTATATTTATTTAAAGGAAATAAGTGTGTATTTCTTAATCAGCATTTATTTTTATCACAATTACTTTACAAAAACAATGATCTTTTATTCTCATGTTTTCGTGCAATCACAGAGTAAAGAAAAACAAATAATGGTATGTGGTCATGAACGTAGTGCATATATAAGTTAGACAGTACGTCCGAAGTATCATAAAAGATTCATATCATATAATAAAAACTGCATCAACATGCTCAAGCTGTGATTCATAATATACTTTTACTTTTTTGGACCATTTACATGTAACAACCTCGAAAATGTATGACTTACCCTGTAAAAATACAAATATTATAATAATTGAATAAATCAACTAAAAAAAATCACGGGATGTTAACATGTCAAAAATTAATTTTCTATGGGAACAGGGAGTCCGGACATATCCTTATACCGGGATAGTTCAGTTGACAACCCTATTTCCGAGGGATCTTCGACTATGTCTATAGACTGTTACATCTGTATACATTTGTCGCAGTTTCTGTTTTGTACAAAGAATTTCAATATCAAGTAGGTACTGACAGGCAAGGTAATATTATTATATTATTTTGTTGTATCGCTTCGTACTGTCGAGGATATTCATATAAGCTGATGTTACACAATTTTCCTATTAATGTGAGAGTTTATTAAAGACAGCGCTCTGTTTATGTTATATGTTTATGCTGTGATTAATATTTGTGAGCGCAATTTGAGCCAATAATTTATGGGACTTGACGTGATCAATGTTTTAGTTTTTGTTTCGCAGCAATTTGAACCAATAATTTTTGTGACTTGACGTGATCAACATTTTAGTGTTTATTTCGCAGCATTTTGAGCCAATAATTTATGTGACTTGATGTAATCAATATTTTAGTTTTTATTTCGCAGCAATTTGAGCCAATAATTTATGTTACTTGATGTGATCAATATTTTAGTGTTTTTTCGCAGCAATTTGAGCCAATAATTTATGTGACTTGACGTGATCAATATTTTAGTGTTTTTTCGCAGCAATTTGAGCCAATAATTTATGTGACTTAACGTGATCAATATTTTAGTGTTTATTTAGCAGCAATTTGAGCCAATAATTTATGTGACTTAACGTGATCAATATTTTAGTGTTTTTTCGCAACAATTTGAGCCAATAATTCATGTTACTTGACGTGATCAATATTTTAGTGTTTTTTCACAGCAATTTGAGCCAATAATTTATGTTACTTGACGTGATCAATATTTTAGTGTTTATTTCGCAGCAATTTGAGACAATAATGTATGTGACTTGACGTGATCAATATTTTAGTGTTTTTTCGCAACAATTTGAGCCAATAATTCATGTTACTTGACGTGATCAATATTTTAGTGTTTTTTCACAGCAATTTGAGCCAATAATTTATGTTACTTGACGTGATCAATTTAGTGTTTATTTCGCAGCAATTTGAGACAATAATGTATGTGACTTGACGTGATCAATGTTTCAGTGTTTATTTCGCAGAAATCTGAGACAATAATGTAGGTGACTTAGTAATGTTTTACTGTTTATTTCGCAGCATCTGTTTTATTTTCCAAGACAAAAATTAATGCGTGTGATAGAAATTTGTAACACATATTGTTTTACAAACAAGGTTGACCTGATGAAAAAATGAAAAGCATTCTTTAAAAGCAATCAAAGCTTGCTTGTCTATTTATTGAAGGATTGTAAATATTGTTACTCCATTTTATACAAATTATACATAGTTCATTATTTTTATTCCATTTTATTAAAATTATATATAGGTCATTATTATAAAAGCAACCGAAGGAGGCACAACGTTCGATACTTCACACTATCTTCCAAGAGCGTTCGAGTGCCGCCCACAGCGTTGCAACATTCGCTGCCATCTTTTTCGCCTTATTTCATTTTAACATAGAATTTGAGCCTCCTATCACAAAAGAGAATGAACATAAAATTATTTAGAAGATGAATAAAATTACTTTTTATCTACATAGTTATTACACGTAACATTGATTGAATACTTGTAACATGAATAACTGATTTATTAGAATATTTGGCCGTATTCGGGAGGCCTAGAATACTGACTTCATTCCGTAATCCCATTTTGGTAAACCAGCATGTAAGAGCCAACAGAAGTCGGCCACCAGTACTCAATGTTGTTTTTAACTATTGTTTAATATTATCACTGTTATTATCTACTATATTTCCTAATTAATAAAAAAACATTTAAAATTTGCATCATTTAAAATTTAATTATATACGCAATAGTAAAACAAAATTACGTTACTGAAAATAGTAATTATAACCTCGAAAATAGTTTGCTTTGACACGAGTACTAACGTGTGTTTAAAACACATTTATTTAAGCGTCATTACATTTATTTGAGTGTCAGCGTACAAAATGAAAACGTGTCCAGACGAATGTCCAAAACTTCAATTGCGAAATTGAGTTTCAGCAGAATAACCTGGAATTCACATTGTTCGCGTACCCGGTTCCCGCTCCCCGCGATCCTAGCAAGGTTGTTAGCGCTTGTTGGGAGAACTCGTTTCCTCGCCACAAAACATGGTTGCTTTTCACTTTTTAATTCGTTACTTGGTTTTCACTAAAAACCTGGTACTAGTGCTAGCCAGAGCTCGAATGGGATTTATAAAATCCTTTTCCCCGGAAAAAGGTGCAAAATAGACTAAAATGAGCAAATCTTTTTGTCTACTACACTTGCTGAGGACGATTTAAGCTATATAAGAGTATAACGTCTGTTTATTGAACCCGGAGCTTTCTCACTTTAATTCTAAAGTGCTCACTCTTTATTAAAGCTCTTCATTCCACAAGGTTTAAGTTTAAATACTGCGTAATATGTTAGTGAGTGAGGATCGTTTTAATAAATTAATTAGATAATTTAGCAATACTGTCTGTCTGTACGTTTGTTTGTCTATCCGGGAATCACATAAATACTCTGGAGAATTTACCTATGTGGAATTAAAATTTTTCAAAAACCGCTTTATCCGATACGGACCCAGGGCGGATGCTAATAATAATTCTCACAATGTTATTTAATTCAAAAGAATACTGAGTAGTATCCTAATTGAAATGCAGGTATAATACACGTACTAGTAAGTTCATTTTGTGAACTAAATAATATCAGAATGTTGGGGGATGTTTTCCAACCCGCGAGACTGCTCACTCGGGACGTGAGTTTAGTGATATAATTTTGCTTATTTTGCTTATTTAACAGAACTTCGAATATATTTTTTTCTTTTTGTTTCATCCAGGTTTGGGCTAATATAAGCCTCGGTCGAAGTACCTATGTAACTGAGGTATAAGTAAGATTTATCTAAAGAATTATAGAGAAACGATTGCAGATGTGCCCTATTGAGTTGAGAATATGATAAGGGATTATGTCGAGTGCAGATTATAGCAACTTCCTACCGCTCTACCCGTTTCTAAATAAGGTAAAACATTGAAAAAACATGGCAAACGCGGACAGTTAAAACGTTCTTTGTTTTACTAAATATCATATTTATAATATGTATAATATGGCGCTGCTTAATTGCTTCGAAAGGTCTCGGTTGGAACTTTTTTCTGTATTTTATCATGTTTTATTGTCCTCTTTGAATCGAAACATGTGAACTGGGCTTAAGAAAGCTTCATTCCGCAGAGACCGCCAGCCGAAACGATAGTATTAGGTTTTTGCGGGAACGTAATCTCGACTTTTCTACACTACACTACACACGTAATACATGTAATACATTGATGTGTAAAGAAATTGAACGTAAACTAGGATTCTGTGTAAAGTTAACTTTTGCATGGAATTAATGCAAATTGGCCCGATTGATGATCGAGGATATTTTAATAAAGACTAGATAAATGTTAAATCTAATCAGATTTAACATTAACACACAAATATGCACACATAAATATTATACCTTTACGCAGGCATACACAAATATCATAATTACGTCCACTTAGTAACAGAATAGATTATAGTTTCATCAAAGTTTCATCAATACGGACTACGAGATAATTTCGTTTAGGAAGAAAAACAAATATTTTTATGAACACAAACTTCAAAGCATTGCTGATTAAACGTATACCACGTTAAATTAAAAATAAACTGATAAATATTTAATTAGCAGTGGCAGTACGCTGTCAAAGAAGTATTCATTAAAGCAGATAATAAGAAGAGCTATTATGTTAATTTAAAGTAGCTTATTCATTAATTAATAATTGATTTTGCGAAACCTATTAATTACTAATAATTATTATCATCAGTCAAATCATTTGTAAAATTCATTAAATTATGAATTTGTACTAGTGTGTGTATGTGTGTGTGTGTGTGTAATTCAATAGATGTTTTTATTAACCATTTTGAAAGTAATAAGTAATTTCAAGTTACAGTCGTTCAAAATGAATAATTAATTTAATCTCCGTTTTTGTGCAAAACACCCAGAGGTCGCTGTATCGCTCTATAAATGTCCGTCACTCGAGTCCGTAATCTCCCCAGAGATTAGCAAAATGAATAGCTTAGGCGACACTAGGACGCTCGAATGCTTATTTTTCTCTTATGTAAACTTTATCAAGCAGTATTATTTAGTAATGAAAGTGTTGAAAACCATTGTTTCAAATAATGTATTATAATTTTAAACCGATATAATCCTAAATATTTAGCATGTCATTTTTATTCAACTGATGTCCCTGACCGCTTCAGGTGGATTGACAGCTCGTTTATCGGTAATTTTTAAAAGACATCACAGACATTCACATAACGAGAGCAAATATCTATCACAAAAATATCGCACCTTCAGTTAAAAAAAGGCATAAGATGAAAATTATAATTTTACACGAGAGCAAAAAACGATTAAACTATCAGTAAGTAGTCAAAGGTGTTTACATTACGATTTCTTGCAGAAAACCGTCAAGATTAATGATATAAATTTAAAAAAAAATCAGTATATGCAGCTTTTGTCCCTCTTTCCAATCATATTAATAACTAAATTTCAACTTAATACGACTTATGCTTTTTTTCCACTGAGGGTGCGATATCTGCCCTAGCTGGGGATTTAACCTTGCTTGACAGTCACAACCACTAACAGGGTTTAGCATAATTAAGCTTCTCAAGATGAGATCTATAAACCCTGGTTATGGCCTAGCTTTACTCAGAATAAAATTATCCGAACAAAAATAATGGCTCTGAATCGACCTTAATGTTAGCCGTTTTAGATGACTTTTTAATTTTTTCTTATCAAACATACGAAAAAATATTACAAAATGTATAGAACATTGATATATACCTAAGATACATTGATTAACGATAGATTTTTATTATTTTTTTACGGAAATAGCCGGCAAACGAGCTGACGATCCACCTGATGGTAAGTGGCTATCGTCACCCAAGGACATCAGCAAGACCAAAGGCATCACTGATGCGTTACCGGCTAAGAAAAAGAGAAAAAAAAGAAAAAAAGAACTGGCTCTCAAGCCCCCAGCAGGAATACGACGAGTCGTTTGGCGGCTGACTCATGCTCAAGGGATATTCTAAGGATATATATGATTTTTTAATTTTGTCGTATTACCAAAGTGTCAGTCAACTGGTACATTTGACTGTTGTCTGAGAAAAGTCCAAGTAAGTGCGCTTTACAGATCTCACTCTCAGTCGCTAGCTACCACAATAAACACATAAACACAATAAAGTATTATAAACAAACGCTGTTTATAATACTTTAAAGGCCTATCGAAAACTGCATCATTCACAGTCCCCGTACTCTTTGACATCGTACCACAGAATACTTAATATAATACCTGTTGGTCGCACCAGGGCTCGTGTTCCGCTCCACACTTGACTGCTTTATGTGATGTTATTGAGGCACGTGACAAACACCCTTATATTTTACGGCGACTTTGTTGTTGTTTACAACTGAAAATCGGTTATTCTGCCAGTTTTATAGCTTTTATTGTAATCGATAGTAACTTTTCAACTGTTATTTTATTTATTTCTTCAGATTCTAGGACACAAGGACTTTGTTTACAAGGAGTCACACTTTGAATATACATATATATTATATGTATGTGACTGATTGACATGGCCATGTTTTAAAGAAATGACATACATTCACTACCATAGGCACCTACGTCTTTGACAAAGAAGTATCATTTTGAATTGCATAGACTTGTCATTTTTTAAATTCACTTTTAAATTACGTCACTAGTACCTTCACCGTTAACTTTAGTCGTAATATATTAAGACTTTTATAATTAAATCTTACCAAGTTCTCGTTCAACTGCGAAATAAGTATGAACTCTGCGAAGTAAGAACGAACTGACTGGTCTTTTGTTTAAACAATAATTAGTTGTAGCAGTTACTTTTAGTTTGCGATAGAAATCTTTCTCAATAACGTTTCTTTGTAGAAAATATTGTAAACCTACCTAAGGTAATTGTATGTACCAAGAAAAGCATAATATTCAATAACGAAACGAAAAAACTTTATTGAATACATTTTTTTTTGTTTACAAAAACCTGAATATTTTACATATAAAAAAGGATTTTGAAAATTGGTAGTCTCTTATTTACTACTAGCTGTTGCCCGCAGTTTTGCATACGGAAATTATGTTTTTACTTATTCACTTTTATCCTGTTTTCCCGGAAAACCTTCTAATTTTCCGGGATGAAAATTTGTCTATAATATGACCCAGGGTATCAGTAACAACTTTACCAATTTTCATCGAAATCCGTTGAAGGGTTTTTATGTGATGCCCGGACAGACAAACAGATAGACAGACACTTTGAATTTTATTATAGTTGTCTATGCATATAACATTTTAATGGCAGCAACACTTAAGCGCGGGCAACACCAACGCGTGGGCGACCAATCGGAAGACAGAAAAATCAAACCGTCATTCGTTACTATTCGTTCAGTGCATTCGTCGTAAAAACTTTCCACTGTATGTTATTCGCTTCATATTTTGTAAATTCGAAATCGTAATTACAAGTATCATCAAGAAATCCAGTATTTTTCTTCATCAAAACCAGCGAAAACACACACATCACAAACATTTGGACCTTCAGCGCCGGAGCAAATACGAAGAATCGTCGCTGCATAAATAAATTGGATGTTCGACCAGGAGCCAGCACAAGTCAGGTCAGGCCAATCATTCCTTCTTTACCTTTCCTTACCTTAATTATATCCCGCGAGTGCTTAATTTGTGTCAATAGTGTCTTAAATACTTACGTGAATTATCATTTACGCGCCGCGAACATCGCAGGTGTCCGCACGTAATCTACCTACATTTCAACAGTAATACAAATTCTTGCCGTTGCCTTCCATAAAACCGTTCGAATATGACTAAAAAGAGACAGTCTATAACAGATTTTGCTTATACCGATGAGGATATCGTTAAAGATTTAAATAAAAGACGGGGAATTATTCGGGGTAAATTCACGTTATTCAGTAAATATGTCGAATCTATCGATAACGGTTCCGTAACCGAAGTATTGCGAACGGAATTACAAACGCGCCTACAAAAGGCGGAGACGTTGTTACAACAATTTTCTGAAATCCAGGATGACATTGACTTCAAAGTTCCGGATAGTCAAATAGAGAAAGAACTAGTGGAGAGAGAAACCTTCGAAAACCAGTATTATGCATGTGTAGCTAAAGCTAAATGCATCCTTAACGTAAAGGACGGTCAAAGTCAAACACAAAATTCTAATAAAAATTCTGGAGCAGTCAAATTACCTACCATTTCATTACCTTCCTTTGACGGTTCATACGATCATTGGCTTGAATTTCGTGACACTTATTTATCCCTAATTCATAATTCGAAGGAAATAGATAATGTGCAAAAATTTCATTATTTACGTTCTTCTCTCACTGGTAACGCATTAATGGTCATTAAGTCATTAGAGTTTTCATCCGAGAATTATACTATTGCCTGGGATTTATTAGAGAATAGATTTAATAATAACCGTTTGCTTGTACAAAATCACGTGAAAGCATTGTTTACTACAGCGTCGGTAAATAAAGAATCGCCAGTTCAAATCCGTAAATTAATTGATACTGTCTTGAAAAATATGCGAGCACTAAAAACCCTAGGAGAACCAACCGAGGCCTGGGACACTTTAATCATTTATTTAATTACTTCGAAATTAGATTCGGCTACCGAACGAGAATGGGAAAATTATAAAGGCACGGTTATTGATACGCAAAATAATGGTTCTGTACGATTGACTCTTAACGATTTATTTAAATTTCTTAAAAATAGGGCCGACGTACTAGAAACAATTCATATGTCGCATAGTAAACAAACACCTGAAATAAATAATTTTAAAAAGGTAGGGAATCCACAACATCACAAAACAAACAGTTTTATATCTACTCAACATAAACAATCGAACGCGCCTAATTCTAAACGTCAACTTAATTGCCCCAAGTGTAACTCAAATCATCCACTATATGCATGCAACTCGTTTTTAAATTTATCACTCAAAGACAAATTAAAATTCGTTAATGAGAAGGGGCTATGTCAAAATTGTTTACGCGCAGGTCACACTGTATCTGACTGCTGGTTCGGTCCATGCAAGTCTTGTAGTTCGAAGCACAATACCTTACTACATAATGACGACGCTTCAAACACCTTCACATCATCAGCTGTGCATGACTCGCAAGTAGCGAAGCATGACGCGATTCACACCACGACCCTACACTCCGCAACTCACAACTCATATTCGCCTCAGACGGAGATTAGCAGTAGGTCTCATTCATTATTAGAGACTGTATTGTTGTCGACAGCGTTAGTGGAGGTCGCGGACAAGCATAACAATTATCATACTACACGCGCCTTAATAGATAACGGTAGTCAGCACTGTTTCATTACTGCTTCATTATGCAAAAAACTAAACATACCATTAATACAGTCCACTGTTCACGTCACGGGAGTAGGTAATTCCGTGACTCATTCGTCACAGGCATGCGAGATAAGTTTAAGGTCTAAAACCACAAGTTATAATACGCGCTTAAAATGTTTGGTTTTACCTCAAATTACAGCTCAATTGCCATCTTTATGTACGGAATCGATTGTTGACATTCCTCATAATATACAACTTGCGGATCCCAATTTTTATTCACCATCAAAAATCGAATTATTAATCGGGGCAGATAAATTTTGGGAGTTGTTAAACGACGGGTTAATTCGCTTAAGTTGTGGCCCGTACTTACAAAACACTAAGTTAGGGTGGATCATATCCGGTACAGTGACCACTAACAAACACTCGCGCATTAATCGGGTTCAATGCAATTATTCACAATCACTAGATATTCAACTTAGAAAATTCTGGGAGTTGGAAGAAATCCTTCCGCAGAATAATCTATCTAAAACCGAAGCGTTATGCGAAAATTCTTATAAACAAACTACATATCGTGATAATACGGGTCGTTTTTGCGTGCGCATTCCATTAGTGGAGCCGAACGCGAGCGACACATTGGGTGACTCATACGCACTCGCACATAGTAGGTTTATAGCACTGGAACGTAAGTTTGAGCGATGCACACCTGAATAAAAAAGTTATATTCAGATTTTATGAAAGAGTATTTAAGTATGGGTCACATGAGTCGTGTTAATAAAATTATCCAACACCAAATTATTTTTTACCTCACCATGGTGTTATGCGGGAGGATAGCACTACAACTAAGCTACGAGTTGTGTTCGACGGAAGCGCGAAAACAACTTCGGGTAAGTCGCTTAACGACATTCAATTAATCGGTCCTAGTTTACATAATGATATTTTTTCTATATTGTTACGGTTTCGACAATTCAAATACGTCGCATGCGCAGATGTCGAGAAGATGTACCGGCAAATTAACATTCATCCCGAACAAAGGCACCTACAACTTATTCTTTGGCGAGAAAATAAATCGGATGAGCTCGGTGTGTATCAGTTGAATACGGTGACGTATGGCACGGCTTCCGCGCCATATCTAAGCATCCGATGCCTCAAGCAGCTCGCGTCCGAGTGCAATGATGACGTCATCGCTCGCGTTATAAACGAGGATTTTTTCGTAGACGATTTAATTACGGGACACGATGATAAAAATGCTTTATTGAACATTTGCAACAAGGTCAAGGACGTATTAAAGTCAGGTTGCTTTCCGTTACGTAAGTGGATGTTCAACTCGCAAGATAGTGTTAACGATCAAGCAAAGGAATTATCATTGGGCGATGATTGTTTAACAAAAACATTAGGATTAGGCTGGTTTCCATCTGCGGATCTATTACATTTCACTACAAGGATTGATCAAACCGTAACTCATATTACTAAACGCGTTATATTATCCGTTATTTCACAAATCTTTGACCCATTGGGATTATTAGGACCTTCGGTTGTACTCGCTAAAATAATATTACAAAAATTGTGGGAATGTAAATTGTCCTGGGACGACCCAGTACCGGATCGAATCGTTATAATTTGGCAAAAATTCTTAACCACGCTTCAATGTTTAAAGAATATTCGAATCCCTCGTCATGTTATGGGACCTCACACTCGTTATACAGACCTACATATATTTACGGATGCATCACAAGATGCATACGGGGCGTGCGCCTACATACGTACCTACGACGACAACTCGCCGGTGACCGTCAGACTGCTTTGCGCTAAGAGCAAGGTGGCACCCCTGAAACCCGTTACGATGCCGCGACTAGAGCTGTGTGGAGCATTAGTCGGCGCGAAACTTTATGAAAAAATTACAAAGTCATTTCGATTAACTTTTAATAATATTTATTTGTGGTCTGACTCCACCATAGCTATTAGTTGGATCAAAACGGCACCGAATTTATTAAAACAATTCGTTCAGAACAGAGTAGTGCAGATCAACGAGTTAACCGGTGAGCTGCCGTGGCTGCATGTCGCGGGCGCCGACAACCCTGCCGACCTGCTGTCGCGCGGGCTCGCGCTCGACGCGCTTCAACATTCGGATCTCTGGTGGCACGGGCCTCCGTTCCTACGCGAAATAAATTCTAATTTTAATCAATACAGTATTCATGAAGAATTAAATTTTAATAATTTGCCTGAAATTAAATCAAATGTAACTTCTTTAGTATCACAATCAAATGTAATTAGTATTTTTAATTTTGAACATTTTTCTAATTTTAATCGTTTGAGACGTTCCACAGCTTATGTGTTACGGTTTATTAATAATTTGCGCATTAAGGTTAAATCAAATCGTAATACTGGTCCGCTCACATCGGATGAATTAAATAATGCGGTTTTAATATTGTCCCGCCACTCTCAACAGATGTCGTTCCCTGATATTTATAACGCATTATCTAAGAAGTTACCTCTTAAGGCAGACAGACATATATCTAGTCTTGACATATTTTTGGATGATAGCCATCTGATAAGAGTGGGAGGGCGTTTGCAGAATTCGGATACGTTTTCATATAACAAAAAATACCCCATATTATTGAGTTCTAAACATCATTTCAAGCGGCTTCTATTTAACTTCGAGCATAAACGTTTACTCCATGCTGGCCCACAGCTACTCCTAGCCACTATTAGGGAGAGCTGGTGGCCACTTAGAGGTCGTGATTTGGCCAAGCAAACCGTACACAAATGCGTTACCTGTATTCGACAGAACGGAAGGTCCCCACAAATAAAAATGGGTAACTTACCTATTGAAAGGTTAGAACCGGGATATCCATTCCAACGTTGTGGTGTGGACTACGCCGGGCCTATGTTCATTTTGAACCGCAAAGGGAGAGGGGCAAAACTTGAAAAATGTTACGTTTGCTTATTCATATGTTTCACTACGCGTGCGGTTCATTTAGGGTTAGTTACGAGCCTCAGCTCAGATGCGTATTTACTGGCTTTGAGGAGGTTTCTTTCTCGCCGAGGAAAACCGGCACAAATATCTTCCGATAACGGAAAAACTTTTGTAGGCGCTTTAAAAGAATTTTCAAAATTTTTAAATTCACACAAAGATGATATAATTAATTTCGCTACTGGCGAAAATATTAAATTCGAATTTATACCGCCATATTCAGCCCACTTCGGAGGTTTGTGGGAGGCAGGGGTCAAGTCCTGTAAGTACCATCTACGTCGCATAGGGAACGCGAACCTTACTTACGAGGAGTATTCAACATTATTGGCACAAATTGAGGCTATCCTCAATTCCAGACCCATGTATCCTATGTCCACAGACCCCAACGATCTCCTTCCTCTAACTCCAGCCCATTTCCTGGTTGGCCGGCCTCTCGTCGCACCTCCATACGAAGACCTAACCACAACATCCACGTCACGTCTGAATCGCTACGAGCGCGTTGAACAAATGAGACAGAACTTCTGGAGTCGTTGGTCCAAGGAGTATGTAGCAGAGCTGCAGACGAGAACCAAGTGGCAGACCAACAAGGACAATTTATCACCCAACACGTTGGTGCTCATTAAGGATGACAATTTACCACCCTTGAAATGGCGTTTGGGAAGAATCATACGCACTATACCTGGGAAGGCAAATAAAAGCAGTGATAGCCTAGCGGTTAGAACGTTGGTCTCCCGAACGCAGGGGCCCGAGTTCAAATCCTGGCACGCACCTCTAATTTTCAAATATTAAGTGCGTATTACAATTTAATTATTACTTGCTTCGGTGAAGGAAAACATCGTGAGGAAACCTGCACACCTGAGAGTTCTCCATAATGTTCTCAAAGGTGTGTGAAGTCTACCAATCCGCACTTGGCCAGCGTGGTAGACTATGGCCTGTACCCCTCACATTGTGAGAGGAGACCCCGAGCCCAGCAGTGGGACAATTATGGGTTGTTGCTTTGCTTTTGCTTTGCTTTTATACCTGGGAAGGATGGGCTCGCACGAGTGGCTGATATACAAACCTCTACTGGAGTTATACAACGGTCATATCCAAAATTATGCCCACTACTGGAGGAGAAGGACCAATGATGATGTCGACGGCTGCTGATGTCTTCGTTGGAAGCTGTTGCTCCAAGGCGGGGGGCATGTCTATGCACATAACATTTTAATGGCAGCAACACTTAAGCGCGGGCAACACCAACGCGTGGGCGACCAATCGGAAGACAGAAAAATCAAACCGTCATTCGTTACTATTCGTTCAGTGCATTCGTCGTAAAAACTTTCCACTGTATGTTATTCGCTTCATATTTTGTAAATTCGAAATCGTAATTACAAGTATCATCAAGAAATCCAGTATTTTTCTTCATCAAAACCAGCGAAAACACACACATCACAAACAATAGTAATAGATTAAATACTTTCATCGATTTTGAGAGTTACAAAATTGGATATCGCCAAAAATCGTTCACCTACTTGTTTAGTCGGATAATAATTAATCATATCTGATTTGATAATCAGATATGATTCATTATCATTCAGGATTCATTATTATTCAGGATGATTCCTGAGCCTATTTAAAAAAAGCAAGCAAAGCAACAACCCATAATTGTCCCACTGCTGAGCCTATTTATCTTTACTTTATTTAAGAAAATATAAAAATTTATATTTATCGACAACGCTGTTCATGAGGTCTGCTAAATCAACCACAGTAAAAATACGTCGGTACAAATGGCAAATGCACAATGCATACTCTACGCAACTCCGTTTCATTAAATCATTAGTATAGATATAGATCTTTATTGTTCCTAAACGTTACTCCGTGCACCCAATGAGGCATTAATTATACGCGATTAACCTTTGTTATCCAGTTTAGCGCTTAAAAGAATAATTAACATTGATAAATTGCTCGGTTTCGCACAACGACCCTTTATGGTTCTCGTTAAACGCGATGGACAAAGTGAAGCAAAGTTAACATAACAATTATACTCATTAAAAATAACAATTATGATCGTTAACATAATAATGCAACGTATCAATTTAAAAAGAATAACGTACGACGTCAAACTGCTGGTAGACTCGTAGGTTTTAGAAGATGACCATTAGAAACACGTGCTTCCGGAATCCGGATTCTGAAGAGCATTTGAAATCGAAGATGATGTTGTGCCTATTCATTGAAGAGCAGTCAGCATTGTTATATGCCCATTGTGTGGTATGACCATACCTCGCTTAATTCTTTGACAAAATTAATTATTAAGTATGTTTTTTTTCTTTAAGTAATTAACGTTCTTACAGCGATATAAAGAAGTCAGATCTACTTTAGCAATTCCAACAGATGCAAGAAAAACAATGTGGCAGGGATGTGACATTATACGTCTAAAATTAATTTTGTATAGATTGGATTTAAAAGTGACTTTAATTAATTAATTTCATTACACTTAAAATAACAAACCTAAAGCTTGGATTCCCCACTTTTACCAAAAAATAGTCAATATAATGAAGTCGCGCAATAGATAACATGTTGAATAGTAACATTATTCGGGGCAGCAAATTTTTTCCAAAATCGTTAAATAATTGGAATCGCATATTGCACCTCGTTGCCACGCAATGGAATTGCTTGTGCCAAAATTTCTGTGTTTACAGAACACGAACCTTTTTGCTTATTTCATTTCATATTCCCATTTAATTCATAAAATCGAACCCAAACGTTTTGTATGCAGGATGAAACATCCAATTTTACATTTGATCGGGAACATTGGACGAATGCTATCCAATAATTAAAGTTTAAATTATTCTCTCGCAATATTTGCTGGTTTTATTAGTGGTATCGGACAAATTGAACCCGGCTGAAATATCATGATTTGTTTGAATTTGCGCATTTTTGCAGGTTTTTAAAACAAATACCATCCACAGCTACAATTTTTTGAAGGTTACCGAAATTTTAAATTTTTCATTTAAAATATTCGAAATTTCAATGTTTAATGTCCCGATTCAAGGTGCTTTTTTATGTCTACACTCAGATGAATTTAAAAAAAAAACAATAAAATTTAGGATATAGCATCTCAAGAACAGGAAAGCCACATATTTTATTTTCCTGGATAGCAAAAAATACCATATTTTCAATTTTTCAATATTATATGTTTTGGCTATCAATGTAATTTATCAATAAATTCCTAGGTTACTGGGAATACATGTTCTCTGAGTACCCATTACGTAAATAGCTCTGACGCTGCAAGATCATTGATATGGAAGTCTCGATGCGATGTAAAATATATTCGTTCCAGGAATGCTCAATAGCGCGTGAATCAAACCTAACCGAAACGAAAGAAAACTATATTACTATATACCACAGACGTGTATACATTATACGTACTATATTACTACGAAAATAAATACGAGTAGATAAATGAATTTCTGCCCTAGCAATTTATTTAACATTTATTGACACAAAACGAATAGATATAAAGTATAAGAAATGAAATAAAAACCAAACCAAGTGCTTCTTATTTGCTTTTATTTGTTTGTCAATTTATTACAATTGTGTATTTACACTCGTTGTGCTATCAAAGAACAAATGTTTCAATTATACCCGTGTTTTGTATGTAAACTCTATACTTTTATGAATGTTTCTTATATTCTGTACAGTATTTCTGTCCATGTTTCCCTAATCCTTTAAAAATATATCTCTTATATTTTTGTAAAGCCAAAGTTTTCCATCCGCTTTATGTTATAAAATATGTATGCTGAGGAATAACCTGAGGTAAGAGGTTCTACGTTTCGCAATCATCATATTGAAGTGTAACTCCACGATATGTCTTATTTGAAATTAAAACCACTATTTTAAATAACCAAATAAAACAATTTAATACCATTATGATATAATTTATAATTATGATATCAGCCCACAGTGGAGGAAATACCAAACTAAACCTAAAATTATATAATTCATCTTATATAATGATAAAAGAAATTGCTTACACAGCACTATTTAAAGATTTTCCTCACGCGAAAATAATTAGTATAATAATTCATCGGGATTTCTAAACGCAAAAATTATATTAGCTTTATTATAGACGAGCTCAAAACTCATTCAGAGAAGCCTTTGTGTGTGAAAATTTGAGGCAAATTGCCCGGAAATCGGTTTAATAGGCAATTAGGCTAATGGCTAGGTATTGGTTAATATTATACTTATAATACATATTCATAGTGGGTTTTGTCACTTATTGAACATATTTTAATGAAAGTGTATCTTCATAAAGGTTCTGCATGTTGAGATTGATTACCTGCAAGCAGATAAATATTTATTCTTGGCTCACCTGTTTATAATTATTATAGTAATTTACATAATATTATGTAAAAATGAATAGTTATTTTTTAATGTTTTATAGACATTTGAATATGGAATTTAAAAAAATAAGTCTTAAAAATGCTTGGTTGTTATGCTCGTAATAATCTTCTACATCTACATATAAAACACAAAAAAAATTATAACAATGCATTAGACACATTTTAAATTTTTGACTTTTCCAATACAAATTTTTTTAGCATAGTGGAACACGCCGGATTTCCACTAGTCTAGGATAAAATTGTATAGCAACATTACAGTCCACAGTATTGTGTAACAACAATATTGGCACTAGAAAACATATCTTTATCAATACGATCAGCATCGCTTACATTGAAATCGGTGCAATGTCGTGGTCGCTATTCAAATTCCTTCGCTGATGAGAATTTGGGAATGAAAATTAAATTCCAGTGACGGAGTAACTGAAATGTTGGTCACACAGACATGTCGTAACCGTGGGTTCTGAAACTGGATTCGAATCCTCTAATATTTAAGTTGAATAAATAAAATTTTATTGTGTATGATTGTGTATGATATGATAAAATAAGCGCTCATAAACATCTTGGGTCACTTAAGAGTTTAACAAAGTTTTGAGACATGAATGATAAAAATGAGTTCGTGTTAGTTAGATAAGTTCTTAGGCTCGTATTAATAAACCGATCTCAAGATTCAGTTTGACATGCTGACATACTGCATGTCGTATATAAAAGTGACATTTGTAAGATCTGAAAGACGGGCATAGTGGCAAAAGTTTCCCGGACAAGAACTCATACGATAACGAAAAATTAAAATAACTGTCGAAACAATGTACTATTTTCATAATAAAATTAAACATGATTGGAACTGTAATTAAATACAGTACAAAATATTATAGTCGTTACGAACAAAATGTGAAATTTTCGTAAAATTTAATTGGAGTCCAAATGAGCATGATTTAAAATAAATGCGTCACGTAAAGTTACATTTGGTATAAACTGAAACTTCTACTTATTAAAACGTATTCATATATTATATAAAAATACCGAACAGTAAAAAATTTATACAACAAAATGATGTTTTGATGTTTGTTTCATGTATTATTTAAGGCACAGCTCATGTTTGAAGCTATCTCCATAACGACTCCCCTAGCGATTGTCTACAAAGTCGTTAATGTGAAGGTAATCCAAATGTTTACGTGAATATCCTTTGTTCGTCTTCGTTCTGGACGAAAACACATGTACCATATCGCAGTCACGCATTCTGATTTACAGCCTCACTCTAACCATATCCAAGATTATTATCACAGAAATCTCTTCGGAGCCGAGTCGTTTCAGGAACACATTACAGTCATTTCAAGCTATCAAAATATGGATATTAAGTTTTATGCCTCGAGACTTAAGGTCTAAAGTAAAGTACACCACATTATGACTTGAAGCGACTATGATATATGATGCCTAAATCGTCCTTTACTTCCCATATCTCGGGACTTGCTACGAGCATAAAACAAAGTTTTGGAAACCATATACAAGTATATACACATAGAAAGTACAAATAAACGTTTTGAATGTAGTTTAATCGAATATTACTTCGGAGCCGTCTACGGACTTTTCAAAGTTATAGCCGACTTCATATCGGCAGCAAAAAAAATAAACGTTTGATCTTAAAAACACAAACTGGAAACGGAAAATTCTATTAGAGCGCAGCTGTTTCAAATCACAACAATAACTTCTAAGCGCCGCCGTTTTATATCGCTTTTATGAATTGCTCTTTATTTGAGCAATGGTAAGTCGTAATGTAACTACAGCGAATTTTGTCTGAATATCCTATTTATCAACCCATTATCTATCTGCTCTCAGACACGCATCTCCTCTCAATAAAAAGAATTAAGGCTACTCCAGACAACTGTACCTTTACGAATAGCGTAGAGTATACTCTTTCGCGTAGAATTCCTAGTATTTTTCCTTTAACAAAGCCATTGTAGTGACACTGAAAAAGGCTTTGAAGCTCAAAAGTGAATCGCATTTGCCGTTGTATTCCTTACATAAGAATTTCACAAATACATATACATAGACAAATACAAACAGACTTACTATAAAAGTTGAATAGGTCTATCTGGCTACTATCTTGAATACAATTGTAAATATAATGAGTAGCATTTACTCCATATGCAAACGAGACGTGTGTGACACTCCTGACACTTGTAATGCAATAAAATATGTAAACATAAAGAGCAATTTGCATTCATTTATCCTTCCGTGATGCAGTTTTTTGCGTGTTAATGATTAACTCCTTTACATCATAATATGACAATCATAGTCTCCGCACTATCTATTTGAAATAGTTTATTATGATTCTATTGATATAAACTTGATATAACTCCGTTAACACATTCGCTAAAATTGAGCCAAGTACAAGTTCATTCCTAAGTTGATTCCGTACGGAGGCCCTGAAACATTGTTTGTCTCTTGTTGTTCAAGTAATATCTCAGCCTTAGGATCTCTTAACCACACAACAGTTAACAAGCTCTGGTTCTTGCAAAAACTTTGTTTTACTGCTCATACTCCCGACCCGCCATCACTCAATTACTCCATAAACACTAATAAGTTGATTAAACCGAGCGCCGAACTTTATAGAGAGTACAAATTTTTAGTTGCTCACCGACCGAACTTGGTCAAACAGATTATCTTGTTATTCAACAAATTCTATTCATTTGAAGCATAATGGACCAGTCTCGGCTATAATGAATAAATCTTTTTATACACAACTTACTGTTACTTGTAATTTTGTTATGAATAAAGTACAATTTCTGTTTGATAGTTCCTCATTAAAATTATTTGCCACGTCTTAAATATTAAACTTATAATAAACTTATTAAAACTTAGTATTTTTGTTCATTATTATAATTATTTACCTAGACATCCTATCAATAGGACGAGATTTTATGCGATTACTTTTGCTACACGTTTTTGATTTACGCTTTCATTTGGTTAGTCAGACACATTATTTATCATCTTATTTCTGTACTACCATTGCATACGTTGAAGTACTGATCTCAGATAAATTCTATAACATCGCCAACTGACACCAACTAAGTCATCATACATACCTACTCTTATTTAGTATTCTTCGTAACTTGTGATTTATTTACTGAGCCCCTTATATATTACTTCAAGTAACTTGCTACTTTGTGAAGTATTCAACTTAGTTTTCAGCACAGTACTCTTTTTACTTTTTCTTATTAGAGTATCATCACGAAAGTTATGACCTTTTCTGGTCCAATCGTTTTCGGGCCACAAGAAAAATTTACGCATATATGAAAAGTGCAGTATTCAATTATCTAGGTAACTATTTCGTTTTTAGTCATTAACTAAGTTTCCTAAGTCTGCGGAAGTCGTGACCTTCCATACAACTAACTCGTTTTTTGACATCTCGATGAAAGTGCTGCAATTCTAAGTCTGAATATGTCCTTTAACAATTCCCAAAAAATGTCCCTATTGACTCAATTCCCGACATTAAATAACTTATATCACAGTTCTAAAATCATCCCATAAAATCTCGTCCTAATTCAATTCCTGATTCACACCAAGTTAACGTATTTTTAGCAAAGTTACGTAATTTTAAACAATTTTTTATCTCAAACCCTTTCGACTCAACCCCGAAGTTCTCAAAAGAAAGTCAGCGAACTCACCACGTCGATGATCTGCTGCAGCGTGAGGCCGAACTTGACCTCGAGCGGTTCGCTCTCGTTAGCGACGGGCCGCTCCAGGGTGTTGTAGGAGTTTAGCAGCGCGTTCAGCAGCCGCTTCTCGTGGGGGCCTTGCTCCGACACTGGGGGAGAGAGAGAGAAAACAATCAAAACACGTCTCTAAAATCAATGTCCAATATATACATAATTTGTTGATTGTTGTTGTTAAACAGCTGGTTACTGATAAATAATGTTAACTGTAACAGTACTATTATGTCTTCGGTGGTGTAACCGAATATTAAGTTATTAAGTTAACCAAATATTAAGGCAATATAATAATATTTACACAAATATGATAAAGTAAATATGATATAGATTTATAATTTTTGGTATGGAATATCAAAAAACAGTATGAGACACGTAATATGTCTACATGTACGATGCTTAAACCAATATATCAATCTTATTTACTAGTATAAAATATATTCATACAGTATTTTATAAGTACTGTAAATACAAAACAACAAACGATTGGAGAAACAGCAAGTCAGAATAGGTTTCAATCCAAATACGATAATTCAATAGGAGAATTGTAATTACTCAGGTCCCAGGAAAGCTTTCGACAAGGATTAACGAGTTTCGAACGATAACTGCATGCTACTACGTCAAATCACACAACAATCGACAAACTTGCATCATTCGTTCAACTTCCGACATCAACATTGCATGATTGTGTCGATCGTTTACGATCCCTGTAATCTCCAAAACCACAAGAACATCAAACTTTAGACACGAGATAATTTGTACTAACTAACCATTTCAAATTTTGAAGCGCATGGAAATTTCCAACGTTTTCGAAGTTTGAAGTTCCAAAAACTAATTAAGAAATGTAATTAGTAAAGAGCCATGTTTGAGAAAGTCGTTTGAAATTAGGTATTTTTGAAGGGAAGAATTCAAGCCATGAGAGTCTAAATAGCCCAACTTAATTTTTGCAATAGCGTGTTTTTCCTTAGAACTCATAGAATCACTGTTGGTCTGATTATTGGAAGGCCTGTAACCGAATGTTACTGTAAGGAGTTAGGCTAGGTTCCATATGACCGCGCGATACCACGCGAAACGTCTCACCGCGCGGTACAAGATCAAACCAAATAAAAGGTCATTGTCCATCATGCTGTCCAATTGTTGGTTAGGACACTTTAAAACTTTCTGGGAGCATTTTGTTAAAATTCCTAGAAGGGTTCTTCCGACTTTAGTGCTGTAAAATCGATAAATAAAATACCACTACCAATTCTGCTGAAGTATGATCCTACTGTGTTTGAAGTCGAAGAAGACATCGATAAACTCTACGAAAACAGAAATTACAATAACAAAATACACCAAGAAATATACCAGCCAATATTTATTGTCCAATCTATATATTACACAGTGAATTGTTTGTTGATCTTCTTTCTGGGTCAGAACACAGATAAATCAAGTGAACGTTAGTGAAGCGTTAGCGAGACAAGAGACAATACAAGGTTATAGCTTCAAGAGCTTATATCTTTATATTGCATGTTGCAGGAACGCAGAACTATGCCTTGAAATATGATAAGATTTTTCGGTACTCGGCCTCTACGGGTCTTTAATAGTCTCATAAAAGTGTGATTTCCCTTCAAGAATTTGTGACTTTATTAAAAAGCAATGTGGACGATATTTGAACATGATTTCTAAACCTTACTTGTCTTATTTTATTTGGAGCTATTAGATACATCGAAGTATGTCTAAGTGTCAACTTGTTGTACTTTATTGTTTATTTGACTAATATGGTACTCAAAAAGGTGATCTTGACAGCTTTTTCAATTGGTCACTTTAATCCGTTGGTCCAATTTGCTATCGTTGCAGAAGTGTCGTTGGCTATCGAACGACATACGCACTTATGTCATTTGGACTGAATATTACCGTAATTAGAGACTCGTGCTCCATAGCCACTGATGAATGAATCTTGTAACTAAACTATAATTCTACTTATTGACTCAATGCTATACAAAACTTCGCCACAATGAAAGACAATGGATCGAAATTAAATTCTATGGTATTCACACAGACCAAGGACATTTTGCTGTCACAAACATATACGTATGTATGACCGATATATCGCAACTTGTCAAACTTAAAGCGACTACCAGCAAATAACTTGCCTCCATCATTTGATATATTACAATACATCTAATACATGTGAAGTGCTTACTGTCGATTCTATCAAATAGTACCAGCACACCAGAACGGCGTACTTACACGTTCGATAACGCTACACTTTGATAGGAAATAATAAATATTACGCTTGCGGGTGTACCTCGGTGCTCCTTTGTTCCTGTTATCCTTTGAGTCTTTGTTCTTAAGACAGCTCCTATTGAGAGCGGTTACAAGGGTCGACATTACTTTCCATCACACTTAATCGGAGAGTTGTCAGGTTTTAGGTCGAATTTCTCATTTTATACAATAATCATTCATATTTTCGTTATATGTAGATGGACTTTGTTAGCTTACATATCCTTCTTACTGAAACTTATAGTTTTAACTCCATTTTAAAACTCCACTCATCAGCTTTGTAACATACAAATCCTTTAATAATTTACATACCTCAGTAAATTACAAACTGCTGAGACTAATAATTAGTAATTAAGTGTTCAACAACATTTTGATTCATCTAGGTATACAAACCATGATGAAATAAAATACAGGTGAATTAAATTTACTAACCCTATTAATATTATAAATGTGATAGTTTGTGAAGATGTTTGGATGTTTGATATTTGTTCCTCAATCACACCACAACTACCTTAACGATTTAGTTGAAATTTGGAATAGAAATAGTCTATACCCTGGATTAACTCATTGGCTACTTTTGTCCCAGAAAAGTGAACTTTCCCGCGGGATTTGTAAAAAATCTCTGCTGCGGGCGACGCCGCAGCAAAAGCTACTTTAGTATATTTAATTCACCTAGGTCAGGAGCGCATAGATGAATAAAGTCTAATAAAAGTAGACGATTGGCTTAATCAGGTGAAAGAAGTCTACGGCACCATTTTGATTGATTGATGATTACCTTTATAAGTTCCTCCAATTCATCAAAGTATCTCCGTAACTCCACCTGAAATATAAACGAATGCGGTCCCAACTACTAACAAACAGTCGTCGGTTCCCGCAACAAATTGCACAAATCCTAGCTGAGTCCAAACGACCCACATCTGCGAAGACTAACGGCTAGATAAACCCGTCCGCTACGCACCTGAACCGCGTCGAATATACGACCGTTCTTGGCTCAGAGACAAAAAGCGCAATTTTGCTCGTGCCCTAAGTCCAGTTCCGTGGCAATAAACACTCATTTTACGGGCTCAGATCGTTCTTACGTACGTGATGTATGGAGGTTAAACCGGGTATACAGTATTCCGGAATACAGTAGACTGCGATACTAGTAACAGACACGGTGGATGTGCCCAAGAACTCCCACGGTCGGCGATTTATTTTAGTGGGAATTACCAGCACCTTCGCGTTGACACCTGAGGCTCAGGTTCGTAAGTAATTTTCAATGATACTGAAGGTTTATCACAGTGGAAAAGGGACTGTATATGTATAGGCCCGCAGGTCAAGAGAGATTTGGCGGAGTTATCATGTGTAACAGGAAGTTTATCTTTCCAGACTAATGCAGGTGAAAATTCATTTTTATATACACGGTAATTTCAGACATCCTATTGAACTAAATATTATGTTTTTAAAGTAAAACTTCTTTAGGCGTAAGTTGAGTGTAACTCGGATTATTTTTTGGACTGAAGTATTCGGACGGAAATAAGGCTCTATAATCTGTTGAATGTCATACTCGTAATAAAACAAAACCATAAACAAAATTGAAGTACAGATATTATACATAATTCTATTAAGATTAAATTGTTTCTGTGACAAATCTATAGATCAAATAAGTAAGTACGCGCGGGGTAACGAATGACAGTGTTATTAACGATAACGGTATTATTAACGATAATTATAGCTTCATATTCGTTTTTGTAAAGTATATTCTTAATAAATATGAGTCAATTGTAATATGATATTTATTTTAAAGTATGTAAGTAAATTTTTTGGTAATACGTGTCACCAACGTCGTAGAATTTTTACTTCAATCGCGCGTAATGATTACACGCACACACTTTTTTTATGTAAAAAAAGTCTATGAGATCATCTATAACTCTCATACAATATCACTTGTTTGTTTTATCTTAAACAGCTTCCATAAACAAGTTAAACACGAGAATTGGTCCTCTGATAGTTGTGCAACCTTTTTAATTACTCATTCTGATTGCAGTGTTCTGTGGAGTATATTAAGCGTGCGGCACTGGTGCTGAAAACAGGGCCCGTTGGGATAATTAAGCCATTTACAGGTATGGAGTTACGAGTATAGTGGTGTGGCTTTCGTCGCGCGTATGTTTTCATTAATCACCGACCGAAAGGACGGAAAGAGGGCTGGGAGGGACTCGTGTTGTGAATTCTAGAGTAGAAAACTTGGCTTATTTTCATTTGAAATTTAGAGTCGATAGTGACCTTGTATTGTTTTTGCATTGACGGTAAATTTCGTACCAGTTTACCGTTTGGCGTTAAGATTTTTTGTACTACGTCAAGAACTTTTTTTGTTATGATGGATGTTAGCGGGGTTTGGAACATAATTGTCAGTTTCTTAAATTTACACCAACAAATTTTTCTCCTCACATACATAATGGTTTTCAAAGCCAAATTCATTGTTCCTCCTCACTACAGGTCAGGAACGTATCAAGCGTTATTTATTAAGCAATAATTAAGATCCATGTTATATCCTTATATTGATTTCGCCAGTACCTATCGGATTACCAGTAAAGCGCGTCACATACGGCGAAGATACGATAATATTTTATGTTAAGATGCCATGCTATAAAATATTATAGTATCTTAAGGTATCGCACACGGCTAAGATACGATAATATTTATATCCGCTCGAATAGCTCTGGGTCACACTGGGGTTATTTCCCCGCAATCTATATACAGGATAGTCTAATATTAATAATACGGCCTTACTATTAGATTTATTGGATAGCTCATCGGATGATGATTCTGACTTCGAATATGACTTAAAAATTTCTGCCGCACGTTGCCATTACCGAACAATTTGGGTAGAAATTAATCATAATATAAAGTTTAGGAAAGACCGCGGTGAGTTTAATCTTTACGAAGACCTTTCATCGAAAATGTTTCAAATATATTTTAAAAAGTCAAAGGAAAGTTTATAGTTTCCAATAGTTTCCAATATTTTGCGTACTAATAATAAAAACAAAAACATGAGAGGTGTCAAGGGACCTGGATGGAACGAAGTTCCTTTCGATTTAAGTATTGTATTGTTGTATAGCGCCTGTTCAGACTTAAGATATTTAGTTTGGTTAGTTGCGGATAGATGGCGTTAGTAAATTAATTCTGAATCACGCTATCAACTTATACTTGTAACATACGTAAGTTCAAGGAAACTATTAAATTTTTTGTTACCTCATCGACAACACAAAGTGTAGTCACTCAGCGGACGCTCCCTAGGGAGCGCCGCTAGCGCTCCGCCTCTTCAAGCGGAGTCGCTTTAGATGAAGGTTTTAAGGTCATAGGACCAAAACCATTGAGGCAGAGTTTAGAGTGTATTCTCCCCTCTGGAGCGACCCACTCATAACCTGCGGAGACGGCTCCGCAGGTATGCGTAATCGGCATTCTCTGCCTCTCCCTCCCGTGAGGGGAAACAAAAAAAAAAAAAAATTTTTTGAATTCGCTATGGATACTTAGTTTCATTTACCTTATATAGTTACGCAGTTTGTACAGCGCCATCTCTGTAAAACTAACTGAATCACTTCAAAAAAAGTGTCGTCATTCTCAAAATCAAAAAGTGTCGAAATTTTCCGTCTGGCCCCCTTTCACAACGCGCGATAAGGAACTTCGTTCCAACAACAAAAACAGAGAGAATAGGTTTTTTTTATGGAAATATCCGGCAAACGAGCTGACGATTCACCTGATGGTAAGTGGCTATCGTCGCCCATGGGCATCAGCAACACCAAAGGCATCACTGATGCGTTGCCGGCCAGGAAAGAAAGAAGAAAAAGAAAGAAAGAACTGGCTCTCAAGCCCCCAGCCGGAACACGACGAGTCGTTTGGCGGCTGACTCATGCTGGTGGTAGCTATCCAGGCGAACTCCTGGAGAAATTATAATAGTAATATGTAATGGTATTAATAAACAATTAAAATCAATACTACCAATATAATCCCTCCGAGGGCCCTACCACCAGCGGGCCGGATTAAGTCGCCTCTTACGACACCCATCCGGCGCGGGATTGGGGTCAGTATTCTAAGCCGCCAACACCAACACGGCTAAGAAGAAGTAAAATTAATATATTTCATTCCATTTTGCATCGAATATTGTGCACACTCTGTGTAAGGAGCTTTAGGAGCTTACGATATATTTTGGATCTTAACATGGCATGTTACGATATATTAAGCATCTTAACATAAAATGTCCATATCGCTCGATATCTTAACATGCGTAATATGAAAATATTATCGTATCTTAGCCGTGTGTGATGGTTCATACAAAATGTATAGTGAGCGATATTTTATGTTAAGCTAAAATGTTATAGTATCTTCGCCATGTGTGACGCGCTTAAGTGGACGGCGTCTTACCGGGATATACCCGGGTACATGGTGTACCCGGGTAGATATAAGCCGGTCAATGCGGCCACGCGCCCGCCGCGTACAATCACTTTACTCTTTGTCTGTATGAGGATGGCCGGCCATTTAGTATTTATTTGTACAAGGATATAGAATAATTTATATGAAACCCTCAGTATCAGTAATACAATCACGCGTTCTTTGCGATCCAATTAAGTGAGCCAATTACGATTAAGTGTTAAACCATTTATCCAATATATTTTTTGGAGCTCCCATAGTTAAGAATTATATTCTATGAGCTATTGACAAAATGTTATAAGCAATTATGTGCGATAGAGGTCAAGTTTTAAATTATAAACTTTATATTGTTAACCTACTAGATAAAATGCAAGATTTGTTCCATTTCCATAAACTAGCTGTTAATCATAATAATGTCACAAGTTATAGTTAAATTTATATTAAATTAGGGCATACTTTAACAGCAGGGCAATAGTTAAATTTCAATCTTTGAGAATCCCTCGTCCATCTAGCTCTCTGATTATTTCCTTCACAACAAAATCAAAATATTAACAACTTTAAATGGTAAAAAGGTAAGAGACAAAAATGAAAAAGCAGCAGTAATCTAGTTCAACTGACAGGACTTACTCAAAAACCGAAGTGAAAAACACAGTTAGTGTTTAGTTCATTTGTAACTTGCGTCGCAGTGCAACTTTTACCAGCCGTTAACATTGCTAGATTTTTCTTTTCTAGCTAACGTAGGCGTTCCAATCAACGTTCCAAAGTAAGCAAAATGCGTCCACAAACCGTTTCATCAAGAGAACGTTCGAATCGATTAACGGTCTTCATTCGAACGGAGCGGAGTCGATCATCGTGATGGCTACACAGTTAATGAACGAATGAACGAATAAAAGAATGAATGCACGCCGCGATACTCAAGGCTTCGCGAGAATCGAGCAATCGAGCAAAAAGCTGATTAGTTTAATAAGTGCTCTTTTCTTGCGTTTAGCTCTCGTTTGAATAATACAAACAACGGTCAATTGTCAGTATCAACTCGGATTCGTTTGGAATTTATTCCATAATATCGATTATGTCCATTTCTTATGGATTATTAAATAAGATTAATTTAATAAAACCTATTAGTTTAAAACTTTTGTCATCTTGAAATGAGTGCCCAAAAATATATCAATAAATCACAGTCGAATCGAGTACCAAAAGTCAATAATTTTTCCAGTATATGGTCCTTTCATCAGGAGTAAGTAATATTTTAACTTCCACAATTCTACTTGAAGACATAGGTTATTAACATAAAGTGTAAAGAAATAAGTATTTTTTTTTAATCAAGATTTAGAAATATTGTATTTGTTGGTTTCTGAGGAAGTTTCTGTTATGAGAGCGCGGCAGATACATATGTCATAACGTTCTTGTCCCCATAAACATGTGTGACTCATGGAGTTAACCCTGATTTTAGTATCAGGTCACTATTATCATAAAAATATCGAAACTAAAGCAATGTGCAAAATTACAACTTCGTAGGATAAAGGAAATTCTAATTCAATTTGCAATACAATACATACTATATGCCAATAGATACTAGTGCTAAATGCTAACAAACCATCGAACAAATAAGTAAAATAAAAGCTTGTAAAAAGCTTTGTTTCATTTTGTTCTCTCTTTTTTAGCCGGCAACGCATCAATGATAGCCACGCATCAATCATAACGATAGCCACTTACCATCAGGTGAATCGTCAGCTCGTTTGCCGGCTATTTCCTTAAAAAAACAATACGGTGACAGTGCAATACACTGAATGCATATTCAATTTTCTTCTACAAAACTTATCTGACACATGAATCCTGAATGGTAAAGGGACTTCGCAAGCAATTAACTGAGCCATCGCCAGCGCAGAGAAACTCACGGGAGCTTTGGTTATGAAACTCAAGCCCAACAAAACCGACGTACGGAAATTGTTTATGCTGTGGCCGTTACAGTTGCAATGGACATTTTAATTAACCCTTTGCTAAACGGATTTTGTAATCAAATTTCGGATCGAGCGGTACGGATAGTGTCGTCAGGACGTCAGTTTCACCACTGTTTGATGCTTAAATCGAAAAGTTTTGTTGAGACCGCAGAATTTCATTATTTTTACTCGGCTGATTTTTACTCAAGGGAACTCTGATGCTTGGTTTTATCATTGTTCGACTTATAAAAATGCCGAACAAAAAGGTTTTTGTGGAAGAAAATCGCACAACATATTTTATCTTTTTACGACTTACTAGATCTTAACATGCGATAAAGTTTTGAAGTCTTGTGATTGTATGTGTATCTTACTTATATTGTATCTGCTAGCTTCACGACTTCAACTAATAAAATTATTTTTAATTTAGTTCCCACACTATGTACCCATATTATATCTATTAAGTAACTACTGTGCTTCAGAGGGCACGTAAAGCCGTCGGTTCCGGTAGTTATCGTAAGATAACAGTCATTATGCCATGTTGGAGGCCCTTGGGCCCTTTAAAGAGGAGAGACCCGTGCTTATCATAGGCTTACATTACCTTGGCTTGGCTTCAACCCGTTACATACATACATAATTGTTTTTATCATCTAGTTGTTCAATTTAATGCGATCCATTTCATCCGCATAATATCACGATATTATAAAAACAGCTCATAATATCAACATCCACTCAACGACAGTGAATGCGTAAACACGTTACAATCACATGCTGTTAATCAAGTAAAATATCTGAGCTGAGTGGCGAGTGCCCAACGTGATTCCGTCCGCGCGTAATTGAAAGTTCGTGTCGCTAAATTAGCCAGCTTGTACTGGGTATAGAGTAGGTATTTAGTTACTGTACGATCATTTTATGTACATGTACACGTACAATACGTACATTATAGTGCCTCTCGCCTATATGTGTCTAATTAACTGATGTTTTCTGAATGTTCTGGAAGGAATTAAATAAAAAACATATAGCAGAGGACTATTGCAACTTTAGCCACATGCTTGCCTAGTTTTGATAGTTTTTACTAATAATACGTCGTTTACAATGTTAACGTTGTTCATAATTATCTTTATCTTGTGTAATGTTCTGTTATTTAGATTGTCTGGAAGAAATTGCTGCTTAGCAATAAGACCGCCGACTGTTCAAATCTTTTGATCGTGTTAAAATTGCTAAACAATACAGAATATTTCCATTGTTTTGTATTGTATTGGATAAATGAACGCTGAAATACTAATATAACCATTAGGATTCCCTTTTGATCGGGTGACAAGGACATTACACAAAAAGACATCACAAAGGCTTACGATCTGAGAACAAATATTAATTTATCTCTCAAATAAATGTCTACGCCTGCTGGGAATCAAATCTGCCCTTTTACCAGGCAGGATCAATACCACCTAAGCTACAGCGTCCTCAAATTAACATTAATTTATCCAACGGCATTGAGCCTTTTACAAGATAAATAATTATAACATCACATTCAAATTGATTCAACTCAATCTCATTTCGCAAACACCAAACAAAAACACTTGCCTGAGAAGATCGCGTCGAAAATCTCCAATTCCGAGTCACTCCAACTCCAACACACAACGAAATGAAAATAAAATAATATCCACATCTTCATCGAAACCAATTTAATTAATACGGGCCGTAGTTTGGGGATAGGGGAGAGGAGACGCAACAGGAGGGAGGGGGCGTTGGCGTTGCGATGGCGACGAGCCCCCGCTTCTGCCCCAGTTCAGGCCGATGAAGCGTTCATTGTAACAAACGCGAACCAATCGAATGCTTATCGTACGCGTTAACGTAGAAATAAACCCTGGAAATTCATAGAAAAATAAAGAAATAACCTAGGCGTGGGTGGAAAAGAATAGGGAAAAGATAATTTAGCTTAAAAAAATATTTACCCTTTTTTGTATTTTCTACTTTTTATCAGCTAATTACATGTTTCTATCATGTTATTGAATCTCTTAATTTATACGTATGTATTAATCCATATCAGAACATCCGATTGTTGTTATTGAAAGTTGTTGCTAGCCAAAAATTAACAGAAAAATGGTTCCCTCATAATGTTAAAATGGATATATACCTAAACTGATCGAAACCCCTATTACTAGCATGAATAATTCAGATAACTTTTATATAATGCCATTTTCTCGTACATTTTCTAGCGGGATACAAGGCAAGAGTTTGAACTTCTCCTATCCGAAAATGTAATAGAAAAATATTGCTGCCTAATGTTTGATTTTGAATTTGAACATCAGTTTGCACAGCTAAATAGTGTCCTAATTGAACCTACACTAAAACAAATACCAGCAAAAATAAATATTTCATCGGCGATCCTTTCAGATTTTTTCTAAAACCTTGATAACTTCGCGTACAAATGTAACACGGCAATGTTGCGTAGTTATTTGGCTTTTGCCGTCGCGCGTATTGCCATCAGTCACACACGTGAATCTATGAAATGTACGTCGGACGAGCAGTACCAGCACGCGTCAAACGAGCACTTTTAGAACCACTGCAGCGCTAGCCTTCTATTTTTGCTGAGGCTTTGATCGGCGGGAATCAACGAGTTTTGTGGGAAAATCTTTTGATGCTGTCACATAGGGCGCTTGTGAGCGTATTACGGGACTATATTAGATCGTTATTTTTCTATCAAAACAATTTGTGATTTGTTGTTTGTCATATATACACATTTTTGGCAAAAATTTCATACCATTGTTACCATCACCATGTCATCGCGACCAACATCGCTCCAACGCATTGAAATCTACTCAATAAATTGTTTTGTTTGAATTACATTGACCCCATCCTGTGAAAGGTTTGTATTATGTATAACGAACATTAGAAAGATGAATGTTAAGCGCATTTAAAAACGCCTAGCTAGCCAATATCAATAACCAAGTCCTAATAGTAATAAACAAATAAGACCTGTTACATTTTGTTCAAATTTAATTGAAACAAGCAAGCCAGAATATAAATGTAGAGAGTTAAACGTAAGGGAATTTAATTACACGGCCAAATAGTGCGAAAAGTACAGCAGACTCGAATGTCGTGCGCTACGTTGGAACCGTTTGAACGTTCAATTAGCACAGGAGCTGGCCGCGTGGTTAGAGACCCGTGCCTCTAATGAGATAACGGAACCTCTATTGGATCAGTTGCTAAATTTCTCAAAAAAGGTTAGTTTTTAACCTGGTGTGGGTGTGGATTCCAAAGAAAATTATATCAGTCCCACATGCATAACGGAAAATAGATTCTGTAATCAAGTTTAAAGTTTTTAGAAATATGTCTTAGATCTCATATGTTTAGTTGATTATCCTACGCATGAAGGTATGGACGTGTAAATATAAAGGAAATTGAATTTAAGTTAGTCTTATTCTAGAAGCATGTTTTACGTAGGTATAGACATACCTAATTAAAATATGACTGTAAAATAAAAAGGTTGGTGTGACTAGTTTTTTTTCACATTATTACTGCGTGCAAAAAATTCGTAGTTCCGCTAACAACTGAACAACTGAACAACTGAAAATGTTTATAACGAGTTTCAAATAACCTTTTCGTAACTAATTTATCTTAACTTATTTTTTAGGGTTCCGTACGAAAAAAACGAAAAACGGAACCTTTATAGGATCACTCGTGTGTCTGGGCTACCGCTATTCACAGCCAATTTCTCCGAAACTACTGGACTAAATGAGTTGTTTGGTACTCATGTGCTTTTTTGTGACCCCAAGAATCGAAATCAAAATAAAAATAAAAACTGTTTGGCAAACCGTATCGTGTGCATGTCAAATGAAAGCGCTTGATGTAAGAATCTCAAATATATTTTTCTGATAGTTCTACAATGGATAGTTTTAAAATTATTCAAGAAAGAACGAAAATTTACACGAAAATTGAACATTCCCCCTTCCCTTATCTCCGTAAAAGGCTTTGAAAAAATACAGAAAATAGTTATTTACTTATTTATTACAGGAAAACCTATGAGAAGTCTATGGTCTTTAAAAAAAGGGTAAAAATTAATAAAATAGAAAAATAACGGTAAATACATAATCAACGTAGGGAACGCTACGTGAGTTTAACTCGCACTTGTCAAGTTTATTTTTTTTCATATTGAAAACATTCTTAGTGTATAAAATAAACTATTAACTTAAAAAGGTTTGCCTTTTTATGTAAAAAGCTGACAAACAACATCTAATAGACGATACGTTGGTCACCGTCACCCATAGGCACTAGTAACACCAGGTACCTTCCATTTCCATGCATTTCCATTTTCAACCAAGATAGAAGAGAAAAGATAGAAAGAAAAGAGAAGAAAAGAGAAGAACTAAAGAAGAGAGAATAATGAAACAAAAAAGAAGAGAGAAAGAAAGTACTGTTTAGCCCCTAGTCGAGACCCAATTATTCGTTGCAAGAAGGTTGATTAGAGATTTATTATTAAAGCTGAAGCTTGAATTGTATGAGATATAAGCGCGCTCTCAAACACTCACGACACGAAAAATAAGCAAGTTTTACAAATTTTCTCTCTCTATTTTACCGAGGCTATCAAGGAGTTTAGTAAGTCCATTGCTCCTCAGTCCAAGCTAATCTCTCATCATTTCGGACATACCTACTAATAAACTTTTCGATCGTTTTTCCTAAGTACATACTCGACGCTAATGACATTCCTTTCCGCAGTTATCTGTCATTGAGATCAGCTCAACGTGATCGGTCAAGTGTCTCCCCGTGACCATCATTCATGTAACTTATAATCGGTGTATATTTAAAAACAGCTTAAAAAGGGTCCCCAATTATGAAGTGTTACAAATTATATTTTAAAGATATTAATTTAAAAATTTCACACTCATAACCCCACACTAGGATTCCCTGTGTCGTGGGTGCCATGGACAACACATAAAACAAGGACATTCACACCCAGACCAAGAACAGAAATTCAAAGTCATCATTCAAATTCCGCCTCGCTGGGAATCGAACTCAGGACCCTTGGCGCGGCGATGCGGCACATGCGAAACATGCCACATGTGAAACTACACGAAATAGGGGACTACACTGTAAACCAGCAGCCGTGGTTCCTAGCCGCTCCATGGCACAGGCTGAGGGTAGTCCTTTTTCGTCAGGTGACATGGTACCCGCTAAAATTTTTTATGTTTCATGTCACGCAATAATATAGTAAGGTTACATTCTGTTAGTACTTTTTCTTTCACCGTTTTAACCTCGTAACCCCAGTACCATGTTATTTTCATGACAAAATAAATGTTTATTTCTTTCTATCTTTCTTTTCTTTCTTTTCTTTCTTTCATGCAAACTGGATGCCGCATCAAGTCAAACTGCAAACTTGACAAGTATAATTGATCGTATTGGCCAGCTTTAACCCACATCAAAATCTGTCCATTTGTTTAGGAGCTCCTACGCCACACACTGACACGCACAGGGACACGACAAACATACAGATAATAACAGCCTTCTTTTTGCGTTGTTGGTATAACATATTAAAATGTAACTAGATATTGGTAACAAGATACGCAGATATTCTTTCCCTTTACCAGTGGTTTTCATCGATATTCTCAACAAGTGCCTCTCGGTGTGGGTTCCGTCACGTTTATTAAGCAAGTCACGTACCACGTCACCCGGCAAATAACATATTTATGCGAGGAACAGGTGGAACTGTGACTTTAATCAACGTGCTATTTGGAACCAGAAAGCGTCTTTACGTGGATATTCCTTTATATTTGTTCATAATAATTATCGTAATGAGGAAGCCCAAAGTTACGTGTATTATAAAAGTAGTTTATGCAACGACATGAAGGACTAAATGCGGAAATCTGAATTTCGGAAAATGATCCCTTTAAACAATTATGGCATACTTAAATTTGTAATATTCAAACTTTAGAAACCTAAAAATTTCAAAAACTGGTGGACTAACTTTGGTATGCTTGCGCATAAAATATATTCATATAAAACCAGTTTATTTTGGAACATTTTCACTTAGGACGAATAAGTTGGCAACACGCACTCACACACTTGCATTACATTCTCCATTTAATATGACAATTGATAAAATTAATTAATACGAGTAAATTAATGTCACAATCTGAGCTTGTGACCCAAGTGTGTCTGTGTTGTGCCACGGCAACGCAACACGGCGGCGTGTGCGTATAAACAATACCGACATAGTTTGTGACACGGGACATTATCACGCTGATACTGTCATCCGTCACGGTCTGCCTTTTAAATATCTGTTTCATGAAATGTTTTGTAGTTTGTATAATTCGATACTGTGTAGTATTATTATAATAATTTCTAAATATAGGGACGTCAAGATTGGAGACATCTTGTGACGGGTAGTGGCAACAATTTCTGGAGCATTTCCGTGCTTTCGAGGGCACGTAAAACCGTTCGGATCTGGTGGTTTTGGTAAGCTGGGGTGGCGTGAAATCTTCAGATTCTTGAGTTGGCCTATAAGCCATTTACCAATCCACATGTGAGCACCATGGTGGAGTATGCCCTATAGACCTTCTTATAAGGTGGGGTCTCTCATTTGCTCAGTATAGGGTAAAGAAATAATCACATTTATAGTGAATATGCATCGAAATTATAAATTATAGAAGGAAGTATATTTATTTATAAACTAACATTTGCCCGCGAAGTCACCCGCGATAAAGATCGGTTTTTTACAAAAACCGCGGGTACCCTGAACTTTTTATGATAAAAGTAGCCTATGTATTAATTCAGGATATAGGCTATCTCCATTCCAATTTTCAGCCAAATCGGTTAAGTAGTTGTGATTGAGGAATAAAAACATAAACAAAAAATTTATATCAAATTAATAGTAAAATATATACCGGCTATTTAAATATAATTCCGTCATTCCAACCCTTCATTATTCAAGTCCGGTCACGGTTAAATTCCGCACCGCGTCACGTAGCGTCACTCTGTATAATGTCACAGGCGTGTTGCGTGCGGGCAAATAACACATTGTGTGTCACGGCCCATGGCTCACGGTCTCACGCCACTACGGCTCGGCAACAAAGCTGACGTTTCATAAATCACGTTCTGCTTTACGTATCAGTGAACCATCGATATTTTTAACTAACAGATGCACTCGTGCAAGTAAGGTCTAGTTCGCAAAGCTCCATTTAAACCATAAAATAAACCATATGAGCGTATAGACCGCTGAAGAATTGTTTGCCTATTAGTATGTCGTCCATACTATCCTATTGTCGTCCATAAAATTGTGTAATAATAAATTCTAGTTCCCCCTAGCCTGCAAGTTTTACAAAAGTTCCTCAAACCATATCACCACAGCATAAGGTGGGATTGTGATTAAGCATCAACTTATTAATTTATCAAACTAATGAATTTAATTATCAAATACTGAAACAATCTCTTGTACAAATTAAGTAAGTTCTATTTTATAAGCCTAAGTAACTCATTGTAAGGTATTAGCTGTTCCGAATGGAACAATGCCGCGTTATTTCGTCTGTTTCATGTAAATCAGGCTATTATGCATTTAATCGCATAATTTTGCATTTCAATTTGAATCTACATTGAATTCAATAATAGCACTATCAGGAATAAAGTTTTAATGGTAACGGATAGCAACCCACAAGTCATATTCCAATGTGAAATAAAGTTAAATAAATACTCCTACTACTTAATATTATAAATGTAAAAGTGTGTGGAGATGTATGGATGGATGTATGCAACTCTCATACAAAAACTACTGATCGGATTTTCATTAAATTTAACCCACTAAAACAAAGAAACTTCGAGACCGATTTAAAAAAATATCTATTAAAATGTTCTTCTTTCTGAGGACATGAACATTGGTCAAGAACATAGCAATCTGTACGAAAACCAATGCAAAGCGCGGGCGGTTATTAGTATTTGTATAAAATACAAAATACATTTATTTTTCATTTGGTGTGCAGATATCCATAGGGCAACTACTTACGAGTGTGGCAAATAATCATAAATATTGTGATGAATGTTTTATTCGCTTAATCGTTACAGCTAATTCGATTTATTATTCTGTAAATAATTCAATCATTTATTCATTCAATCATTCTTGTGAAGTCATAAAAGGAAATAACACAAAACTTGGTGTACAAATTTTAAAAATTGAATTTGAAATTTTCTTTTATAAAATGTAGGACTGGATCCAATGTACATAACATTGATAAAACTTTCTTGATGTAAACACTGCTATTGGAGATATTATTCACAGGTAAATAATAAGAAAATCTTTCACGTTGAAGCTGCCCTATATCACGGAAAATGATTATTGAACTCGGGAGAGCACGGCGCCGACGTCATGGCTCCGAGAAGGAATTTGTTGGCAGTTACGATTTTCTTCTTACATGCGAGATGGATGAGAATTGCATTCTATTGGGTTTCTTTCGTGTTGGTGGACAAATGATTTTCGAAGATAAATCTATTATTATTATTGCTTATAATTATTGCATCTTTTGAAATCTTGAAAAATTTAATAATCCTTGTCAAAGTTGCCTTATCCTATTTTTTTTATACATAGGTTTTTTTATTCTTCCAAAAACCCTATCATTTTAATGTTATTATAATTGAATGAATTGGCTTTCCTATGGTCTGGACTCTACATTTGAGTTTTGACTATAAGATTCACAATCACCAAAGATAAGTTAATCACAGCTAAAATTTCTTGTAATAATAATTACAGTTTCGTTACGAATAAAAAAATTATTTCCTTTGTACTAGGTATGTTAAAAGTATGGAAAATTTTTAAATATCAAATATTAGCTTTACAATAACTAAGTAGATACAAATAAAAAATAACGCTTTGCACTTTCGAAATAGCCACCCAATGTCACCGATAATCCTATACAGAGTGTAGTTCACACACAGGCAACCGAAATGTTAGAGCATGTGTATTTAGAAGCGGCGTCTCCACAAATGTCCACTATCGTATGAAATACTTGCGAGAAACGTCCGTCCATTTCTCAAAAGGCAGCGGAGTACGACCCGCCAGTTCCGGTAACGGTGCGCATAAACTAGGGCGTTCATTTGTAACAGAAAATCAGACGGCTATTATTATAGGCGTCCCGAATGTTCAACAGCAGGAATAGATTTTCTGTACGTTTCATGTGCGGGGAACATCGCGATAGTAATATCGTGACAGCTTTGCAAATCGAAAATGGACATGGAAATAAAATGTATGTGGAGAAGAAATATGCAAAATAATTTAATTTTTATGTTATGTCCTTCGAAAACCTCTTTCAATAGAAAATCTGGATTCTTTATTTAAAATCACTCGTAATCTGTAAAAAGCATTTCTACGAGGTACGTACAAAATTATTAGTATTTCTCTGCACTGAATGTCATGATGCAAATATGTATTTAAATTAATACGATAATCTATTTTACCTACTTTAGACTTGACATCTCCCACCACAAAGGAAACTGAACTTAAAAGACCCCAAAATATGGTCAAAAATCTACCAACACCAACCGAAATCTGTGAAAACTACAGACATGTAGGTATCTGGGGGGGCTAGGTGTCTGGGGTAAAGCGGCCATAACTTCTATATATTTTCATTTAATATTATAAACGCTTGTGTCCTTTTTCTAAACGTAATGACTACATGTCCTAACGGTTATATGAATCAGAATTACTAATTCAATAAAAATGAATTCCTGCAGAATAAGTCCTTTCTATACTGAATTTCACAGCTGATACAAAAAGATGTTGAAAACTTAAGTGTCCTAGTCAGTATGCATCTCGTGCAACGCGCAAACTTTAGAGTTCCTTATAAATAAAATAAATGTCTTCGATTTGTCTTATTCAATTGAACCTCGTTTTCGTCCACAGTATCCACCGAAGTGATTGCCCGATGAAAATGGAACACATTTTGTTTCCTTCACTTTGGAAAATATCACTTACCCTCATACTCTATTTCTACATTGAAAGATTGATGAAGACATAATAAAGAAATTTCCTTTAATAAAATGTGTGGTTGGAATATAGTCAACAATTTTATTGTTATTAATTAAACAATATTATTGTAACAATATATTGTTATTATTGTCAATAATATTATGACCATTAACTATTCAATGTGTGCCACAAAATTATTGTTGACTAGCTGTTACCCGCAGCTTCGCATGCGAAAATTATGTTTTACCTTATTTGTGCCTCTTTTATTTATATACTGTACAATTTATATACTGAAATCCAAGATACAAACACAAAATTTCTTCAGGAGCAGGTTTTTAAAAATAAAAAATATTCACATATTGTTTCTGTCTTTTTCCTGCAAAATTAAAAAAGGATGGAAAATATGTATTCCATCAATTTATGCAAGGAACGTTTGTTGCATTTGAAGCAAATCAGTTGATGTTCAAAAAACAAATTCCATATAAACTTACATCCTGTATCCCAGGGAAACCTATAAATTTTTAGGGATGAAAAGTTTTCTAAAGTACGGTACAAAGTATAAGTAACAACTTTACCAATTTTCATAAAAATCCGTTCACGTAACTTGTAAGATGCCTGGACAGACATACAGATAGACAGACAATAATTGAAAAAAAAATATTATTTTTGTGCTGTAATAACATGTTATTGAAGTCCCCCCTAATCGAAATTTTGAAAAAATATTAAATGTAAAGAAAATTTGCCTCTTGAGAGATTTTATGATTTTTTATTGTAACCATTGTAGCTCTTACAGAAAAAATAAAAAACGGTGAAGTTTTATTGAAGAACTGATATTTAAGAATTTATGTTTTGAAACCTATACTACAATCACAAAGGATTCTTCCGGTGGGTTTTAAAAATAAAGAATTTTGATATTCATTTGTTTTTTCTTCTGTTTCATTCAACATTATGAAAAACTGGAAAATATGTACTCCATATTGTTGCAAATTTGAAGCATTTTGAAAATCAATATTCCGGGATGAAACGTTTTCTAAACAGAGTATAAGTAGCAACTTTACCAATTTTCATCGAAATCCGTCCAAGGGTTTTGATGTGATGCCCGGACAGACAAAAAGACAGACAGACAGATGTACAATAATTATAAAAAAATATTTTTGTGCTCTAACACGTTTTTAAGACATCTCTAATCAAAATTTTGAAAAAATATTTAATGTACAGAAAATTTGCCCCTTGAGTTTTTCAGTGTATCCATTACAAAGTAACAAACAAATAAACCAAAAATCAAAACTTTCATATCAATTCACTTCATATTTCATTATTTATGAATTATAAATTTCTATATTAATTCCTCTCCCTCTTTCGCTTCCTCTCCCTCTCCCTCTTTCGCTTCCTCTCCCTCTCCCTCTTTCGCTTCCTCTCCCTCTCCCTCTTTCGCTTCCTCTCCCTCTCCCTCTTGCTCTCCCGCTTTCTATCCGTCCCTCTCTCCCTTTCCCTCACGCGGTCCCTCTCCCGCTTTCTGTCCTGCTTCCATTCCTGCTCCCGGTCCCTCTACCGCTTCCTGTCGCGCTCCTGGTCCCTCTCCCTCTCCGGCTCCCTGCCCCTCCCCCTCTCACGCTCCCGATTCTTCTCCCTATCTCGCTCCCTGTCCCGCTCCTTCTCGCGGTCCTTCTCCCACTTCCTCTCCCCTTCCCTTTCCCGCTGCCTATACCTCTCCCGCTTCCGGTCCATCTCTCGCTTTCTGTTTTTCTCCCTCTTCCGCTCCCTCTCTCTCTCCCTCTGCCACTCTCGGTCCCTCTCTCCCTCTCCCGCTCCCGGTCCCTCTCCTTCTTCCTGCCCCTCTCCCCTCCTTCTTCCACTCGTAAAGCCCCCTACTATAAATTTTTGTTTCTCACTATAAGCTTACATATTAATTTTCACATTTCTGAGTTCAAAAAATGACGTAGTTTCTTAAATATGTATAACCCCTTAGTTTTACCCCATATGCTGATGAATTTCGATGAAACCGTGACACAGTTATTTTTTGAGTCTAACTATAAGCTTATATACAAATTTTCACCCTTCTTACTTCAAAACTCACGAAGTTGCCATACTAACTTCCACACTCTTATTTAACCCTTTAGGGGTTGATTTTCCAAAAAAAGAACTTTTAAATTTTGTTTCTAATCTTGAGCTAATATGTAAATGTTTTTAACTTTCAAAATGATGAAGTTGCGTACTCAATTCCATTACCTAAATTAACACTTTAAGGTATGATTTAAAAAAAATATGTATTAAAGTTAGCTTTCATTCATAACTACAAACTTACATAAAAAAATTCATATTTGTAACTCCAAAACTGGTGAAGTTGATTTGTATATAGTAGACTACCAACCCCTATTTTTAGGGGATAAACTTCGAGAAACCAGTGATACATTTATTTTTTGTCTAATTAATAAGCTTATACATAAATTTTCACCCTTCTTACTTCAAAACTGACGAAGTTCCCATACTAACTTGCCCCACCTTAATTAACCCTTCAGGGGATGATTTTCCAAAAAAACGTAATATTTCAATATTTAGTTTCTAATTTTAAGCTAATATGAAAATTTTCATGTTTTTAACTTTAAAAATGACGAAGTTGTGTACTGAGTTCAATCCGCTAAATTAACCCTTTAAGGGATGATTTTCCAAAAAATTTGTTAAAGTTAACTTTTGTTTACAACTATGAACCTACATAAAAATTTTCATGTTTATAACTCTAACACTGACGAAGTTGGTTTGTATGAAAGTGACTTCCAACTGCTATTTTCACCCCTAAGGGGATGAATTTCCAAAAATCCGATAGCCTATGTTACTCAGGAATAATGTAGCATTCTAATGGTGAAAGAATTTTTAAAATCGGTTCAGTAGTTTTTGAGTTTATTCGTTGCAAACATACAAAAATACAAAAATACAAAGGTTTCCTCTTTATAATATTAGTATAGACTATATTTCTACCTTTTAGGTGTGTGAAGTCTACCAATCCGTACTTGGCCAGCGTGGTAGACTATGGCCTGTACCCCTCACATTGTGAGAGGAGACCCCGAGCCCAGCAGTGGGACAATTATGGGTTGTTGCTTTGCTTTGCTTTGCTTTTATATTTCTACTACACATTTTCTATGACTATGGCAGACATTGAATAGTCAATAGTCATAATTATACTGGTAAATAATCACTCAATATAACTCCTAATAGATTGAAAAAAGCGCAGCCGACCAACAAACTGCTGAACCTTAATATTTTGTTCATACTGAAAACTGATTTTACTCGTAGTAGCCATCCCAGGCATCAATGATTTTAAGTGAAAGAACTAATGCAAGTTCCTACCATTTATGTTATGTAAATTGAGATGTGAAATTGTATTATTGTGTCAACCAGCCGTATAATTTATCAAAGTCTGATCGACATGCTGGATGAATGGATTGACAGGGTGTCAGTTAGAATATTGCGTTCGTTTTCTGCTGAAGAAAGGCTCACGACGTTGGAAAATTACGACAATATTTTCATAAAAGAAGTCGACACGCGCCACCGATTACAAGACAGGGTAAGAATCAAGATGTAATGTACGTTTTACGTTCCATATTTTTTCTAAGATCACAGAAGATTACATTTTGTCGATATTATCAATAATTTAAAACTAAGAATAAATCACAGTTGATAACAACTTGCTACTATTTAAATCATAAGATGAAACATATCGCCTTGTAAACAAAGTAAAACTCTAATTAAAAATAAAATAAATTATCCTTTCAATTCAATTCAATTTATTTATTGCTATCATGTAGTACATAATGGAGGTATACATTGTTCTAACTGAAAACCAACCAGATGAAATTTAGGCCAAAATGCTCCTCTGAATCTAGATCTTGATTTTTTTCGGATTTCTAGGCAAACTGAAAACAAAAACTGAATTTTAAGTAGTTAAGTTTTTGCACTGTAAATATACATTATGTCAATTTTTTATTGTTAATAATTTAATATCAATCTTTGTTACTTAATTTCATATATTTTTTATAATGGGGTGCATGGTGTCAATGAGTAGAAGGAGTATCATTTTGATAATATCTTAAAAAGCATCCCACGCTTTTATTACAATTACACGATTCTTAATTCAAATTTATTTTCTATTTTTTTAGTTGGATTTTCTATAAAAGCGTGTTTTTTAGTTTTTTTAAACTATTATTTATTTTTTAATTTTTTAGTTTGATTTTTTGAAATGAAATTTGGGTTTTTTTGCTTTCTTTCTTTCTTTTTATCTTTAAATATTGAATTGTCATCGGTCCTCGATAAGTCTACCGAGTTTGAAAGAAATCTGACCATTTAAAACTAATTAAAGCGTGTAATTAGGTTTTTCTTTCTTTTTTTCTTTCTTTTTTCTTTAAATATTGAATTGTCATCGGTCCTCGATAAGTCTACGAAGGTTGAAAGAAATCTGACCCTTGAAGTGGATCAAAATCAAGTCCAACGAGAAGTTGCAAACAAACAAACAAACAAACAAACAAACAAACAAACGTACAGGTGAAGCTAATATAAAGCGTGTAAAAATCGTGGAGTCATTTAAGTAGGAATGATAGTTATCATTCCAGACCAGACATGTTATACACGAATAGATCTTTAGACCAACTGGTCTAGTAACAGTAATTACATCGTTAAATAAAACAACGTCAAATTTCCATATAGGTTATATTATTCCATTTATTTCAAAGAAAGACGCAAGTGGCAAACCAAAGAAAGCATTCACGTGAGATCCCAGATCTAATGTTATAAGGCAACGGATGGCTACCAAAGGCGTTAGTGGATAAAATCCACGGGTGCTCTCTGAATAAGCTCTATTTAGTATGTCAATAAGAGCAGATTTCTATTTGATGCCGTGGTCGTATCTAAGTTAGAATTCACGTCTTTATATGACATAACGTGAAGAAGTATGAAGATATCTATTATAGCTATTGGCGCTTTCTGATATTCAATATTTCTGGAACGTTATTAATTGCTGGCCAATGATAAGCCAAGGAATGATTGGCCCGAATTGGCATCTAGTCCCAACAACGATTAGCGTGTAATGGAAATACAAAATATCCAAATATCTTCATAAAATTTCACTTTTATAATATTCGTAGGAATTAGGATTAAATGACACCAAGATATGTAGACCACGGTAAATCACGAGAAAACTGCTTGTAACTGTACAACCACATTTAATGAAACAAAATGATGACTAAACTTGAAACGACGGATCTCTACGAAAGTTCTTCAATCACAAATATACAAGCAGGATAGAATCTCCAAATAAGCTGATGAAATTTCCAGACTCAACAAAAATACTTATTATATCTTGACTTATTATAGCTTGACTTGAATCCAATCAGATGGTAATTGGCTATGGAAAACGAACTCAAAAACTGATATTTTAGCTGCGCGCTAAGCAGGGTAAATACCGCCCAATCATCCGGCAGCCTTGTCAAACACGCTTAACTCTTCCTTGTTACAAAAATATCATCGTTTCCGCACAATGGAGCGCGACAGTCTGAAACGCGACAACAAAACCCTTTTGATGCCTCGAACAATTACAAAAATCGAGCGACGCGGATAGTCACCGCCCGCTCGTTTACCGCTCCGTACCTCACTTTGTGCTGCTTTATCATTCACTCCCCCCACCACCGCGGCACCGCTTCCCTTCACTCCCTCCCTAACTACCGAAACGAAGATTAATGTAACTTTCAGCTTGCGTTCGCTTACACTCATGCGATTTCGCAATTTCCACAGAATTCTCGGAAAGATTAGATTCGAAACGCGGAAACTAAGCCTTATTATCATAATTAGACAATAAGTCTGAGTCGTATTATTGCACAAGTTCGAACTAGTTCGCAAGTTCTGCTTCCTGCGGTTTTCTTTCCAAAACTTTAGCCATAAACTTTAGTTTAAAGTTGAAAGTTTCGAATTCAAGAATGGCTTCCATTCTTACTGGTATGCGTTGATTACTATGCGTTCTCTCTTTACAGCGTGTTCTAGCCAGATAAGTTTTGTTGAAGATAGAAACTTTCATGAGTTCACAGGGTCTCACACTCAGTTAATTTTGAAATGAAGCGGGTTTGGGTTAATAGTGACGTCATCAAAAATATCTTAGTAAAATATTTTTATAGGATATAGTATTGGAACAGCAAAGTAAATATAAATAGTTAAATAGTTGAAAATGTCAAAACAAGCTAGGATGGAAGGAATAATCGCAATCATAAAGCGCATAAAACGCTGAAGATTCAAATTTTGCTTATACAGTTTTGAAAAGAACTTTTATCATGGAAAAAATACATGGCAAAAGACAAAAGCAATATCATAAAACAATTTCCATGCCATAATATCTATTACAGAAATATTCATAACCCAGGCAGAAAAGGTTGTAGAACTGATTATTTTAACCATTGAAGTATAATGTCATAGAACAGACATCTCGAACAAAATGTGTGTCCCGCCCGAGAGGTTCGATTTTCAAAATTGAGCCCCCGTTTTACTTTCAAAATCGAACGAACCCATTGAAGATTGAAGCCACGTGGTGCCAATGCATTGGAAGATACATGGTGTTCGCGGTGTCGGTTCTATACGCTAGTAATAATACTTCAATGATTTTAACAGTGTTTTTTCAGTGCGAACAAATTCATATAGTCTGCATGCGCTCCCGTAGTTCATCAATAACAAAAACCCTGGGCTCACTTAATCCCCAGATGGGTTTTACCGTAAAGTCTGGCCAATACAGATGATGCATAACAGATTTTTCCACTGTTACGTCTATATTTTTCCAGGTTCACCGCGCTTGCAATCTTTTACAGAAATTTTATTAATGGCTGACAGGTGGTGTTGCTACGTAAAATATTTTTATAGGTTGAATATTAAAAAACCTTTTTGATGATTATTTTAATATTTAATAAATCTTGCAAATGTTGTTGAGACTACAATGTTATTAATTCGAACGTCACACTAACTAGTTATGTCATGCTGAATATTGCGAGTATACGAGTACTATAATATTATATTTAACGATTTTAACGTTGATTTAATTTTTGCGAGTATATAATATTATATTTAACGATTTTAACGTTGATTTAATATTAATTAACACGAGGTTGACGTTTGACAAATTTTGGTTTTATATAAATTGTGTTTCATCATATAATATGAATTTGAATTGTATAATTAATTTAACTTTCTATCAGAATTAGATTCAATGTATTTATTTAACATTAAAAAAAACTCATATTTATTGAATAGGTATGATGTGTTAAAAATGTTCAGTGAATAAATAAATAAATATACAAATAAATAAATACATATTATGTAAACAGACATATATATGTTATACATGTATGTACATGTACATGTTATGTTTACATACATATGTTATAACTAAACAGACTGATTTAACAGTAAATGAGTTGATACTGAGTGAAGTTACTGTTATGTGTATCCGCGATCCCATTAGCTTTGACAGTAACTTCTCTCGATGATGCAAACGATTTTTAAATCATCAAATCAAAATAATATTCGAAAAAATTACATTCCAACTTGCACTCTTCAATAAATGCATATACAATGAAATGCATTTTACATTTGCTACGAGATGCATTAAGCAATCGATTAATCAAACCAATTTTATTTTCAACTTACGAACTTGTTAATAAGATTTCACCATTTCAGTACTCAAATCCCTTAATCGAGTGCCGTTATCATTTCTTCGTAGCACGTTTTTCATTTAAAATAAAATCGCCTCTCGGATCTTCTTGAAGTCCGGGACGAAATCTTCGCAAATCTCGTTTCAAAATTACTTATGACGAATCGAGGGACCGACGGCGTCAGATACTAAGCACTGGTTTCAGTGCAAGCTATAAAAATTGAAGAACAATGCAATAATATTCAAGAAAAAAAATATAAGTTTATTACCATTTACAGATATCTTCGTTGCGATTTAAGGCCCTTTTGCCAAAAGGGACATATAAGGGATGTGTCCCTTTTGGCAAAAGGAACTTACTTTTGGCAAAAGGGATTTACTTTTTTACGTCAAACGATTCTACATTCTGAAGCTATTGAATTGAAAAACTCATGTGTGTGCGACGTTAAATTACGATGAAATTTATTCACCAAATTCAAAATCACCTATGTGCTTGGTAAACAAAAGTTAAAGTTTATTTTTATACATAAGAGGTCTTAAAGCAGCGTGAATGACGTTATTATGCCATTTTACTAATTTATAATTCATAGCATATCGCTAACCACCCGCGGTACATCAACTCGGTTACAATTCTGCTGAAATAAGAAATAAAATAAAGTAAAATGTTAAGCGGAAAAAGGTATAATAAGAGTTTTGGCGCACTGGACTGGGATTTGCACTGTCACAGACTATACTCGGCATATGCAAAGAGACTTCGCAGGATTTAAATGCCAACATAATCAAAGTAACTATCTATTTCAGCTTTTATTTTGCTAAAGTACAAAACAAAATACAGACAGAAGGATGTGTGCGCTGCTCGAGCGCGCTGTATGGAGTTATACATTTGTGGTCTGTCTATTTTTTTATTATTTTTTATTTTATTTAAAAATTTTATGTTTATGAATAAACTTAAATGTTTAAAACATTATTTAAATCAATAGTACATAGACACTGCTTATTTCAAAATGAAATTTCTTCCAGCAGACCTGGTAATTGAATTTTTATGCGAGAGACAAAATTGTACTTACACTAAATTATTCTATTGAGATAACATTATATTTACACATCCATGATACAAGATGAACAGCGCCTCACAACGGGTGGCTCTTAAGATGAACATGGACAAGACGAAAATCATGTCGAATGTCCATTTACACCCGTACCGGTTGTTGTTGATGGCGCTGCTCTCGAAGTTGGAGAGGAATACAATTACCTGGGACAAGTGATCCAGATGGGTAAGTCCAACTTCGAGAAAGAAGTCACTCGTAGAATCCAACTCGGATGGGCTGCGTTCGGGAAACTGCGTCATATCTTGTCGTCCAAAACACTACCTCAGTGCCTGAAGTCGAAGGTGTTCGAGCAGTGTGTGTTGCCAGTGATGACATATGGATCCGAGACGTGGTGCTTTACTATTGGCCTAATCCACAAGCTGAGAGTAGCGCAGCGTGCTATGGAAAGGGCTATGCTCGGTATTTCTCTACGTGATCGTATCAGAAACGAGGAAATCCGTAGACGAGCAAGGGTAACCGACATAGTTCAAAGAATTAGCCGACTGAAGTGGCAATGGCTGGCCACATAGTGCGAAGGACCTATAACCGTTGGGGAAGAAAGGTCCTCGAATGGCGCCCACGTCTCGGAAAACGGAGTATAGGACGCCCCCCGACCAGATGGACTGACGATCTGAAGAAGACAGAGGGCATCCGCTGGATTCAGAAGGCTCAGGACCGGTCACAGTGGCGCAAGTTAGGGGGGGTTATGTCCAGCAGTGGACCTCCAAGGGCTGATGGATGGATGGATGGATGGATACATGATGAGACACGAATGAACCACCATAAATACCCTCGAACTGAAAACATACATTTAATCACACAAATGAGTGCCCTGGCCGGAATCCAAGCTCAAGTCAAGACCCCTACATTCTCAGGCTTGGTCAATACAACTAAAGATTCGGCAAATATATTTTTCATGAACGACAAAATACTATTTTAATATTACGTATCGTTTAAGATTATTAAGCTGATAATTGTGGTATCCACTAATAAATTATCTTGAATTCGAGCCAATAGTGGTGCAATCGTGTTTTGGCCGTAATGGAATTCTTACGTGAAACGTTCCTTGACATTCTATTGTATTTTGCAATACATTCATAAAACAAAAGAAAACCGGGCAAACGGAGATCAAATCAAATACTTCAGTACACTCGTGCTCACAAGTGTTTGTCTAAAGTGAAACAACTTGTACAAGACGTACGTTGAACTTGAGGTGGAGAGGGTAAACAGTTCTGAATCAAATTGTTTTTAAAGAGTTGAAGCTCCGTCTTCAAAATGGTTTATAAATTCTTTTTGACTTTTATGCATATTTTGTTGACTCTTAAAACGATTCATCTATGTCTAGAGATAAGAGAAGATAAATAAGTAAATGCACATTCATTTTGCTTTCAATCTTTTGGCATTAACTGGAGTTTTTGAAATGCCCGTATAAAATAAATAAATCTAAATCTAAATCAAATTTTTAATTGCAATATTTATTGAAACTTTATACAACATGATTGACGTAAAATAAGTTTTAAAGAAGGCTTGCTACCCTCAAAATGAGAACGCTAGTCCATAAGTATTTCAATGAAAGATATACATATACAAAGTCTGCGACAGCGACCCTTTTCTATTTCAAAGTAAACTTGATCCACTATAGTGCGATGATACAAAATAGTTCATTTAATAATGATCTTACCTAATCTAATGACTCTTACCTATCGTTATCAAATAAATAACACACAAATATCTATTGTGTATTGGATACTTCTAAACACAAACAAGAGATTCATTCACACATGCGTGACTTGATTACTACTACCACAGAAGCCATAATAATTATAGTACACGCTACTACACCAATTCTCCTAATCGGAGATTTTTAACTGCCAGCATTTGAACCCTAACACATGTGAGTATAAACACGCCTTCGTAAACATCCGAGTAAAAAAATATAAATCTGTCAACTATCCAACGTAACCGGTTCGTTGGCGGTGCACCCCGGTTTACACCCTCCGCCCGGTGCAAACCCGGTCAATTATGCGTTCGCTAACCTCGCTATCAATATTAACCACCAAAACAGCCCTTAACACCTTCCAATAAGGTTTATAATTATATGAAATGTATCGCCCACTTTGCATCCACTTTCCGATTCCTCTTACAATCAAAAACAAACCTTACCTATTACGCTCAAGAGCAGTAATTTGAACGGAATCGCACAGGTAGCCTGAAGCTAGTCGGCGTTAAATGAAAAAAATAAAAATAAAAGTAGGGATTTTATAAAAGTTTCCTACACAGGCACTTAGCCGGAGTGTGGAAGCAAGTTGAATATTTTTCTATTAAGGTTCATTTATGCTGAAGAGAATCGCCTCATATGTTGTCGACTGTATGCGGGTTGAACGAAATGGTTATGTTAAAGTGCTGGTGAACAGTAATCTGTCTTATGAACACATTCTGTCAGGTGGTTTTATCTTTCTGTGATATCTACGTCGCTTCGAGTTTTATAAAAAGTCGAGCAGTTTTAATAGCGTGAAATTCTATGTCACTGTACTAGATCGAAATGGGTTTGAATTTAACAGAACACCAGTAATCCACCCTCGTTTTGCATCGGGCTTAGTATACAACGTAACAATTGCTCAAATGTTTGTAGGCATTATAAAAAGATTTTGTTTTCTTTATTTAACTAACAATATTTGAAGTGGATTGAACTTCAAGTTTGAAGAACACATAAAGCCATATTCTATGAATCCCCTCACCAATATGCACTGATTCACTGTAAAGAAATAAGCTATAGAGAGACAGTAGAGACACATAAAGATTTACCCTAATGGCCTAATTATTATCATTAAACTGACACTCTCTTTCAAGTATTTTGATTGGCCCTTGTTTAGAACTTAAGCTGTCGCAATTTATAAAATGGAGAATTATAATAAAGGATTGAGTTGTGACTCTCGCGCCTCTAGCGGCCTACGGCATGTCGGCAACCTTAGCGCAACAAAATGTCCCAATTAAACTGTAAACCAGCGTCTGATTAATGGTTTCTGAGCGAGCAGTGAGTGAGTGAAAGGCCGCTTCTTCGACGACACGATAACGACAGAATTTCATGATTGCAGTGGTGCTTGCAAATGTTTTTTGAAGACAGCAATGGAGACATATTTCTATGAAATACTGCACGCCGTTTCATTGGACAATAACGAAATGATAATATTGTTATCATCGGCAGCAAAGTTTCCAGTGGTATCGTGAAGATAGTTATAAGTATTGCATACATACAAAAACTTAAATGTGTACGTATGTACACAATACATACATAAGATGTACTATGACTACTGAAGCCCTTTCGACTTTTCAATCAAAACCTACTCAAAACGAACGAAAGCTGCCAACCAAAAATATTTGAGTACCCGAAAATATTTACAAAAACCGTTTTTGATTAACAGTAGGTAAATCACTGCAATTCGGTTAACGGCGCATAAGTGGTTCCACTTCCATTACAGCATAAAGTGAACTTGTCACGAAAAAATGCAATTTATACCTCACCTTGGCTAAGTACTGTAATTCATTTTCTTCATTGACATAATATTTACAGTAGCAGTAATTTTAAATTATGTGTTCCGGGGCTTGGGTTCTAGTTTTTTCTTTCTCTCATTTTTTTCTTGGCGGCCACTTACCATAGAATCAACAGAATATTAACCCAACCCAAAAAACGATTTCTTCGACACGCTAATATTAATAAAAATATAAATAAAAAAGCACTATTTATTCCTGTACGAAATATCTTTTTAAACGTAAAAAACCTTAGAAAAATTCCTGATATTATAGTTTATTTTCTGTGACAAATGCTTACTGTTCATAGTAATAGTCAACAAACGAAATGTCTAACCAATGCACATCACAAACGCATTGCTAGTTAGGAAAGTTGCAAAGAAACCCACGTGTTAAACCGCTATTATAATTTTCATAAAACATCCAAAACTTTGCATAAAACGATTACTTCGTGAAACTCCTTTGAATATTCATTCAGCGCTAGCATTATAGCATCCTTTATTTCCTACAAAACAGTGCACATATAATTTAAATCCCGACATGAATATTTAGGAAAAATAGCATTTAATCCGCTCCTCGTTCTCGCTCACTGTGCGGTAGCGTTAAGCGAAATAAGCAAAATAAGCGAAATAAGCGAACTTGGCTGTTCTGTTAATCCAAAGAATAGACGCCAGTCTTTTGAAAATAGAATAACAGTTATATTCATGCAAACCGCATCGCACGTAGCAAATTTGATGTCAGCCACAGAGTACAGAGGCTCCGTAGCTTTAAAACTGTTTTCAAGTTTTCCGTAGCACGTAATAAAAAGCAACATGCTTGTGTCTACGGAGAACATCTGGCGTGGAGTTTTGTATTCAGTTTTGTCAGATTTCATACACGTCATTTGGCGTAGAAACCCGTGTTAGATTTTTTCGGTTCTTATATAACTGATACGATAGATGATGATCTGATCTACATGAAAGTCAAGAATAGAGTAGATAGAAAACACGATCAATAAATTCACAAAACGATTTAACAGTTATGAGTCAGTCTTGTTATGAATAGCAATTTTTCTGGTTTGAATATTATTCCAAAGATTAAGATTCTCGTAGTGAAGCAAGGATGTGTTGGTACTGAGAAAGCATCATCTTGCATGGAATCCGCATGATGTTTTGTACAACTTGATAAAATCGTTTTTAATTTGCAGTACAAAAATTAGAGAAAATCTAGCAACGGCTGCGACGCTGACCTAATATCTTCTTATGTGAGATACGACGCAAATGTGATACATTACATACACTACGATATTGCTCACTAAATCTCTTTAATGTAGAAGTTTTCACAGAATTTTCAAAGGTGTACATATTGCTAGAGAATAAATCTCCGTGTCTTTCGTAGGTATTCATTTGTTTTTTAAGTCCCGACATTTTAGTATTGATTGTTTTGAGTAACATCCGAAATTATAATGACAGAAAATTCGATTCCTGTTGATAGTTAATTCAATTCGCGGCATTATGTATCGGGTAAATATAAATTTGTTCTCTGGTGTTAAGTATTACTTATTTTATTTTTGTCTTTCCTTAAACTCTTTGCAATTTTGTCTCCTTAGAAACTTATGATCTTCAAACAAACATCCTTTCTAATGAGGTGATCGTTATTTTTAAATATGTGTTTATATTTCATTGAAATACCATTTTAATCATTTTCATATTACGAAATAAAGAATAGTTAAAACGTTTTTAAGTTGTTTTATAATTTGAGATACTCAATTATTTGTACAAACATTACTTTTATTTAGAAAATGTTTTGACTTTGTTAGCATTTGAAACTCCCGGTTCATCAAATCGATCAAGACATATCACACAAAGAATTTTGGCATGGGACCGCTAATTAGATGTTCTATTCAAATGGTACTCAGACAATATGAACTACAAGAAATATAATAGAATAAGATGCCAATTTGGGGAACAATATATTATTACTCGATATATAAAATTAGTCACAGAATAAAGCGTATCTAGACTGATGTATCATTTTCAGTATTCACAAAATATTACTTCACATAATACACACGGCCCGCACTCACACACACATACGTACAAACACACGTGCACGTGCGCGCTCGCACAGACACACACAATTTCTTAATAACCTGAGTTTAAAATTGTACTCATATAAATTTTCTACCGAAGAGCGGGAGATCCTGGCACAGTTAATTTTTTACTTAAAAGAAAGTCCCAACAACGGAACAATGTATTTGTTAAACTATTTTTTTCCAATTAACCATTTTCATTTCATTTTTATTTCTACATGACATGTTTTCTTTCAGCACTAAAAGTTAATTTTTATTAAAAATTTTAGAGTGATGAGAACATCTATATCATTAATAAAAGCAAAAATTTATAATACATTATTATTATGAATAAGCGCGAAGAAAAAAATATATTATAGCGTTTACGAAAATACCACGTACATCGCACATATTTCACTGGCAGATAGCAGGAAATCGGTGTATTGGTTTTCAACATTTTAATATAAATGAAGGCGTATATCATTGGGGTGAAGTTATTTTCATTTCTCAACGTAATAAAATATTTTGTTACGTTACCAACGACTTCTACTTATTTATGCGATATAAAAATGTGTGATCTAAGTTTGGTTACCTCCACGATTGCTCCACAGAGTATCCGAACGGTTCTGACGCCATTTTATGGGCCATAACTAAGCAATATGGCGGACAGCGGGAAAATATTTGGGCGCGAAATTTGCGACGTCGAGTGTCGTTTAGGATTTATAGTGCCATGTCGCCTTTAAGGAAATGCTCATGTCAACCCACACTTGTTACTTAAGTGGCAAAGATTGATAATACTGCGCGCTTTAAGGTCATGTTCCTTATTCTATTTTATTTTATACTCTTAAAATAACCTTTAACTTTCTGTAAGTAATATATTGTAAATAAGTATAAATTGTTTGTAAAATAGTTTCCACAGTAATGTTTGTATCCTTCATAGAGATACAGGGATAAAGATAATTTAAGTTTTCAATGACTGAAAACTCGTAGAAACCTGTGTAAAACAAAAATCATAGTGAATGAATTTATGCACCGTACTTTTTTAAAAGAATGGTTTTCTGTGGAATTAAAAAACAGACATCCAGTGTGTGTGGTTTGAAGTGACCATTTTTAATTTCATCGTTATGCAAAAAATTGGCTATGGAAAAAACGGTTTCCAACGACGTTCCATTTTCTGTTGCTTGCAATATGAATTTTCGAGGGATATATCAACCATAATTTAATAATAAATGATAATGGTGAAACTATCAATTTACTTTAAAGATCTTCCATCCATGTTATTTTATTCAATAAGCAGAATCTTTCAAATAAAAGTAGCAAGACGCAAAGCGACAATCATTCGTTCTAGTAACAAAGTTTCTACAAAAAGTATAGACAGCATTCAAATGCAAAACCGTTCCCCACAGACCTGGTGCTCATTGATCTTGTGTAATAATATTTCCTTCTGTCCGGGACAGAGAGGCAAAACATGTCGATAATAAATAATGAGTAACTCAACAGCCGTGGGAAATTGAAAGGGTTTATTTCAATATATGAAGGCAATAAACATATTGAAGAAGTACCTTTTACTTTTTATAAATAATAAATGCTTGTAATGTTTATACATATGTTTAGTGGCAGTCGTAGATATCGATTATAAGTGAAACTAAAGATTTAATTCTATTGGTGCGTCTAGATCTGGTGAATGCACCGCGAATGCACCGCGAACGTGCTGCACGCAAGCCGCTCGCGACCTGCGCGCGTGCCTTTTTCTCGTATTTTTCTTTCACAATTGATTTAATTAAGAAAATAGAATTTATAGTGTAATAAACATAGCAATTTTCCTTCCGCTAATTAACAAGATAACCTTTGCTATATAATCTCGGCTCCGGGTTACAAATGATCTGACACAAGACGCCTGTAAACCCGCAAGTGGCCGTGACTGGTAAGGGCCGTTGCTTGGGTAACTTCATTGTTTCGTCAGACTTTATTTACCAACTGCTTAACGTAGATTTTACTTAGTAGTATAAACTTGATGATTTTCTTCGAATTAGACGCAGATTGTGCTTGTAAGCTTATTGTTTTTACGTATGTGAAGTTAATGAGATATAAAATCCAGCAATAAAACAAATATTGAGTAAAATGAAAGAAACTTTTTAGTTTTTGTATTAAATTAATCTAAATACGCAATGAGTAGTAATTTTTGAAACCTATCTTCTGAATGTGCAATTTGTTATTACGTTCTTTAAATAACTGAAAATATGTACTTTATTTCAATTAAAGCTACAATATTAATGTGAAAATAAAAAATATTGTACAAGCGATAGCATAACATTCACTCATATACAAAAGAATATCTGTATGAGGCCCAGAGTTCGGAAATTACCTACATAAAAAGATAAATTTCTCCACCACATAAGAAATTCTGGCAAATATTCTAAGATAGACGTGTATCTCGCTCCGTAGCACGCCCCTCACCCGCGCATCGAGCGTGGGACCGTAACAAAAAACATCTCCCACTAAATTCGCGAGAATCATACGGATGCAGAGTTTTATATTTACTGAAGGTGAGCCAAAAAGTAAGTTTTAGTGTAAATAAATGTCACAATAGATAAACATTATTTTTCGCACATAACCAAACGGTTAAGCCCGTTAACTGTCACCATTCAGAGGCGTTACTGACAAGTGCCAGTATAAATTATGTTCCGTAATCTCGTCCTCATATTTTGTACTATGTAGTACGTGCTCTGTGCTACTTGCCGTCACAATGTTTAAAGATAAGCGCGTTCTTCATTCTCTGTGGTACGTCCCTAGCTCCATCCGTCCACCACTGGCAATGTCATTGTGCTTTTTTGTGCAAAACGTGCTGTCACGAAATTTTATTTTCATTTTATTTTCGAATTTTATAATCGTTTTTACAGTCCTTTTACAGTACTTTTTCAGTTATTATAGTACGCCCAATTTGAATTAAATATGGGAAAATATGAAAAGAGAAAATGAAAAATAATTGAGTCAACGGATTCTAGAGTTGGAAAAACGCATGAATAGATCCCGTCTTAGAAACGGCGGTATGTTTTGATAACTTCTATTAGCTTAATTAAACGCAGATTTTTGCCCCTGATGTTACTTCGACAAATTTTATTGCACACACTAGTCTCTGGAGTTTTCACGAGAGGTTAACCATGAGAATGTTCATGTTGTGTCTACCTATAACAAATAGGTAACTATCATGTTTCGGCTTTCGAGGGGTTAGCTAATGGTGCCGCATTTTACGCCCCAAGATATTGTGACCACCTATAACAAATACGCAAATGCTTTCACGAGAGGTTAGCTAGTGGTCCCGCATGTAACGCGACAGGATATTGTGACCACCTATAAAAATAGGTACCACACCACGCACATGCTTTCACGAGAGGTTAGCTAGTGGTGCTGCATGTTCCGCGATAAGATATTGTGACCACCTATTACAAGTAGGTACCACGCACATGCTTTCACGAGAGGTTAGCTAGTGGTCCCGCATGTAACGCGACAGGATATTGTGACCACCTATAAAAATAGGTACCACACCACGCACATGCTTTCACGAGAGGTTAGCTAGTGGTGCTGCATGTTCCGCGATAAGATATTGTGACCACCTATTACAAGTAGGTACCACGCACATGCTTTCACGAGAGGTTAGCTAGTGGTCCCGCATGTAACGCGACAGGATATTGTAACCACCTATAAAAATTGGTACCACACCACGCACATGCTTTCACGAGAGGTTAGCTAGTGGTGCTGCATGTTCCGCGATAAGATATTGTGACCACCTATTACAAGTAGGTACCACGCACATGCTTTCACGAGAGGTTAGCTAGTGGTCCCGCATGTAACGCGACAGGATATTGTAACCACCTATAAAAATAGGTACCACACCACGCACATGCTTTCACGAGAGGTTAGCTAGTGGTGCTGCATGTTCCGCGATAAGATATTGTGACCACCTATTACAAGTAGGTACCACGCACATGCTTTCACGAGAGGTTAGCTAGTGGTCCCGCATGTAACGCGACAGGATATTGTAACCACCTATAAAAATAGGTACCACACCACGCATATGCTTTCACGAGAGGTTAGCTAGTGGTGCCGCGTGTTCCGCGATAAGATATTGTGACCACCTATAAAATGGGTACCACACCACGCATATGCTTTCACGAGAGGTTAGCTAGTGGTGCCGCATGTTACGCAGCGAGAAGGGATTCATGGAGCTTTTACGAAAGACGAGGATGGAACAGACTCTAGTCGCACAACCAGAAGCCGTTCGCCTCATGATCGGAGTCGATCAAGCCGATGCTCGAGAAATCATAGAAGCAGGCGCCGCTCCTTTCCTCCAATTCTAATATCCACAGCCGATCATCGACTCTGACTTCCAAAGCTGACAGAGATGCAGTCAGACAGAAAGAGAGGGGGGGGGGGGCAGACTACTACGGAAGAACAGGTACCTCGCCAATACAACAACACCAGGTAAAGGATAGCTCTCTGCCAGCAGACGGCGAAGAGCTCCTAGGTCAGGATGGTAAGCAAACTATGCGTAATTCTATATACTTATATGAGAGCATAGCTACACGTTGGTCAGCTATTCTCACTGATGTAGATCATCAATGCAGACCTAAAAGCTACCATGTTGAAGAAACAAGACCCCCTCTCTGACGTCTTCTAGTACCACCCAAGTTAAATGGGGAAGTTGTGGCAGTGATGAATGACAGTGGTATCAAATGTGACAATAGAATCTGTGACCAGCAAGTAGTCCTATCTATAGCAATCTCTACAGTGTGGAGGCTTCAATGACATGATTCTGTCACCGAATAATAAACAGCACATTGAGGTATTGAGTGATTCAATAAGGCTGTTATTTGACTTATTCTATGATCGGTTACACATAGGACACTAATTCTTCCTGGTCTGAACACCCATGTGACTCAGGTATCATCATCATCGACATCGGGGTCAAGAGCGACCATGATTCAGATACAATGCGGTGGTTTAAGATTATTTTATAACCAATGGTGTGAAAAGTGATATTACATCCAATCCAACCATTATTGGCAGTATAAGGGGTTATACAATGCTATTTAAACGCAAGACCACACGAACTGTTTTGTCCACAGTACAATATTTTTTCTAAAATAGAAAATAGTTTGTTTGCTCTCGAATTAGGACAGCTATTGGAACTAGGTTCTATACAATCATGATTTCTTGCTCAGGGACAATTTTTGTCCTCATAATCCGGAGTCAAATGGGACATGAAGGTTGATACTTAACCTTAAGAAACTTATAAAATTTGGTGTCACCTTTATGATACTTTGTGCATTGCAGACTCCTATGATGATTGTGTGCAGAATGCATTGACTACTGGGGAATCTAAGGTTTATTATTAACTCACAAAAAAGTTCTTTAAAACTCAGTCAGGGTTGTCTATATCTAGGATTTGTGCTAGATTTTATTCCATGTACCATATATAATATCATCTTCCCTAGAAGAGGGACCATGTTATCGAATTTGTTAACAACTACTAAACGCCCTTGCTTCGCTTCGGTAAACCTATTGGTAACCACACTTGAATAAATAAATGTATGGACGGTATTTTTAATCGACATGACTTTATTATTTATGAACCGATTGCAGTAAAACAGGCACTGATTGGTGATCCAAGCTTACTGCAATACAACAGTGAAAATTGCACCTAACTATAACGCGGTTCTTGAGATTGGTCGGAACAAACGCGCAGACAAGCAGACAAAAAGTACATTTTTATTATAATATGTATATTAATGGATGGTATGAAATAAAAATAAATAATAAAAGTAATAATTATAATAATCAAAACATAGTTGTTATACTTTGGAATTTGTCCAATTACTTGGTCTTCTTGTAGTTGCTTGTAAATCCATAGAATATGGTATCTTCTATACGAAAACCCTGGAAAACTACAATACAGTGATTTTAAAAGATTATAATGGAAATTATAATGCAACAATAATATTATCAAAAGGGATTCAATCAGATCTGGATGAATGGTGGACATCACACATCCAAGTAATAACAGGAAAATTATACAATTTAATTTTAGTTTACAGATTTCCTCAAATGAATTCCTCAGACTTGTCTGTAATAATGTGAGGAGTCACGGACACTGGATAGAAGAAGAGAATCTTTTCAAATAAAATTAGGAACAGCTTTTAAATGCTTAAAAACGTTTGCATCTAAAGTAATTACTGCGAGGTTTTTGCTTTAGAAAAATAACATAATTGCTATAGCACACGTTAAGAAAATGTAAGCTACAAGGTTTCCACATATCAATAACTTAGCGAGAGAGCTATGGCAGTGGAATAAGAGAAGACACGTCATATGGGTGTATGCATTTTACATCAGCTCAAAAGAAAACTCCATCACAGATAGTGAATCCAGACGTTCAAAATGTGAAATCGAATGCCAACCGAGTGACATTGTTTATGAAAGTTGTATACGCCTTAGATGACAAATCACACTGGATGGATCAATTATTGTAACAATTTATTTACAATAGTTATCAATGCATAGTGATAATTCAATGGTGTATCTAAAAAAGATAAATAAATAAATTAAATAAAAGTATACTAAGCAGATTCGATGAACCGCAGGTGGTCCTCTTTGCTGATAGGAATAACACCAAATGTCGGGATTACAATAATTGTTATAATTCTCAGATTGGTTCTCAGACCCAGAAGCATATTCTATAGATACATTCATCTTGTGATGGAATGACATGTTCTTTTATGCATTTCCATTATTCACGCTTATAAGAAGAGTGCTGAAGCAAATTATAGGAGACAAGACAAAAGTTGTGGTTCCTATGTGGCTCTCACAGCCCTGGTATCCACTTTAGAACTCCATGGCTATATCTGAAAAAATAAGATTTAACCTCGATATAACTAATTTATTTTTATCTCCTTCTACAGACTTGCACGCGTTATACATATAAGAGCCTTACTCTGATTGCAGCCATATAGTCAGGAGAACATTTCTAAGAAAAGTAATCCCTGCTTTCTCAATGGATAAAATGTTAGTCTCATTATCAGGAAACAATACGGGTCTGCTCTTGGTGCATGAATTTCACACTGCCAGAGCTACAATGTGGAGCCTTTTGGAAGGTTGTTTCATATAGTTCAATGAATCCTACCACCAGGTCAGCAATTTCCGTAATAAAATAAGGTCCTCAACTCGGCATAATACGATATGATATTACGAGTATATGGGATCCAAGTATAATAGATTCTAGACTATTTCTAGACTCTTAGCTTAGAGGTACACTCCTTACTAACGCTGTCTTTTATCTGCATTAAGGATATTGCTGTTAATTCTGATTATATAATATCAAAATTTTCAAAATTAAATTTATGAAAACTTGTGGTTCTTATCAAATACAACATAATTTAACTTTACAGTTTTTCAAACAAAATACAGATATCTGCCCGGCTAACTATCCTACTATATTATTTACACTTACAAAAATATGTGAGGCAAAATTGTAAATTATTAATTGTTAAGAAACAGCACCAACCAACCTCACTGCAACTATCAGCCGATAGATTAAACAAGTTCGGGTTAATAGTGGATTAGACACTTCCATATTTACAGGCCAGAGACATGCTTTACTTGAAAAGTCTCGTATGCCGGCATTATTGTGGACTATTGAGGTTATAAGGAAAGCAGCCGGTTAGTTCACCTTTTCCTCCACATTTGCTTCATTTTATAAAAGACCAATGATTAATGGTCTCAATCAATTAATTCAAAATGTATGCTCATTGCATAAAGACACCTACACATTATGAGACTGACAATTTAACAATTATTATTATCATTTCTTTACGTTTTTTTTTAAACTGTGGTATATACGATACAATAAAAAGAGGATGTGTCTTTACTTAATATAAATATTATTTGTTAATTTTATGTGATTATCATCACGAAGTTATTAATGAATGAATTATTATCAACCCAACTTTCTTCTTTGAACATCTACATAGTACAAAATATGAGGACGAGATTACGGAACATAATTAAATAGATCGGACTAACTTACCAAGTGACCTCCGATCCTCAATTATGTGAAGTAATCTCGTCCTCATCCTAGACCCAACCCTTCCCAGGTAATATTCTTAAAAGAATATACCTACATACTGCTGGTATCCTTTGAAGAATAATTTGTATTTTGCAAGTAACGTTCATAATGATCTGTATTGCCTACTCTAACCCCCTCTCTGAAAGTTGTGTTGTAGAGCTTTGAAACAATGACATTGCCAGTGGTGGACGGATGGAGCTAGGGATGTACCACAGAGAATGAAGAACTTTAAAGAATCTTTAAACATTGTGACGGCAAGTAGCACAGAGCACGTACTACATAGTACAGAATATGAGGACGAGATTACTTCACATAATTGAGGATCGGACGTCACTTGGTAAGTTAGTCCGATCTATTTAATTATACGAACCCAAATTAATACAGCCTCTTAAAGTGGAATCTCGTAAGTTTGAGTGGTATGTAAAATAAATATTCAACAATTTCATAGAACCAATTACATAAAAACATGTACATTTTCTGCATACAGTTCCCCGTAAGTCCCAAAAAAAAATCCTGACAGTTTTATTTAAACTAAACAGAGCAAAACACACTCTATTAAGTCACCTTTCAGACACAAAAAAAACTAGATCTAAATCGGTTCATCCATTTGGAAGCCACGACATGCAGATACACAGACACACAGACACATAGATACACAGACGCGTCAAACTTATAACACCGCTCTTTTTTCGTTGGGGGTTAATAAAAATACGGACAGGACAGCGTATGCCGAGCTGAGTTAGTATGAACATAAAGGAAATCGCCTAGGTTGTCTTCGGCGGTCACTTGTATGCATTGTGCTTTAAATCTTCCGAGAAGCCTCGACAATCCTGGGAGCGCACACCGTTTTGCAATTCCGATTCATAACGCTATAGCGATAAGACCGCGATTTCAATGTCGTAGAGAATATTTTAGTATTATTTAAACAACCGCCAGCAGGTGCAGTAAATAAACAACCAGCAAGCACATTCTAAATGTATGTACAGCCATTTTCCGGTACTGCACTGGAATGAATTATTTATAACAGTCTTGAAATGTTACATACTATTGCCCGTCAAGTAATAACATGATTTAAGCATGATGTAGGAAGATTAATACCTAATGGTACCGTACGAGTATAATTTTATTAAGCTAATGATGTAGTCAGTTGGCGTATTGCATTAGCTAATGGCTCCAAGACATTACCTAACACTTATTAAGCGAATGAGTCTTTATCTATGACTTCAAGTCAGTCCCTGCTCGAAGCGCTATACTGACCAAGAAGAAAGGCAATTGAAGTTCTTTTTCGGAAATGATTAAACAGTTACGATCGTACAATGTGCATGTGGTATCAAATTCCGTGACTACATTACACTACTAACATTAGTTTTTAAGAGAAAATTTTACTTTCGCCTAGAATAAGAAATCTGTTTATATTGCTTAATCCTGTAATCGCCATGTATGGTGCTTATATTAAAGATTTGTGATACGAGACATCCAGAAAAGACTTCTTTGAAATATAAAAATATAATGGATCGTAACAATGTTGTCACAAGCCTCTTGTAGGAGCCGCGGGAGTTGACAAAGCCGTCTAATAGCTTTTGTGCCGATAAAAGAGTCATTGTGATTTGCAATCGATTTTTCAAATCCCGCTTTATTCTGCCGACTGTACCAGCGGAAGATTCAATGCTCATCGCCTCGATTTATGTATAGCTGCGATAAAAACTTTTTCAGGAAATTATATTGTTGGGATTTTTTTCAGCAAGTGGGTAATGAAATAGATACTGCACTGCAGCCCAATTACCTAAAATTAATCATCTAAACTCTTTTAAATAATTGTAACTTTGTGGTTTAGTATTAAAGAAAAGTATTAAAAACTTTCAAAAAATAAAATAGTAATTAAACATTAGCAACGAGGATTGAGCTGGTAAGACCTCAGATCACATGTAACACATAAATATTCATTTTCGGGTTGTGAGTGTTTGCGATATTACTTAAAATATCTCGAACCGGGTATTCGAGGTAAACTTATTCCGAGATGACCCGAGGCACTGTATTACCCTTACCTTTTGTTTGTATAAAATAAAACGCTCATCAAAAGGGTTCTATTCAGGATGGTCATTACGCTTAACGCACAGCAATATCATTATAACGCCGCAATAATATGCAGATGGCGCTCGGCATCATGTATAAATATGTTGTTGCTGATGGCAGTACCAACAGTTGTATGCGCTATAATTAAAGTGGATTTGCTCCATTCTTCTAGTCTTTTTATAAGGTCGTCCTATTTAGTATAATGAAGTTTGTATTTGTAATCTATGGTTACAAAATTGGTTCTACTATCTGACCTCTATACTCTATGCTGACATGATTTGAGTATAGTGCGTCAAATAAATGTGAATACATGTAAAACTTTAATAAACTTAAAAAAATAGGATTACACTCTAGTAGTAGAAGTAGGTAGGTAGGTTGAAATACATCGATAATTTGAAATATTTCCAAATTATGTTATAGCATTATTTATATAGCTATCTGAACTTTATATTAGCTGTTATAGAAATTTCAAAAAGATTATTTCAAACTCATAGTAGCGTTAAGGCAATTTATTAGCTCTCTCTAAAAGTTATTGAAATGTCGAGGAAAGCAGTCTTTGAAGGATGTTAGCTATAAAAGGAAATTTTAAGAATTTATTACTACCATACTGACGCGCCTGTAGCCTAGTTGGTAGCGACCCTGCCTGCGAAGCGAGGGGTCCCGGGTTCGATTCCCGGCCGGGGCAGATGTTTATGTGACAGATAAATATTTGTACTCGTGTCATGGGTGTTATTGTGATGTATTAATTATGTACATATGTGTCGTCCATGCCACCCGCGACACAGGTAAAAACCTACTGCGGGGGTGTGAGTTTGTAAACGTTTATTTATTTATTTATCAATCTTTTATTGGTAACAAAAGATGTACATAAACATACGTCATACATATAGTATCATATACGTCATGTTATGTTTGTCCGTCTGCAAAAGATCTCGCGGCGGCTGCCTTTTATAAATGACACATCAGTCGAAACAACAATAACCCTGCAATCATTACATGCCTTAAATCAGAGAGTGACATTTCAGCCTGAAAATCCGAATCTTTTATTCTCTTAATAATGTTTCACCTAATCTAACTAGGTCATATTCAGTTAAATATAACGTCACATAACGTGTGAACGTCACATACCAGATTTCAGTGGAACACTGTTTTAATTCAAAAAGTAAAGTTTTTTCCAGCACTCGAATTTAAGCGGCTGTCTCATATTCCGGGCCAGAATAGACACCTTGATTAGTCTAGCAAAGTAAGCACAGGTTATACCTATTAACTGCACAATTTTTCAGACATATCGTAAGTAATTAAAGAAGGACTACTTATGTAATAGGTGAGCTGTCAGTGCAGTACCACATCATTATTTCTAATTACTGAAAGGACACTCAGAGCTCATGAGAGCTCGCCACAAAGGGCTCGTTCAACGCTAAGTGGCTCACGGACGGTGCTCCAAATACAGACGTGGGAGGGTAAAGTAGCCAATAAAAATTTTCTTTGTCTTTCACTCTATTAAAACAACAATCTATTTTTACCTAATTGCCAGCAAACAGGGTGATAGATCATTAAAGGATTACACTGATAACTACACCCTCACCTAGCTAATGTTTGTTTACAAAAAACCGGTAACTTGGTCAAAAAGCTTAATATAAAAGGTATACTGTTGGAGTTATATACTTGTGGTTGGAACTAGATATTCACTATTATGTATGTAAGCAAAACTAGACCAAGCAACCCACCAAGTCACCGTATGGAAAGTCGCCCATTGACACCAGCAACAAAAAGATCGTGGCTGACCAAAATTCTGCCAATGAAACAAATAAAAAACAATTCAGTGTCGACATTAAAAAGGCAATGAGAAGAGGAGTCATATCACCATAAAATAGGGTTCAAAGTACAGATGTGCTATTGTTTCATATAAGGAAAGAATAACACCGGCTCTTTGATACGAAGTACTAATTTGCATGTACACAGTAATTTACTATACTTCACGAAGCACCTAAAGACCGAATGTTTGTAGTAATCCTAAGTGATAGTACAAGTAAGATAGCTTCGATAAAGTTGAGAGTTTAATGGTAACCCCAAGTAGGTGTAGTGTATACATTTGGGGGTCTGGAACCTTCCAAAGATTAAGCCATCGGTGATGGTTCTAGGTATTCGATAGCATACGTTGAGTCATGGAGTTCTTGGACTTAAAAAAGCTTTCGATACTTCGGTTCGCCACATATCGTTCCAAGATTGATGCAAAGCAGCTGGGTGCAGTATGGTTTAGATCTCTTAAAATATGAATATATTGTTACTCTTGTCAATAACTTTTATCGGTGCTCTGACGATTATCAGAAAGCAACACAAACTCTTACCTATTTTAATGTCCATTAAAATATAAAGTGGCTTAAAATACTTCTTTTAAATAAAATTATTTACTTAACTGAACTTGGCTCAAAGCAGTACAAAGTCGAGTTATGCACGCCGCACTCCAATCCACACCAAATTGGTTATTTCATCGCCAATTAATCTTGCTTTTTGCCCCAGTAAGATACGCCTTCAGCCAGATCAGTAGACCCTTAATTAGTTTTGAGACCGAAGCCAGCAAAAACTCAACCGTTTTAGACTATTTACTTTTGCTAGAAGTTTAATAAAATACATTTCTGTTTCTCGTTTTTGGTAATTTGGTACATTTAAACCGTTAGTGTAATTTATAAGTGGAATACAGTGGCTGTGGGGCCCCCTAACACAGGCATTACTATGCTTAAAAGGTGGGTCCCAACAACAACAACATGTAAAATATGTAACATTTATTGGACTAATAAATTCTTTAAATTCTTAAAAAAATTCTTGAACCGGTCAATCAGCCTTGTAATTTTGAGTTTAAAATTAAATTATTTTACTTGCTTTTATGAACGGACGGAAATACCAAAAGCCAAGATCTATAATAAGAATAAATTTCCTTTCTTCAAAAGACAGAAACTTCGTTAATTTGTCTAAATTTCTTCCCGTCTTTTTTCTTCCTTTCCTTTTTTCTACCACAATACTTAAAAGTTACATAAATATCCTTTTAAATTTTATACATTCGCTTACTTTGAATCACTTATCACAGAATTTTGAAGTAATCAATTATGGCTCTATCACAGCTCTGGCACTATCAAATACTCCAATCCTTTGTAAGTTGGCGATAAGCAAAATACATTAAATGTTTGTGTGAACTAACTGGATCATGCATAAAGTAGTATCGAGTTATGCTTCCGTTGCTCCGTGCCAGTTGGGAACTACACCGCGTCGGCTGTGGCCGCTGTTATCGAACACGAAGCTGATTTATATTTTTATAATGTTTTCCGATAAATGTGCATTTAAACACTTCAGATTTTAATCTACTTAAAACTTAACAAAGCATGCTGGAGTGCTCTAGGCCTCCACAAGAGGCTTGCTCACCAGTAGGTAATTGATAGGTAGAAGCCAATACTTAATAACAAACTCTGATGGCCCTAGCAGCATGAAGTACCATAAATATATAAAATGAGGGTATGTAGGTAAAATCGCGGGCGTCAACTTAACAAAAAATTTCGTAATGTGAGTACTCGTGGACGTGATGTCCAATTCATTAACAGCCTAGTGCGAGGCCTCCAGCTGCTCTTTTCGTAATTAATGAAGTGTGGAGTAAACACTGCGGTTTCAGGTGTGGTCTCATTAATTGGTACAAACCAAAATTAACAGCCAAACGTGCTCGTCACTTGCAATAAGCTAAAAAATTTCATTATTAGTAATCAAGTGCACAGGAAAATGTAGGTATTTGGAGTATGCTGCAAATATTAAATTTTTACTCGTACTATATGTAGAGATCGATTTTTTACAAATCCAGCGGGAATCCTGAATTTTTCCAGGATGATAAGTAGCCTGTGTATTAATTCAGGGCATACGCTATCTCCATTTCAAATTTCAGCCAAATCGGTGTAGTTGTGGCGTGATTGAAGAACAAACATTCAAACATATTTGGAAACTTTCACATTCATAATATTAATAGGACTACGATTTGAGTTATATCCTATCGACGTCACTAAGTGATTGATCGAAGGAAAATCGGATAACGAGTGTTTTTCTATTCAGAAAACACTTTGTACTTCTACATGGGTTGTTCATCACAGTACGATTATAGAAAAGAACGTTTTATCTCTACAATTTTCTTTGCAATCGGAAAAGGCAGTAAAAAGTTTATAGTTCCGCTTACAAGAATAAAATCCGCTTTGCAACCTTACATTTTATGGGATTGAATTGGCAAACGGGAATGTATTAAGCCGGCAGTAAGTGGGTTTTGGATAGCCACAAGTAGTCATGAATGAACCAAAAGGCAACAGGCGGCAAGCCAAAATCGGGAGCCATTTGTTTTTTGTACTTCTTTTTTATAGTTTAAATGGCTTTGAGTAATAGTTATAGCCTAAGTAAATTGTTTTGTGGCTAGAAACTTTTTAGTTCAATTATTGTAGTATGATTACTGCCTATTAGTGATTGCTGCCATCAAAACTACTGCTTATGTGCTGTAGTATAAATCTTATGGAGCTTATAATAAATGGGGTCTATTTCGGTTGTAAGAAATGGACCGAAATTGAATAAGCTTTTGGACATTCCTTCAAAAATCGAAAACTAAAAAGGCGTCAAATGTAAAAAAGATAGTTCCCTGTTACACAACTGAAGGGCAAGTTGATGAGCAAATTCCGAATATTACCTTAAAAATTAATAGTAAACTAGTGGTTGGCTGATATGCATAATAAAAGTCCAAGTAACGTACACAAAGAAGAGAAAAGTTTATTGGCACGGTAGAAAAAAGCGATAGATGAACTATTGTACACACAGTAAGAAAGCCAGAAACCATAGAATTTATAGAAGGAATAGAATAAGGACAAAAATAGTACAGCGGCACGCATATACGCAATAGTAGCAGGCGACACGGGATTCGTGGGGAGTATCGTGTACCGACTGGCGAAGAGGTCTGCCAGCGGCGCGTGAGTACATCATACGTCAGAACAATGCCCAACGAGGTGGACGACGTTTCCACTGCACAATATTATAAAGTTCCCGCTATGGTAACTTGTAAATATTATGCCGTGCGTGATTTCTGTAATCTATACTATAATATTATAAAGAGGAAAGATTTGATTGTTTGCACTGAATAGGCTCCGAAACTACCGAACCGATTTGAAAAATTCTTTCACTGTTGGAAAGCTACACTATCCCCGGGTGACTTAGGCTATATAATTTTTTTTACTATGTTTCCCGAAGCGAAGTGAGGGCGATTTGATAGTTAATAATAAATGTTATTTTGTACATTTATAGTATTTATTTTTAGTAAGTGGATAGTGTAGGGTTTTAATATAATATAGTTTAATAATGAATATTCTATTTCTTTGTATAATTATATTTATTGTTAATGTAAATAAAATGTCATTTAATATTTAGTGTGTATAATGTAAATATAAATAATATAATATGTGTGTTAATATAAATATAATATTTTTTTATGAGGAGTAAGTCACAACCCCATTTGCTATTCAAATTAAGCATCCGTAGACTTCGTAAAACAAACCTACACCATTACCAAGGAACAAAACAAATCATCTCCACCAATTCTTTTTTCATACAACGTAAAGATAAGAATTGCCGAATTACTTTTCCCATTCAACTTAAACAGCGCATTAAAGCAACGACGGCGACATCAGCGTAAAATCTGACGACAAAAAAACAAAATGTCTACTTTACAGACATCGTAAAACTTAAAGCCAATACCTAACAAGCCGAACAGCTCAGACAAAGACATTCGGCTGCTGTCGTTAAGTTTTGTTTCGTCGTTCTGAAGGTGTGCGGTGGAAAGTATAAATATTTTAAGTTGATACATTTACCCTTGTAATTAGAAACGACATTTGGCTAAATAAGGAAGCAATGCTATGGCAAAGAACCCGGTTTCTCAATGCGTTCGTTACGTCGAGACATCTGTTTCACAAAAATCACTTAGGTATTTACGTCAACTAATACTATGTTGATTAAAAACGTTAAATTATCAACTTCTTTTCAAGTTCTGCAGACAACTCAAGCCTTCAGACATGCAGAATTATTATTTTTTAAACAGATGATATTACTAATACGAGTATGTTTAGTTTTCTCTAAGTTCCTGTGTCATAATTTAAAGATACGTTGCGTTGACGATAACATTTTAGTATAAACTTTGCCTTGAACAATAACAGTTAAGTCAAGGAGGGCCATAACTTGTTTCAAAGGTTTGGGCACAATAGAAAGTTGGCGACATGATGACAGCAATAAACTAGGACCTGCCTTAACGATGGTTGTTTTAATTAAGTTTACGCAAAATTATGCGCGCTCCTGTCACACTTGGACGCATGCGCATGTAGACTACATATCACGCGCGAACCATTGTACGGATAAAGATGAAACTTGGCAAAAAGACGAAAGATGTCCAGACTTAAAAAATAGGGTACATTTATTTTTACTCCAATTATACATCCCCGTGGGATAATTTGGTGGAAATTTTACTCACAAATAAAGGATCCTGACCAAAGGACCAAAAGATTCGCTATGTAGACAATAGCTTAGGGTAGAAATATGTATAATTACGAGTATATTTATAACTGAGTCCTAAGCCCCGTAACACCAATTTCACATAGGTCATTACTTCTTTGTACAAACTGGAACACAACAAGGTCTGTACGATACAATGACAAACACTCAAAACGTGACATTCGTAGCAATCTCGTAGCTTCGTAGCGGGGGCGTAGCGGGAGCGTAGTTCACATCAAAGCTATGAAATGGCTTATTACACCACGATTATTGGAATTTATGAGTTTGTTGAGTCTTTTCTTGTAACAATTGGAGACATTGTACTACTGTCTTGGCTTCGTCCCATCTTCATTGTAGTTATGGGAAATAGCTAGTTGTTAATATTAACCAAAATATGATACAATTCTGAAAATGAATATCATTCATTAAAAATATTCATAAGTTATTTACAAAACAGGATAAATATTTATTTATTTATTTCCCAATAAATGTTAACATAACAGGTTCATTTAAAGCTAACACCGTTTACAATTTACTCGTTGTAAATAATCTATGGCTGTTCTGCGAAATACAGCAGGTGTCGAGTTTTTACTCGTCTCTCGTATGTCCAGATCTGGGTTCCAAGCCAGGATCCCATTGAGTAACGTTACTGCATGAATCAAGGGTGATTCTTTTACCAACTGCAAATTCCAACTTGGTACTGCTAACAACCTTCGTCGACGTGCCTGAGTATAGTATCCGGTACATACAATAAAACTTGTTCCAGCACTGAGGGGTTAGAGATACTACCCCTAACTAGCTCAAAAAAATAGTTCAGTAGAGCCATGTATCGTCGAACTTCGAGGGAATCGTAACCTGTCATTCCAAGTACAAATAAACTTGGATACAAATAGGGATAACCTACGAAGTATTCGTACTGCCTATGGTAAAGCCATCTTAAGAATTTTCTTTGGAGTTTCTCCACCATATACAATACACATATTTGTATGTGTATTGAAATTTACAAATATGTGTATTGAAAATAAATGCGTTTTATCACTGAATGATTTAATTGTTTTTGGACCTGTCCGATGTCATTCTTGATAAATTGATTCATGTGCAGCTGTATAAAATATAATAAATTTATGAAACATTAGAGTTTTACTATCAATAAACTATGCACAATACAATCTAAGATATAATTCAAATTGACGTCAACGACGGTGAAGAACTTTAAGTCCTAGAACCGACAGAAATTCAGAATAAAGCAAAACTTTCCGGCTCTGTAAAACTCATTACAACATTCCTCGTCTCATCTCTCAGGACATAAATATACGGGAAGATTACATCCCGTCACCCGCTGCCTGCGACACACTCCGAGCGTCGACACGGTAACATAGCGACTTGTAACATAATATAGTAGAATGTAATGTATCCAGTTGTAACGAATAATGATTTTATGTAACTAACCTCGCGCTAGTTACATAGCGGGATGTAACTAATTGCAACAACATATTATAGATACGTTTACATCATTATAGTGTGATTATCAAGACATAATTATCAACATATTATATGTTTAATGTGATTTTATTTAACCTGGGTTACACCTTTTATAGATTGGTTGCCGCAGTCTCCCCTACATTTTCTTATGTTCTAATATATTTTTTGTAAAATATTTGGAGTGTACAGTAAAAATAATTTTTATTATTATTACAGATTATACTATTATTGGACCAGAATATAAAAGTAACACATAATAATATATAAGTTATTTTATGATTATTATCTTAGGACATTTGGTTTGTATACGTACTAAATTATTATAATATATTATAATTACTATTGAAAGTTATTGCGTGTATACATATTGCATACCAGAACTGTCGACCTGTAACTATTGTTACCAATAGAGTGACTATAATGATACTATATGACTATATGTCAAGTTCAAATAGCTTGCTTAATATATGTTATTTAAAGTAAACTCTTATCATTTCAAGAAGATGTTGTAACAACCTAGAAATAAAACAAAAGTTTCCGACACTTTAAAACTCATTACGACATTCCCTCGTCTCATCTCTGCCTCTGGGCATTATAATAATCGGAACGTGCCGTGTTCTACGACATTCGTAGCAACACCGTAGCAACGGTCTAGTAGCAACTAGCGTAGCATGTGTGCTACGGAGCTACGAGGTTACGAGATGACTTGTTACAGTTATTAAAAGCTTTTATGTTATTACTTCATTGCTAAGTCTGTATTTCTAAACGTGACAGCATAGGATATTTTTCCATGGTAAAATTATATTATAGTATTTGTTTTTCAAGTACAAATTGGGACCAGATAAGCTTTATACAACGCTAGTCATTATATTACTGTATTGAATAAAATAGCCACTTGAATAAATGAATTTGAATTTAGTTACAGTTGTTTTCATTGATTAGTTGTACTAGTTTAGTTACTAGTTTTTCCAGCATTATGTCCAAATTTAAAATAGTTTATTAAGTAAAACCAGCTGATATGAAAAGTTATTACGAAAAAGCAAACATTGTATTAAAATAAGCGATATTAAAATATAATTTAAATTAGTTACAACTATTCAAAATTCTATTGTGTCTTGAGTGTATTGAATGTTGTGGCACTCAAGTACAGAAACACACTACTAAATAATGAATATACGTTAAACACTGTATGATGTCAATTAAGACACAACAACAATTACAACTTGTTAAACACTATCACAGAATAAATAATAGTACCTACATATATAATTGTACCGTATCCTTTGTACAAACACTTGCATCCAATTGCGACCACATTATATTACTCTCCAGTACCTAGAGCCAACGTAATAGTATTCTCCAAAGTCGCGTGCGCCAACATTATTCATTAACAATTACTTGCGTACATTAATTGCTTCTCTCTGAGCGGAGAAACAAGCCGCGTTGTTTATTTAGTCGGTAATTAGATGTTTGCCCTTTGAAGATCTTGCAATGAAATTGTAATGAAGGTTGATGAATGAGATTGTAATGTTTGTGTGTGCGCAAGGGATTTTATCCATCCTTGAGAAGTCTAGCTTTCCTCCATTCTCTTGGTGTGCTTAATGACGAGGATTTTAACTCCAGGTCCCTTCTGTTGAGGATGCTGGGCTACGAGGGGCTCAGTTTATTCCCAACGGTGCTGGTGCATGCTAGTAGGAGAGTAGGAGTATTAGTATAGATAGATACGTACGAAGTGAAGCTTGTTAACGGCATACATTTTCTCGTATTAAAATTAAGTTGACGTAATTTTGTCTTTGGCTATTGTTGTGTTATACTTAAATACAACCGTAGATGAAATTTAAACTTTTTTTACTAAAAAGCGACACATTTTATGTTAGGGAACATACCAAAACCACGTAACCCATTTTTTCCAACTTTTTACCCCCCTCCCCCCCTTCGTGACCATCCGTAGTATATGGGAAGACCCCCCCCCCCCTCCCCCCTAGTTTTCACGTGGTAATTGATAAATATGGTTTTCAATACTTTTTTGCAAAAACAGAGTTAAAAAATAATAATTTTGCTTATATTTGACGACTTTGTGGCGCAATGGTTGCTAAAATATTGACTACGTGACAAAAACCTAAACCCCCCCCCCTCCCCTCTGTGACCAATCGTGGTGTTTTGAAGACCCCCCTCCCCCCCTAAATGAGGCACGTGGTTTTGGTATGTTCCCTTACCTAGTCGCCACGATATCAATATAGAAATTTCTTCCATAAAGAAACAGCAAAACGTTAAGAAAAGGCGTACCTTCCATCTCTTCGCATAAGTAACACGAATCCCGTAAGTTTGAAGTGGTTATATGAAACGGACGTGAGCACTGAAGTGTAATAAACTTGGCCGGGAAATTAGTTTACTCTCCGCCAACGACGTGAACTACGGTGGTATGTTATCAAGGTGGGGACAAAAATGAAAATATTAGTATAAGGGCCGTCTTACACGGGCTATAAAGTCTATTATAACGACCACTATCGAATGATATCTAACTCTATTTTACTACGTTACTAACTGATATAGACGGATAGCCCTAAGTGAATTGTCACTGGGGTCCAAGAATCACAACCATGGGTGACCATGGGAGAAAAAGAAAACATAAACATGGGTGTCAAAACACATTTTTTTATTCTTTGTATGGAACCCTAAATTAGGGAATAATTAAAATTTTCCTCAAATTCAAAACAAAATTATTAAAATTATTTCGTTTGTTTTTTAATGAACATAACAACTTATTCTTTTGGAGCTTAATTTCTAATGTTATTTAAAACAAGTCTGGTATAATTTGAGCACATTATAATTAGGACACTTATTAAAACACGGTATATTACCTAATATGCTTACCTAAGCATTATGTTTGGAACAAAGGATAAACATAGATTAATTAGCGGTACCGAGACACAGCACTGCGTTCCGTGAACACAGACAATTAGTAGAAGAGACGAACTGTACCGAATATAATTACCCACGTAATTAGGAAATAACGTGCAGCCCGCATTTGTTTTTATACGCTTATCCGGTACAAGAAACATGTAATTTTCTCATGATTAAAGTAATAATATATTATATTTATTGTTTTAAAAGCAGGATCTTAATTCTATCGATATTTATGTTCTTTAACAAAGGCATATTTCTCATGTGGATTAGTGGAATAGTTCTAAATGCTTATTAAATACACTTGCCTAAATTAAAAGGATTTTCTTTATATAACAAGCTTAACAAAAACGTTTATTATTCAAGTGAGCTTAGGGATATAATATTAAAGTTCACGCTGTCTTACGTAATATATGATTTTGGTGCCCATTAACATTCTGTTCAAGAGGAAATATAGTACGAAACTCGCTTTACCGTGAGCTAATAAGCGATAAGAGACAAGTACACCAATCTATGGTCGGTAAGTGCCCGTAAAAAAGTATCATAATATTGGTTTATAATATCGTAACGAAGCAACAAATTTAATTGAATAGGATAATCCCAAATTTTGTAGACAAATACGCACACTACTAAGTAATAATTATTAGTAATGTCACAATTTTTAGAAGTTGCTTCACGCAAAGCATGTTGTCAAAGTATATCTGATAAATTGATTGTTGAGTACATTTAACACTTCTGAGCTAAAAAAAATAATTTCGTATAATTATCTTACCACAACAACATTTTAGTTTTTGTACTAAAATTTTCATACAGCATTTGTGAGGTTTTTAAAAGATTTTGCTGTAAATAATCAAGAAATCAAAACTTTAACAAATGACTTAACTTTTCCTTCCAACTATTAGAAATTCAATTCTCTAAACTGGGTTTTTTTTATCACACTCTCGTCAATAGTGCGACATTCAGTTTGAGCTTCCTAGTCTTAAATCATATAAAATTAATGAATGTAATAATGAAAAAATGAAAAAAAGGAAAAATTATACGCAAAACCTTGGAACCTTGCTGCGCTTCGGCTTAACAAATGGATATGAGCAACCACAGGGGCAACGCTTTGTTATTGATATCTTTCAAATACATGTTTATAGACCATGCTTATAAACTAATAAACATTTTACGTTTGGCGTGCTCCCAATGAACATAAGTGGGAGCTGGGTGTAGACGGACTAGAAGCCTCAACTAGATTAAAGTACAAGAGATTAAACTTGGAGTTATGGAGCTATAATATTTTATACCGCAAGCTGTCAACCGTGCCATTCGGAGTTTTATTGCATTTTTAATGTATGAATTTAAATTTAGAACTTAATTGTGAAAAACTAGCTGTATGGTATATCTTCGTTATATTAACAGTAGGGTACACTAGAACTATTAGGTTATGTTATGTCTTCTGTGCTAGAAATTCGATTTTTTTGATATTGATCTTTCATGAAAGTTCTCACATGGGTAGAAACTCCACCCAACACACTCGTTTTTACATTCGTTTCACTACGCAATGGATGGATTCACACGGAGGATTTATAATTATGTTTAATATATCTAAATAAAATATTAATTAAACATCTGATAAAAACGAATGAACATTGGACATGGTTTCTTTTTATATGCGTATGGATCATTAACTCCAAAAAATTTTGAAAACACTACTTACGATGCAATTAGTGGTAATGGTAACAAAAGTTCGTTGTAAAAGTTTAAGAATACTTGGCTGAAGAAGCAAAAACAAAAATGATTGATTATTGTGTGGACGATTAAGTTTTTAAGTAACAAATATTTGTTCCTTTAATACGAAGCGCAGCGATGCGCCCCGAAGTTCCAGCGAAGTTTGAAATGATCAACAAAAAGAGGACGCCGAACCGCGAAGAACGGCGAGGCACTTTCAGATGTTTCTGAATTTCATTGTTTATTTGCACATTGTTTTCATTTCTCTGACACTGCCTTAAATAAGAAAGTTTAGAATCAGTTTTCTCAGCAAGTTTGTTTAAATACAGGCCAGGAAAGTTCAGTGCTGATAATAAGTTTATTACTTTCAGCTTAAGAACCTGTCCCCGTATTACGTGTCTATTCAAGTTTTCGTTCAATAATGATGGCTATATTAGTTCAAACAATGGAATAGTATTATATTTGTACATTAAGTATGTGTATTTTCTTATCGTTCTCTATAATGTGATGCAAAATCCCAATTGTAATAAACACATACAAGTATGTAGTGAATACGTTTGCATTTGAAATATTTAGTTTTGCATTTAAAATAGTTATAATCAAAGAGATGTAGGTATAAGTTTTAACTTCAAGAAATTAAATCTTCATGCATCCTTACCAAGGCTACGGGTCTGAATTTTAAAACCACTAAGTTGCTACTTCTTGCATAAAGTTATGACGAGGCAAATACGCAAAGGCTATGAAACGCAACGCGCCGCCGACTGGCCATTGAATATAAAAGGCGGACGTCACATGTTCCCTGACGATTTGTATAATATTAAAACATTTTTCTCCTCAAATATTCATGGGATTCTTTGAGGGTTTTTTCCTTTGAGGTGCAATGATTGGCTGCTACAAGACAGGCTGATATGAAATTGGTTGCTGAAGTTAATCCTATTTATGTTAAAATGCACTTTTATATATTTAACAATTTTGAAGTTTGCGAAGAAGAAATTGATATGAAGTTTGCGCAGTGCATTTAGCAGAAAGTTACTTAAAGGAGATTGCCAAAATCCTATACACCTCTGGGCTCGTAATATTATTATAACATGTATAGTATATTTCACTAACTCAAACAAGTTTTAAAAATTCTATTGGGTTAAAAAAAATAGTAGCAATGGTTAAACATGGTTACTGCAGAGTCCTTCTTCTTGTTTGCAATTCCGTAATTAAGACAATTTTTCATCCAATCGTTGAGTAAATTCGGTTTCCTAGGACGTATGAGAGGTCGTTCGCAATAGCAAAAATCGTCAAATCCGTAAAACAAAGTCAAATTCGTAATAAAAACACCGAACCAAGAAAGAAAACATCTGTAAGCGATTGACACTGACAGTATGAAAACGAATAATTATTTGTGATTAACAGTTTCACTTTGACATAATTATGACTAGCAATAAGTAGCTTCACTTCCAGTGATGTTCAAATTAGTTATTGGAATTACTTGAAAATAAGACACATATTAACATTAAATATTTACTGACGTTGTTAGGGTACAATGTTATAAGATGTTATCCGTTATAATAATATAGTAAATTACTTTTATTATAGCTACGGTAAGTGTTGGAGGATCCTGTCAAAATATTACAATAAACAATAAAACTTAATATAAGAGTTATGCAATAATAAATTGTACAACAGTATCAAATTTATATCGTGAACCAAGCGATACCTTTGAACACTGCGCAAGTTTATGAAACCAGTTATCCGACATACCAAGTTGTTAAAGACAGTCCAAGTACTATATTGTGTTACCTAAGAAATATATTGATATTTGAGTCACGATATTTGAGTATACTCTTGGTTGGACAACTTTGATGTATTAAAGTTTAAATAAACTGAGTAATTGGTCTCTCAGTTGAAGTCTCAGTTTTCCATGTATTTCGTTTCTGCGCTTACAAAATCTAAAATCATGTTTTATACTGTTCCTATTTAAAAGTAATTGAATATAACAAAGTAAGATTTTGGATCGCAACTGCTGGCGAAATACATCCAGATATATACATACAGATTTAGCATTGGCCTTTTTACGTCATATTACGGTTTGTTCCCTTTACATCCACTACCAACTCGCTGTCACCTGGATGTTATCTTTAGACAGCAGTCGTTAAGCCAGAAAAAGTCATGAAAAATTCCAAATTCCACTTTCCTTCATCAAATGCAGTCGTGCAATGCTGGCGTAACAGAAATCATCTAGTTTAAAATTACCCAGATCTCAATTATGAAAATAGATTCATTGCTGTAAGCCGCTAATGGGTTAAAGCTAAGAGAGCTGCTGAGTCTACTCTTTCAGCACAATTTGCCACTTCCTGAGTTAAACAGCTGCTCATTGGCACAAAGGCATAATGAAGCCACACGTCGCAAGTGGTCGGTGAGCAAAGCTATGAAATTCAAAGCCTTTGATGACTGAGACTGTGCAATGTGAATAAATCCAAGTAAATTTTAGAGTTAGCTGATTTTATCATCGCCGTATTTTTTCATTCATTTCCGGTTTTTTATGCGACTTCCAAATATTAGAGTTTTGAAAATGAGCAAATCATATTGAATTTTTTATGTGTTACCTAGTCTAAATTTGGCAGTAAATAAAAAATTAAAATTACTTTTAGTATTTGAACATAATTAAATGAAAGAACATAATATGTATCGCGGGAATATTTTTTGTCCTTTTTAAATGACCCAGTTTTCTTCTTAAATACGATCATAAATCTTATAAATTTTGAATGTGAATGTTCTGAGTTCCAAAGTCCTAATATCACACACACACATACACACATATCACATCATATCACATCTTCTCTACATCCTTTTTAACATATTTTTATCGCAGAATTGCGCTTCAGATGTAACAATAATCCACTTTAACGATTTAGTTATCGTTACCGATTACCGATACCACAAAAGGTACCAGAAAATAAAATCTAACAACTGGTTATACAGAACAAACAGTTAAGTTAGTTAGCAAGTTTATTGGAATGCGTCAGCAAATCCAGCAAATTAGGAAACTGCGGGGGAGTTCGGGTGAAATCCGTTTAAGCCGTAGTAAAACTTTAATAACTCCGTCTACGCGGGGCGGTAATCCCACGAGAGCACGCTCGTATGTTAGACGGCGAAGGATGGTGCGATATGTATTACTGACACAGATGCTCGCGACTTCCCACACGGAATTAGGAAACTCTTCATATAGCATGTTCATGTCGAATCGCGTATAATCCTACTAATATTCAATGTTAAAGTTTATGAGCAAGTATGAATGTTTTTTCTCTTTCACACAAAAACTACTGATCGGATTTCCATGACATTTATTGATTTATCTGTAGCACCCTGTATGCTAAATAGACCATAATCTGAAATAAGAAATAGGATACAGGATACTTATTATCCCGGAAAACACGAGTAAAACCACAGGCAGAGAGATATTGTAGGAAGAAACTGAAATATTTAGTAATGTACGTACGAATCCTTTAATAGGGTGTTTCTAATGAGCAAAAACGCGGATGATGTCGGAATTAGGCACGAATATTTAATTAATCCCTTTCATCGCTTTGTGCATGAGAGAATCACTCCAGTTTAAATTACAACCTTTAGTATTGTAGTTCACGGGCCTTGACAGACTTCTGGACTTTATACATCACTACATTCCCTCGGTTTCGCCCGCATCAGAATGGTTTCACAAACATATGTTATGTATGTATATGTATATATGATGTTTCTACACAAACTTTCGCATTTATTATTAACCTATCACGGGTAAAGTTTATCTCATAGAGTTCTTTAACAAAGTAAATGCAAAATATTTACTAATACCACCATATACTTAAATTAAAGACTCGGAAAATATTCAAACCCAAAACAGTAGATAGGCTGTGTTCATTCCGGGATAGTTGTACTACTCAGTCAATTAAAGTTCCTTAATGTCCCCGAAGCAGATTTTAAGTTAAATTAAATTTTAATGTCCCGTTAGATTGTAGCAAGAAGATTTAAAATTCACAAAGTTAGAACCGAGCGCGTAAATGGGACGCGCGCGGACACTTTCAAAGTTTGTCACTGCTGTAGCTGTTATCGTGAGTTGAGCGCTCGCTAAATAAGGGAAGGGTACAGACTCATTTGCACACCGCTCCTTAAATGTGTCATATACAAACGTCCCAGAAATAGTTGTTGTGCTACAGGGTTTAATATACTTTAGCGTGAACTCGAAGCCCTTGTTGTAATGTCTATGAAACGCTCATAGTCTAGTTATTTGCGTTGAGTGAGTTATGAAACGTTTGAAGCGATCGGAAGTTTGACAGGGAAACTCTAGCAAACTATCATGAGGGGATCGAACTTTGGATTTCCAATAACTATTCGGATATACGAAAAACGTACTTCAAATACGTATATTGGTCGCTTCTCTCTCCATCATGCCGGAGAAGCGTGGAGTTTTACACTAGATCTCCACAATTACGTGAAGAAACAAATCGTTCAAAGTAAGATAAATGAGTTTAAATACCACTATACAGAATCTTAAAACAGTACATAAATAATAAAGACTTTTTTCATAAAATAAGTTTTGTTTCACAATGATCCCACCTAATAGATAAGTGGCGATAAAGTCCACGATGGTGATTTCAACGAAAATCGCTTATAGGGGATCATTCCGTTGCCATAAAGCGCTCGATCAATACACGCTTCATAATCTAAGAGGACAAATATGAAAGTTATTTGCAATTTTTTCAATTTTTTATTCAACTTTCCATGTTGTCTCTAGAACCCTTGAAAACAAAATGCAGACTCTTCAAAACTGATTAGATCTTCCATTAAAGAGATGGAGAAGTCCGTTCGACGACTGCTTAAATAATTTCCCTTTTATCACTTTGTATAAATTATCTTTATAAAAAAATGTTGTGATCCACACAGACTTGAAAAAAGAACCAGACGTCACCTTGCCTTATAGAGAGTGACGCCTCCCGCTTACCATGTGTGCGTAATTTTTAGAGCGGTCCGACTAATCCGACGCGGTAATGGCGGCTGATTAATGGCGCATGGTGTCAATGTGTGCGTGTGATACTTGTTCGAATAGAGCTTGCGTGCTTCACTGAATTTGTTGCTGACAATCCGTCTGTTTTCAAGTCTGTGGTGATCCTTTATTAAAATTTAAAAAGTTAATTGTTATGTTTCGAGATCTCTTCATTGGTCACAATAACTTAAAACTTCGTCGTAGATTTAACACAAAAAATTTACTCACTAAAGCTAACCTAAAACTGCAATGCAACTAAATGTTTAAAAGAATTCTTTTTCCATTACACAAAACAGAACAAACACCGCAACAATGTTAAAAGTTAACGCGATCAGGCTTGCAGTTAAAATCCAATCAGCATGGACGAACTAAACAATGCCGAATTCGGTAGTCGCAGCAACAATGAAATAGTTTAAACAACTGGCAGAATGCTTTCGGCTCGGACCTCGTTTATCTTTTAATAGCGGGTGTGAGTTTGTCAACGGATGTTTCTTGTTGCAAATATAAGCGTAGTTTTGGCTAAGATGTCTGATGTATTTAATGCTGATACATGTTTAACATTAGTTAATACACAGGTATAACTTATTTATTAAAGTTTAGTTGGCCACCATAAAATTATACGGTACAAATTGTGAGCTTTATGTGTAATGTATTATACCAGCCAACCAATGTATTATATGTATTCCGGCTGTACTTATATCGTATTTAAAAAAAGCTAATTTTGTGTCGCTTTTAGACTCATCACCAATTATCATGTGGTAAGATTGTTGTTAATATAATAATTATTTTATCATGAATAAAAATATATGAAAAGAGATCTATGAAAATGCCTCTAAATCATATTAATTGAGTTTTAATTTTAATCTAAAAGGTAGGTGTTGGACATTGGAAAACATTCACGGTAGTAGGATATAATATTATGATAAATTTATAATCAAAAATTTTAACAAAAAAATAACCGACTTCAAATGAAGTACATCCAATAAAACAAGAATCGTTGAAATCGGTTGGATATTGAGTTATTCGTCCATTTATCACGCACATGCTTAATGAAAATTTAAGACTTATATGCTTTTGACATGGATGGCATTGTCAGATCTCGCTCAAATTTATGTGGGACCACACGACAAGCACCAGCTTTCGATTAAAAAAAGAATCATCAAAATCGGTTCACCCAGTCCAAAATTCTGAGGTAACAAACATAAAAAAATACTGTCGAATTGAGAACCTCCTCCTTTTTTTGAAGTCGGTTAAAAAGAACAACTATCACGGCTACGGCAACTTAAGTAGTTAATGAATAATAGTCGATGCACTACGGAACTTATCAACATAATGATACAAAGACATAAAACAATTCACTTGCATGTGTAAGCAATATCGTAACAAATTCGATTCGTTTTAGACCGTTTTCTCATAATAAAAGTAACTATTACTTTCAAGACACGCATTCGGTATTGTCAAATTCCAGATTACATTCTCACTATAGCTAACCTCGATCCCCAGGGGGAACAGATGTGAGGACGGGCGGGGGGTACACGAGCTCAGATTGACTTCAAGAATGAAATTAGATATCTACAGATGAACATTGAGAGTAATGTAATACCGTCTTTTTTATTCTATTCCGGTTTAATCATTATTTTGAATACTTCCCAGGTATTTTATCTTTTGTAACTTTTAATCCAATCTGGTATTGTATGTATTTTAGTATTTTCATGTTTCGTCTCAGTTGCATAGATCATGATAAGAGCTAAACTTTGATAACTACAATCTACATGTAATAATATTGTAACTGATCCATGTCTATACATTAAGGATTTAAAAAAGTGGGTTTGTCTAATTTGACAAGCGGCTTGACCTTTCAATTTTAATGTACATACATATATCTGTGATATATCGCAGTGAGCTTGCGGTAATAATTAGTATTGATTTAAATCCATTTAAAATAATAAAATATATTTTCCCAAATAAAATAGATATGTTAATTACCCTCGCTACAAGAGTCATTGAAACTATAAGCATCAACAAATAAATCTGAAATTGCTTTTGTCCCATAAAACTGGCAAGTACTGGATAGCAACAAGCCTATTATGAACTTTTATAAAACCATTCATGTTCCAGGCAATTCATTTATCGGGCTTTGAACGACGTATGATTGGCTAAAAAGTGTCACGTGACCGCTTTGGTAATGAGAAATTGACGTTTACAATGGAATATGGCTGTATATTCCACAACACACCTGTAGGCTATATCGCACGCTCCTCACGCTCGTCTCATCTCGCATGAGCCGCGCGCCACGAACACGGCTGGCCTACATTCACACTCGTTTCCCACTAGGCTTGCTCACAACGTAAAAATAATTATGAATAAAAGCCATTAAAATATGAGATTATACTTTAAACAATACCTAGTCTTGCCATAAATACTGAAACAAAGAAAAAAAAATATTGCAAATGCAAATAACATTTATGGCTTTTACAGTGTTAGTTTAATACATAAATATAAAACAATTTAAAACATAAAAAGCTTATTCGAAGTGGTCTCCATTGGCTGCAATACAATCCTTTAAACGTTGAGGCCAGTTATCAATAGAAGCACGCACTCTTTCCATAGGAAAATTCTTCACTGACAATCGTCTGGATTGTTTAAGGGACTCCAAATTATCATAGCGTTTAAAGCAAGCCGTACTCTAAAACTGACCATAAATCATAATCCAGCGGATTAAGATCGCGACTAGACGACGGTCAGTCTTCAGCTTTCATGAAGTCCGAAACGTTAGTTTCAAACCAAGACTGCGTAGGCCGAGCTTTATGACCCGGCGCCGAGTCTTGCTGGAAGGACCATTCTTGGTTAATAAACATGGTGTTGTTAAGGCATTGAAATATTATTACTAGGGTATAGAACCGACACCGCGAACACCATGTATGTCCCAATGCATTGGCACCACATGGCTTCAATCTTCAATGGATTCGTTCGATTTTGAAAGAAGATCGGGGGCTCAATTTTTAAAATCGAACCTTCCGGGCGGGACACACATTTTGTTCGAGATGTCTGTTCTATGACATTATACTTCAATGTGTTAAGGGGCTTCATTACCTTCTCAAGAAGTCAAAGTCAAAGTCAAAGTCAAAATATTTTATTCATATAGGTATCACTGATACACTTATGCACGTCATTTTTTGGCTTTTCGGAAGGTGCTTTGTCGTGGAGGAGAAGAAAAGCCTAAAGAAACTCCTCAGCACATCTTTTAAAAAAAAAATATTACAAAAAAAGATAATAATACAAAAGTATTTACTATTCTGAGCGGAACTGGTTGCAGAGCTGGTCATTTCCATGCGTCTTTGTCATTTAAATACTCGTCTACACTATAATATCCCTTGCCTAACAATTGTGTCTTTACACGTTTTTTGAAAGTTTCTATCGGCAAGTCACGTATTAATTTTGGGATTTTATTATAGAAATGTATACCAAGCCCTATGAAAGATCGCTGCACTTTACTTAGGCGGAACGAAGGCGTAACTAATTGATGCATTCTTTTCGTATGGCGATTATTAATATCAAAATTTTGTTTATACGCGTTTATATTCTTCCGTATAAAAACTACATTGTTGAAGATATACTGGGAAGCTACTGTAAGTATACCTATTTCCTTGAACTTTTCACGCAAAGATTCCCGCGACCTAAGTTAATAAATAGCCCTAACTGCCCGTTTCTGGAGTATGAAAATTTGTTTTATATTGGCTGCCTTGCCCCACAGCAAGATGGCATAAGACATAACACTGTGGAAATAAGCAAAATAGACTATCCTAGCAGTTTCGACGTCTGTATACTGCCTTATTTTCCTAACAGCAAAAGCAGCCCTACCGAGTTTTGTCGCGAGATTTGTTATATGTGGGCCCCATTGAAGTTTACTATCTAAGGTCACCCCTAAAAAGACCGTCGATTCCTCCATATGCAATGTTTCGTTATTTAGTTTAAGAGATTTGCTGACTTTTTTAACATTAATGGTATCTTGTTACACTTGTGCCGATGTTTTGTGATACACAAAAGTATGGCTCAGTCACTCCTTCATAGCTAATACCCCACCAAACCATCACTGGAGACAGATAGTGCCCAAACTCTGTCGACTAATTGGGAAGCTTCCTTAGAGCTTTGAGCATAAATACACTCATTTTGTTTGTTAAAATGTTGCTCAATTGTAAAAATTTTCTTATCCATAAATAATTTTTTTCTGTGACTTCCCTTTGCGTACCGCTTCAGTAGTTGTTTCGATTTTACCACCCTATTCGTTTTTAAATTATCAGTTAAGAAATGACCAGTACGTCTCTTATAGGCTGCAAGTCTTAAGTTATCTTTTAAAACACGCGACATGGTTCTAGGTTCTATCTTCATCTCCCGAGATAAAATCTTCTAATTTCATTTTCAAGGTCAACTTGAAAACCCATGTTTTTTTTATTCTTCATGTTTATTTGGCAAAGTTGGAGCCTATTAAAAGATTGACATTTTATGCCCAATATATTTTTCCTGTAGAGCCACTTGTTTGGGACAAAAATGCGAAATTCGTTCCGCATAATTTCTTGGAACAATTTCACTTGACATACTTTTTTCACACACACATAAAACGGAACACACACACGACAATTCAGTTCAGTTTTTGGCGGGACAGCATTTATTTTTGAATGGCATAGTTTCTGTTACGGCTCCGGCGCTCCCACGCAAGCTTCTCGTCGCAGGTGGTTTTAGCGCTAACCACCGCAGCTTCAGCTTGCGGGCCACCTCGCCCCTCCGCGCCTACGCGGGCTTACATTGCACTCTAGAGGTAGGCAGAAAAGACTACGTGGAATCGGTTTTACAGCGATTCGTATTTTACACTAACTGTTGTAATACAACATATTGACTTTTTACGACTATAATTTAATTTAATTTAAATGCTATTGTAATTGTGTATAAATGGTAATATTCAAGTCAAGTGCCATCTTCATAATAATAATAATATGTGAAATAGTACCAAGAAAATCGGTTGTTTCAAAATAAAATTATTATCTACCTATCTTATTTGTTATTTAAAACACTTGATATAAATTTAATTTGGCTTCATCTGGGTATTTTTTTATAATTGATTTTACGCTAAGTACACTACAAATTCCATTACAGTAAAAAATAAATAATATTATCAAACTAAGCTCATTTGGACGAGAGGCTGGTGATGATTAGGAATAAATAAAATAATCCGAACAAGCTTATTTGGACGAGAGGCTTGTGATGGTTAGGCCGTAAAGTAGGTGTACTATCTTTAATTATGATATAAAAAATTCATACTAATAACTTACTAGTAACTTAAACAGCAAGCTCCGTTTTGTAAAAATTCCGTTCCGTAAACATCTTATTACAATAAATATTAAAAATCCAACGTAGCACATTATGCAAAAGTTTTTCAATATTATGTCGGGAATTTCGTTTGACGGAAGCAAGTGCTCGCGTTATAAAATTCCCAGTTATAACGTTCCTCTAGGAAGAATATGTGCACTTCGAACGCAATTACTTTATCGTCGGCGTTTCGACGAGGACGCCAGTGAGGACAAGCCTTAACAGCCTGTAATTAATTTGACGCTTTTGCCCGTTACAAGCACTGCTTTATATACGGTAAATGCGAACTAACGTCAATATGCCCGAAAATTTGCAAACAACCTTTTTAGGTTGGAAACTTGCCAGTCTCTAAAAAAAGAAATACTGAAATCTCAATTTATAATATAAAAACTTTGAGATGGAGATTTTTATTTAATTGTTAGTAAATTATGAAAAGGTAACGGCAGGTTACCCACGTAAATATGAAAAAATATAATTATTTATAATACATAAACAACACACTTCTATAATTATAATATACTTGCAATTTAAAATAATTAATAATTTAAATATTTGATTTGATTGAAATAATTAATGAAGTAACAATTCAATTAAATATTCCATTCCACCTTAATCACCTTACATAAACACATACATACAACTAAACTTGATAAACAAAATACAGAACAAACAGAACCCTTTACAATCTGTAATAAACATTTTATCGTGTCATATTCTGGGTGTTAAGGTAAAAATAAAATTTACTTTGTGTGGATAATTCCCATATGTTTGCTCGTATCCTTAACGAGACGCGGATACGAAACGAAAATGATATGGAAAATTTTAATACTTTGTACAAATTTGTGGTTACGCTACGGAAGCATACCGGAATTTCTAGTGCGAGAGGCCGAGAATGAACGCTGATGATGCTTAAGTAAAAAATTCCCTTAATTTAATCCATCTCGCGAAAACATATTCCGCGGAGTAGACTAAAGCCGCGATGCTTAATAAGATTTGAACGCCAGCTCGGGAGTATTCATCTCCAAGTGTATGGCAAGTAGCAAAATATTTTAATGTTTTTGCTAATATACCTCTGAGTCGTTTCTATACCCTCTTGGCAGTATGTAAGATTTCTACATCCTAGAATATAATTTTAAAGAAATAAATATTATGATTGTAAACATAAGTAATAATGTAAAAACATAAATTAATAAAACCGCATCAAATCCATTGCATGGTTATGCGGCAGGGCATGGTGGCACTGCAAGCATGTTAGCTATCCTCATTACATGAAAAAAACATTTATCTATCAAATAAAAGCGTGCCCTAGCCGTAGGTCAACGCGAGACTGTTCATGCCATGGATCTAAATAACAATGCACAAGTATATTTCTAAGAAAAATAATTTAATTAATTGAGCAACGCATTGAATTTCCAAACTTGCTACCTCGTTATTTTCTTGGCAGCGAATGAAGCGCCATTTTGCATAAACGTCATGTTGACAGCTCTGACGTTAACATCCACTGACGCCCAGCATTGTTTCGCCATCTTGAAATATTGGTTTAGCGGTTTCAGCGTATGTTTTCAAAACAACACTAACAAAAATTTTGTTTGAATTTAATTTGATTGCTATCGATTCCTTCGAGAAACATACACTATTAATTACTAGCTGTTCGCACGCAGAAATTATGCTTATCATATTTATCCCCTATTTTAACCCCATGGGGATTGAATTTTGAAAAATCCTTCCTTATGGATGCCTACGTCAAGAGCAATACGTGTACGAAATTTTAAAATTCTAGCCCTAAGTGTTTGGCCTGTGAGTTGATACATCGGTCAATCACTTTTGCCTTTCATATACAGATTATGTAACATAGAAAAAAAACATTCGCAAATGTCTTATGATAGGGATGTTTTAAAGTAAACGATAAAGGCCTATGTCTAGTAGTGGACTTCAAAAGGCTGATGGATGTATGGAAACGAAACATTAGGTGATTAATGTCGACTGTTGAAACCGTGGCAACGCCAAAGACTTCATGATGCGTTGCCAACCGTTGCTCCATAATAATGACATAAAATACACATATCGTGAGTACCTGTACCATACTATAATAGAAGTGTGCTATAAGTTAAGTATAAAATCACTGACTCAACGACAAACGTTTGGCCCCATAACATTGAATTAAATTTCACTTGATGATAATTAGATTTGAAACAATTGTAATACGGGTCTAACGTTGAGGCGTTTAATGTGCGAAGCCCATTAGCAATCCCGCGAGAATCTAGACCTCCATTTTTAGGATCCGTACCCAAAGGGTAAAAACGAGACCCTATTACTAAGACTCCACTGTCCATCTCTCTGTCTGTCACCAGGCTATATCAGGCTATAACCATGATAGCTAGACAGTTGAAATTTTCACAGATGATGTATTTCTGTTGCCGCTATAACAACAAATACAATAAATATTTAAGTAGGGCTCCAATACAACAAACTTGATTTTTTTGCCGTATTTTTTTCGATATTAATAACAACAACAGGAAGACGCTTGAAATTTTCACAGAATATTTAGTTGTAATATATTCACTTTAAAAATAAATAATTATAATGCTGTATAGATAATGATACGGAACCTTTAGTGCGCGAGTCCGACTTGTACTTGGCCGGTTTTTTTACTTTAACGGAGTACCTACATAAACTAGAAGTTAATTTCATTACACAAGCGAAAGAAGCTCCATTAATCCTGAAAAACCTGACCCTTTGTCACGACTCGGTTTTTTCTAGCCAGTAGTTAAACTAGTCATTAATAACTAACTTTACAGTGTACTTCAGTAATGACTGAGTCTAGAAGTTACTTGGTTTTCATGAGGACTTACAGTACTTTTAAGATTATTTTTAATTTAAATAATTACAGGGACTAAGTATAAACTTTCTTCTTTACATTTTCCAACTCATATACATATAACACGACCTGAATAGTCTATATTTGTATGAATAAGATATTATCGTAGCAAAAATATCTCTTAGTTTATAAATTACTATAGGTAGCAAGTTTATACATTACCCAACATACTGATTGTATAAAATCAGGTCAACCGTGAATTAAAAATGTTGTTTCAATTAATTTTGCCATTTTTAAGTTATTAATAATTTAAAGTGCGTTGCTATATAATAATGTGTTACCTCTGCAATAACCGTGAAAGATCGCGCGGTTTTTATTAATAATATATTGCCATATTGATTTGCAACCAACAATTTAATTTTTGAACCAAACATGGACGAAACTTTATTTGAATTACAAAACGCGGAGATTTTAATTTCTTCACTCTGGAAATTATACTGAATTAAAAAACCAATTTGACATTCATAATTACTTATATTCATTGTATTTTCTCAGAAGTTATTAAATCAAGTAAGAGAAGCACTTACTCAGTGACTTAGAATAATGTAAATAATATTTCTCCGCTGTGAAATAAAAACAAAAAGATTAAGCGTTGGTTCGCTCTCGCGAAAGTGGTTTCAATGACTTCTGCAAAGAGTTACAAAATTGTACAGATTAATACAGACTATAAGTGTCAAGTACTTTGACTAAACTCACACTCCTTTTTTGGTTATTAAAAACCACAGATGTTTAACGTTAATTCTGTTTATTGTGGTCTATGTTACTTTACTACTATGTTACTCACTATGTTACTTTACTACTATGTTACTACTATGTTACTATGGTACTATGTTACTCAGACAAAATTAACATCTTACACTGCACCAATTTTTATTTTATACTTCACTTAAATTATAGCATCACATTTTAAAAAAAACAGATTTTGTTGTATTGCTGGAATGCTTCATTAAGTAAACATTTACTTGAACATTAGGTACTCAACCCCAGATAGATGTGCTAATTTTCAACTTGGACTAAAAACTTACTTCTTTTAACTATTAGTGTGTTAAATTTTATCTATTTATTTTCAGTAGCATAACATAACAAAAGGCCCAAATATGATGACCCGCCAATCTGCTCTCAAGGAAATGGATACCAAGTTGAAAATCACTTTAAACGAACTAAAAACCAGCAAGGATCTCAATGCTCAGTTGCTACGGGAGATAGAAGAAAGCGAAGCTGAAATAGCGAATATTATAAAATCCAACACCGAATACAAGAGTCAGCTTGCCGAGCTTCATTGCAAATACTTGGACATCCTGGAGCAGCGAGACAAACTTCAAGAGATTGTTGAGTCGTTCAACCAATGTGGTTATGAGCATGAGAGGGCTCTGAGTCGCATCACTGAGCTGGAGATGAGCTTACATGAGGCAAATAAGACCATGACTCAATTAGAACATTTAAAAGAATCTCAGGAATGTGTTGCTACACAGAGCCTTTTCAGTGAGATTGTTGACTGCGGTTCCTATCCTAAAGAGAGCTCCCTTGTAATTGACCTGACTTCTAGCAAGAATTCATTAGAACCCATTGTACATTTCAATAGCCAGAAAAAACTAAAGAAATATATTAAAATAAAGAAATTTATACATAAAACACAAAAAATTGTCAAACAAAGGAATTGTATACAACAGTTAGGACGGTGTACAAAAGATAGAATCTCATTAATTAATAATATTAAATCATTGCAGATGGAATCAGAACGCAGTAGGTCACTGTATGATGCTGAAACTCTGCATCTTCAAAATAAAATAGACAGCTTAGAAAAAGCACTTCATAACATGACCAGCTTGTACACCAAAGCTCAGGAACAAATACAAGAACATATATCTTCTTTTGACAACCTCCTGGAAACTTGCCATGATAACATGGAGAGATTTGAGTCATTGTCCAACAAATTACAGCTTAACCAGGACAAATGCTGTCAATGCACTTTGACGGTGCAGGAGGAAGGCATCATACAGAATATACCACTCAACGTCAGCTCAACATCAGATAAGTCAGGCAAAAAAACAATTATTATTAGTGACAGCTTAGGAAAACAATTTGGGTCTATTATAAATTCCTATATTACACACTCAGTTGTTAACTTGTGCTCACCGGGAGCCACTTTTGAATATTTATTAAAACAGATTAATCCAAAACATTTAGATATAAACACTTCAATAGTTTTAATGATCGGTGACAGCCTGAACATTAGCAAGAAGCAATTAATAAAATATATCAAAAGGTTATTATTTTTAAATAGAAGTACCAAATGCAAATTTGTAATGTGTGCATTTCCTTATTCAAATGATTTAAGTCTGGAAGAAAATGACCATATTTATACATTAAATCAGACTATGTATAACTGGACGAATCATCATAGCGATGTAATATTTTATTATGATATAAATAAATTAATTTCATCATTTAAATTAACTAGGGGCAGTATGTACCTGCCATTAAAATATAAAAGACAGTTAGCTAGGTTGTTAGCTTTCAATTTGAATGATGCTGTTACAAGTAGGGTAACAAAGTCTATTGACACTTTTATTGATTGTGGTAGTATTACCACTGTTTCTTTTTTGGATAATTGTACTAATATAAGTACAAATAATTATTTAAACTAAATGATAAGACAACGGAGAAGCCCTCTTCTTTAAACATTGTACATCAAAACATACAAGGCTTATCCAGCAAAGAATTAGAAATAGAATTATTTATAAAATACTGTAATATACATGTTTTATGTATAACGGAACATTGGTTACCAAGCACTCAAAATCATGTCAGTATAAGTAATTATAAATTGTCAAGTGCATTCTGTAGAGAGACTGCAATTCATGGTGGATCACTAATATTAGTGCACAACAATATGTCTTGTAAAGATCGTAAAGACATTGTTAGTCTTTCTATTGAGCGCACTATTGAACTGGCCTGTGTGGAACTGGAGCGGTTTGTTATAGTTTGCGTGTATCGACCCCCCTCTGGTGATTTTACTATTTTTGAAGATACATTGGAGGATGTACTTAAACGGTTATGTGTTTCTAGAAAAGGATTAGTGATATGTGGCGACTTCAACGTAGACATTTTATCAGATAGTACTATGGCTACTAGGCTAATAAGTTTGTTTAAATGCTTTAATTTAAATCCATTATTCAATGAGCCAACCAGAATAACTGAAACTACAGCTACTTGTTTAGATAATATATTTTGCAATTGTGAGATTTTAAATAAAGAGATATTCAGTAAGTTGAAGTCAGACCACTGCGGACAAAAAATATCGTTGTATAATTCAGTCACTAAGAAAAAACAAATAATAAAATGTAGACCAATAACTAAAAGTAAGATTTCAACTTTTAAAGAAAAAATCCACTCGAAAATGCAAACTCAGTTAACATTACAACAAAGAGATCCAATTAAACTATATAACACATTGTCTAATAACATAAATAACGAATTTAATCAAATATTCAAGTTTAAGTATGTAGATCTAGCTAAAAATAGTAAATTTAGTGATTGGGCTACTGTAGGTATTTATAAAAGTAGGAACAGGATGTATGACCTTTACGCCGAGAAACAATACAATTTTTCTCCAACTTTCCAGGAGCACGTGAGAAATTATTCTAAAATCTTTAAAATTGTTTGTATTCAGGCGAAATCAATGTACATAAAGAACAAAATTATTAATTCGGATAACAAGATAAAAACCACTTGGAATATAATTAACAGTGAGAACGGTAACGCAAAGTCCTGTGATTTCAATTACGAATTATTGATTAATAATAATATAATCAGTGCTGATAAAGACGTGGCAAGCGAGTTTGAAAATCACTTCCGTAATATTCCTATAACATTAACCAGTTCACTAGCTTCTTCACCGACGGAAGCACTTTCTATATTAAAAAATCATATTAATGAATGTAATATTTTATTTGAATTTCAACATATAACCGCTAGAGACTTAATTAAGGCCTTTCAGTCTCTGAAGGTAAAGAATACGGGTGATTTGTGGGGCATCTCGGTAAAAATAATACAGCATATTATAGGTATTATAGCTCCATATTTGGTCGTAGTTTTTAATAAATGTATAGATCAAGGTATCTTTCCAGATCTTATGAAATGCAGCAAAATCATTCCACTTTTTAAAACAGGTGAAAAAACTGATCTTAATAACTATAGACCAGTTTCTGTTTTACCAACCCTTAGTAAGATTTTCGAAAAGATAATATTGAATCAAATGCTAACCCATTTCAACAATAATAAATTATTACATCCTGAGCAATACGGTTTCACTAAAGGCCGTAGTACAACCGATGCCGGGGCTAGGCTATTAAAGCATATATTTGAAGCATGGGAGGCGTCACATAATGCCATAGGAGTATTTTGTGACTTATCTAAGGCATTTGATTGTGTTGAGCACGAAACATTGCTGTTTAAACTTGGCCACTATGGTATAAAAAACAAGGCCCTTAGCTTGATCGCGTCTTATTTGAGTAATAGAATACAAAGAGTTAGCATAAACGATATTAAGTCATCGGGGTCACCGGCTGTGATTGGTGTACCGCAGGGCTCGATCTTGGGTCCGTTTCTTTTTCTGGTATACATTAACGATTTACCACATTATGTAAAGAACCAAGCGGATATTGTACTATTTGCTGATGATACATCACTAATATTTAAGTGTGAAAGGAATAAAGTAAATTTCGACGACGTAAATAGTGCTCTTTCGCATGTGTCGCGTTGGTTCACTATCAATAATTTACTATTAAATGCAAAAAAAACGAAATGTATAGAGTTTGTGCTACCTAATGTTAAAAAAGTCAGCAAATCTCTTAAACTAAATAACGAAACATTGCATATGGAGGAATCGACGGTCTTTTTAGGGGTGACCGTAGATAGTAAACTTCAATGGGGCCCACATATAACAAATCTCGCGACAAAACTCGGTAGTGCTGCTTTTGCTGTTAGGAAAATAAGGCAGTATACAGACGTCGAAACTGCTAGGATAGTCTATTTTGCTTATTTCCACAGTGTTATGTCTTATGCCATCTTGCTGTGGGGCAAAGCAGCCAATATAAAACAAATTTTCATACTCCAGAAACGGGCTGTTAGGGCTATTTATAAACTTAGGTCTCGGGAATCTTTGCGTGAAAAGTTCAAGGAAATAGGTATACTTACAGTAGCTTCCCAGTATATCTTCAACAATGTAGTTTTTATACGGAAGAATATAAACGCGTATAAACAAAATTTTGATATTAATAATCGCCATACGAAAAGAATGCATCAATTAGTTACGCCTTCGTTCCGCCTAAGTAAAGTGCAGCGATCTTTCATAGGGCTTGGTATACATTTCTATAATAAAATCCCAAAATTAATACGTGACTTGCCAATAGAAACTTTCAAAAAACGCGTAAAGACACAATTGTTAGGCAAGGGATATTATAGTGTAGACGAGTATTTAAATGACAAAGACGCATGGAAATGACCAGCTCTGCAACCAGTTCCGCTCAGAATAGTAAATACTTTTGTATTATTATCTTTTTTTGTAATATTTTTTTAAAAGATGTGCTGAGGAGTTTCTTTAGGCTTTTCTTCTCCTCCACGACAAAGCACCTTCCGAAAAGCCAAAAAATGACGTGCATAAGTGTATCAGTGATACCTATATGAATAAAATATTTTGACTTTGACTTTGACTTTGACTTTAATCATTAATTTGAATAAAAAAGTATAATAATTCAACTATTTATTTTGTCTCAGTGAAGATAATAAGTTTAATACATTTTTATAATAAATCTATTTGCAGTTTTTTTAGAAAATAATCTAATATAGCGGTATCTTTCCTCTTACCTTAAAGTTTATATTTTACAGCATTTATATTGAAAGTATACAGTAATTCTTGATTTATTCTTATTTAATAAAACTATATTAAGAGACAAATACACATAATGCACACAGCGAAAAAAGATTATTTCGCTTTAATATTTACTACCTGCTGATTTCATATTGTACATAATATTAATACCTACCTCTATGTGACATCGCACACAAAATATATCGTTTATCCATTAAAACTCATTTACAATATGTCCGAATTAATACGATAATGCTATTACATCAATACATTCGTTAAAAGAGAATTATAATATCAGAGAGAAAATTCACTGGGTTGAAAGGGAATAGTGACGCAATTTCAGTAATTCCAGAAAATGCAATATTTCCGTAAATGGGGAATGCATAATAAGTTCCGTAGCAACTGAGTGAACCCGGTTGGTCCGTAATGCCGTATTAGGCATTTTCACTACAGTTGAGTAAATCGTGTTGAAATATTCGAAATATTTCAACGTTTTCAACGTAAATGAATAGTTTACCTTGCGCACTTTCGTTATAAGCATGAAAGGTTTATTTTTTACTATAGGAAAGGGATTATTTTGTACTACAACTGATGTTAGTTTAAAGAAAAGTGTGGTTAGTGTAAATGATGTCCAACCACGTCTGAAGACGGCAGAATTAGTGGAGTCAAAGCCACGTTAGAGTCAATGCAAACAGCTTTTGCAAGGATGAATTGGTCCTCAAACTCGTTATTTAATTAACATTGGCCTTCGTTTGAACAGTATCAATTAAAACTTTTGCAGGTTTCGTCTAGTTAAAACTAGTTTTAACAATAGCATCTAGTAAGAACTACTTTCAACGACTCTACATGCGTTTTAATTAAATACGGTTTTAATTAATCCTAACTGTAACATCATAAATATACCTGCATTGGCCGCAATACATGCAATTTGGCCGTACCGGGCGACTTAGAATACTAACCCCAATTCGAAGTCAAGTGTCATAAATGGCAACTAACTTTGCCTAGCAATATTGGCGCCATTTTGAACAAATATTGGATACAACTTTTGACAATTCACGTTGTGTTAACAAAAACAAAAGTTTAGCTTTAATATTGCTCTGACGTAACAAAGTTTAACTAGTTCTCATGAGCATCATTACAAACAACGTTCGTTGTAAAGACCCGGCTAGGCTGGTGGCGTCGGTGGCGAGCGACCTCGGGCTACAGAAGCGGTTGACACACTTCCAGCGAGTGAGGCGTTGTGTCGCCCCATTGTAAATTACTTTGGATTGTACCGAGACAAATTGTAGTTTAGCTAAGTTTCAACAATGTAAACTAGTAGGTATATTATTCATATGTGTGATGCACTAATCAATGTGAGACTTCCCTTGAGTCATGGTGTTGTTTTAATTCATTTTATAGCAATTTTTATAGATCTTAAATTAAAATGTTATGTTTGTAATAGAGTCACATCAACAGCTTAATCAATGTATGGTGGTGTATAATGGTTAAACCACAAGTTTTCAAATATCCTAAACATGATAAACATAATGAAAAACATAAAGTAGTGTAGTTACGTTAAATAAACATTATAAAAATATTATTAGATTAGCGAATTAACATATTTATGAAACTTAATAGGGCGCATAACGACGAATTAAAATTATAACCCTCCTAATCACATTATCCTCTTTAACGCGTCTGCTGGTTCTTATTAATTGCTTTTTTTTGTCAGAAAATGGATTACAATATTCACTTTATTTTGATAGGCATTACAGTAGATATTAATATATTCTGTAAGCAAAGTATGAAAATACTCGTTACATCATCATCGCTTCATAACTGTCCTAGCGTTGGATTCGGGCATCCATTAACAATATCAGGGTTAAGTGTATTAATTCCACTACTAGTTTTAACTAGAATGTAATGAAATAAAAATTGTATGACTGGAGTTTAAAGGCATTTAGTTTGTAATCGTCAAATCAGTAATAACGCCATTTAGTTTGCGATCGTCATATCAGTAACAACGCCATCTAGTTTGCGATTGTCAAATCAGTAACAAGATTATTATTATCATTAGATTCTGTGTTACGAATAAAATAAAACTGTGGGCACCTCTGTCCCACATACCATGTATTATATATGTAGTTTATTATATACTTCACACATACACAAACACACACACTTATTTATTATATTATGTTTATTTCATCAACTACATACATACACACATATGCATCACACATACATTCACACACAAGCACCGACACCATCCACGGGTTCGAACCTGGTGCGCTCTGGTGTCCTACGTCACATCACCAGCCGCGGCCAGCGGCTCGCTGAACAGGTTGCCGGCGCGGCGGCGCCTCACCTCCCGCGCCCCTTCCACGGGCAGCGCGCGCTCGCGCCGGCAGTCATCGCCCGACAGCGTTAGTCAGCTTTCAACACGCTCCGCGCTAACCCTTGTCGCCCGATCGCTCGACTACCTCGCGCTTACCTAGTGCTTTCGCTGTGCCCTAAGTGCTATTTTACGTTCCGTATTAAGACTGCTTGTGCTTGTACTTTGTATCTGTTCTATCACTTTCTCTCCTTCTTTGTTTTATGGATTTTCTTGTGTCGCGTATCTGTGCAGTTGTATAATATATTTCTTTCGTGTTTTGTGTAATAAACGATTAACTATAACTTGTGAGTTAACTTTATTGCGCACGCGTACCATTCGCCTACACTCACCACACGCGCTATATATATATTCCATAACTGGTGACCCGACTGTGAACACGACAATGAGTGATAGTGACTATGATATTAGTGACAATAGTGAAGACGAACAATTCGAGTCGTGCACTGACTCGCTATTATGCGCCGCCCGGGCGCATCAAGGCCACGCCCTTGCAGCCATGCGGCGCGCACGCGCCCGCCGCGCAATGGCGCAGCACATGCTTTGCGCCGCGACCTCCGTCGCAGCAGCACCAGCAGCAACTACAGCAACAGCAGCAACCAGCACCGGCGCAGCCTTCAGAGTGCCGCCATTTGATCCGGAGGACCCGGAGCTCTGGTTTGCACTTCTGGAGGCTCAGTTCGTGTTCCATGGTATTTCCACGGACTTACAGAGGTACAACCATACAATTACTAACCTCAACATCGAGCAAGCGAAGACCGTGAGGGACATTATTATCAACCCTCCGGTCAACAATCAGTATGAGTGCATTAAAGCCGAACTCATTAGTCGGCTCACCGCGTCACATGCCAAGAGGGTTGAACAACTCCTCCACAGCGAGACAATCGGACAACGGATGCCGTCACAATTCCTGCGGCATCTGCAGGACCTGGCGGGTCCCTCCGTCCCCACGCAACTCATCCGCACCATCTGGTGCAGCCGTCTGCCGCATGCCGTGCAGGCAGTATTGTCCTCACTGCCCACGGACACACTCGAGCAGCTGGGTGATATGGCGGACCGCCTGCAGGAGATATCCGCTCCCTGCCCGGTCGCCCCGCCCGCTGCTCCACTCCCGGACAGCACCGCTGTCCAAGTCAAGGAGCTGACCAGCATTGTGCAGCACCTGGCGCGCGAGGTGGATCGGCACACCAGTGCTCCGCGCCAGGTCACCGACAGCACTACGCACCGTCGCCAGCCGCCAACCCGGCGCGCGGCGCCGGTAACTACCAGTGCTCCGCGCCATGCCACACTAACACCACGTCACCACCAGCCATCACCACAACGCGCACGCAGTGCGCACACGGACTCGGTAGCCAGTCCCACCGCGCAGCAGCGGCCAGCGGTGATGGCCACGGCTGAATGCAGCGCCACAACCGGACGCGTTTTTATCACTGACAGTAATTCGCGTGTGCAGTTCCTAGTGGACACGGGCAGTGATTTGTGTGTGTACCCCATTTCGGCACTAAAAGATCGACGACCAATGTCGAACTTTAAATTGTGCGCGGCTAACGGTTCAAACATCGCCACATACGGCTACATAGACTTAAAATTAAACTTAGGTTTACGTCGAGATTTTACCTGGCGTTTCACGGTTGCGGACGTCACAAAAGCAATAATCGGCGTAGATTTTTTAAGTCACTATAATTTAATAGTTGACGTCCGCAACCACCGCCTTATTGATAACACGACAACATTATTTACTAATGCCTGCAAAGCAAATACTAATGTTTGTTCTGTTAAGGTAGCAACGGGCGACACGCGTTACCATAAATTACTAGATAAGTTTCCCGAACTGACTCGCCCTTCTGGCACACCGAGGACACCAAAACACACCACGGTTCACCATATCCGCACCACACCCGGCCCACCCGTCTTTTGCTCACCACGTCGGCTCGCCGCCGATAAACTGAAGATAGCTAGGACGGAATTCGAACTCATGCTCTCTAACGGCACTGCACGTCCTTCCGAGAGCCCGTGGGCTTCGCCGCTGCACCTTGCTCCTAAAAAGGATAACGGTTGGCGGCCTTGTGGTGACTACCGCATGTTAAACGCGCGGACGGTCCCCGACCGTTATCCTATCAAACACATCCACGACTTTGCCCATAATATAGCTGGTAACAAAGTCTTTAGTACCATCGACCTAGTCAAGGCCTACAACCAGATTCCCGTCTACGAGGAGGACATCGCGAAAACAGCCATAACAACACCTTTTGGTCTGTTTGAGTTCCCTTATATGACCTTTGGTCTCCGCAATGCAGGGCAGACATTCCAGAGGTTCGTGGATGAGATGACGCGCGGTCTAGATTTTTGTTACGCCTATCTAGACGACTTCCTTGTATTTTCGAAGAACGAAACCGAGCATGAAGAGCACCTGCGTTTACTCTTCACTCGAATGCAGGAATAGGGTATTTTAATAAATACATCGAAATGTGTTTTTGGTCACCGTGAGGTCACATTCTTGGGCTATCGCATCTCAGAAGATGGTACGAAACCTCTGGAAGCCAAAGTACAGGCTATAAGGGAATTCCCCCCACCCAAGACCGTTAAGCAGCTGCGCCGTTTCTTGGGGATGGTTAATTTTTACAGGCGCTTCCTGCCTCACGCGGCAACCATCCAGGCCCCACTGAACGCCCTGCTTGCGGGCTCGGTGAAGGGGTCGCAGCCGGTACATCTTACTGGTTACTCTCTTTCAGCTTTTGACCAGTGTAAGGAGAGTCTTGCAAACGCTGCGCTATTGGCACACCCGGACTGCGATGCTCCATTGAGTTTAGTCACCGATGCGTCCGATGTAGCAATGGGTGCCGTAGTGCAGCAACTAAAAAATGGTAAGTGGCAGCCGCTTGCGTTCTTCTCGCGCAACTTAACACCCGCGCAGCAGAAGTACTCACCCTACGATCGCGAACTCCTCGCGATCTACGACAGCATCAAGTACTTCCGGCACTTGCTGGAAGCACGCGTCTTTGCAGTCTACACTGACCACAAGCCGCTCAGTTTCGCTTTCCATGAACGGAAAGCCAACTGTTCGCCCCGTCAGTTCCGTCACTTAGATTTTATCTCGCAGTTCACGACGGACATCCGTCACATCTCCGGTAAGGATAATGTGGTGGCGGACACATTATCACGCGTCGATGAACTGCAGCTGCCAGTCGACTTCGATACACTCGCGGAGTCACAAGCAGTGGACCAGGAGCTTCTTCAGTACCTCAGCGGAGAAACATCACTTCGCCTGAAGAAGCTCACCATCCCTGGCAGCAGTAGGGAAATTTACTGTGACGTCAGCACACCATCAGCACGGCCTTTTGTACCACTGTCACTACGTAAGCCGTTATTCGACAGTCTACATGGTCTCAGCCACCCAGGTCCCAAGGCCACCGCCCAACTGGTGGCCGAGCGCTTCGTCTGGCCTGGGATGCGCAAAGACTGTCGAGAGTGGTCACAAAAGTGCCTAGCGTGTCAGCGCGCCAAGGTGAGTCGTCACGTGTCAGCGCCGTTGGGTACGTTCGATTTACCTCGCGCTCGATTCGCCTTTATCCACGTGGACATTATAGGGCCCCTACCAACATCTGAGGGGTACCGCTACTGCTTGACCGCAGTGGACCGTTTTACGCGCTGGCCGGAAGTAACACCTTTGGTAGATATCACCGCGGAATCGGTCGGTAAGGCGTTGCTATCGTGGATATCCAGGTTTGGATGTCCAGCCGATATCGTTACCGACCGTGGGCGGCAGTTCGAATCCACGCTCTTCCAATACCTTGGAAGAATGATCGGATTCAAGCACCGCCGCACCACCGCCTACCATCCGGCCTGCAACGGCATGGTCGAGCGATTTCATCGCCAACTAAAAGCAGCGATAATGTGCCACGCGGATAGCAACTGGGTCGAGGCCTTGCCCTTTGTGCTCTTAGGCATCAGGTCATCTTTTAAAGAGGACCTTCAGTCCTCTTCCGCTGAGCTGGTCTACGGTGAGCCGCTCCGTCTGCCGGGAGAATTCTTCCAGGCGACCGCTCCCGAGACCACAGACCTCTCAGACTTCACCACACGCCTAAGACACATAGCGGCAAAAATCCGACCCACACCTGCTGCACGTCACACACAACACAAATCCTTTATTCAGAAGGATCTTCATTCTACGAGCCACGTCTTCTTACGAGACGACTCGACCCGAAGTTCCTTACAACCACCTTACACAGGTCCTCACAAAGTGGTCGAACGTAGGGATAAGACTTTCCGTATACTGGTTAGAGGCAGGGAGGTCACAGTAACGATAGACCGACTTAAACCGGCCTACCTACTTGTAGACCCATCACCCACCAACAATCCCATCCCTACTCCCAGGTTCCCTCCAGCTCCAGCGCCCACTCCTACACCAACTCCCGCTCTCTCACCTGATCCCCCACCTGCACGGTCGAAGTCCACAACTCCGGAAGGCGGCAAAACAACACGATCTGGCCGCCGAGTTCGTTTTCCGGACTACTATCGACCGTAGACCCGGTCTCTGGGGGGGAGTGATGTGGGCACCTCTGTCCCACATACCATGTATTATATATGTAGTTTATTATATACTTCACACATACACAAACACACACACTTATTTATTATATTATGTTTATTTCATCAACTACATACATACACACATATGCATCACACATACATTCACACACAAGCACCGACACCATCCACGGGTTCGAACCTGGTGCGCTCTGGTGTCCTACGTCACATCACCAGCCGCGGCCAGCGGCTCGCTGAACAGGTTGCCGGCGCGGCGGCGCCTCACCTCCCGCGCCCCTTCCACGGGCAGCGCGCGCTCGCGCCGGCAGTCATCGCCCGACAGCGTTAGTCAGCTTTCAACACGCTCCGCGCTAACCCTTGTCGCCCGATCGCTCGACTACCTCGCGCTTACCTAGTGCTTTCGCTGTGCCCTAAGTGCTATTTTACGTTCCGTATTAAGACTGCTTGTGCTTGTACTTTGTATCTGTTCTATCACTTTCTCTCCTTCTTTGTTTTATGGATTTTCTTGTGTCGCGTATCTGTGCAGTTGTATAATATATTTCTTTCGTGTTTTGTGTAATAAACGATTAACTATAACTTGTGAGTTAACTTTATTGCGCACGCGTACCATTCGCCTACACTCACCACACGCGCTATATATATATTCCATAAAACTAACGCATTACGCACCTAACGTAACGCAGAAAGTTTGATTTTTTTCTCCATAAAATTTCATAGCCCGGGCTTATATTGTTATTTTAACTTTCGCTCCTAGATGTTAATAGTGATTGACTTTGATGGAAGTGTGTTTCGGAAAATGGCCGAGGTATTTCTCTACGAAACAAGAATCATTTTCAATCCGCGGATGAACAAGGGTCAGACAGCGGTGAGGTTACTGAATTAATTGGCAACCGATAAATTGATAAGGAATGAGCTCTTACGTAGCGTTTCCATATTTTTCAAAAAAGGAACAATCCTAACTTGCCACTAAGTCCTACTCAGATTCAATGAGGAGCTGATGATGAATTTTGGGGATACAGAGTGGAATTCCTCAATGGTAGGGTATAACGGAACCGTCTTTAAAGATATTTGTTGTTATTATCTTTAACACTGCAAAACCAGTACATCACTGACCAAACTAGGGCCTGGTGTATCTTGGAGACAAAATATGTAACTCCTGAACGGGTAGCAATAACGAAACTGTTTTTAAATATTTGTTGTTTGTTGCATTAATATTGCAAAACCAGATCGTTATAAGGTTTTTGGCATACTTGCTTACAGTCCTGAAGTAGTTAAATAATTATATAGTCGAAAGTCAGTTATTACATTAGAGGACCACTATATATCGATAAGAAGTGAGCCCTGCGCCTTTGAAACTCTTAGGGCCCTTTGAAGCGTGCAAAGTGATCATAAAATCAGACCATTGTCAGGTAATCATATATGATTGATTGGTATAGCCTAACTATGACTGCACTGTGCTCCTTCTCGAATCCAAGTTCTTCATGATTTGATTAGTGTGATAATAAAATGCACATCCTAATGCGTGCCTGTGTTTGTAAGCATTTATTTTATTTTTTTACATTACGAGATTTCCACCTAATGTTTGATCATTTTTAAATAGAGGTGTTAAAACGTAAAGCCAGAAAGCCCATTCAGTTGCTGTAACGAGTCCCAGGTACCAACTATCGGCGAAAGAATGTCTGTTGGGAATTAAATTCTTCAGCAGTCCCAATTAAGGCGCCAACATTCTCCGTCTAGTTACTAACTGACAATCTGAATGCTGTTGACATTATTTGGGATTTGTACTTGCATATTTTCCCGAGCATTGTCCATTGTTTCTAATAGACTGTTATATTTATACACTAGTGGATACCCAGCGTATGTTACTACGCAAAAAAAAATGTATGGAAAAAGTAAGAAAATCGTAAATGTGCCTAATTCGTTGTTTTTGTGGTCTCAAACTCTCTTCGCTCTCTTCTCTTCCTTTCAAATTAAACTATTTTGGGGCATATTGGATGGACAGTTTCAAATTCTATAAAGGACATCCGTATAAACATTTTCTGTCGTCCGTATAAACATTAAAGTTTGATTATATTTTAGGACGTAGTCCTATAGCAAAATGTTTTCAAACAAAGGATTTTATTCGACTTCAAAAAGGAGGAGGCTCTCGAGTTCGTCGAGATCTTTGTTTTTTTAGCGTCTAAATTCTTGCTCATTCATTGGACATAGATTTGCTCAATTGAACGTTAAAAATTCTTATATTATTTTCAGTTCTCAGCACTTTGTTATTGTAATAGAAATATTTCGAATACTTTTTTCTATCAGTTGGATGTTATCAGATGTTTATAAAATCGTCCATCATAGGCTAGCGCTTTGTTACAATTTTCAAGACATGTAACAGTTTTGGTTAGTAATTTTTAATATAATAATATGTTATTTATTACTTATTTTTCATACAAACCCATAATTTGTCACTCGACATGTTTTCCTGATAGGCACCCGAGCATATTATTCAGTCTCGCCAGCGCGGCTCCTCGATCCATACCTTAGTACGCGTATAATACAGTCACGATTGACAAGTGATGTCACGCCGCCGACAGAATGTAAGCAAAAATTTCCCTGTCACCGTCAACCGCTTCCTCATCGGACGATACGACAACGACGTGCCGAATTGTGTAAATGTGTGCACTTGTACTGTCAACAAAACAGGTATGAAGGGTATAATATAAAAATGTACCGTAATGTCCAATATTACTGTACAGGACAAGCCGTACAGAATTATATGTATATATATTGTATCAAAAAGTGCAACGCTGCACATCAGCGCGCTTACTATGTTATTATTATTACTATGTTATTATGTTTATGTTATTATAGTAAAAACATTAAATGCTACCTATATGCGTAACGTATGATTTAACACTGATAATAATACAAACATCACTTGTGTACCTATTTAGCGGAGTGTACACTCACAAGTGTGTAAAAAATGTTTGCGTGCGTAGCGCATGGAATTTAAATGTACTGCTAATACTGCTATTCCGTTAAATATTAGTGTTAAGTAATATTTGAAAACGTTTTATTACTGCAGTGTGGCAGCACCACCTAAGTCGTGTCGTCGTCGTGTCGTGCAGTGAAGAAGCGACCACTAACGGGTCCGGTGGCACGTAATAAATAAGGGGGACTCGCAAACGGCAGCTTTTTAAATAAATGAGCAATATTTTTGGCGCAATATTGTGTATTCAAAAATTTTTTTTTCTCAAAATCTATCGAGTGGGATATCGTTGAATAGGTATTCAAAAATGACTTTTACATAGGTTCTTTTTTTTTCTTCATTAATTTCGTCATCACGGTGTTACAAATACTTTCAGTACATTAACGACGTGAGAAAAAATAAAAAGACAAAGAAAATAGAACACATTTCAAGAGTAAATTTAAGTAAAAACATACTTTGATTTCTAGAAAATCCCTTGCAAATTTATTCATACAATGTGAGAAAGTAAACTGGCTGAAAGTTGAATTCAAAGCGAGAAGGACCGGAGAAGGGAACAAAGTGAACGACTGAAACTGTGCAGTAAAAGAAACTTATAGTATGAACTTCGCTTTATCGTCGTGAAAACGCAATAAACTCCCTGTTCGACGTGTTCAACGGCTTATTACTTTAATCCCAAATCTCCAGCTCGGTGCAATAAATCAATGTTCATACTAGCCATACTCGTAGCTTAACGAACTTTTTTTACAGTATGCTAACATTTGAACAGGTAAAATGGAGAACAGGAGAAAGGTTTTCCCGGAATTCTTACAGCGTTCCAGGAAAAGTATTCAAGCTTCAAGTTATTAGTGCTAAGAATTTTAAAACAATCAATCACTTCAATCATAAAATCAGTCGCTTCAATCATGAAATAAAAAAATATTGTGAGAAAACCCACGGGTTCTTCGTAACATTCCCTGCCAGTCCGATTTAACCAGCATGGTGCCATATAGTCTGTTCTCCTCATGTCATAAAATGAAACATTGGGACAGCCATGTGTTACAATAATGAAACTTTGAAGAGAGCAATTAACTAACTAATGATTCTAACGAAAATGAGGTTCAATATAGTTAATACGAAAACCTCGTATTTATTTCGTTACTTCCCAACGTTAAATTGGTCGGGAAAAATCTGAGTACTTTCGTCCCGAGGGTACCGTTTGTATATTAAACTATTATGATCGCACATTGCAAACATTCGATGTACCCAGCGGGGTTCGTATAATGGTTATATGGGCTCTGGTCACAAAGGATTTTATCGACCGAATAACATTGTTCTATTACGTAGAGCCCGTATTTTTATTATGATAATATCCTGGGTTGTAGGGGACTTTTACCACGTTTGTGTTAAAGCTAGATTCTCTTGTTCGGTGTATCCTGCTGATTGGATTGGATCGACTTTGGTGTCAGCTCCTTCTGATTAGAAGTCACCACAGTTCGTCCAACTCGGTTCTTTCACCCTCATACTAATCTTTATTGACTTTATTGACTTAGTTGTCTCGCAAAAGAATACAACGTAGCGGAGCGATATGGGTATAAAGGAGTTGATACCAATCGTCGGCTGGAAGTCCAGATAAAAGATGTATGTTGTGCCGTGTCAGACCGTTCCATCACCGACCAATACTGTCGCATGTCGCCTAAAATGCGCGTAGGTAATTATCATATGGTAAATTTAATTGAAAACGACAGTTTCTAAAATTTCAACATTGATAAAGCGATGATTTTTTTCATAAAACTATGGTTTGAAATTAAAATACTCAGTGTAATATACTCGTGCGACTGCAAACTTACAATTCTTAAAATAATTTAGGATACTTTTAAAAATACTCTAACAATACGAGGAGAGCACTCGTTATGATGATATTAGTATATTTTCATTTAAATCCCTCAAACCAGGAGACAGCTCATCTTATTCTAAGTGCTCACTAGCACCGATATGTATCACCGATGCGTTGTTGACCAAAAAGATCGCTTTATTTCTGGCTTACGAACACTAGCTGTTACCGAAACACATAAAAACAACTGACGGTTGATTTAAGAATTAAGGAATGTGTAAGTTGATTTAAGAAGTGTGTTTACATCCAAGCACATAAAATACGAACAGAAGTCAGCGACCTCCGACAGGAGTTCGTTGTCTAGCAGGAAGCTCCAGGAGCAGAAGGTATTGGTTGGAGTCAAAATAGATGAAGCCACTTATATGACAAAATATGATATGTATTTCATGTTACCCATTCCTGTGCTCTTACGGTTGTACTTATTTATTTATTTATTTATCCTTTATTTTACAACCGTAATACTAAGGAGTACAATGGGCGGACCTGGGAGCTGGTGAGAAGATGTAGTAGGTGCCATACAATGCCAGATATGAAATATTACGAATAACACTATATTACAATATACATACACGTTAACAATATAATATACAAATACATATTTATTAATATATTATAACGACGTCATTCTATTTGCTTCAGGTAGAATATAATAATTAATAATAATATAATAATTCGGCAGCAACTTTATTCTTAAAGGAGTTTATGGTAGGTGATTTTTTGATGTCTACAGGCAAGGAGTTCAGAACAGTATAGACTGTACTGTGAAGGAAATCCCGAAGTAACCAGAGCTAAGGGTTGGAAGAGAGACTTTAAGGTTTTTCGATGAACGAAGTCCTTTGTCATGTATTTAGCAGACGAACTGAAAATTTTCTTTCAAATAAACAGGAGAAGACACATTAATATTATCCAAAATAGAATATAATGTGGAGAGAATTCTGGAGTTTCGCTTGTGTCGAATAGGTAGCCAATTAAGTAAGGAATGGAACGGAAGTGGTCATACTTAACTAATCCGAAGATATATCTAATACAGTTATTAAGAATTTGTATGTTGCAAATTAAGTATTTGGGTAGCGCTAACTACCATCGCCTTTTTCTTTTGTCGGTTTGTCATTTAATTCCTTAAAGTATTACCCACAATCACGGTTTACTATTTCAACGTTATTTAGCTCGAAGACGTGCAAAAAAATCTTCAGCGTCAAAGGGCAGTCTGTAATTTACGACGCATTTGAGAAAGCGGGCCTAATCTCTGCAAAAGTCATTACAGGTAAGGGAACTAATTATATTTCCTCAAAGACCGAGGCGATTAGACAAACCCTAGCAGGCCCGCAATTAGGCGAGTCGATTGAGTCGTCAATAGAGTTCGACATTTAGCTTTGAGTAAATAGTTTGTATAACCTTAAAAAAAAAGAGTCTTTTTCAGGTGTCCGATACATTACGTACCTGAAAAATGACAAATTTTTTATTCATTGTTATAACTAAAGAACATTGTTGTTTAAAGGACGATTCCTTTTTATGGATAACCCAATTTTTTACTTTACAATTTTGATCTAATGCCGAGGAGCATAGACATGCATAGACAAAATTTTTACAATTTTCCCTTTTAGCAAACTAAGTAACCAACATATCTATATCGGTCTATACTATCTATCCAGACACATTACAATAGCATATATTATATTGTGATAATATAATAATATGATCTATTTACACATTATAGAAGTTTCCAAAAAAAACTTTACGTCATGTAAGCCAAAAAGCTTACGTGTTTTATGGGATGTTAATCAGCCGTCACATAATGTATCTATCTTCTAATCTTCTTATTAATACATAGATGCATGCTACTTGATCAATTCCAAAATTTCTGTATTGGGACCCAGATGTGCTCCATCAATCCGCATCGAAAGAGAGAGGGGCTCCATTCCAGGCTTCTTTAACTAGTCTATTAATACTAATACTATGGTTTCTAGCCTCTGGTTCTACAGAACCAATTCTGGTTCTACATTACAATGTATAGTTTCTGGCATTCTATTACGTTGACAATAAGACTGAAAGCTGATACATAAATAAAATTATATTTGTATCAAAATAATATATCTTTGTAAAACATCTGCCTTTGATTTGATGGCTTTACGCATAAATAATGGACTATTTTATCCGGCAAATGACTGAAGCCCGAAATACTGGCAGAGAAATGCGGAATTAAAGGACAAAGAAAAACCGATAATTTATTGAAGCCGTCGTCGAGTAACACTCGATTCGCTCGTCTTTAGGACTCGGGCTCAAAGAGACCGAGCAATACTATTTCAAATCAAAAGAATCTGTAATCAGAAATATCTTTTGTTTTTAGGCAGAGTATTTGGAACGATCAAGATCGTGGTAGTAAGATGGTTAGTGGTAAGAAATGATGGATTTATGAAATTCATTTTGATATTTTTTGTCATGGAAAAATTTCTAAACAAAATGCAAAATCTGGAAAAAAACATGTGCATGAAAATAACTTTCTTTAGTTTTTAAATAAGTTGTTCTTTCCACGGATTACCTTATTGTATGATAACTTTATGGTATAAATATGAAAACTGATAACATTATAAAACTGATATATTTAACTCCATAAAATCCATGTAATGATTTTAAACTATGAACAAAAATTACTTGCGTGTAAAGGCCTCTATGCACTTGAATATTATTTCCATTTCAATACAGACCAATTGCTTAGAACTTACAAAGAAGATAGACATTTTATGGGTTCTTTAGTTTTTTGCACAAAGATCTTAAATAAAGAAATATCGACGAACACATATTATTTACAATTAAAAGTTTATTAATAGTTGGCCTAAGCAATCAAAATATAAACTGAATTAATTAACAGTTATGTAAATCATCATACGACAATTTATGGTATCTTTATCTGCAAGTCAAACTGACAGATGACGGAAGGAGAGATAATATAACGAGAACCAATTCAGAATCCTCTTAACCTTTAAAATGAGGGGAAATTCAGCTGTATCAAGACTAAGGGGCTTAAATTATGTTACTTGTGATTGAAATACGTATATTTTTGTTCCAGACTAGAAAGCAGCAAAACATGCCATACAAACAAAAAACGTTCTTAAGTGAATACAAAAATACACACACACACACACACACACACACACACACACACACACACAAATACACACACACACGCACACACACACACAATGATTAATTGATTTTGAAATTGAATTTTGACGCTTAATGCTCTTTACAGAAGCAGTAAAAGTTATAATACTTTCTGCACTGATATTACAATTTTTATTATATTTCATATTCATTTCACACACAGTTCACAGGCATTTTATTGGTTATTTCCCGTGGAGTATTGGAGACATTCCGTAGGTTTCACAACATGCGCACGTAGCAAACTTGGCAAAGCCTCTATGAAAGTGAAACCTCACATGAGAAAGTTCTATATTAAATAATGTATGTTCTTCAAGTTATTGAGGATATCATGCCAACATATTAACCACTGCTGAGTTTTTACAGAGACGTATAGCCTGGTAGGATATCTTGTTTGTACACATTTTTGACAAAGATACGATTACACGGTAAATATTCATATATCTACTACCTACTCTTTTCTGGATATATCATAGAACAAATAACACACGTAACGAATAACAGGACTGCTAAACAAACAACTTTTCTGATCACACAAACCGTCACAATATCAGGAGCTAAGGATTGAAACGTCGAGCAAACAAAAAACATTGTTAGGTAATTTCCATACCAATGAAAACAAACGCGTAAATTTCACTCAGCCAAATGTTAGAAATGGTAATAATAAACAGAATAGGCAAATCGCTGTTAATGAAATACGAACTGGGTCAGCGAAAAAAAGATGTGGCATTGGAGCTGGGCGAGTCAATAGCAATTAGCCGCATTCGGCCGACACAATGGAGTGATAGAATAAATCAGTGGCTTCAGGTAAATATGGGGTTTACATTTAATTTGCAGGGTCGCGAACTGCCGTAATCAAATTCGGTTGTATTGCTATCATCGTCGGATCCTATACCACGCTATTGAATCCGATGATGCTCATGCAAGGCTTTATAAGCCAGGTTACCTACCACCTATAACTACGAAATCTTTTTTACGTGCTTCGGTTATAGTGAAGAAGAGTAAAGAAAAAAAAATATGTTTTATTGATAAAATTCATTACATTCACAAGTCGCAAGGGCCCTGTACTTGGTTCATCACCTGTGTTACAGGTACCCCGTTCATCCACCTAAATCATAAATAATCCAGGATCATTTTGGCCGGCAACGTATCGATGAAACATTTGGTGTTACTGCTGAGCATAGGTCAAGTCGGACACTCACCATGAGTGGGGAGGGGATTTTATGCTTGTTTGTGACTTTTATAAAAAAGTTAACCTTAACTTAAGTAAAGGTATTGATTTTATCACAAACAAGCTAATAAATGATCCCTACATCCAATCCGATACAATAACGTCGTTGTTTATTAACAAACTGACTGAAGAGCCGTTCCGTGGACTGTAAAATTGATACGTCTTTGTTTGTAATTAGGTACATGTCTGAAATTAAGCCCATGCGGCAAATTGAATTTATTTAGTACCAGCTCTCGTCTCTTTTACAGAAATAATTAATTATGTGTTACTTACTGTGGCACAATCACTAAATAAGGCGTTGTTGATATTCTTCTAGACATAAATAGAAAAAATAGAAACTTATTTCTACATGACAGTTATAAAGTACCGTAAAATATCAATGAATACATAATAGGATACATAATAAAACTGTTTATGCGATAAATAATTTCTTAGTATATTTCACTACACAGAAAAGAGTATAATTTAATTATCACAATGATGAAATCCTGAAATTGATATACTTTTTTGTACAGATGTATAAATGTACACGTTTGAGTCTTATGATACAAAGGACTGTGGTGCTGTGGCGGAGTTGTAAACGAATTGAAACAATAGATTTAATATTCAAAAAGCTTGAATTCAAAGACATCATACATACGCAATCAATTCGAAAATAACTCAGCAATAATCTAATCTGATTTCTGACGCGGTCTTTGTGAACGACTTGCAGTGGGAGTACAAAGCTACTGTTTGTCGAACATCAACCAATACTTGATGCGTGTTTCGCCTTTCGATGAAGCATCAGAACTTGAATACTCTCGAGTGAAGCGAGCTCTCACTACTCCCGTTCTAGGGCACTCACGATATCACAGAAAAGGCAATCTATTCGTTCAACTTCTCTTTCCGTCGATGTCAAATCGCAATGAAGTTAGTAGCGTGGTGATCGATAGTCTCTCTATAGTAAAGTGTTGTTAAAGTGAATTTAACGTAGAACGGTATTAAGTAGGTATATTGTATTGTAGAAAATGAGAAGAAAACTTTGTCGCTCCACGAAAAACGTTATCCCTCTAATAGCAAATAACAATATAGCTGTCGTGTAGTGTTTCGTCATGAAACAGATGCCTAAGTCTCACTTTGTCAGTTTTGCGCGCCGCCAATAAAATAGTCTGGGAGCGAACGCTCTTTGTTTGATCTTATTATCATTTTCTTTGTCACCTTGCTTCGCTCTGTTTGCGATTTATTTCATATTCATCTACCAGCACAAGTGCCTGTCTATTGTAATATTTTCAGTTTTCACCGCTTCGTTCTTATTCAACGCTGTCTGCGTCGTTTATTCTTTGTGCATTTATAAGGCACTTTATGGTTATTGCCTTGTCTGTAGTCACGACACAGTGGAAACGGGAAGCACATTCGACACATTGAACATGGGAATATTTGCTATTTGTCAATATTTGTCATCTCACGCAATAAATTCTGAACACTGACATTGAACCAATTAGCAACATGCCTTATACGAGGATTTTGTATTGTCACAATCCATGTGATATTCTCCAGGTCAAGTCCCTTCTCTTACATTTATTAGTAAGTTTACGACATTAGCAACGTACGAATTGGCAGACTACACAAATCTTCAAGAACATGTGAAAAGTGAAGAACTTTCAGATGAGCGGTTACCACCAAAGTTTAAATTAATTTAATGTTATGTATCAATGGTGTATTCAAAATTTTAAAAGTTATAATCGCAGCCTAAAAATATGAATTTGGCTTGCCAGATAACATCAGCAAGCTTGTATTCATTACATATATGTAGGTACAAAGTTGTAACATGGTTTGTCCAAAATGTAATCATAAAGTAACTGCGCGCAAACCAACAAAAGCCAAATGAAACACTAAACGCATCAGTGCTGTTTGCTACTGTGAGCTCTTGTTTATTACACAGAATCTACACCAGTCCCAGAAGTCAGGAATACATCATTCGTAAAGCTATCGCCCTGCACCTGTACTTCACTTTCACATAGGAATCGTAAAAAAGTAATACCACCTACAAAGTTGACACAATTTACAACAGACGAGGCGATAAATCTCACCGCCGATGGAATAGTTCGATGTAGTCGCGTGGAAGTAATGGCGGCATGTCTCGAGCACGAATCGGATGCTAATGGCACGAAAATGATAGATATTCATTCCGTCTGGTGACGATATTGAGAGAACATAAATCTTGTTCGAGAAAACTTGACGCACTCTTAATAATAATGATGTATTTTAGAAGATTGATATACAATCGTTATTCAAGTGTCAAGCAGGTGTGCTCGCCTAATTAACTGACTCAATGAAATATAGGTTGATACAACTGAGTCGATATCAACTTAAAATAAGCATATTGTGAGAAGTCGTGTTATCTAACGTGTCGCAAAATGTGTTTATTAGTTATGTTCAAAATCATCCGTTTCAAATATTAAAAGGATTTAAAACCCGCTGGTCATTTTCTGAATATTCAAAGGCATTCTTTACCAGTATTCTAGCTAGGGTGATGGCAAGGTATAAGACAAGTTTTCGCATTGTAAAGAAATTCTTGGAGCAATCTCTTAAACGTGGACTTGTTCGGAACTTCCCTATTGTTAATATACAGTTTAAGATGAAATACACGGAACAGTGAACCAATACCAATGAATGAATTTATATTAGTGAATGAAAAACCATTGAAATGAATAAATAATGTAATTTGAAATTACGAACAAACGTGACTGACTCAAACAATGCTCTATGTCAATTACCTGTAGTGGTCATTCAACACCTAGTGGATTGTACCTACCCCAATTACGACGATCAATAAAAATGATAATCCATACATAGACGTAATGGAACAGACAGACGCGTCTTTTCTGGTTCGAGATGTGGATGTAGGCTCCCTTTGTTTGCGCAAACAAAAGCAGCTGATCACTCACACTAACATGATTAATCAACAGATTTTATCTCCACTGCTGATTTATCATAAACGTCCCGATTTCGCAAGTTTATTGCCGACGTTCGCCACGAACAGCCATGTATTTTATCCTTACTATCCTTACAAAGAAGGAACGTCATTATATATGTGTGTAAATAGAATAAACCAAATTTGCTATAAGTTGTCTATAGGTCTTGACAACAAAAAAAAATAAAAAATTCAACCTTTTTTAAATAATATCACCCATCTACGCATTAATACTTTAATTAATGATACTTTTTTATAATGACAACTATCAACTGCTAAATAAATGAGTACACAATCCTACTATATCTAATACCTTTAAACTAGCAATTCTTGTATATATATATTTAATTGGAATCTCGGAATCGGCTCCAACGATTTTCATGAAATTTAGTATATAGGGGGTTTCGGGGGCGATAAATCGATCTAGCTAGGATTCATTTTTAGACAATGTCGTTTTATCTGTGTTTTCAGGCAATGATAAACTTCTACAATATACTCTTCCTGACATCTATTGGCAAGTAGCAATACTAAAGCTACTTCAGTAAATGGCGTTGTTAAGTAACACCACAGACGTGAGTAACACTAAACCGAGCACAGCTCGGTCATCCGGGTACTAATATTATAAATGTGAATGTAGATGTTGGGATATTTGTCACACAATCACGCTAAAACGGCTGATTGGATATATAGATGAAATTTGGCACACATATATTTTAATACCTATATCTAATAAAGTATAGGATACTTTTTATCCTGCCGCCCTGTCTCAGTAACATACTATCAGTTAAACAAACTGTAGTTATAGCAATCATTAGTATGTCATCTGTCTTATCTATCAATTTTTGCCTCTCAGTAACCTTCGGTGGATAGAACATATCTACCAATGAACTGATCTACCGTTCAGAGGGCCTCATACCGTAGAGTATGTTGGTGTATACAAAAATAAAAACTGGTGCTCAATAATACTTTGACAGCTAACTGTTGGTAATAGAAGTTACCAACTGTTGGATTTTTTTCAGCAAATTTGGCAAAGCCGAGTCATCCAGTCAGTCAGTCAATCCAATGCTAAACAATGTTGTTAATCTTTGTTAAATCAGCCAGCAAAAGACTTGCCGTGGTGCATCGAAAAATAAGAATCATCGTCACTATTTACGCGCTGTATAATTAAATCTTTAACTTGCTCTTGTTCAAGAAGCAGTTACATTTCACACACAAATGTTAATACTGTGACTACGGTATCACAAATTAAGTTCTCTTTCAACATCGCTTTTTTCCCTTTGTTGTGGCGTTATTTTTATTTTCTCCTTAGTTAATTTTAGTGCCTCATTAATAACCAATTTTTCATGCACGCCTTAACTTCTGTACGTTCCTCTTTTGACAGTGCATTCATGTATATATTTCTTACAACAAAGCGTTGAAGAAGTTTTTCCGCAATAAGTTACTAAAATTGCAAACAGCTCTCTGAATTTGGTGGCTGAGCATGGCGGTTCCAAAGGTTGTCGTCTTTCAACGACCAATAAAGAATATAACGTGCATGCATACATACATACAAAGTTAAATACAAGATACGCGCGAAAAAGATAACCCTTCAGGACAGTCGGGTAAAAATATATTATTATGTGTTTTATGGTTTTATGCATTATAAGAAACGATGAGGGTTTACTTATTTATCTACCTTATCATGGTACGTACGTGGTATATTGTAAGTTCGTGTTGTGTCCCTTTAATAATTTCTTCTATAACTACGAGGCAAGTGTTAGAACTTGGAACACGACAACATATTTAAAGAGAGAATAATGAAGTATTAGTAATAGTATGAAAATATTATTATGTATGTTATCAGATTTTAACTAGATATTTTTTATGGAAATAGCCGGCAAACGAGCTGACGATAAGTAAGCTGATGGTAAGTGGCTATCGTCGCCCATAGACATCAGCAACACCAAAGGCATCTCTGATGCGTTGCCGGCCAAGAAAAAGAGAAGAAAAATAAAAGAAAAACTGGTTCTCAAGCCCCCAGCCAGAACACGACAGATAGTTATCATTATGGGAATAAATTGGGTATAGTTTAAAGATATTCTTCACATGTAAGAAACATTCTTAAACGGGTAAAGTTTTTCAAAATAGACGATAAAATCGAATATCGCAGTAAATAAGGGAAGAGTAGAACTTTTTCGTTTTGTAAAGACAAGCGCTGGAGATCAAAGGCTTACAGGAATTTACCCTTTCCTAATAGATTTTCAAGTTTGAAACGAAAACTGCACAACTTTTATTGTTACAAATCGACAGTTTTTAGATAACAGTAAGCAAATAATGACATTGTATCTCCAGTCAAATTTTAACAAAAGACTCATTTTGCAAATCATGCGATGATTTTTTTTTGGAAAATAATGTCGCATAAAATTAAAAGTAAAGAGTCGCCAAGCAATTTACGAGTATATTTAACTGTATTCCGGATTCCCTACATAATTGAACTCACAACGAGATTCGAAATCAAAAGTAAAACCAACTCACGGTGGAAGCGCTATAAAAGTTACCTATCTGAGAGAATGATCAAAACCTTTTAGCAAAAAAATTTTGTGTTCTGGTTTCATTGCGCTTTTTGCCTCACGTAAAGCTTATTTTCCTTAACAATATTCTTCTTACCGTTAAGGATATATATGGAAATGGAGTGACGATATAAACAGTACGAGCGAACATCGTTGCAAATGGGCTCTTATCATATAAAGCCGCATTTAGTGGCGGATAAGCTAAAAGACAATGGTGAGCTCAGAATCCTCGCCTAATCTTGAATTTTTCTTTCAAATAAAAATACCTTTTGTACCTACTCAAACATGAATGTAGAAGTACCCTCCTTCACCTGGTACTCTTTTACCTCCGCGACTGCGCCGCCAACAGTCGTCGGAGGCTACCTTACCGTCTCCCGGGTACATCCTCGACACCTCCGTCGAACCTACATCACTCTCACAACACCTCAGCTCACAATAGGATCGATGGATAAACAAACGCGGGGGCGCGGCTGCAGCCTGTTGCGCGGCCACGAGGGCACGAGCACTCACCGGGAACGAAGGCCAGGAGCGCCAGGGCCGCCAGCACGGGGGCCATGGCGGTGAGGCGCGGGCATACCACACCCGCGCACGCTGCGCTAGCACGCCGGCGCGCTCATGCGGCCTGATCGGACAACGGCGGCCGGCACGAGCGACGCTCGGCGCGGGACTGGGCGCGCCCGCCGCCTCCTGCCCCCCTCCCTGCCTACCGCTCACCCCTCCCCCCACACCCCGCACCCGCCCGCCTGCGCAGCCTTCAGGTGCGCGGCTCCGACCTGAGCCCTGCCCCTCAAAAATCCTCCATCTCCCCGCTTAGTTGATTACCCATTGTATGAGCCGTGACTCGTGTAGACGCAAATGAAGAATTTTCTAATAAGCGCCGTCGGAAGGGCGCGGAAGTAGGACGGCGGCCCAAGGTCGCTGCAGCCCCGGCCGGGCCGCGTCTCGGCGTAATCTTTATGCGCCCTTCACGGGCCGCCGCCGATCCTGGGCTCTTGTTATATTAATCAATGTCCATCTCGTGTGCCGCCGCCTTTCATTCATCCACTCCCGGGTTACAAACCGACTCGTTACTGAATTATTGTCCGAGCGCGCACCGCGGTTCGCACACAAACGTGTTACGGGCGAACGAGCCGAGCATTGATAAATTATGTTTAAAACCGTACCGACAATCTAGCTACGAGCCGCAATCTGACGATGACTCCGGTTGACCACGATGTTAACAATCTAGCAACATCTCGCTCGGCGAGTCATTAATATTCATTTGTTGCTCACTAACAAGCTGGAAACTACCGTCCGAAACTTATAGCGCTCGTTAAAAACCTTATCACGTAGGAAACTTCGTAATAATTGTCCAATAACTTGAGCAAGCTTCGCAATAAATGAGGCGACTAAGTTCACTTCATTTTTCTAGCAAATGTTTTCAGTTTCGACAGCGTTTGCTCGAAAATTAAAAAAAGGAACTAATAGCCTAGTACATAGTTCGAAAATCGTTCTGATAAGAACCCTCGGTCGATTCCATCATGTAATTCTACTATTTCTAAGTTATTCAATTATTGCAAATTATTTTTTCATTGCTATGAATAAATTTTCACGTGTCAACTTGCATATTCAACAGATTTCTTTCTGGACAAATCATGACATACATACAGTACTATGTATGTGACTTGTAATTAAAATATTTGCAATTACGTATTTAATTCAAATAATAACTTTTGTTATCATTATTCATAATTGACTTCTCTATCATACCTGTCTGAAGATAAATCAGTCGATAGTTTTAATGATCATGTATTCCAGAACAACAAAACCAGTTGAAGTATTAAGACAGATAAAATATATAATAAAATATTTTCATAATAGATTACATTAAATAGGCCCACGACAGCTGATTAATAAATACAATTTGAAAATTGTAAACAATTTAAATATTAAGTTAATTACTTATGATGTTTTCAGCTTCGCGTTCTTTCTTCGAAATAATTTGATCTCAACGGCCTCTAACAAGAAAGTATTTCGCAAACTTTCTTGTAATTGGTTGAAGGTGGCTAAACCAAGCTTTTAATGAAACCTCTCTTAACGAGGCCACATTCCTTTGACGGATTTGATTGAAGCTAACAAATAAATTTCTTAATTCTCGCGTTTCATCTAAGTACTGGCATCGTTAGAATGTATAATTTAATGACTACTGATGTATAAAATAAGAAACTATGCCAGATTATTTGGAATAAAAAGTATATTAAACACTTTTATATTTAAGGATTGTCTGAATAAAAAAAAAACCATCAATTAAAAAATCGTGTTTTATAGTCGAATCACTACTACAAACATACGAATACAGTAATTATTTTTTATATATTTAAATTTAACTAGGTAATTAGATTACATGTAACAAAGTGATATTTAAGTTTACCCTTTCTCGAAGGGTACTTCTTTGAGTTATGCATCGCGCAAAATATTCACACTAAAATCAGTTTCATACTAAATTCCTGTTTGTACCACACGGCGACGCAGTTTGGACTTTAGTAGACTTTAGAATACATAAGAGTACCTATTGCTTTAGTATGAAACCAATCACTCATCTGACACGTCTCACAGCTCAAAAATACGCTAGTTTGACCTCACCCTAAGTAAATCAGAAATAATAAAATTATTTTAAAATGCGAAAAGTAACTTTCGATATTACAGGACACATTAAATTAAAATTCTTATCACCAATTAGTGTGGTGCAATTAAGGGATTTTCGTTCAGCTCAAAATACCTCAACGTTTACCAGTACTTAAATAGTGGTTAGTGTGGAGTTCGTCGTAAAACTGGGTTCTTGACATTGAAGTATTATTACTAGCGTATAGAACCGACACCGCGAACACCATGTATGTCCCAATGCATTGGCGCCACGTGGCTTCAATCTTCAATGGATTCGTTCGATTTTGAAAGGAGAACGGGGGCTCAATTTTGAAAATCGAACCTCCCGGGCGGGACACATTTTGTTCGAGATGTCTGTTCTATGGCATTATACTTCAATGGTTCTTGACGTGATTTTCTTTCGTTTTCTGCAAATCTTAGCTCTGTTTTATATCGTACTAACGCTCTGCCCACGGCTTTGGTCGCGTCTTCCCGAATAATAAGTATACCTATAAATTATTACAGATCATGCCCTATCTGTGTGTTAAATGCCATTAAAATCCAGTTGCTTTCAGGCATTTTTGTCTACTTTACAACCAGTGAAAAAAGCATAATTGCAGGATACGATCATTTCATAATTTTTCCCGACGTCGTATCGCATAGTGCAAAGGTGCTTCAAAGCAGATGTTCTAACTTAATCCTGAGAATTACCATTACATGTGTTGGATTACAAATGAAACCTGTTTGTGGTAGATTACAAAGACCTAGGGACTTTGGTCCAGGTGTTGTTTTACCAAAAAAAAAGTTAGAATCCGTTCCAAATTTGAAATTACGAGCATAGATAATTATGCTCGTCCATACCATACAGTCCAAATCTTTAGACAAACATTTTATAAAAGTTTATACCTACGAGTGTATGTGTTATGAATTAAAAAAAATATAGCCCAGTGATTCTGATTCCTATTACGTAGTTACTAACGTTGAAATTATTGGGTAATGGAGCATCAAAATACACAAATGTATTGAGAAATCTATCTCGTTTGTATTGGACTCGTAGACTAGTTTCAATCGTAGAAGTCGCGTAGCATAATCGTAGCATCGATTGACACTCGTAGCACCTCGTAGTCAAGTTGTCTCGTAGCGTTCGTAGCATTGCCTGACAATCAAAGCTGAAGTTTGTTATTGTGTTATACTTTGTGTTTACTGCATTTTTATATTTGTAACTATGCCTTAATATAATAGTAGTCCTGTTTGAAGTCCTTTGTAAATAGTTTTACTTAAATAAATGTGTTAATTAAATACCTAATAATTGATTTCAAACAATGCAGTGAGCGAGCATTGCATTACACTCGAATAACTTACCATGATAAATAAAGTTGTATAAACACATGTTATAACTACATAGTACGCGCTTGAAGCAGATGTCCTAATCCCTTGTTATCCGGAGTGCCTATACCCTTCACACATAAATCAACCCCTACTCCACCACTACAATAATATTCATAGCAATATGATGATAAATCCTCTTCGGAGAACACTAGCTGATACTCTGTATTGGCTCAGTGCCTATAAACAATCCAATCTAAAATACCATACAGTCCAAATGTTGTAGGAATGGTGATATAAATCTTTTACGTTATAAAAACACTAGAAACATATATTTTATGAACCAAACATATTTTAGAAGTATTAGGGAGCATAATAAAGTATAAACTCGTATGTAAGTCGACGATTTTTGCAAAGCAAGGTGTTTTGTCCACGTAGACGCAAGCTATCGTCAATCGACGCTTACTTCCATCTTGTATAAGTACACTAGCTTTACGTTTACATCTATTTAGCCTATTGCATAAGTTTCATTATGCAACTTGCATACAATGGTCAAATGAGGCGCCATGGACAGTAGGCCTAAAACAACTCTAACATTTAATAAGTTTAATATCATCATGGCATCAAATTGTTGCCTTCTTATTGATTATCCTGTCAACTCACATAATTAAGAAGAGCTATTTTATGTTTCTATGATGCATTTTTATTGCTTATCACTTGAGTTAGCTTGTTGAAATGAATTCGCTCAGCTAGAACGAAGCAGAATCAACGGAATTTATTCAACTCGCAATGACAAATTACATTTTCGCGTTTTTTACTGACAAAGAGGTGAGCGGGGAGGTTATAACGAGTATTTGATGCATTTTTCTGTACTTAAGATACAATTCAATGAGTACTTTTCTTTAACCTACTTCAAAAAAGAAGAAGGTTCTCAAGTCGTATAATTTTTTATGTATGATAACTCAAAGGCGCTTGGACAGATTTATAAGTTTTTTTTAAAGACTACTTCCAGATTTGTCCCATGTTTTTTTTTCATAATTTTCTGATGATGGGAAACAATATGGGCATGGGCTTATTGTTTGAAGCCAGTTATTTTTGTATTAATTTTTCACATAATAATCATTGCCTTTACTCGGCGTGTCACTCGACAACGTTGCTGAGTTTCAAAATTGCAACTGAACTCTCTCTCTCTCTGGAAATTGACGATTCATTTCTTGTTTCCCATTTTCCGTCCGAGTCACTCCGCTCATTCCTCTTTCTCATTTTCCGTTTACAGTGGAAGTCAACAGACAATCTTTGTTAGAGTCCGTTCCGCTAAGTTTGCCACATTACCCTTTCGCGATGGAAACCCGGCTTTATTTCTGAACACATTTCTCGACCAGGGCATGATCCGTTCGAAGCGGGAAATGCTAATGAATGCGCGAATGTGTCATTCGGCTTCACTGACTATTGACCACAGGATAAATAAACCTATACCGTGACTGAATGACGTACATTTTCCGGGCATGTCACCCAATAACCAACACCGTTTATCAAGATAAAGCCGGATTGTGTTGGTTTACATTTTTAATTTTATGTTTTAATCATGTTATAATCCATTATTTTTAGTCTGTTCAGTCACGAAAATAATGAGGTCGCGGTTAACTTTTACCCGTCAATTAATTAAAACGATTAACTATGACATTGCTGACACAATTAACGTATCAGGTTCACGAGTGATTTTATTTTAAATTGTTGTTTGAACCCTACAAGCAGCATCCTGGAAGAGACATTAGCATGGAATTAGAATTAGTAACTCTAAGAATGTTTATAAAACTGAACAAACCTTTTCTAATCACAGATATATTTAGTACTGAATTATATTAGTCTTACAAATTTATTTTTGAATTAATTCTTTAAAATATATTTCGTTTTAAAATATAATGAAGGTTTTTTTTTCATCATAACGTAATTAGTTATTATACATTAAGCATATTATTTACTTTATAACAATTCTCCAGAGGAGCTACGACTTATAAATTCCCCTTGATATTAATATTATCGAGAACGGCCCAACGGTCGCAATAACAGTAGAGATACCAATATTGGAAACCGCCAAAATTATGATATCGGCTCTGTCCTAAACAAGTAACAGTTTGTGCAAACAACGGAAAGCTCGGAATGGGTTGATCGTATTGAAACTCTCAGCAATCCGCAATAACAATAGCGGATACTTCTGACTACAGAGTCAAAGTATTTGGCTATATTTAGGGCGCTACTAAATTTCAATTTTTTTGAGATGCGATAACACACTAACAATTTTAAAAACAAATTTATTTCAGTTTGAGTTGGCTTCAACCCATTAATGGCCCACTAGTGAGCACGGGTTTCTCCTCTTGAGGAGGCCTAGAGCATACTCCACCACGCTGCTCCAGTGCGGATTGGTGGAGGGGTTAGTGGCTAACCCGAGTGTCGGAAGTTTTCAAGCCGCCCGAGGGCCTCCGACATGGCTTAAAGACTGTTATCTTATGATAACAATCGGGACCGACGGCTTTACGTGCCCTCCGAAGCACGGAAACGTTCAATAATTTTTTGCCACTAGCGGTCACCCATCTAACTACCGACCGCGCCCGCTGTTGCTTAACTTTGCCGATCACTTAAGAACGACGCAAGCCGCAGGGCTATGAGCGCTTCAGTTTCAGTTTGAATAAAAATGATGAAAATACCAACAGAATTCAAAATATTATACTATTTACAAACACACGAGGATACTGAAACCACACACACATTTAGTAATTGAAAATATTATAAATAAAACTAATATAATAGTAGGTAATTTATTGGAATCTGCATAAAGATTACGTTAAACTACTTAGTAAAAACACCAAATAAAAATAAACCCTGTAAAAGTCTCCTTTTAGATGAAATCGCTTTTACTACAGAGAGTCATAAATTAAGGAATGGGTTATTGTTTTTTTTTATATTATATAAAAACAACTGAAATGAAAAGTTTTGACGACAATACAAAACCGGTTACAACTAGTACTCGCAGCCTCTCGCCACGATGTCCCGAGTGGTGCTCACAGCTAATAGGCGTCTATTTGCGATTGCAATGACGTCTAAACACATTTACATGCAAAATACACGTACAAACAGGCTCTAATGTTCACGCTCGTTATTGTGAGTGTGGCGTGCATAATTTGGGCTTCAGTCACATCAATTAATCCGTCTTTTTGGCGGAAATTGCGAGAAATCTGACTAATTTGATTGTATTTATTGGAAGTTGGAACCAACTTCTACAACCACAGCTAAAAACAATAGAATGGCATAAAATTAATGTTACACAGAACATTTAAGCAATAACAATAACTTAGGATTCAAAGTCATATAGTTATCACTGATATCTACACGTGATTTTTTTCTTCTGCTAGTCAGAAGAGACCGTCACATAATAATGAAATAATCGAAAAATCATCGAATCAATCGAAGAATAATCGAAGATCGAAGATCACTAAAATAAATGTTTATTGATCATTGATAATATCCCGCAGTATGGTAAAAAGATGTTTCTAATGTTAAATGTTCGATAACAATTCGCAAAATAGTACAATAGATTTCACGCTTGAACCTGACTTATAAGACGGCCTATTAAACCCGCACTTTATGCGACAATCTGACTCTCAGTGGTTTACTTTTCAGTTCGGAGAAAGTTTCGCAGGGACAAGCCACCGGGTGTAAACCACAAATAGTTTCATGTGCCTAAACCCTTATGTAAATTGAAGTCAAAGTTGATACGAGAATAAATTAAATTACGTGTTGGTGTTTGGTAGCAATGCCGGCTATGTACACACTACTCGCTTTTTTATATTTCCGATGGTCAAGCATACATTATAATCGACTGAAAAGGAAAAGTTTTAATTTGTGGCGTTTCTACAACGCACCATTTAGTGTACTATTTTTATGGCAACACCATTCGGTAGCAAAATGCCACGACGCTAAGCGCGAGCGTGGCAACATTAATTCGACCCGACAGGGAGAGTTCTGGCTACCGTGTCGAGCCGAGCGAGTCTCACGAATATATTTTGCTACGCAGTACGCACTTAATATACTAGTAATTTGTATTCATCAATATTACAATACTATGTATACCGTGCATTGTAAATAGAGCAAATTGGAATAAACTCAGTGCCGTGTCCGTTCGTGTATTATTTACTGGTGTGAGGACACCATTGAAAAATACCTAAATTGGTGACCTGCCGACGTGATCGCGGAGCTCTACGGTTTACCACACTCAAGGCGCAGCGAGCAAAAACTGACCAGCTAGCAATCCGGTGACTTGATAACTTCGTAAACAATACCTCCACATTGGTATCTACGATTCCAACCTCATCTCATCGCGGCGTTCGACGTGTCGGCACAAGTCCTCTTGTCGTGTCGAGCTGAAGCTTACCTGCATGAACTCAGTTTGCATGATCTGCCTGCCCGTTTCTCAACGCATGTGTGTTCAGTGTTTAATGCTGTGTCGTGTTTGTGTGTTTTCGTCTACTTATTGGAAGCGGTAAAAAGTAAAAAAACTGTGAGTAAAAAGCTTTTCTATAAAAAACTCTCACATCTTGGTCAAGTATTTCGTTCGGACTCGACTCAACCTCGCTTGAAAGAACATTATTTTATAGTAGCATACCTAACGCTAATTACCTATCAAGTGTGTAAATGTTAACGTAAATTAGTTTAAATATTCCTAAATCACTAACTTCGTTTTAGTAAATTCCGCAGTATACATAATTGTTTGTGTTGTGTATTGTTTTGTTAATATAATAGGTAGTTTATATTTGTTTGAAAGAGTCTGCAAACCGCCATCTTGTTCGAATTGCACGTAGGTACATGGTAAACACAATCGAACCTAGTCTTGGATATTGTCAATAGATGGCGTTATAACGAACAAGGCAGGCATTATCATAAGTCATGACCACCTGTCATTAATTATATTTTCCAACTTCGCTTATTTGTTTTTTTTATTTTTTTTATATGAATATGTGTGCGCGTGTTTGCATAATTCCATTAATAAGTCAAAATATATAGGTTTATAGGCTTTGAAATGATTACTTCAAACATTTTTACTAATTTTCTATTTGGTGTTTTGTGTGTATTGATGAACACTACATTTTATTAACAACAAGTTTTTTATGCTTTAAACTAATTAACTAATTATGCCTGTATTCAATAATTTTAACTTTTAAGATATTGATTTAACAACGATTAGTGCATACATTCTTAGTTTAACTGGTTAATTGTACATTCTTGAGCTTTAACAACCTCCTATTCTGTTCTGGGTTATATTGTGTAAGTTGTGTAACATAATTATAGTAATATCTTCACATTGCATGCATGTGTGTTTAACTATCGTTTTAATTGTTTAATTAATTCTGGATGTGTGTTTGTACTTAATCACCACCTTTCCACGGTTACTTAATCTTATTCTTAAACATACACAACCCTCTACCTGAACCAACCATGGAAGATAAAGATACCAGAACCGAAATACAGCAGTTGAAGGAGAAAAATGCTGCCTTGGAGCTGCGGCTTGCTCAGGGTTCATGTAATGTGTCAAGAGTAGCAATTAAAATTCCACCATTCTGGCCAAGCAAGCCTGCAATTTGGTTTGCTACAATTGAGGCTCAATTTGAAATAGCAAACATTACAACCGACAGCACTAAATATAGTTATCTAGTTGGGAACCTTGAGGCAAAATACGCTTTTGAAGTGGAAGATATACCTAATTACCAAACCTCCTCCGGTTGGTCAACGCTACGAAAAATTAAAGGAGGAATTAATCAGGAGATTGTCCATGACAGAGCAAGAACGGGTCAGGCAGCTCATATCAGATGAGGATATTGGCGATCGCCGCCCTTCTCAGTTTTTACGGCATCTGCGTTCATTGGCTGGTAGTACATTTACGGATGATGGCATAGTTCGCCAGCTTTGGACACGCCGACTGCCACAACAGGTCCAAGCAGTAGTAGCCTCTCAGCTGGAACTGCCTTTAGAAAAGTTAGCTGACCTGGCTGATAAGGTGGCCGACGTTGTTTCGCCAAAGCAGGTTTTTGCCTGTTCGCAGATGACACCATCTCATCCAACCCCTGCCCATGATATGCTCACCTTGTCAGAAAAAGTTGATGAACTGACTAACCAAGTCGCCGCTCTGTCACGTACATTAAGACAGCCATGCAGCAGGTCTTTGTCTCCCAGATCAAATCAGAGCAAGTTATGCTGGTACCATAGAAAATTTCAGTCCAAGGCCAGCAAATGCATCAAACCATGCAGCTTTGATATATCGGGAAACTTTCAGAACAATCGGTAGAGGCGGCAACTGATTGTTCGTCATCCAGCCGCCGTTTGTTCGTCGTTGATCCGCTGTCAGGGCACCGGTTTTTGATCGATACCGGTTCAGACCTATGTTGTTTTCCGCGCAGTCTGGTCAAAGGTCAACCGCCACCTGCCGACTATGACCTCACAGCTGCAAACGGCAGTATAATAAAGACGTATGGAAACCTCCATTTAAAATTAAATCTGGGATTACGCAGAGACCTTCGCTGGAACTTTGTCATCGCAGACGTTGGTAGTCCAATAATCGGTTCTGATTTTTTAGGCTATTATAATCTTCTGCCAGACTGTCGACGTAAACGACTTATTGATGGCAGTACTAACTTGTCTGTCTGTGCCTCAATTGCACAAATTGAACAGGACAGTGTAAAGGCTGTTTGTATCAGAGATTCTCCTTATGCAGAAATCCTTGCAGAATTTCCGGATATATCCCGTCCTCCTGGATTACCCAGGATTGTCAAGCACAATACTGTGCATTACATTAAGACATCCGATGGACCTCCCGTGTCATGCCGCCCTCGCCGACTTGCTCCCCAGAAGCTCATTGCTGCTAAGCGTGAATTCGAGGATATGATGCGATGCGGCACAGCACGTCCCTCGAAAAGTTCATGGTCTTCTCCTCTGCATATGACTACGAAGAAGGACAACTCCTGGCGTCCTTGTGGCGATTACCGCGCCCTGAACGCCAGGACCGTGCCCGATCGGTACCCCGTACGTCACATACACGACGTGTCTGGCAGCCTCACTGGAGCCAAGGTTTTTAGCACAGTCGATCTTGTACGAGCCTACCATCAGATACCTGTTTTCGATGAGGATATACCAAAGACTGCTATCGTCACCCCGTTTGGCCTCTTCGAATTCCCTTTCATGACTTTCGGGCTTCGCAACGCGGGACAAACGTTCCAACGGTTTATCGATGAGGTCACACGGGGCCTCGATTTTTGCTTCCCGTACATTGACGATGTCTTGATTTATTCTCCAGATGCAGCTAGCCACAAGGAACATCTTCGTGTACTATTTAAGCGTTTTCAGGATTACGGCGTCGTCATCAACCCCTCTAAATGTGTTTTGGGCGCTAGTGAGGTTCTGTTTTTGGGTTGTGTCATTAATTCTGAGGGCACTCGGCCTCCTCAAGATCGAGTCCAAAATCTCTTGGATTTTCCTCCGCCTGAAACTGTGCAAGGGATGCGCCGTTTTCTCGGCATGATTAATTTTTACCGTCGTTTCATTCCCCATGCTGCGCGTTTCCAGGCTCCATTGATTGACGCACTCGTAGCGACGAAGAGTAAAGGTGCGAAACCATTTCCATGGTCACCTGAACTGCTCGCCAAATTCGAGACATGCAAGCGAAGCCTTAGTGATGCTACTTTGCTGCAGCACCCTGTCGCTGGGGCGACACTTGGTCTTTTCACTGACGCCTCCAGCATACATATTGGCTCATGCTTGCAACAGCAGGTTAAGGGCGAATGGGTTCCACTTGCTTTCTTTAGTAAGAAACTTACTCCCCAGCAAGCTGAATGGCCGGCCTACTACAGAGAACTCTTGGCGGTGTACGAGAGTGTACAGCATTTCCGCCACATCTTAGAGGTAAATCACTGTACAGTTTTTACTGACCACAAGCCGCTGCTGTACGCCTTCGTGCAGCGCCGTGAAAAGCTTCCCCCTTCTCAACTTAACCAGCTGTCGTTCATCAGTCAATTCACAACCGACTTTAAACATGTTAAGGGGGAAGACAATGTCGTGGCTGATGCTATGTCGCGTATCGAGGCCATCTCTTTAGAACAAGAGTACGAACGTCTTGCAAAAGCACAGGAATCGGATGCTGAACTCAAATTTCTTTTGCAATCCGGCACATCTAGCCTGAAACTGCTCAAATTCTCAATCCCCGGCACAGACATGGCATTGGTATGCGACAACTCTACTGGAAAAACAAGACCTTTTGTTCCATTTTCCTTGCGGCGGTCCATTTTTAATCAACTACATGGCCTTAGCCACCCTGGTGCCAGGGCTACCACTCGGCTTGTTACCGACAGGTTTGTCTGGCCTTCCGTCAATAAAGACTGTAAGGAGTGGGCTCGCGCTTGCGAGGCATGTCAACGTGCCAAAGTGTCACGCCATAATTCTGCTCCTCTCGGAACATTTGACCTTCCATCTGGTCGCTTCCGTCACATTCACATTGACATCGTCGGCCCCTTGCCTGTTTGCGACGAGTTCCGTTACTGTCTCACAGCTGTTGACAGAGTCACTAGATGGCCTGAAGTCTGGCCAATGCGCACTATTACTGCGGAAGAGGTAGCCGAGACCTTCACCAGAGAATGGGTTTCACGCTTTGGTGTTCCATCAGTCATCACAACGGACCAAGGGACCCAATTTGAGTCCGACCTTTTCCGCAGACTAATGCAACGTTTCGCTACAAAGAGGGTTAGGACAACGGCGTACCACCCCTGCGCTAACGGTATGATAGAGCGACTACACCGGCAATTAAAAGCCTCTCTCATGTGCCACAGCGAAACATGGGTTCGCGCGCTACCCATCGTTCTTCTTGGCATGCGCGCTGCATTCAAGGATGACGTAAAAGCCACAGCTGCTGAGCTACTCTACGGAGAGCCTCTCCGTTTGCCCGGAGAGCTACTCGTACCAGCTGTAGATGGTGAAAGTATACCAGACGCCGCAGATTTTGTCGTGCAATTACGGCATAAAATGTCTAGTTTGCGTCCCATTCCTGCTAGTCGCCATGCTCGCCCATCGTCTTTTATTTTTAAAGATACGGAAATAGCGACTCATGTGTTTCTACGGGATGATAGCGTCCGGCGTCCCCTACAACCGCCTTACACGGGTCCATTCCAGGTTATTGACCGAGCCAGTGATGGCAAGACAATCACCTTGGAAATCAAAGGAAAATGCGTCGTTGTCAGCGTTGATCGGGTAAAACCTGCCTACTTTGACTCTGCTCCCCTTGAGCAATCACAGTCAGCTGCAACACCTTCAGCCTCGAAATCCGATCCCAAACCTTTATCACTTCCACCGATTTCGGTTTCCCCTTCCTCTCCATCCCCTCCGCCATCGCCGCCGTCCTCATATCGTTTACCTTCCCAACGCCAACCTTACACGACACGGTCGGGTAGACGGGTTAAATTTAAAATCTATTGATTAATTTATACTTTACTTTATTAATTAATACTTTAAATTGGCATTATTATTCTTAATTTTCAATTTAACTATGGGTTATCTTTCTCCGTGGGGGGGTGGTGTGGCGTTTCTACAACGCACCATTTAGTGTACTATTTTTATGGCAACACCATTCGGTAGCAAAATGCCACGACGCTAAGCGCGAGCGTGGCAACATTAATTCGACCCGACAGGGAGAGTTCTGGCTACCGTGTCGAGCCGAGCGAGTCTCACGAATATATTTTGCTACGCAGTACGCACTTAATATACTAGTAATTTGTATTCATCAATATTACAATACTATGTATACCGTGCATTGTAAATAGAGCAAATTGGAATAAACTCAGTGCCGTGTCCGTTCGTGTATTATTTACTGGTGTGAGGACACCATTGAAAAATACCTAAAAATTCCGTGATTCAATAGCGGATGCAAATTGATATATGAATTAAAAATGAGCGTTTCCACTAACTTTACATTCATTTAAAAGTCTTTATTTCTTTCAGAAAAATATCCTCATTGACAAGTCCCTGATCTGTAAAACATTCTACACTTTTGTTGACTCCTAACAATCCACACTGGCGTGGTGAGGTAGGGGAGACCGAGGGGATTTGAAACAAAGGTGATTTGAAACAGTACCGATTTCTCGGAACTTAAAACCGTTAGAGAGTTGGCAATGTTGCTTTTCAACTACTTCCCTCCACCCCCTAAGCTAACATGTCAGTTCGCGTCGGTGGCGTAAGTCACGCGGTTGTGGAGTTCTGCGTGCCATGTGACAAAAATTGTGAAAAGTAAGTTTTTAACGTTTTTTTACGATGCCTATATTTTGATAAGGGTTTTATATTTTGGTTTAAGTTATATATGTTTCGAAAGCTCATTAACTAAAGATTTAGTATAATTTGGTACAATTGATTTTTGTGTATTTGCTTCTTGATTGTGGATTAAATAAAAATTGAGAGGCTTTTTCTTACTGAGGAGATTTGAAACAGGCTGTCTCAACTCTCCTCGTTTTCAATTTTATATCAGACAGCAGTCAATAAATAACGGGCAGGAAAAAAATGTTTTTTTTTTTGTTGATTTAATTTGTTTCATTTGTTTCAGCATGCCTATTATTATAAAAGAAAGACTCCAGAGGTACGGCGAGTCATGGAATATATTATCTCGTACAAGAAGGAATAGTTACCTACTTAACTGATATATCAGTACAAAATATTAATAAAAAAGTTTGTTTCGTACTTGAAAAGTTTTATTTTACCAAATTCCTTTAAATTATATAATCATTTTTATTTTACGTCCCTTAATACTTCTCAAAAATCATGTTTCAACTCTCCTCGACCCCTGTTTCATCTTACCTCAGTATGAGGGGAATTGAAACAAATTGACTTGTTACTGTTAAGTCGATTTTTCACCACAATATTTAACACTTACAATTTATTTATGCCTACTCATTCGCAAGTGTAAAGTATGACCTATCGATTGGTACTAATATCATACGATTACTGTCTATAGTATTTGATGTATGAAACAAAATGTCAAAATTGATTCAACTCCCCTCGGTCTCTCCTATATTCTACCTACCTAAAGAAGGTGAAGAGAATTAAAATAAATCTGACTAAGCTGACGATGCACCAGAAAATGGCTGTCGTCGCCCATGGACATCGGCTAGAAAGCAATCACTGACGCCTTGTAGGGCAAGAATGAGAGAAGAAAAAGAAAAAAAAGAAAAACTTCATCGTTCCATTAATCTAATTATTGATTTGACTACAGCGCTTTGTGTCTAAAATAGGAACTAAATATTTTACATTTATCAGCCAATGTCACTCACTGGACTGTAATGTCATCACTGTCATGAGTGTCATATGAAATATCAACAACGTCAAATCAAATAATCAAAGTCAAACAGCAAACTCATGTCAAAGCATTGTCAAAGTGTGTGGTGTGATCAATAGACATGGGTCGGTACGCGTTTTCGTAATACCGTAACTATGTATTGATATTGTCGCCGATAAAGGGTTTTAAAACTGTTTATTTTAATAACTATGTATTGAAAGGTTCACTCGGTTTATCTGGTATCATCGGTATTCTCATATTCTCGGTAAAGTCGGTATTAAGGATAAAGGGTTTTAGAACTGTTTATATTAATAACGATTTATTGAAATGTTACAACACAATACCCAAATTTTCCCAAACAAAGAAAGTTACAAATCAGCCCATGAATTAGAAATATATAAGAGGTTCGCAGAGCACTTGTCTTAGCACTTTTGTCTACAATTGTACCTGCGCAGACGATAGCCATTTTGGTTCAATGTATGTACCGCGATTTATAGCCTAATTGGTAGCAACCCTGCCTGCGAAGCGAGGGGTTCCGGGTTCGATTCCCGGCCGGGGCAGATATTTATGTGACAGATAAATATTTGTATTGGGGTCATGGGTGTTGTAGTGATTTGTCGTCCATGCCACCCGCGATACAGGTAAAAACTCACAAAACATTAAAATTTTAATAAATTAAATATTCTGTGTAAAAACCTACTGCAGGGGTGAGGGGTATGAATGTGTGTAAGCGTTTGTTTTTATATACAATTTATTTGTAATTTAAAGTTTGTTAAAGTACAACATGTTTTTGTATTATTTTACTTTACCTACATATTTTTTTAATTTTATCATTTTTCATACCCGCAATAGAACACGCATAAATACTATAATAAATTGGTATCTATTTCTAATTTCTATATTTTTTAATATTAAAACCAACTTAAATAAGTCCTTGAGCTAATTACTATAGTTATTGAAATAGGAATAAAGGCGATATCCCGTTGCATTTAAAATATTAAAAAGCGTGTAAAAATATTATTCATTCACTGTTTGGTTTGGTTGCTGCTCAGTCTCGCTCTCTCTTACTCCTCTACTCTCCTCTCGCTCTAACATAGGTGTCTTATTGTGTCACGTTCGTATTATTTCGTCAGCGCTTGAGTCTGTTCCTCGGGCGTAATCGGAATACCTGACCTCGCAATACCTTGTATTCACGAATAAATGGTTTCTCATAATACACAGTTTTTGTGGCAAAGGTTTATTGAAACTGTTTATAGTTTATACCACGTTTTCATACGTTACCGCGCATTGCGCAATACCTTGTATTCACGAATAAATGGTTTCTCTCAATAAACAGTTTTTGTAGCACGTGATATCGTATTTGTGGTATTATACAAATAAATGGTTTTTGAAACTATTTATAGTTTTTACCGCCCATGACTAGTGATCAATCATCAAACTTCAAAGTCAAGTTCTGATGAATAAAATCCAGCGTTGTTTTGTTTTGTAATTTTATTGATATCTAGCGGCTTTGGGTAAGAATTTGTCTTACAAATGAATCAAACGGTGAACGTCGAACAGCTGAATTCAGCACTTAGTTCATTAAGGACCCTTCGTTGTAGTGTAAGCCATGTCTTCGAGACATTGGCTAACGGATTACGCCCCGACCATGGGGAAGACGGAAAGGAGAAGTTCCTCCTGGAACTCCAGGAACTTCTAAACAACGTAAATATAAACCTGAGAGACTTGGAACAGACCGTGAATGGCTTACCGATACCCACAGCTCCTTTTAATCTCGGAAATACTACGTTTTTGAGTCAAGAAACAACGCAAGAACGACAAGCGCTTTACACTCAACTAGTGAATAGTTACAAGTGGACGGATAAAATTCACGAATACAGTTCCTTCGCGCATTCGCTTCTAAGCCAGAACTCCTTGAAACGATCCTATATTAACTCCGGCAGCACGAAACGTCGAGGAAAACTGCAAAGCAACCACAACGTGGCCCCCGTCCAGGTCGACAACGTCATCAACAACATCGATAGGTCCTACAACGACATGAAGATCACAATTTCTCGGCCGTTCGCGAGCAACGCGGTCGTACAAATCAATCTCAGTCACGTGTTAAAAGCGGTAGTTGCGTTCAAAGGTCTCCTGATGGAGTGGGTCATGGTCAAAGGGTACGGCGAGACGTTGGACTTGTGGACGGAGTCCCGGCACTTCGTGTTCCGGAAGGTGACTGAGAACGCTCATGCAGCGATGCTTCATTTTTACTCCCCAACACTGCCCGAGCTGGCTGTGAGGTCGTTCATGACGTGGCTCCACAGCTACGTGAGCCTGTTCAGCGAGCCGTGCAAGCGTTGCGGCTGCCACCTCCACATCACCTCCCTGCTGCCGCCCGCGTGGCGCGACTTCCGCACCCTGGAGCCGTTCCACGACGAGTGTAAACAATAGTTACTGTGGTATTGAAGGGGAAAGCTGGAGACAGATGATAGTGACATTTATGTCTAACTTTCCCCTTCAATATGAACATGATAACCCCTGGAACAAGTGTGCTGCAGCAACATTTTAGTGAAAGTGAAGCAAGTGTACATATTAATGTTATAAGTTTAGTAAGGGTGTCAAGTATAACAGACTTGGTTATAGTATTTAAATTGGATAAAGTGTCCCAACATCATGCAAAAAAGCATGATAACAAACACTACTGAGTTTTTATTATACTAAATTTTTCTTATTCAAAATTTTAATAAATAAAATTAAACAATAAATGAACTAAATTGTAATAAAACAATTTTTTTGCATATTTTAATTCAATATCATGAACAGCGCTTCATTATAATATGGATTTAATTGTATTAGGCCACAATCAGTCATGTCTTTTTGAATTTGTATTGAAATTGATCGATTTCCTAGTTTGAAGTGAATGTCGTGAAGACGTTCACTTCAAACTTTTTATTATACTGTCCTATCGTCCTATATTGAGTATTTGTTATTACACTGTCCTATCTAATCTAAGTAGGCAGTTTATTCAGTTGAATTAAAATGATTAATTAATTATCCAGTTAAGTAAATTCAGTTAAATTAAAATTCAAAATGTTTTAATCTGATTTTTTTTATTATGCCTATGTAAAAGTTTGTATGATCAGTAATCAATAATGAAATAAAGAAATATAAATATTCAACTTCCATATTGTTTATGTAATGTTTATGCATTTGTAGTTGATAGGTTGACTTGAAATAATAATAAAAGATTATATACTTCTTATTCTAAAGTTCTCATGAGACTGGGAAGTTTCATGAGTTCCAGGTTATAATTAGGTATAACGGTCCTCTGCTATGGTCACCAGAGCAATGAAATTACATGACCAGATTTAGCTAGTAAGATACCATATTGTAACAGTAGAAATCAACTTTACTGTAATAACAATAAACAATGTAAATATTAGCATTCTGATTTCTGTACTTATTTATTTTTTAATGTATAGATATTAAAGAAAAAAAGAGTTGATATTTAATTATAAATTAATTTATTAATCATAACAATAACATAACAAAAATCTATCGCTATACCGTTATAAGAAAGGCTTGCATATCGCCATAGTATGGTCGACTCCGCAACTGACGTCCAACACACTAGCTCCAACTGCTACCTTCAATGGGAAATGTTGGTCTTTCACATGGCCAATCCCCAAGCAGCCTTGTCGGTTCCGACCCCACATGTATAGGTCTCCTGAGCTGGTGATAGCGGCCAGATGACCGACCCCACAGGCGACCTTCGTCACCATGCTCTCAGGGTTGAACTCGTTCCGCCCGAAGAGTGGTGGTGGGATCAGTTTAGGCTTTGCTGTGTGCTGCACGTTCGGCCCGAGGCCTAGCAGACCGTAGCCCCAGACGAAAGCGTCGCCATGTTCTGAAATTTAACATGTTAAACAGTTATCAATGGACAGCGAGATCTAATTGTACTAGCCTAGTGTTAGTCGCTAGTCAGCCGCCAAACGACTCATCGTGTTCCGGCTGGGGGCTTGAGTCTTTCTTTCTTTATTTTTCCTCTCTTTCTTGGCCATCAACGCATCAGTGATGCCTTTGGTGTCGCTGATGTTCATGGAAGACGAAAGCCACTTACCATCAGGTGGATCGTCAGCTCGTTTGTCGGCTATTTCCATAAAAAATAATAGTTTAAAAAACCAAATACATGGTTTCATACTGTCAATGTACTACTAAAGAAAAAAAATTGGGTCTGTTGGCCATTAAGGAGTTCCCTCGGCTGGAGCCAAACCTGGGTGTAGTCTCAGGTCATGCTTATCACAATAATGTATTGTCATCAGAACTACAGCAGTATGTAAAATTTCAACTCCTTTGAATAAGTGGAAGTAAGTTTTAGGCTTGCAAGATTTGACCCAAACAGGGCAAGCATAAAACCGTTTACAAAACAGGGCAATGTTGCCAGACCCCTTCTGCGACTAGATTTTATTACAAATGTGATCGTGACCTATTTCGCTTTTAATACTGGAGCTACAATCCTGGTATCCCAGTTATGTAGTAGTTAAAATATACCACAACAATATAGATTTATTGCTGATTCCTTAAGTATTCATATGAAGAAAAAACCGAAAGAAACTAGTTATTTTCCTTATAACCAGAAAACTGAGATAAAATTATCACCATTAGCAATCAAGCAGAAGGAGCCTCCAGAGGCGATGTCGACGATCTTGCCGAGTCCCCGCGTGAAGTTGAGCAGCGCGTACGACATGTTGACCTGGTCTTGCTTCGTGGCCATCGGCACCTGCCCGTACTCCGAGTTGCCCCATCCGAATAGCTCACCCTTGTCTGGAAATATATTAACATTGTACAAACCTTCTGAAGCTATCCTGGAGACAGGAGAATTAGGGTTGAACGTCACTTGAAAAGTTCGTATCATTTAAAAAAAAGAGAATGTTTCTCTGCGCGCTCAAAATTTTCGCGTTTTTAATTCGCTCGCAAACATAGTATGTATTATAATAGGTACTACAATAGTTGCAGAAAATGATAAGTACAATTTGAAAATTGTACTCAAAATTTAATTTTACGAACACTGAAACTAAAACTATTGCATCGAGGTAGTTTACCATGAGTGGTCTCGAAATACGCAGCAAGATACTCATTTACAACTAACAACTCGCTTTAAAATAAGTCAGCGTCAATGAGCGCGTTAGTCTATTTTTTTAATTCAAGCTATGACTACAATTCCACCTGATGGTAAGTGGCTCGTATTAGCTTGTACCTATTTGTTACTAGCAGACGTTGTTCTGCAACATATAAACTTTTATCCCCTATTTCACCCCCTTGGGAGTCGAAATTTGGAAAATCCTTCCTTAGTGGATGCCTACGTCATAAGAGGAATTTGTGTGCGAAATTTTACTGTTAGTTTCTAGCCCTAAGGGTTGGCCTGTGCGTTGATACACCAGTCAATCACTTTTGCCTTTTATGTATATAGATTTATGCGCTTCATTTAATTATGCATTGCACTATTTTTTGTACCTTCAATTTAGCGAATTTAATAGTGTATTCTCACCACTCAAAGCCAGCACGCAGTCGACCGTGGAGGCGACCTTGAGGATCCTCTCGCTGGTGATGTCCCCCCGCACGGGCGCCGGCACGCCCTGGTTGTCGTACGAGCCCAGCCCCGTCTGCCCGTCGGCGCCCCACCCGCACGCGAACACCTTGCCCGACTCTGTTACGAACAGACTGCAAGCGTTTCATTACTACAAACTATCCGGTAGCGATACTACTTTGCTTACGTTGACGCTTTCTTTGAAACCAGCGTTAGAAATACAATCTCTCTAAAGAAACTGAAATGTAATGCGTCGTTGATGCTACTTAATCTCTATGACAATAGCGTTACACACCATCTCTAAAGAAATTGAAATGTATTCATTACGTCATCCAAACGTTCAGCGAACAACGGCAGACAACAGTGAATCAACAAACTTCGGATGTATATTTGTGTCTGTTCGACAATGATCGTCGTTATCGTCGGTTTTTTGCACCAACCAAAAGATGTTTCTGAAAAGTGTTTGTGATGAGTAGATACGCTTGGCAGCAAGTAGAAATGGTCTCCCACAAAGAAAGGGGCACAGTGGAGCGGAAACTTTTTGTTTTTTTTTTTGGAAACCTTATCAGATCCACAAACCCAGCTTCTATGGAAACCTGCCTACTGCACCTAGCTCATACAAACAAGATCTATTTTACTTTAATCAGCTCATGTCTTTTGTCACATTTGTTGTGTCTCCCTCTCCACTCCACTTCAGTGGGAACCAAGCCGTAATATTGTGCGTTAGGTTAATCGTTAAATGACTCTTTACTTACGTATGATCTTGTCCACAGCATATATCGATAATGTTATCCTTCCCGAGCCGTCGAATGTTATGAGAAGCCATGCTGCCTCTGTACTCTTCATTAGCATTTATTTTTCTGCCACACTGACCATATGCATTGTTGCCCAGTGTGTACACACCCTCGTTGTCTGTCAGAATTGCAGTGTGGGCTCTGCCTGCCGCTAATTTTGTTACCTGTGGATATGAGTCATCATTAGGGTCTTCACACATTACACCAACTTGACGTTAACTCTACTCAGACTCAAATCACAGGAAAACATTAAAATATGAGCTTCATATCGGAAAACAACTGGAGGGCAAATGCTAAAACACTGGGTTAAACACTCAGTACCCGGATGACCGAGCTTCGGTTTAGTGTTGCTTAACAACGCCATTTACTGAAGTAGCTTTAGTATTGCTACTTGCCAATAGATGTCAGACTCAGGCGGCCAGAGTAAAAACCATCCTCTCGAGTGAACCGAGTAGGAACCTAGGCTCCCTGAGAAAACAAGATAACACTTACACAACTACAACTGGCGAGATATGTCAGCTGTTACTTGAAACACACTTCCCAGGATGTGACATCACTGAAACCACTAACTGGGAAGAGGCGGACCAGCCAGAGTTTAGACCACCAAGGGCTGAAGCCGTCAACACTGCCGAAAGAATTGTAACCTTAGAAAAAGTTCTCTGGGCAATCAACAACTTCTCACCTTTTAAAACAGCAGGCCTAGACGGCATCTTTCCGGGACTACTCCAGTGGTGCAAAAACACCATAGCACCACACTTGGTACAAATATTCAGGGCCTGCCTACTGTATGGTTATGTCCCGAAAAAATGGAGAGAAGTAAAAGTGGTATTCATACCCAAACCAGGTAAGAGTGATTACACGCAGCCAAAATCATACAGGCCAATAAGCCTAACCTCATTCCCACTTAAGACCATGGAACGTCTCTGTGATACATATATCAGAGATGAGGCTTTGGGGCGGTATCCTCTACACCATCAACAACATGCCTATTTTTCAGGCAAATCAACAGAATCTGCACTGCACAGTGTTATCTTACCTATTGAAGGAGCACTATCAACTCAATCCTCAGCGCTTGCAGCCTTCATTGACATTGAAGGAGCCTTTGACAAGACGCAATTTCACAGCATAAGCCAAGCCCTGCTCAGACATGGCACGGACCCAATTACAACCAATTGGATCGACGCCATGTTAAAGCAAAGGGCTGTACAAATTACAGTGAACGGCACAACACGAGCCATTGTGTCGAGGGGCTGCCCACAGGGAGGGGTTATCTCGCCACTATTATGGAACCTAGTAGTGGACGAGTTAATCTCCTCACTGAATGAGGCGGGCTTCTATACTGTAGGCTATGCAGACGATGTAGCAATCCTCGTAAGAGGAAAATTTGAAGCGGTCCTTTGCGACCTTATGCAAAGGGCCCTAAAAATCGTCGAACGATGGTGCAGTGACCACGAACTGTCGGTTAATCCATCAAAAACAGAACTAGTACTGTTCACAAAAAAGCGGATCACAAATATTCACCGCTTGCCAAAACTCCTAGGCAAGACCTTAACCCTGACTAAGGAAGTCAGATACCTGGGCGTCATCTTAGATGACAAGCTGCTATGGAACAAACACCTAGATAACAAATTACAGAAGGCCTGTGCCATATTTTGGCAATGCAAAAGGCTACTTGGCAAGACATGGGGTCTTCACCCCAGAATTGTCATGTGGCTATATACTGCAGTAATACGGCCGATTATCAGCTATGGCGCGGTGGTTTGGTGGCCCAGAACCAAACTAACCACAGCCAAAACCAAACTGCAACAATTCCAAAGGTTAGCTTGTGTAGCTACAACAGGTTGCATGAAAACTACCCCCACAGCTGCACTGGAGGTACTGCTGGGGCTGGCGCCCCTCGATCTGTTTATACAGCAAGAAGCGGCGTCAGCAGCCATCAGACTAAAAGCGCTCAACCTCTGGGGTACAACAAATGGGATTCATACTAAAATCCTGGAGGAGGCCATAGCCAACCAGCCGCTGATGGCCTCCCCCAATGATAAGGTCCCCAAGCAACTCAGTTTTGATAAGAGCTACCAAATTCAGCTCACTGAAGAAACCAGTGATCATTCCGGTATACATGTCCTACGCATATATACCGATGGATCAAAAACTAAGACGGGAACAGGTGCGGGAGTATACTCACCCGAAATAAACATACACATATCAATGGCCTTGGGCGAGCACAGTTCTATATTTCAGTGTGAATGTGTCGCCATAATACAGGCAGCTAACGCAGTCGCTAAAAGAGGCTTGGAAGGCCAAAGAATACGAATCGTTTCCGATAGCGCTGCAGTACTACAAGCCCTGAACAACAAAATCATACAGTCTGGGCTCATACTAGAGTGCCACCAAGCATTGCAAGGTATCGGACTAAAAAACCAAGTTACCTTGCAATGGATCAAAGGGCACAGTGGCTCCCTAGGAAACGACATGGCAGACCAGTTGGCCAGGAGAGGTTCCGACCAGCTTGCGGTAGGTCCGGCCCCTATGCTACCACTAGCATTTAACCAGCTAAGGTCCTGGCTACGTCAAAGAACTCTAAAACAACATGCAGACCAATGGGCACAAATCAGTACGTGCAGACAATCTCGGGAAACAGTGCCCTGCCCCGATGCACGACTGACCAGACGGCTACTGTCACTTGACAGGAAAGACCTCCGGATAATCGTAGGTAATATCACTGGACACTGCCCACTTAACAAACATCTATATGTTCTAGGTGTGACCGACAGTCCCCTGTGCAGGGCATGCCTGTCGGCTGAAGAAACAGCCCCTCACGTAATCCTGGAATGCGTGGGAGTAGCAACCCAACGGGCTGAAATCCTCGGCACCCCGAGGTCGTTCCGTGAAGCCTGTGGAGACACCAGGAGGATCCTGCGCTTCTGGACGGAGCTAGGCTGGCTAGATAACTAGCTGGCACACATATTTACGTACAATGGCCCAACTTAGAGGCTAAGTACGGAAACTGGAGCCCATCACCATAACCATAACCATAACCATAGATGTCAGGAAGAGTATATTGTAGAAGTTTATCATTGCCTGAAAACACCGATAAAACGACATTTTCTAAAAATGAATCCTAGCTAGATCGATTTATCGCCCTCGAAACCCCCTATATACTAAATTTCATGAAAATCGTTGGAGCCGATTCCGAGATTCCAATTATATATATATTTATACAAGAATTGCTCGTTTAAAGGTATTAGATTAGGTTTCAGACAAAACTAAGATCAAAAATTTATCTGGTACACAAACAGCAACACAAGCAGGGTTGCTGATATGGATAACAGATGCCAATAGCTTAGATTACAGTATTGTTTAATACAGAATTTACTTGAGAATAACTCGACAATCATTTTTAATTATTATTATTATTATTATCAATTGATTTCATCAAACTTACTTTAGTCTCCAAAGATTTATATGGTATGTATATTGGAGCAGGGCTGACTAACAACTCTAGTGGATGCCCAAAACGAGGAGCGTGGTAGCCAATTTGTGAGTCCGTGTTGATGCCGGTTCCAAACACCTTGTGCTGCTCATCTGTTTTCACTGAAGCTACTGTGAATCCGTAACCACATGCTATATTTGTCACCTGTAACAGTATGCACTTCATTATAATATTGACGAAAGGAAAAATTGACTAAGCGACATTGAGCTTACTTTACAGGAGAGCAGTTTAAAGTTGAATTTTTAGAAAAGTTGTTGTATATGCCACAATATAGATGATAAAATAACGATTCCAAAACAGTAAGAATAACTTCAGTAGGAGGATAACAAAGAAATATATGATTATTTTCCAACTTTAAACTGCTCTCCTGTAAAGTTAGCTCAATGTCGCTTAGTAAATTTTTCCTTTCAAACATCGATATGAAATTGACATTAGTAATTTAACTTCTAAACAAATTGACCAATTTAATAATTAGGTTATTAAGTCTTTTACATAACATTTTTCTTTGTTCCAAATTATATTCAATAACTGTGGATGCTACTACCAGGATTACTTGTAGGGAAGTACGTCTATTGCATTTTGAACAGCAACCTAATAATTATTCCAGCTTATTATTATGTTTTTATTCCAGCAGTTTGAGTATGAGTTATTAAAAAAAGTAACAAATGTTATATTGTTCCTCCATCTATATACTCACATCAAATCTCTCACAGAAGCTAGATCTCATGGGATGCCACACCAGCTTAAAGTTCTGTCTATACTTCTTATTGCCTTTCTTCCCACGAGGCAAGTGGATGCCCAGGGCTCCTGTCTCTGCCAAGCCCCACACATAGACACGCCGGTCTGTACTCTTGCTGAGGGGGTATTGGAAAACTGAAATTGGATTAATCATATTTTATTACTGTTGATTTTTACATAGAACGAAACAATAATTGAGGCTGCCACATCTGTGTGGTAGTTTAAGTACTCTTACTTAAACAGTACAAAGCTTCAGAGTCTAAACTGTATTGTATATGACAAGGAGGTAGAGAGAGTGGAGAAGGGTGAATTCTGTAAACGAGCAATGAAATTTCTCTAATTTTACCCTCTTCTTCTAATCTTCATCTTTACTCCACATTTGAAGTACATAGATAAACTGATTACTTAGTAATATCCAACAAGGCCCACAAAGAACTTGCAAACCAACAATGAATCCTGTCAAGTAATTTATTACTCAATAATATTCGTAAAAATAAGTTTGCTTACTTGGTAATTGATCCTCTTCATTTGGGTCTGGTATCTTCTTCTTCGTTGTCGCAGTTCGATTAATGAATACTCCAAGGGTCCGTGGTTTCAGATACGCTTTGATTACATTCATTTTTATTTAGAAATGTGTACAATGTTTATTAAATTTTATGAGGCACGAATGATCGAGCAATAGGTTATGAAGTATTTTCATAGTAATTTATTAAATATCTAGATATCTAAAATACCTTATCATATCTAATTTTTCATTCTTATTCTGTCATAAGTTTTCCTATGATTTAGTTTGCCTAATTCTGCCTAAAAAGTAATTTTGAATCCGAATCAAAATATGAAATTATTGTGATCAAGTGAAGTGACAAATGACAATAGCTATGACATCAAATTGACATGACAGCAGTGACAGCCTAATTCCACAATCTGTCATCACAGTCTCCACAGATAACGTCAATCATTACTTCTCTGTATGATGTAACGCATAGATATAGTACTCATATCTATGATGTAACGAAACATAGAGCAAAACATGGAGTATAGAGGTACTCCATGGACTCCATGGATGGATCCATATGCTATTGCTCCATGGCATGGAGCAAATCTAGAACGGCCCCGTAGCTCGTTAGACGGGGCTAGGCCCCGGGCCTCATAGCTCGTTCGGGCCCTATAGCTCGTTGGACGAGGTGGGGCCCCCGACTTGGCGGCCCTGGGGAATATTGAGTGGTGATAATCACTCTAGGCGATTAGTAGCAAGATGCCAGTAACGGGTGCGAGCATTTTTTACAGGTAGAGGAGTAAGTACCACGGTTGCAAGAGACGCTAACTATATCAACAGGCAACCGGCGGCTCGATATTGGCGATCGAGGGCTAAAGGTCGTAGCTGACTTATGGTCGTAGCGCACATATCAACTCGGAAAGGGATCGGCACCGGATCGCCTCGCCGTCAACCTAACGTAAGCTCGGCTACGGCTAGGCGACGCCGCGCTTACGGCTAGGCGACCAGGGCCGTAGCTAGGGGGGGGCATTGTGGGGCAATGCCCTACCTTAAAATCCCAATGCCCTACCTTAAAAATACGAAAAACTAAGATAAATTATTATAATTAAATTTTTTGTCCACTGTTTGAGATAAAAAAAATTGTAGCGATTGGTATCTAAACTTTTCCGAACATACCACAGTTTGTGACATCAATTTCATATTATAATAATTCTTTGTTCTGTGTATAGATGGTATTTGAAGCGCCATCGCATGGTTTCGATTACTTTCGATGATAGCGATGGGTTTATTTAAGACTAGGAAATCTGTGAGGAAATCTAGCTTCGCTTCGGGAAAAATAGTAAAAAAAATATAATATAGCCTATGTCACCCGGGGATAGTGTAGCTTCCTAACAGTGAAAGAATTTTTCAAATCGGTTCGGTAGTCTCGGAGCCTATTAAATGCAAACAATCAAATCTTTCCTCTTTATAATATTAGTATATAGATAATTATACTATTTGTGATGCAGACACCATAGATTGCAATATGGGCTATATTGCACGGCAATCCTGGATTTGTCAATAGGCCGTATATGCCGCGGCCTAGGGGCGGCAGCGTCCTAGGGGCGGCAGATTTCAGAAGATGATATATTATAGATGATTTTGCTTTTAAAAAGTGTCGCAAAAATTGTAATTCTTGTTTTTTACACACTTTCTTAGTGACTAATTCAGTGCCTTCCTTACTATTAATGGAAAATTATTATTTTAGAAAGGCACATGGGGCGGCGAAAATTAATTGGCCTACTCTTATAAAAAAATATAAATCCGGCACTGTTGCACGGGGTATTATTGGGTACGGGGAGTCCCCTTTTAAACTAAAATAAACATAAACCAGAGTCTGTGGCGACACTGGCGACCATAGGATATAGGCACTACAGTGTGCGAATCTACGTTTTCAACTTTAACTGTAATCCAGTAACATTTAATATCATAGCTGTAATCAATAGGCATCAAAGGCTGTCAATGTGTCACGAGAGAATAGCTGGTAAGGTATTTCTAACCTTTGAAAAAAAAGAACAAAATCAGTTGATCTGAACGAAGTTCTTCGCATTTTTAATAACATAGCGAATCGTAGAATTCAGCTGTTTTAAATATTTTTATTATTATGTTTTTGGTCGTATCTATTTACTCGTATCACCCCACCCAACAATTAATTATTAAGTGCCTACCTCACTCTCACTCAGACGTGGATCTCTACATCCAAATCTGGAAGTTCAACCATCTTGTTCGCTTGTTCTTTATCATTGAGGATTTAATAGTTCTTAGATCCATGCCCATGTTCTATCACAGAAATTATTTGTCTACGAATAGCTATTGAATGTACATCACTGACCTAGCGGTAGGGATGCACGATACACATCGATTTTATTTTTATTTTATTTTATTTTTTATTTATTTATTTTTTTTTAATGACAAAATTTGACATTTATTTAATTATCAAAATTTGACATCATTTATTTAATTACATAAATATACATACATAGTGATTAAGTACTCTGTGCTGACATACATATATAATTTAATGTTGACATTGTATAGTGGTTCCTTTTGGTTATAATTTGTATATTTTTTTTAACTACTCTATCGAATTGGGGACACCTGTAAGGTTAGATGTAGTGTGATTTTAATAAATAAATAAATAAATAAATATTTTTTTTAAAAACACTCGATATAAAGTTTGGAAACATCGATTCAATCCATTGTTTTTTTAATATAATATAATTTTATTCGATGCATTGAAGAGGCAAACCTAAAGAAAAAAAGCGTTTTTCCTTAGTTTTTTGGACATCAAATTCACTGCCGATAATTTTTTTTTAGTCTCCATGCTAGTAAAAATAAAAACAATCGATTTATGGAAATATCGATGTAACATCGATGCCACTATGCGATGCATTGCATCGAAAAAAACATCGATGGTTTTTTCAATGTCCATCCCTACCTAGCCGTTAGTGATAAATACATGGTGATTGATTTAGGAGCCCGTGCTTCGGAGCAGATCAATAAAATTATGATAATTTTTTACTTCTGCCCTACCTGTAACCAATGCTGCCCTACCTCAAATTCGACTCTAGCTACGGCCCTGTAGGCGACGCCGCGCTTACGGCTCGCCGGCCGCTGGTTGACGGAATGAATGACAGCAGTTCGCCGACGCAGCGGTAGCCGCGGCGCCGCGGCGCGGGGCGTGCACGAGGAAACGGAAAGTCGAAGGATAGCGTACGGTGAGACGTAAGCGCGGGTACGGCAAGTCGTCCACGCACCGTACCGCGGTTCGTGAGCTTGTCTCGAGGCGAGGCGATTACGTTACGAATCCGATAAGTGTGCTTTACAGTAGGGAGTTCCATACAAAGAATACTGACATGCAAGAGTTGATACGTTTACGTTCCGTTTACGAGTTGATATGTGTGCTACGACCATTATACGACACCGCTCCCATCCAACCGAAGTATGAGAATTCAAATATAAACTTAAAATCGTGTTCTGTAGGTACAACTATTGACTGGCAAGGTTGCGGTTAGCTCGCTTCCCGAGCGCGGGCTGCTAATTTTTGTTGTTACTGTAAAGTGCACCTACAGAGCACGATTTTAAGTTTATATTTGAATTCTCATACTTCGGTTGGATGGGAGCGGTGTCGTATAAGTCAGCTACGACCTTAACACAGAGTTTATAAACTGACTGATGCCACGAGGTTTATAAACAGACTGACTGTGATGTATTGTCGTCTATGATTATAATATATATATGGAAGATATGTAACTATATTTTTTTTTTTTTTTTTTTTTTTTCGAATGGATAGTTGCTGTTGGCCCTAGTGGCCTTTACAGCTTCACGCGGACAGGAGGGCGAGCCTGGAGAGGCTCAGCCGAGAAGACATATTTGCGAGGTGGGAGTTATCCTCCACACCTCGAGAAGTAGGGGCATGCGACGTCCTAAGGGCACCCCCTGTGGGGTTCGGACCTCGGCTTAGGACGTCGCCTGTTGGAGGACATCGGGACAGGATGGCCGCTCACGCGGGAATGCCTTGTGGCGGCCGTACAGAAAACAGGACCTCGTCGCCGCCGGCGGCGACGCTGTATGTTATGTAACTATAATATCTATGAGTTAATTATCCACAATATTCTTAATCTTTCGTTCTTTTGTCACACTAATTATGCATAATTATAATAAATTGAGACTACTAATACTAGGTATTTATATTAGTGCTAAGCTTTAGACTTAATTTGACAAAAAAATATCCAAAAGGTATGTTAAAAAATAAACAAACTTATGTATGACTGCAAATATATTATAAATTGAGAAGGAATAATAATATTATACTTCGAGTATATTTTCAGACACCAAACCACGACACAAGAAATTATTTAATCTTAGACAGTAAATTCGCTCGGAACTGTGTGTTTTGAAACAATGCTTTCACTAGGCTCCTGAGCTCTTCCGTGTTGAAGTGAACCGCAAGGGGGCCGGTGCCGTCATTCCAGCGATGCTCTATGTCTTTGAGAGAGCCTTTCAGGACGTAGATCAGCTCTTGTAACTTTATCCAAGACTTAACATGCGATTCCACATCAGCAGGTACCTGGAAGAACATAAAAGTGAAAAAGTTGTAACTACAGCCACCAAATGACTCTTCTTGTTCCGGCTAGGGGCTTGGGAGTTAATTCCTACTTTCTGTTTTTCTCTTTCTTCATTCTTAGCTACACAACAGTGTTGCTGATGTCCTGGGATGAAGGTGACCACTTGCCGTCAGTTGGGCCGTACCGTAGTTGTCTGTACATCATAGAAACAATTGTAAAAATTACCAAAAACATTTGCGGTGCCTTCTGTACAACCAATGTGTACATGTCAGAGAGTTGCGTGGCCATCTCCATCGATATGTCCTCCACGGTGCACACACGGTGGACGAGCTCGTCTATGAACATGTTCGTCAGTGTTGCCATCAACCTAAAAGAATAGTTTTTATTCCTTTAATACCATTATTATGATCAAAAGGATTTTTTCGAATATGAAACTTCCAAATAACTATTTCAAATTCCGAATTCTTTTGGAAGACACAATCATCTTTTTAGGCACTACGAGTATGTGATTTCAATGGTGAATTTGAATTTCTATTCTCAGCCTGGGTGTGTGTGTTCTTGTCATTGTGTGTGTCCCCACGTCATGAGAATCCTAGAGTGGGGTTATGAGTATAGTGTTTATGTATTTAATGTCTGGTTTTGAGGCAGATTATTCAATAATGTAATTTTTTATTATCTTATTCTGGGATTGGAGTGTGAAAATTGTTATGGAGAAGTAAGCCATGCAATACCTTGTAAATACATTTCCGGGAAAAACTCCAATCCATACATTTTTTAGTAATTGCAACTGCCTGAGGCACTGTCTAACTGCAGCTTCTGCATTATCACCCAAAACGTCCTTCACATCAATGCAATTTAGATCTTAAAAAAAAAATATACAATTATCACATCACAAAACAGATTTAATAAACAGATCAACAAATAAAAGTTGGTAAATAACACTGCTAAATTCTCACCTGATGACCTTATATTATCTAGTATTTGTTTTCTCTGTTGTTGCATGTGGATAGTGAGATGCTTGTAGCCGAGTTCTCTCATCTTAGGTGCCAGGTCAACAAACCCAATGGCATAATCTACCTCTGCCACTCCCAGGAGGTTCAGCCACTTATCCCCCAGGGTTAGTAAATTGTGCGCGAGATACAAGCAATTGTTGTGGAAAAGAGCTGGAATGTAAGTCCATCTTTTACTGTACATGACAATAAACAACATTCTAACAAAATGTCTCTGAGCCGATAGCGTAGAATTATGAAATAAACTACTTTGTAACATCAAACTGACCAACATATTGAGGAATCGTGTACAAGTAGTTCTCATGATGGTAAGGTACGACTGCATCGTATAACTCGAAAATCAGGCGCACAGTCTTGTAGAGTTTCTTGCATACCACATCGGAACACTGCACTGCCTGCTCCATCACAACATAAACCAAATCGAGAAGCTCCTGCGCAGATTTTGATATCATACATCTCGGGAAATAGAACAAGCTTTTAGGAATAGTTTTCTCCAACACTTCAAGACCTTCCGTCGCATTTTCAACATCTGACACGTCTAAACCTAAATCCGGATGGTCTGGAATACTTTCAACGCCAATTGACATTGTAACACTCAAGTCTTTCAACATTATCGTACGAGCGCTTTGCAGGAAGTGCTCGCTAGCACGCTCGGCAAACAAAACATCCATATCATTGACATAGTCTAGTATCGAGAAACTGTTATTGTCAGGAAGGAATTTACTTTCAACAAGAAAATTCTGGAACTCTGCAATTTGGGAGGTAACAACATCATAATGCTGAAGATCGTTTAGGTTATGGGGTATTGTATCTTTAAAACAATTGTCAACCAAATCCTCACAAAAATCGGAACATATGAACTCTCCTATCATTAAATATAAGTTGGAATTCTTTCCAAACTCGATATTTAGTCGCCGGGAGATAAAGTGGAAAAATGTCTTTAATTGTAACATGACATTACTGAACTCGGGCTTGAAGTCACGTTTATAATTCACTTCCACATTAACCTCCATGTCTGTAACGACTGTAACTACACAATCTTCGTGTATTATATTTTTCAAAATTGCATTTAGAAGGTATTGAGCGAAATTTGACACTTTCTCATGCAATTTCTTACTCTTTTCTAGAGCATTTAATACATCTACTACAATAGAAGATTGCTGGAGAGGAAGTGATATGGTAAAGGTAGTTTTGCCACTATTTGGCCCGAGATCAATATTGTAAGCTAACATCTGATTCCATTCTTGGTTGAGTTCATCAACTAGGGTATCAAAAATTTCTTGTGCTGTTTTTTGGGTATTACAATGAATATCCAAATCTTTTACACCCTCAGTGGGTGATTTGAGGAATTGCAGCAATTCTGAAATGGCTTCAATAGCTCTTGTATAACTTCGACCATCTTTAGCATCTTCCAATTCCTTCAGGTATCTGCCATACTGAATCACATCTAAAATAATATCTAGAGCAAATCTTATGTACTCTAACTCATATGCTATCTGGTCATGATTTTCTATAGATTTAACAATGTCTGCCATTGTTTCTTGTTCAATCTCAACTTTGCAAGAAGTCATTTCATCTAATAATATCTCACTTTCATCACATAACTCATTGCTCTCATTTAAAATAGATTGCAGATCAATATTATTTTGCTCTAGATATGTTTTGGTGTCACTTTTTATATGTTCTATTTCTTTAAGTACTAACGGTATTTTATCTGTTGGCTGCCAGGATGAATCATTGCTGTTAATTATACTAATAAGAATCTTATCAATGTCATACTCTGCCATTTTAGTGTTTTCTTTTTGATCTGTCTTTTTTTATTGTATGGTCTGACTTATTCTCGTTTTTTGATGATTCGGACCTATGAGATCGTCGCTGGCTGGTACGCGAACTATGGTAATTGTTAGAGCTTATAGTACTTCTAAGGGTGTTAACAAGGAATCTTTTGTTAGTTTTGGGTTGTGGTTTGGCTTTAACCCAGCCTGATGGTCCCTGCTGTTCTGCTCTGATAGCACCTTGTACAGCTTCTTGGATGAGTTCATCCACTGCCAATCTGTAACAGAAAATGTTGTAGAAGTTACGAGTGTTACTTACATAAGAAAAACTTAAGCAAAAAAATATCACTATGATGTAAAATTTATACTCCTTAAACAAATATTAATTGAGCAAGCTGGTAAACTTTACAAAAGTGTACAGCTTTAAGGGTTGCAGGTGTGAGGGGTAAGGGGAAAGTGGGAAGTCTTCTGCTGCTCTTCCTATCTGTCGGAAAGCATGGTATAAAATGTTTGCACACTGGGAGTAGGGACTGATGAGGAGGTTTAAGGTCGTAGCTGACTTATACGACACCGCTCCCATCCAACCAAAGTATGAGAATTCAAATATAAACTTTAAGTCGTGCTCTGTAGGTGCACTTTACAGTAACAACAAAAATTAGCAGGCCGCCCGCGGGAAGCAAGCTAACCGCAACCGTGCCACTCAATAGTTGTACCTACAGAGCACGATTTTAAGTTTATATTTGAATTCTCATACTTTGGTTGGGTGGGAGCGGTGTTGTATAAGTCAGCTACGACCTTTATATTATACATTGTAGGCTTGTGTGGAGCCTAAAATGTGTATTGATTTTGGGCCATGTCTATAACAGCAAGTAACTGACAATTATAGTTATCTATTTCAATGAAAGTATCCATTAATGACAAAAATACTCCTGTGATAGGCAGTGCTTCTGATACCTACAAGATCTAATGAGAACTCAGAATTCTTGTGTTTATGTTGGCATAACCCTACACATTTTAAATATCACAAACGAAACAACTATAATACTATGATCAAATATTAATCTGTCACATAAATGTCAATATTATGAACATAGCTGGTGACAGGGACTATTTGCAGAGAAAGCTGTGCCAGTAAAACTGTCCGTTAATGTCCCTCTAAAGTCCTGTTGATATAATTAACAAAAGCAGGGAAAATTCATGCTGTTATGTGAATAAAAGCATATAATAAAATAAAAAAGAAACAACTTTATACTCTGCCAATATAACTTGCAGTAAACTATGGAGTATTGTTTAATTATTCTACTCACAGCATGTTTTTGTTTTAATTAAGGCTATCGTTTTATTAATAAACCTTGTATATTGTGTATTTATGTACCTCTCGCTCGCACCCAGGGCCCGGCGCGTGCTAGCAATCCATAACAACAACAGGGAATGCTGTGCGCCTAGTATCACGCACCTTCATCATGTCGCTTTTTGGCTGTTGCATGGTAAATATTTAACTCTCATAATTTTTTCCAAACGCCCCATATGAAGTATAACTTCAAAAATTATATACTTACTTTTCCAGGGCTTTATCGTCTAGAGGTTCTTTATCGGGTTCTTTGGTAGCATCCTCTTTTTCGGTCATAATTTGATCACACTTTGCAATACTTGTACTATTTGCTTAAATTAAAAATAACAGAGATAATTAAAATAATCCACACATTGTAATGTGAATTCCTACCACTCCACGCAAAACAAAATGCAAAAACGTCGCGTCAATGCAATCAATCAATAAGACAAAACGTCAAATTGAAACCATCGTCAAACTTTCTAATCATTGATCATTCCAATATTGGCTATGATTGGTTTGTCCATCCCTTTTTTATTATTCATTATTTTACAATATCAAATTAAACAATGTTGCGTTTTATTATGATTTATTTTATACATATATCTGTAATTATTAATAACTCTCTCTATTAGTTATTAATATTGTATTGTGTTGTTGTACTCAACTTGTTGTACACATCTGGCAATGTTATATTTTTTTTTTATTACGCGTGGAGAGAAACGTCAGCCACGTAGTTGTCAACGTAACGTTACTTCAAGATTCAAGAACTTTTCCTTCACTGCTTTTGAGTTTCGAGTAAAAAGGTTACTAATCCATTATTATTTTTCGGATTTTCTCTTTGTTAGAAACTACATAAAGATTTAAATTTGTGAGTAATGTATAGTTTTCTAGTATTTAATCACAGCTTCATTCATGTTTTGATTTGATAAATTCCAATATAAGTAGAACAGCGGTTATTCTTCAGGTCTAAATTTACGGATTACTTTGTCCAATTTCAGACAAAATGACTGGGAAATTGCTGACGGTGTTACTGCTCGTCGCTGCCGCCGTGACGGCCGACGAGGAGGCGGCGTACGCGAGGCTACTCGTGTCCAAACAAGTGCTGAACAAATACTTGGTGGAGAACATGGATATCTTGATTAAATACACCTTGTATAATGTGGGGACAGCGACGGCGGTGGACGTGAAGCTGGTGGACAACGGCTTCCACCCAGAAGTGTTCACTGTAGCCGGCGGGCAGCTCACTGCTCAGTTCGACAGGATAGCGCCGCAGACCAACGTGTCTCACGTAGTCACGGTCAGGTCCAATAAGTACGGCTACTTTAACTTCACAGCTGCTGAAGTCACGTACAGAGCAAGCGAAGACTCCACTGAGGTAAGCAAGTATTGTTGCTTCAAAGCTCAATCAATATAACTCAAAATTTTCTCTAACCAGTTTGCATACAATTATTTTTTATTAAAAAAGTAGGTACTTCGGAAGAAGTAGAAACTTATGCTAACATAGCTGTGATAGTTTTCCTTGTAAATTCATCACACAAGATATTTTTGAAATTTTTTTCACTTGTCTATCTCCAACCATTTAGCCAGTGGGGGGCGGCACTTGACTGTAACCAAAATTAGCACTTTAAACCCAAATATTTCTCAAACAGACTCCTAATTCCAAATAAGGTATTAGAAGACCTTTTCAATGATCCTCCACACATTACCAGTAGAGGAGGTACCCTGAAAAAAATGTTTTTCAGTATTTTATTGTATGATTCTGGAGTTTTAATAAATATGTGTATGCCAAATTACAGCTTTCTAGCACTAAGGGTCTCGGCACTTTTCTTTGGACAGACAGACGGACGGACATGATGAAACTATATGGGTTCCAATTTTACTTCGGAATGCTAAAAGTCACCCATAAATATTTGCTTTCATAACTGTCACTAATGGCATTGCATCTAAAAATTTACTATCACTATGAATGTGGAATACCCAAGGGTGTGTCTGTCACATCAATATATTTGAGTTGAACACAGTATATTTGAGTTGAAGTCTTAGTGCCTATCCTTACATGCTCTAATAATACATTTCCCAGTTCTTCTTTACTTTAATTGGCGTCAAATTTTGAGCTGAAATTTGGGGGGTGTCATGTCATTCTACCCAAAAAATGGCAGATTTAAAAAAAAATCTTGCTTTGTGTATGATTCCGGCTGAAAAATTTTCATGTATGTGTTTCAGATTATAATTTCTTTGCATGAAAAAAATTACCTCGATACGCAATGCCAACAAATGGAATAAAAAGCCCATTTCCCTTTCCTAAAGATAAGAGAAGATTATAAACAGTGTGTTCGCAATCTAATTTGTGTATTTAATATGTTATAGGTACAATACTCCTACAGCAGTGCTCCTGGTGAAGGAGCAATTGTAGCATTCAAAGACTACGACCGCAAGTTCTCCTCACACATCCTGGACTGGGCAGCGTTCGCAGTAATGACTCTCCCGTCTCTTGCCATTCCCTTCGGACTTTGGTACTCCTCAAAAACCAAGTATGAGAAACTCGCCAAGCCTAAGAAGAGCCATTAAGTGGTGTTAGTGTATTACTTAAGACTGCTAATGTTTAGTTCTGAGAGTGATAAGTACAGAGTGTGAGGTTTGCACAATTTTTTTTTTTTTTTTTGTACCAGTAAAACAACAACATAAAGTATCAGAGACAATGAGTACAGGCGTAAATGTTGTAAGCATTGACAATAATAAAATTGTAATTGATGAGGTCTGTTGGTATATAAATTCATTATAATAATTGTCACACCGTCAAATTGGGTTCATTTGTCACAGGTGTCTTTACAAGCGAGTGACACAAGAAACATTTGTTTGTCTATTACGTAAATGTCTGCCCGCAATGAGATAGAACTTGGAACCTCAGATTCAGTAGACAGGGTCACAACCAACTAGGCTACAGGGTTGTGTATGTATGTGTACTACAATATATGTACAGCATTAGCAAAACCTACTCATCCTTTAGGTTCACTCACTCCTTTAAATTGTTAATAATTTATATGATATTAAGAACAATTTTTATTAAGAACTGTTTGTTTTATTTATCCTTTTGGTGTGTAATATCCTTAGAATCTATGGTAATATCTTTCCTCTCGCTGTCCAGCAATCTGTGATAGTTAGTGAATTGGGGATTTCGAGTAATTAATTCAACGGAAAGTGTGTAGGAAGCGGGAAAGCGCGCTCAATTTGATTTGACCAATGAGCGCGCGCGGTGCTAGAGTTGGCCGTCTGACGGTACCAACCTATTTTCTGAGAGGTTGGTAATACATTCAATAAAAAACTGAGTATAGTTAAACTTAAAACACAATTTTTATTAAAAAGAATTATCCTTTGTTACAAAAAAATCATTTGAAATACAACCTAAATAATTTTTTCAGGATATAATGTTACCAAGCTGAGATGTCAGATGTCACACATCCTATGCGACTATAATAATCTTTATGCCTCGCTCGTTTTTAGGGTTCTCCGAAGAAAAATCGGAACCTTTATAGTTTTGTCATGTCCGTTCGTCCGTATAGATGGGCAATCCACCCACCCGGGTTTAAACCCGGTGGGTAAAAACCCAGGCGTTTTGGGTGTTTTGGGTTTAAACCCGATAAACACCCAAATTTTTGGGTTTTTACGCTTTTAAAAAAAAAGTCGAATAATAAAAAAATGCAAACTGGTACAGTGGGCCACAGTTCCAGCTAACCATTCCCGTTTTTAGGGTTCCGTACGAAAAATCGAAAAACAGAACCCTTATACGATCAATCGTGTGTTCCGCCCTTTACAGCCAATTTACTCTGAAACAAATGGACCAAATGAGTTGAAATTTGTCACTCGTATGCTTTTTTGTGATCCAAGGACGAAGGTCAACAAATCAACAGAAACAACAGTCAGTAAACAACAGAATTTTGAAAAATTTTTTTTTTAACTAAATCAAAATTAAACAAAAACTGTTTTGATAACCGTATTGTGTGGTATATCAAATGAAAGGGCTTGTTGTAAGGATCTTAAATATATATTTGTTATAGTTCTAGAATGGATAGTTTTAAAATTATCGAAGAAAGAATGAAAATAAAAGCCAAAAATTGACAATTCCACCCCGTATCTCCGAAACTAGTGACGCTAGAATTTTGAAAAAATACAGAGAATAGTTCTCTTCTATGTATATAGTGTAGGTACAGACAGCAGAGCACAAAAATAAAAATTTTGAAAAACCCCCCCGTATTAAGCTACTGCAGCGCCCTCTGGTGGCCTTCCGCTATAAAACATATCTATGAACCCGCTCTTTAGTGATACCTTTTGAATGCAAAAAACTGCAATGAAATCGGCCCAGTAGTTTTCATAAAAAATGGTAACATACATACATACAAAGTAACAACCTCTAACCCCTGAATGCATATACCGCCTTCGTTTCGTTCCGTCCGTCGTGGGTAAAAATTAAAGTGAAAATAATAGTTTAAAAAAACTAAAAAACACGCTTTTATAGAAAAAGGTTTTTTCTTTCTTTCTTTCTTTCTATTGAATTGTCATTGGTCCTCGATAAGTCTACGAAGTTTGAAAGAAATCTGACCGTTTGAAGTGGGTCAAAATCAAGTCCAAAGAGAAGTTACAAACAAACAAACAGACAAACAAACAAACATACAGGTGAAGCTAATATAAAGCATGTAAAAAAGGGATAGATACCATAATAATAAAATAAGGCACAATGTATGCAGTGTGAGTATTGGTAGAAATTACATTTTAAAAATTAAATATTAAAATAATAAAAATAAATTAAAATATTGTTATACGAGTATGTATCTTAAAATAAATCTTGCATGCCCTTTGATTTACTAAAAACTAATGATCAACAACGCAAAGAAGTTTACGACTTCCTCACAACCTACTTAATTACTTAACCATTTTATTGAATTTTAACAAAATTTCGGCGCGCTAGTGACATATCTACCTCTTTTTTTTACTTATAAATAATATCATTGCTACATGTAAACGGAACATTTGACAGTTTTTATTACGCCTCATTCTTAGCGTCAATGAATAGGCGAACAGAACGAACGTGGCGGTCTCACTTCAAATCCACAAAAAGATAATAACATCGTTCGATACTAGATGGCGCAAGTCTCGTCTAAAGATAATAACACCATTCGATACTAGATGGCGCTAGTCTCGTCTGAAGAAAGTTCGTGGGGTGAATTAATACCCTAATAGGATTTCACACAAGATATATTTTCGCCCTTTTTCAAAAAAACTTAATACTTCTAAATTTTGTTTCTAAGCTGGTGCTAGTAGGTATATAAATTTTCATGTTTTTAACTTCAAATTTACAAAGTTGCGTAATAAGTTGCGTACCCTAAATTAACCCTTTGTTGAATGAATTTCCAAAAAAATTTATTAAAGTTAACTTTTGTTCATAACTATAAGCTTACATAAAAATTTTCATATTTATAACTCTAAAACTGACAAAGTTGGTCTGTATGAAAGCGACTTCCAATCTCAATTTTTACCCCTTAGGGGATGAATTTCCAAAAATCCGATAGCCTATGACACTCACAAATAATGTGGCTTTCTATTGGTAAATATATTTTTTAAATATTACATAAGTATTTTCAGAAATTAAGTAAAAACCCAATTTTTTGGGTGTTTATGGGTGTTTACGGGTGTTTTTGTTGGGTTTTTACCAAAGCACCGGGTTTAAACCCGGTGCTTTGCCCATCACTATTCGTCCGTCTGTCCAAAGCAAAGCTACGAGACTGTTAGTGCTAGAAAGCTATAATTTGGCATGGATATACATATTTATTAAATCTCCAGAATCGTAGTATAAAATGGAAAAACATTTATTTGTCAAGGTACCTATCTCCCATACAGGTATGTAACATGAGGATGATTTTTTTATTTCGTCACGTACCCTATAGTATGGAGTATCACAGCTCATGTTAGCACAAATAGTTAATGAGTAATATTTGATAAACTTCAATGAACTAATATACTCTTACATACAATATCATTGTTCGGAACCCTACATTGCGCGTGGCCTGACACGCACTTGCTCGGTTTTTTTAATTGTTTTCTTTGACAGAATTTATTACTTCTTTTCGTTCTTGGCGTTGCTAATGTCCACGGGCGGCGGTGACCACTTTCAACAGGTCGACTACTCGTTTATCGGCCATTTACATAAGTGAAGATTGTACTTCTAAGATAATAAAAACAGACAAAAACGCCAAATCATGACCGAGCCTTCCTTGCGTTATCTTCCACTCAAAGTTTGATTGTTCAATTTCTAATAAGAACATACCAACCAACGGATACTCTTATATACACAGACTTTTTTTCAAGTCTATGTTTATATATCGTAATCAGAATCAACTAATTTTATATAATTTACAATAAGTAACGCTTCACACTCATAGCCCCCACTAGGATTTCCTGTGTCGTGGGTGCCATGGACCACACACAATAACAAGGACATTCACACCCAGACCGAGAACAGAAATTCAAACTCATCATTCAAATTTCCGCCTTGCTGGGAATCGAACCCAGGACCCTTGGTGCGGCGATCTGGTATGGTAACCATTGCGCCACGCGGGTCGTCAATTTACAATAGGTATTTTAAAACGTTGTGTGAAATCGTATTGTACATACGGCGAACACTGTTATTTGTCCAAATAATTTGAAATTCAAATGCGGAGATATGAATCTTATATTTTGCCGTAAATTTTTGTAGATGTGCCATAGAGATTATTTTCTATCTATACCTAGCTAAGTAATACTTATTTAGTGAATTGTTGGCAAAAGTTCGACCATTGACCATTCTCCCGTTGAGGTACCATTACCTTAAAAAGAAGTGGGACTTTTACCGTATTGCAGCTGCTTAGAATCAATTCCATTTCAACAAGCAACTGAAGCTGGCCCGCTTAATGGTAAAACTTCACATAATCTTTCTGTTAAGCCTGTCAGGCTAGCAACCACACTCGCTTGTTGAGTCACCTGCCAAACGACTCATGTTCCGAGGAGGCAACGCATTGGCGATGCCTTTGTTGACTAATGTCCATGGGTGGCCACTTACCTTTAACTGTATCGTCAGCTCATTTTTCGGCTATTTACACAAAAAAGTCTTGATTAGTTCCTGAAAATCCGCACCAAAAAATCCCCAGTATATGAAGATATTATATTTTCTGAAATTCACAACTGCTAAATAAGTAGGTAAATAGAAAATCCAGTGAGGACCTTCAAATAAAAAGCAATTTGATGACCGAAAAAATTAAAAATTCTTTAATCATGCTATCGCAGAATACACATAAGCACGTAAATTTTAATCGATCAACTTTTCGGGAAGGTTTATCATGGAGAAGAAAAGTCGTAAAGAAACTCCTCAGCACATCTTAAAAAAGAATTACTTTAGAATACACTGATTAGTACAGAAAAATAATGTGTAGGTACATACCTACATTATATCCTATATAACCTGAGCGAAACCGGTTGCAGTACTACTCAATACCATGGTCAAGGGTGTATGCTAATTTAATGATCTATGATATATGTATGTGATATATTATATATGTATATGATGTATGTATGATGATTCGCACTTGGCACATTGTGAGAGGATACCCCGAGCCCAGCAGTGGGACAATTAGGGGTTGTTGCTCCGGTTAACGGTGTCAGATTCGAATTTCAACGTTTCAACTTGTATAAATTTAAAAATTTAAAAGAAAAAACGCCTTTATGATATACCTTTTTAAAATCTTTATGGTGAACTCTTTAATTTAATACCCATATTGCATTATTCGATTAATTTTTATTTTTTGATACTTCATAATATGGTGGCATCTCACAGCCACCTTCAAAAAAAAAAGAGGAGGTTCTCAATTCGACTGTATTTTTTTTAATCGACTTCAAAAAAGGAGGAGGTTCTCAATTCGCCTGTATTTTTTTTTCTTTGTTACCTCGGATCTTTGGACTGGATGAACCGATTTTGATGATTCTTTTTTTAATCGAAAGTTGGTGCTTGTCGTGTAGTCCCACTTAAATTTGAGCGAGATCTGACAATAGCATCCATGTCAAAAGCATATAAGTCTTAAATTTGCATTAAGTATGTGCGCGATAAATGGACGAATAACTCAATATCACGCTAACCGATTTCGATAATTCTTTTTATTGGATGTACTTCAATTGAAGTCGGTTATTTTTGTGTTAAAATTTTAGATTATTTTATTTCACTTATCTAACAACACTTGGGTTATCAAGAATCTAACGATATCTTAATTAAATAAATCCGTTCAGCGGTTTGGAAGATACGAGGTAATAAAGAATATTACTTGCATACCAATGACATTATATACAAGACATGCCAACACGGCGCTAGAAGTACGCCAGTCGAATGTGCATAAGTATAGCGATTTCAATTCATACAGTTGATAGCTGCCGTGAGTGACGCCGTCTTTGGGCCGTCTATAGTTTCACCAAAATGCCGAGTTGTTTTGAGATTTCGAAAAAATCATATCTCCAAATTGAATAAAAATGATGGATTACATACCATAGGTAAGTAAATAAAACGTTATGTTAAATATTGGTACTAATATCGAATATTTCTTTTAACTTTTACTGACTGTTCCGTACTGAATTTGTTAGTGTGCTAAGTGTGCAAATGTGTGCCATTTGGTCATAGATCTCGTGACGCGCTGTGACGCGAGCGACCTCGAGCGACAAACACTAGCTGTCTTTTTCACTATTATTATGGTTTTAGTAGTGCCATCCCTTTTACATAATTTATCAATGTGTGATCGGTTTAATGAAACAAAAGATAAACGTGTGTGTGTTGAAGCTCGATCGGAACATATTTTTTGGTTGATTTGTAAGGGCATAACGTATCTTTAGTTATAATATCATTGTTGCATACATACAAACATACAATATACGCGCGAAAAACCCCCTTAGCAGTCGGGTAATAAAATCTTCCAATGACAACAGAAAGGCGGACGCCAGAAATACTTTGTTGTTTGATTAACACTGTTAGTACTAGGGTGTGGTGACTACTGACTGGTAGCTAGTGAAGCTACACTATTCCACACAGATATGTATCTATTCCATATTCGTACAGGTATAAATAAGGTACAATACATCCCAAGATTCCCAAGTAGCTTGATCATATAACTCCTTGAACATAATATTTGTAATTATAATCAATGACGCATAATTATTTGTTTGTTATTTCTTTGTATCAATTCACTAATAGGCCGATAAAAATGTTCACTGTTATTGAAACCTATGTACCTCCGTGCTAATGCATATCGTATCATGAGTTTTAGTTTATGTTAATCGCACAGCTTATCGGCATATTAATATCGTTATTATCATATTATATCACGTTTGGTCTGCACCGCAGTACAGTACCATATTAAAATACATGATATAACTTACATTGTATAACGTTTGCCACTGCCATTAGTAAAATTGTATCAAACTTAGTATCCAATCCTTTCACTGCACGAAATACATTTGCACAACGAAAGATTACGTAATGTACGAAAAAAACTTTCAAGGCATGATTTATCACGCCTTCTACTTCTGTCTTCGGTTTCCGTTCAAAATGACTGAAGTCAGAGCGTGAAAATGATATATTTCACACTGAGAATATGGTCTTACTTTATTTTATACTTGTGTCCATTTCCACAATGGCTTTCTTTCGTCAAAGTTAATCAGTTGACTCCAGACTTTCGCCTCAGAAGTAGAAAAATACATTGGTTGCTTTACGATTTTATTATAATTCAGGCATTGTTCACAGCAGTAATAAACAGTCGTTATGGTTTAATATAGAAAAAGATACAATTTTTTGTAGATACATGTTGCATCTTTAGTACATTAAATTCATAATTGTGAAAATACAGTGGATTCCTAGATAAGTGGTAAATTATCGGAAGCCATATCACGAAAATTATAGATGAATACAAGTGTTGTTTCCGTTGTTATTAATACTAAATTTGTCTGTGTTATAAATAATAAAAATCTGAATTTTAACTATTAATACATTAATTAAATAATACTTTTAAGTTCATCAAATTCATTATACGGTCCAGATGGATGATAATTGACTACCATCGTAACAGATAGAAGTGATTGCAATACTTACTACCATAATGAGTTCTGCTGTGTTTTTCATTATGTTAGCGATATAACGAAAAATATATTATAATCTATACATAAATGTATTTAATACAAATTACACAATTATACAAAAACATTCAACTAATAAATTATTATGTTATAGATAATGAATTAAAGCAAGAAATTAGACAGCCATTATAAATCACAAAAATATATTTACAGTAAAACAAACAAACGTAAATCACGCTTAATTATTGAATTGCATTGGAAATTGCACATTAATCAAATCATTTAGGTCTTCCTCATGACTCCAGAGAAACCAAATAAGACTTGATTTTACAAAGGAAACTGTTTTGTTTAAAAATTTACTATGAATACAAAATGTGTGGTTGGTTATTTTAGGGTTATAGGCTAATCAATAAGTTCAAAAACGTTAATTCTGGATAAAATAATTATGAGATAAAATATGATAAAGCTCCTAAAAATTTGAGGAATTAAAAAAAATAGCCATACTATTTTGAAAACGGTAGGTAAGCCGGAAAATAGTTTGTTAGTTAACTTTCAGAAAAATTGAGATAATATTTTTTTCCGCATTATATTTATTCTTTGAAGTATTCAGAAGACACATACCATAATTTCTAGACGTCATTCCAAATCAAATGAGCCATGGCTCATATTTTTAGGAGCTTTATGAAGAATTAACACGCTTTTGAACTTGTTGACTAGTCTATGATACCAATTTCAATACAATATAAATCTGGTCTAAAGACCAACCGGTTAGTGTTGTATTATTCATTGATCTCAAGTACGCGCCATATAAATGTTAATTCCGATATCCATTTGAGTCAATAATAACGTCATTTCAACAAACAGAAGTCTTCAATATGTCATACATTTTATGAACGTTATTAAAACTTAATACGTCTTCAACAACATGTAAAATATTATGGAGATATGGAGTTACAGACAGACGACTTCCGTAGATATTTCCACGAATATGGTTTGAAGTGTAAATAATGAATTGGATAGAAAAGTCTAGCTTATGTAGTAATAGTGTAAGTAAATATTTTAAAGTAATACGCACCCTTAATGGAAAAAAAAGCATAAGTCGTCTTACGTTGAATTTTAGTTATTAATATGATTGGAAAGAGGGACAAAAGCTGCATATTATGCTGAATTTTTTTTCAAATTTTTACCATCAATCTTGACGGTTTTGTGCAAGAAATCGTAATTCCTTTGCCTACATACTGATATTTTAACAGTTTTTTCGCTCTCCTGTAAAATTACAATTTTCATCCTATGCCTTTTTTCCACTGAAGGTGCGAATTATCTCCACACTTTAGCTAACTCTTACCCTTCGTCTTTCGTTGAATAAAATTTTTTGATATCTACATTTCAACTTATTTAAAAGTAACAATTTTAATATACATATAGTAGAAGTACTTAATGCTTTAGTAATGTAAGTAGTTGTAAGCCCTAATTTGAGCATCTATACAAATTGTCATAAGACAAACTAAGGTTTGCTAAAGAAGTAAGTTACTTCCTCTCATAATGAGAATGGAATTACTACTTCATACTGAAGAACATTTTATAACAACAACTTGGAAATGTACTTTAAGGAACGGTAGACAACCATGTACAAAAGATACCTTACTACCAAATATTATGCTCTAGATTTTTACTAATAGCTGGGTTTTTTATACTCTCAAGGTATAAAAAAATCATTAAGATGCAGTCTCTGCTTAAGTAGGACTAATGCGGATTACGAGAAAGTTATTTTAAGTTTGTGACTTGTGTACGATGTTAAAAATGATAAAACCTATATGTTACTATAATTCTACAGAATATGTTTACTTCTACGGGTAATGATGTTTTTATGTCTAAAGTTTGTCAAACCAGTTTTGCAGAAAGGATAAAGGGAAATACGTTCTGATCCTATGTTGGAATTATGTAGAATAGACGCGCAAAAGATCAACATAATATTATTACATTATAATATAAAAGACAATTTTGTCTATTTTATATTATATTATTATTTTATATTTTGTTCGTAAAAACAACATTATGGTCTGTGCAAACGAGGGACCATCCTCAAGGTACATACTTTTCTTTCCATCATAATAGACTTTTAATTGTCTTGACTATATAACGCATTAGATGAAGTAGTAATCCTCCATCCCCGTACACCTGAGCCCGAGGATATCCGACGTCTACGGACAGGAATGCATTCTCTTTGAAAATGTGGCACCGTGTTCGTCGAGTCTCTGAAATGTTCTTGGAGGACATTTTTGTAGTCCTCCGAGGGAAAAGTACCTCGTCTGTGCAGACCATACTCAATCAATAATAACAATGATAACGACCTAACTAAGAATCCACGAAATTGTGCTCAAGGCGATCGCGGTGGGGAAAAAATCCACCTAATCCTATAGGATTACTCGATTACGCGAGGTAAGGAAAATAAGGTAATTCTATTAATGTTTTTAGGGTTCCAAAGTAAAATCGGAACCCTTATAGTTCGTCAAGTTCCTTCGTCCGTCTGTCCGTCTATCCGAAGCAAAGCGCCGAGAGCCTTAGTGCTAGAAAGCTGTAATTTGGCAAGAGTATACATATTTATTAAAACTCCAGAATCGTAGAATAAAATATAGAAAAACATTTTTTTCGTCGCGTACCCTATAGTGTAGGGTATCATTGAAAAAGTATTTCAAAAATATTATGGTTCTTCCATTTTTGAAATTAGGGGTCCGTTTGCGAAATATTTGGCTTTAAAGTGCTAATTTAGGTTAGAGTCAATTGTCCCCTCTCCTGCCGGCTAAACGGTTGGAGTTTAACAAGTGAAAAAATTCTCAAAAATAGGTTATATATTGAATTTACAAGGAAAACTATCACGGCTATGTTATCATAAGTAATAATCGATAAACTAACTACTTCGGATTTCGGAACCCTACACTGCGCGTGCCCTGACGCACTTGCCCGGTTTTTTCTCCACGCACCGCCTTCTTCCCACACATCTCTGGTGGATACTCGGTCTTAGGATATACATAATTCAATAACATTCAAAAAATTTCAACTGCATGCTAAACACAAATTGCAGAACACAATAAAACGTCACCTATGAAAAGAGACACTTATATCACACTAATTAATCAAAAGCTGATAAGACCCGTGAAAAAATCTAGGAAATGGTGAATGTTACCTATATTTTTTAGACAATGTTTAATGATTGTGCTTACTAAATGAATACGAGTATATCTAAAATCATCTATATTAATATAATTATTTTGATTCAAATTAATCTTACGCACAATTTTATTAGTGTGTGTATAGTGATGTCAATTTGAATGATTTAAAATTTCATATATAGGAAATACATTAAAATACCTGTGAAGAATACAATATAAAAAGGTAACCGTTTCGTCTACCTACTGTTTACTAATATTATTTCATTTAAAAATTAATTATTATGAATATTGCAACGAGGCACTCAATAAAGTACCTGCTTAATTTTGAGTTCAACAATAAATTGCTCGACTCATAGCGTATCTATGTTTATGAATTACATCGTTACAAAAATATTGCATTCGTAATTATTTACATCGCATTTAACGATCACCGTTCATTTTCATATATCGAAACAGTTAAATTGCGGATCTTTTGTTATCACTTCATATCAATCACAAACGAATTAAGTAAGAATCAGGCGAGTATTTAAATGTTTATAGGATCAGGGCTGTAGGAATGTGTAGTGACCGGAGAAGAAGCCCCGTAATCTGGGGTGGACGGGGTCGACGTGGGCGGAGAGTCCACGGGCTTCGTCAACACCGGCGCGATGTACTCCGGGAACCTCACGCTCGACTCCTCCTGCAGCGGCGCGGGCGGAGTGCAGCTCGGGAACGGGCTGAGCAGGAGGAAGGTGCCAAAAGCGACTATCGATGCCATGATCAAAATGATCGTGCGAGCCTCGAAGCCGGCCCGCAGCCCGGCCCACGCCGCCATGTTGACGAGCAGTAGGAGCACCGATATCCGAATGAGACTCACGGCCGTCGAGTGGATCCGCCCGCCGCCGACACCGCTCATGTCGCTCGGCCCGTACGCGAAGTACAAGTTGTGTTTGTCACCAATATGCTTGAACATGAAGTAGATCAGCCCGAAAGGCGCAATCAGGGGACAAGCGAGACTATACACCATGGTTATAGAGAATATCGCTAAGCTCCACGCGTAGTGAACTCCGAAGGGAAATTCGTAAAGAATTGCTCTTTTAACGTAGCTTTTCTCGGCCTTCGATTTCGATTGTAGGAGGTACCATACGTAGAGAAACAGTTCAGGGAAACGTATCAACTCCAGGGCCGTACCGATAAAACCCGAAGTGATGACATAATTGACGAAGAATGCTCCCTTATCTGGTAAGAATACACAGTCCCAACGTAGGGTATCGTTTTCGTGATGCAACGTCCAAAAGACAAAAGCTTCGGCACTAGCGAGACCTAAAGACGGTAATATTAAAGTCATCAAGAGGAGGAACGAAACTGTTTTTGTCATTATTGAGTAGTTCTGTTGTGACTTTGTCCAATGGGAGAGAAACTTGTCAGAAAACGAAACGATCGCGGGCATGACCGCTGCCATCGTCCACAGGAGTAATGTAGGGAGAAACTCAAAGATCAAGCTGCTGATTCGACTTTGGCCCGAAGGATCAGGTTTAACAAGAATTGTATTGAATAAGTTTACAATAATGGCAGGGGTGGTCAAGAAAAACAAAACAATAAACAGAAAGAAGTTCACTACGATAGCCTTAACATACCAAACCCCAGGTTGGACACTTAGGTTTTCCCACACAATGTCAGATGGATTTGTTGCATGTGTCAGAACCCAACCACGGTGTAAGCTAAAATTTTTAATCACATGTTCAGCCAATTGGTAGGAAGGCAATGTCAAAAAAGCAATGCCGAGAGGATCATTTAGAACCATAGCACGACACCGCTTCACCTCATCCTTTAATCTCTTCTCCTCAGCGGTATAATATTCAAGAGCATCAATTTCAGGACCACAGAGCTCAGGTCTCACTGTGATACGTTTTCCAGTTTTCTTAAAATATGCATCTGAGTACAGCAATGCCTCAGTCACCATTTCCTTATTCTCTTGAACTTCATTAAGTTTATTAATATTATATGCAAGTTTAAGATCCACTATTTGTATATGTGGAAAGTTATGAGCGAAATAAGCTCTAATTGTTGACTCATTTCTGTCAGCTTTTGATATGTTAGTGATCATTACCGTCCCCGTCAGACACGTAGGAACCGGCTTCCTTCCAGTGCATCTCCTCATAATTAAAACTGATATGGGTAGAAAGGATATACTAATAAGAGTATGCACCCACAGCCAGTAGGATCTTCCATTTAAGTTGGATAGAGTTGTCCGACTGAACGTACTAGCATCAACTTGCAAGTTCGTGCCCTGGAAGTTGATGGGAAGGATAATGCCTATGGATACAATCGTAACTATAAACATAACTGTAATGGCGTGTCGTTGGAACGAGAGGTAGTGCACGGCGTCGGGGCCGCACTTGGCCAGTACCTGCTCCCTGGTGAGGCGGAACACGGCGGGCAGCCATGTGAAAAATCCGTCGTCGATATTCGGAGACTCGTCGGCACTGCGCCGCCGTTCCACCAGCGAGTCGCGGTCTCCTCGACGGTAAAATAGGTTCGTCCACCTGCTCTTAGATCGCTGCACCAGCGCCATTCTTCCATAGTTCCATGCAGTTCGTCGTAGCACGGCGAACAAAACAATTAGACATGCCCACGATATCAAGTTCAAAATCAAAGTCTGAGGTATTCCGTTGTACGCGCCGGTTATGATGACGTTCTGCGAGGGATTCACCAGCATGCAGCCCTCGTCGTCGGTCCCATTGCCACCGGAACCGTTCGTCGCCAGCAACGAATATGGTAACTCGTTTGTAAACCGACTCATTGTTGATGTCGCAACACGAGACGTATGCTGCACAAAATCTTCACATACTTATGAGTCACAATTTAACACAGCTATTTTGAGCGCTCGAAGTGGAATATGATTGATTTCGCAAATTTTCAAACCGTAATCAACACTGAAATTACGAATAACTGCTTTAGATTAGATAAAAATTCAATTTTATTGTTGTACGTTGTACAAAAACTTTCAGTTTATAACAAAGTAAGTAGGTACTCTTGACTTGACTTGATTGACATGACATTAGTGAACCGAACGCGAATTACGCGATCCGAAAGTCAAAAGAAAATAGATAGTGAATAGTCAATAGATAAAAAGATATTAGAACCACAGAATACCAAAAACACAACGACAAGCAGGAAAAAAGCTTTTTTCTTATGGCAATGCTTCTCTACATAGTCGGAAAAGGAAGGAACTAAATAAGGGAAGGAAACATGGAAAGAAAGAACACAGAGTACTTAATCACTACGTTATAAGAAAGAAAGTCAAAGTTGCCTTCTGCCAAGTTGTATAAAATTTATTTCTTTTCCTTTTTTGATTATTATAATATGAGTGCCGTGGTTTATTACACAGAGTACTTAATCACTATGGTTTATTATTCACTAGCTTTTCCCAGCGGCTTCGCCCGCGGTAGAGTAGTTTCGAAACGAATTTTTTAATTAATTAATTTATATTTATTGAACCATACTAAATATTAAATGATGCCCGTGGCTTCGCGCGTGGATATCGATTTTTACAAATCCCGCGGGAACCCTGAACTTTTCCGCCAACTATCCAGCATCAAACATGCAAACAGCTTCACAAACTTTCACATTTATAATAATATTAAATTAATAGGATGTTGAAAATATATTAAACACCATGTTAAACATAATATTACATTAAAAAAGTGACTTGTGATTTAAATATTTGATGTGCATTTTAAATATTCCACCTGTATAATTGTTATTTGGCAGTGCCGGACTTATATTTTTTATAGTGTAGGTCAATTAATTTTCGCCGCCCCATGTACCTTTCTAAATAATAATTTTTCATTCATAGTAAGGAAGGCACTGAATTAGTCACTAAGAAAGTGCGTTTACATTTTTTTGCGACACTTTTTAATAGCAAAATAATATATAATATTCATCTTCTGAAATCTGCCGCCACTAGGACGCTGCCGCCCCTAGGCCGCGGCCTTTAAGGCCTATTGATAAATCCAGGACTGTTATTTGGTCATTCAAATTATGACATAATAAAACTATAATTATGTAAAAATGAATCCCTATTTCTCTTCGTCAAGCCTTAATTTGAGAACGAGTTTACTGATAGGTTTGATTTTTATTTTAAAATATTCTTGATGGTTTAAAAATCAAAGCTTTGGATTATTTGACGTGGAAGGTAAAGGGATCAGCTAAACTATATTGGAAGGACTGCTCTGTAGCGTATCGTATTACTTAAACGTTATACCGCGTAACGTAAACCGACAAAATGTTAATCGTGTGCGCACCTTTTTAGTAAATCGTTTGATAACCACAGAGTAGTTTACTAATATGAGGGTAACCGGTAATGAATGATAAAGTTAATATACCTACCCTATGGAAATGGCCTTGGTGGGTGGGGAGAATTCATTTTAAATTTTCATCATTCAATTCAATTCAAAGTGAGATGAATTGAGCAAATCAGCAAACTTGAGTAAAAACTAGAAAGAAACTGACTGAATCACTGAACTGAAATGAAATAGAACTGAATAAAATTCGATGTTGCTTGCGACATAAAGTTATGAAATTCATAAACATTTCAGTTATTTAATGTAGCACATTAAACTATTTAGATCTTATAATTAATATTTTATGTAATGATGGAGTTTGATTGGAACAATTATTTAGAAGACAATGGGTGCATTGCTGTCCCTGAAGAACTATTTTCTCATGTAAGTTTGGAGCAAATTTTTTTCTCTTTTTATTTATAAAAAAATCTATCTTGTTTTCTAATCGTATTAAACTAATTAGGTATCATTAAGTATTAATTTTATCTGTCTGGTAAGTTAAGACCTACAATATCAGCAAAATGTTATGGAGTCAAAAAAAATCTTTGCGCTCCTAAATAAACTCAATTTCTATTTTTAGATGACATTTTAATTAATAAATTATTGAAGGATATCATCGCTGCTTTTAAAAGTTTTACTGTATTGGCAAGGAAACAGAGTTAGACACTTAATATACTTTAATTCATACATAAAACCATCATTTTTAATAATTATAAAGTATGTTAATAATATTATCAAGTATTCTTTCATAGGTAATAATATTTCAATATCCTCTTGATAATAAATTTAAGCTCCATTCATAAAATATATGTAATATTTTTATTATATCAACACTTGAAAGGAAAAATTGGCTAAGCCACATTGAGCTTACTTTACAATAGAGCAGTTTAAAGTTGTCATTTATACAAAAAAATCATATATTTTTTTTGTAATCCTCCTACCGACGTTATTCTTACTGTTTTGGAATCCTTATTTTATCATCTATATTGTGGCATATACAACAACTTTTCTAAAAATTCAACTTTAAACTGCTCTCCTGTAAAGTTAGCTCAACATTGCTTAGTCAATTTTCCTTTCAAGTTTTGATATGTATTTTCAGTGCAAAATTTCCATTGATTAAATCTTTAAATATAAATTATTTTTAATGACACTTGATATCTTCATAAATATTGTAATTTTACTAAATAAATAATTTTCTTGTTTCCTAAGTTATTTTAAAGCCTTGTTTTATTACTTTTTTATATTTTAAATTTATAGTAAAAAGGCAGGTATTCAGCTCATGTTTGGGTCAATAGTGTTTGAAAAAAATGTGATATTTCTAACCAGATCAAAGATAGAACTTGAATTACATGTTCTTGTGACTAATATTTTAAGGTTTTCTATACAGAACTTGGCACCCATTTAGATCTCATTTTTACTCATTTCATATTTATGTTTTTGCTGAGATATCATTACTTTTTGTCTAGATATTATAATTATTTATTGATAGTTAATATACCTAATGTAATTTGTAAAATTATTATATACGAGTAACCTTTTGCTTCGGTTTTCTTTATTTTTGCACCTTGGGTTACATGATTGGAGTTTTATTAAGGATCCCTAATATTTTTGAAAATCTAATATAGCCTATGTTACTCGGGGATAATGTAGCTTTCCAACAGTGTAAGAATTTTTCAAATCGGTTCAGTAGTTTCGGAGCCTATTCAATGCAAACAATCAAATCTTTCCTCTTTATTATTAGTATAGATCCTTTCATACTTTTTTTAAATTGTTACTAATTATCAATAATTTTCACTTTATAGATTTTTCTATTTGTTTACTCCTAATAATCTACCTTGATACCAAATACATATCAAGTTTCTAGGGCATCCAGAAGTAGGTTAGATTTTTGATCCTATGTCAGTGAATCAGTCGCCAAAATGCGGATTTTTAAACGGTAGTATATCAATAACTGTTTAAATTACATTTATGAAACTTTAAATTGTAAATAAGCTATATAAAGAGCTTTAATTACATTAGGTACAAAAAATGCTATCATAGCTTATCAGCTTTGCCAGTGCTTCTTGTATAGAATTGTAACTAATGCAAGTATGTAAACAATTAAAGCCGTATGAGGGAGGAATCAAAAATAAATTATAAATAAAGGTAGAATTATTTTTCAAAATTAAATTATTAAAAAAAAATAGTATTGGTTTGTAAGCTGAGACTGTGACCTGAGCAAATTGTCTGTTTGTGAATGGTTAGTGAAAGAACCCCAAAAAGCCAAACTATTTAAGATATTGTAATTCTGTCATAAGAAAGATGATTAATGTGATGAAGTGATATAAATGTGATGTTAACATATTTAAATGATTTTGAATTTGATTTTGATGAGTAATTTACCAAGCGTTGATATAAATTGGAGATCAGTAGTGGGTAAGGGAACATACCAAAACCACGTGCCTCATTTAGGGGGGGAGGGGGGTCTTCAAAACACCACGATTGGTCACAGAGGGAGGGGGGGGGGGTTAGGTTTTTGTCACATAGTCAATATTTTAGAAACCATTGCGCCACACAAGTCGTCAAATATAAGCAAAATTATTTTTTTTAACTCTGTTTTTGCAAAAAAGTATTGAAAACCGTATTTATCAATTAAGTACCACGTGAGAACTAGGGGGGAGGGGGGGTCTTCTCATATACTACGGATGGTCACGAAGGGGGGGAGGGGGGTAAAAAGTTGTAAAAAATGGGTTACGTGGTTTTGGTATGTTCCCTAACTATCTGAGTGGAAGACTAAAGAACCAGCTAAACTATTGAAGATATTGGAATGCCATCATAGAAAAAGTTATTCAATGTGATGTGTTATATTTATAAAGGGTATAATAAAAAGTACCTGATAAGGAATACTAAGGGTCCACCTACACTTTTAGTCGCATTGGAATGCCATTATAGAAAACAAAAAATATATAAAATAGTCATGACCTCTGACCATCTCCTTCCTTCCCTGGATCTGTGCTTGAAAACAATAACTATAAAATATTTAATGAATTAGTCTAAGTAGGCTTAATAAGTTTACAAGGTAATAATCATACCTACATTCAATAGCGGATTATTTATGAGGCAAAAAAGGCACATATGGAAGGGGAACTTAAAAAGGGGCGTAAACAGGGGCGCTCGAAGGTAAATGGGAGGCACGCAAAGTTAAAAAGGGACGCGTACGAAATACATTGGCCAGCAACTCATCTTATGCGGCTCGGTAGCAAGGGGCATATATAGCAGGCACCTGGGTGGCGAGCTTTCTTTTTAAATGGAGCGACTTTTGAATTTTAGCAAAGTATGACAATAAATGGGCTCCGGGCACTATACGGGTGTCGTTAAGCTCCCTTTCCTGTATAATAAAATTATTGATCGGTCTTTACGCACATGCAAAGTATGTATTTGATAAAAACTATTGTTGTAAAAGTAATCTTCATATAGCAAAGTGAGATTATAAAACACTGGAAATAGAAATTGTTGAAAACAGTTGATTGATCGATTACTTTTTGTTTTGCAGGTAGAAGCGAGTCTTAATAATGGAATCAAACAGGGTATGCTACTCGAGGTTTGCCACAAGACCAATCCCGACGTGTACTGGATAGCAGAGATCACGATGGTGTGCGGGCACCTCCTTCGCATCAAGTTCATCGGCGCCGAGAATGACTTCTGGTGTGATATATCCAACACCAAGGTCCATCCTCTCGGCTGGTGCGGCAAATACGATGAGCAAGTTGAACCCCCGGATGAAATTAATGAGAGATGCGGCGATACCATAATAGATATAATGAAGAACGCTCTACTGGTCGGCCAGTCGGTGTCCATGGAGGCGTTAAATAATAAAGGCATGTCCCCCATAGATAGAATCAAAGTTGGCATGAAGGTGGAAATACAGAATCTCCTAGACCCATATAGATATTGGATTGCTACAGTAAGTCAGAATATTATTATGATCACTCAATAAGTAAATAAAATCAATATTAAAATTATATTTAAATGTAGTATTTTAAACATCATGAAACTTTTCCATTGTGGCTCTTCCAAAGTCTGCCTTTGCAATGTAATGTTAAGAAATGATTTCCTTATTGCTTGGAAATTGAATGTTGGAAATTAATTCAAATCGATTTCCTGTAACATTATCCTATAATAGACTGTAATTTTATTTATGTTTGTAGGTGTGTGAAAATGTAGGTGGTCGGCTGTTATTCCGTTACGATGGCGCCGACGAGGATCTGTCGCAGTTTTGGATATTCTTCTCCAACCCCCGGCTCAGTAGCTTTGGATTCGTCACCAATAAGGTATGTCACTCATTTTTACTAGCTAAACCAGAAACTGCATTTTTATGGCCTGAATGGCTGACGAAAGAGCAAACATACGCAAGCCTACTTTAAGTGATCTCTGTAACCTATAGACATGAGATGCACCAGGAGCCAATGTGACATTGGCCCTGAAGGAGAACACTCTTTACACCTTTTTCTAAAGAACCTCATGTATTGTATAATAGCATGGTATGTAGTTTAATAGCACTCTTATAAGAAAGCTCCACAGCTTGCACATGCGTTCTATGAAGGATCATAGTGGGGAACCTCCACAAGTCCAATTGATGTAGATAAAACTTCAATCTTCACCAAATGGTGCAATGATGGAAAGACAAAGTAGGCACCAGGTTGAAAAATTCTGCAGAGCACTCACCATTGTAAAGAGGGTAGACAGAACTAATGTCTCTGCTGATATTCCAGTGTTCTAGTCTGTTAGTAAATTGTGTGTAGTTGACAACTTGGACCTCATAATTATGTTTGGTATCATATGGGTTAGGCTGGTACAGTACTCCATATGAACCCTGACTTGAACTTCGTAAAGGTTGAGTAGGTGACATGAAAAGATTATTTATAAACCTTCCTAAAATTATTAAACAAGACGAAATATTCGCCAGTCTAGATTCTCTACCCAAGCATTGCCATTGTTTTTCAGGGTTCTCCCTGGCAGTTCAAGTACCCCAGTAAGGTGAACAAGTTCTCCTGCAAGAACAAATTGAGCACCCAGCTGCGACAGAGCGCCGAGGAGTCCATCAAGGAACCCACACCTGCTGACCTGTTCCAGGTATTGTTTTAGTAATATTTGTGAAGTTCCAGAGACGATGCATTTACTAGTTAGTACCTGTTCAATCTTCAAGAAGCTTTTTATGTCAATAGCCAACAAATACCATAACTATTCTAAAAATACATTAGACTAAATATGATCCAGACTGAAAATCTCGAATAGTTTAAAGTTTAAAGCGTTTGCTAGAGCCTTATGCTGGAAACACTACTTGTATGTCCCCATTATAAGAATAAATCATAAAACTTTCAATAATGTATTAATCTAATTTCAGCCCAGTCCAGTTCTAGAAGCGCATAGCTTCGTCACAGGAATGAAACTGGAAGCTCTGAGCCCCCAAGACATGAGGACGATCCGTCCCGCGACCGTCAGCAAAATCTTCAATAATCTCCACTTCCTAGTGGTCATCGACGACCACCTGGACGACTATGAGGACTCGAAGATGGCTTGGCTCTGTGACAACATGCACCCGTACATATACCCGATAGGCTGGGCCCAGAAGAACGGGATCACCTTGAAGCCTCCGAAGGTTTGGAAGGAGGGTGCGTTCGATTGGGACGAATACTTGACCATGTCGTCGTCGGTGCCGGTTCCCGAGTACTGCTTCGGGAAGAAGGACCCCCGGCCGGGGATCGAGGTGAACATGAAGCTGGAGGCCGTGAACCCCATGAGCCACGAGGAGATCCACGTGGCGTCGGTGGACGCCGTGGCCGAGCACATGCTGCTAGTGGAGCTGGTGCCCATCGGGGAGAAATACTGGTATTCTCAGGACAGCGACCTGCTGTTTCCGGTGGGATGGTGCGACAGCAATAATTATGAGCTTCACATCCCGGACACGAACCCGAAGGAGGCTCCGAAGTCCGACGAGCCGCGGGCGAAGGAGGACAACACGATGAAGTCCTCGGAGGAGTGGTGCGATAGAATCTTCTTCAACTACAAGTGCTACGCGGGCCCGTCTATCAGTAGGAACAAGTTGTCGCAGCTGCCGAAGCACGTCGGTCCCGGGCCACTGTCGCTGGTGCTGAAGGAGGTCCTCAACAAGATAATATCGGCGTCGTATAAGCCGGCCAAGCTGTTAAAGGATTGGGAGACGGAAGGACCGCCCGAGGAGGGCATGCGCCTCGAAATGTTACGAGCAAAGTGAGTATTTTGTAAAAATTACAAGTAGGGTATTCTATCTCAATTCTTAACCCGAGGGACAGTATTATCGCTTATTTTTAATGTGTATGACAATTGTATACCTTCCAAGTTTTTTATGTCTCTAGCCGACATGTTCACAATATCAGGCACGTCATAATAGATGCAATATCAAACTTGGAGGATTTTGTGACATTTGCAACCAAACACATAATAATACCAGTTCAAAACATTTCAGATTAAAAACCAGTACATATCATGCATATGTGCCCATAACCACAATAGTGGAGAATGTCAAGTCATACTGCAGAGAGGTGTGCGTCAAGCTGCAGGCCTGTCCGTGTCTGTTTGGGCCCGTGGAGTACCCCGAGCTGTGCCCCAACAATTGCCAACAAGTCGAGAAGTCTACATTCCGTAAGTGATAATGAATTTTTTAATGGATTTCAGTTAACATTGTGACACTTTTCCTCATTTCTAGAATTTCTTAAAATTGCGCTCAGTAAAAAGTCAAAAATGTGTTCTAATGATATGAGAATATTATGTCAATTTAATTGATCGTTAGTATTACCACACAGTTTAAAATATAATATAATATATTCCAGATAATGGCACTGAACGTCGAGGAAGACCGAAAGGTAGCGTGAATGGACGAAAGAAAAAAAAGAAGGGCCCGCCTGAGAAACGCGAGAAGGAACAGCAGCCGGTACAAGAGGTGGAACACAACAGGGACGGAGAGTCAGTGGAGAGCGAGCACAGCGCCGGCTCCACGCCGCCCTCCGAGCCCGGCACCAGGCCCAACTCGCCCGACAGCGTCTCCGACTACAAGCGAGGGTTCAGACGGAAAAGAGAACCCAAGAACCAATATCCAAAGCTAGAAATGAAAACGCGCGGCGCGAAGCTACCAAACTTCGCAGTCCAGATGAAGGAGGCGCACTGGACGAAGAAGGACGTCGAAACGATATACAACAACACGTGCGCCACAAAGAAACAAAACTCACCGGACAGCGACACCGAGAATGAAACCAACGAGAGCAGCTGCAACTCCCGGGACGCGAAGAACATCTCGGACGTCTCGGATTCTGAGGAGCCGGAACTCAAGAAGCTGAAATTTACCTCGTACGATCCGCTGCCTTCAGATAACAAAATGTTTGAAAAAGACACTGCAACGTCGTGGTTCAAGGGCAAAATGAAGTTGTCGAACAATCCACTAGATTGGACGGTAGACGATGTATATAACTACTTGTCGAACACGGAAGACTGCAAACTAATAGCAGAGAAGATGAAACAGGAGGAGATCGATGGACAAGCCTTGATAATGTTAGATTTACCAATAATTAGGGATTTCTTGCACATGAAGAAGGAATTTGCGATGCATCTTTGCAAGCATATTACGATGATCCGATGGTATTATATAGTTAATTTTGAAGAGAACTGCGAAACGTGATAATATCGTTCTTCTATTACCATGCTCTAGTCCACAATAAAGAATTATTGTTTAAAGTTGTATATTTCGTATTACTCTTGATTTTACATTCCCAATATTAGACACAATGAAACAAAAAAATAGTCAACCAAATGAAGTTTTACGAAGCTTCTTGCATAGGAAATTGCAGATCTTATATATAAAAGATTTATTATTTTCATCCAATTCATCGGGATACTCTTCTGAATGGATATTTTTCTTTGCGTATGAAATCTTTACTGGTATTATTTTGTCGCTACTTTCGCGTTCTACTTGTTTCATATATTTCGTCATCTGTAACCTTTTCGCGGTAACACTCTTCACATTGTCGGCCGACGCAATTTGATTTAACTCATCGATGTGCCCATTTCTGATGTTTATTTCGGACAGCAAATTTCGTCCGTCCATTTTTATTTCAACGCATGGGTTCCCCTTTAGCAAATATATACTGCAAGTTTTGTTGTCACTATGATTTAGTTTACTGGTTTCATCGTCAAATGTCGAATCAGTTAAATAATTTTCGTTTTTATATGCTTCTACAGTTTTCTGTGTACTGATGAGGCATTCTCCCGTTTCGAGAGAAAATGTCCTGGAGTCATCCCCGAAAGTGTCTTCTGTACCAATCCCATTGGATAGATGATTTCTTGTATATGTATCACTTGATATATAAGATTCAGACGAAACAATATTTTGAATCATCTCCTTAATGAAGTCTTCCATTTCATCAACTAAGTTCTCTTTGTTCTTCGATAAAATATCGTGAAACTTTTTCTTGTAAATATCAAAGTCTTGCATATTGCCGTAAAATTTATCCAAAATCTCCAGTACAGTAGTTTTAAAGATTTTTAAATTATTTTCTTGCTTGTCTGGCATGTCTACATCAGTCTGTAGTTCTTTAGACATATTTTTAAATACTCTGATTTCTAGTTTGTCGAGTTCCGAATCAGTTAGTTCTTTTACATGAGGATGTGCAGCAACATCGTCAATTAAATCATCACTGAGGCAGCTGCTATCCCTAACTGGCACTTCATCATGCTCGTAATTTTTGTAGTACTCGTCAGACTTAGTCTCCGTAACAGATGTACCACGTCTATTGACTAGTCCGCTATCAATTATACTGGGAAAATCTGTCGTTCTTATAATATTAATATCGGATCTTGAGAATGTGCCCGATTTTGATGGTGGCTCTGATTTGTTTGGAGATTTGCTTTCATAAAAACTATGCCGTGTTTTAATAAAAGAACCTTTGTCATCAAAAACAAATGGTCGTGGCTGGGACATTGTATGAAAATATAATAGTACTTTACCACTTTAGTGTATTTTTTGCTTCAATGAAACATATCGTTGGTCAATTTCAAATCACTAAAACTTTTATTGTGTGTAATAGATGAAATAATAATGATTGTTTCAGTCTTAAATAAATTTTATCAAAAATACATCTCAAACGCTCTGTGTTGATATGACAAATGTCACACAATTAAATCACAGCTTAAAATTACTGAATCAAATATAAAATAAAAAAACAAGTACACAGAGAGAGGAACGTCACTTTAATACACAGGTCAGTGGAAGCGATCACCAATACACCAACATTTGTTACGTTTTGAGATGGTGGTTGGCCACATTATTATTGTCATTAATAATGTTACCGGTATTATTATGTTTCTGTGAAGCCTGGCTGGCTACCAGTGCTACTCGCCTCTTAGCTCAGCTTTAGTCAGTAGTCAACCGCCAAACGACTCTTATTCCGACTGGGCTTGAGAGCCAGTTCTTTCTTTTATTTTGGAACGAAGTTTCTTATCGCGCGTTGTGAAAGGGGGCTAGACGGAAAATTACGACACTTTTTGATTTTACGAATGACGACACTTTTTTTGAAGTGATTCAGTGAGTTTTACAGAGATGGCGCTGTACAACAAAACAATACTTAAATCGAAAGGAACTTCATTCCATCCGGGTGTCCCTTGACACCTCTCATGTTTTTTTTTCTTTCTTATTTCTTTGTAAGCAATGCATTGGTGTTGCCTTTGTTTTTGCCATTACTTATGTCCACGGTGGCCACTTTCCATCTGGTTGATCGTCATTAGGTACGTTTGTCGGCTAGACTTGTTACATAAAACATACATACACTCTGATATAATTATAGTAATCTAGTAATGGAGACCCATGAATTATTTCGTCTGAGCAAATAATAATAGTCTTGCCATAAATACTGATACAGCCTTTTTTAATTGAAATATAAAAAAGTTATAGCGGTTGCTATAGACACCAACATCGTGCGTGCTACGATTGACGTCTGGTCTAGGAGATTGAGGGCCTGTATTCGAAATCGGGGAGAGCATTTTGAACAACCAATTTTTTTTTTAAATAACATTTGTTTTTATGTAAGTAAGTTACGGATATATTCATTAAAAAAATATATATATTTAGTCAAGTGTTTGTCACAGTATTTAAGACCAGACTAGGTATATTATTATGATATACTCTTTGAAGCAAATCTTCCTTGCATGCGGTGAACTCTGTGAACAAGGCTATGACGAGCTGCCCCTTATGTTGGGAGGTAGCTGGGGTAGAAACATGTTTAATATTTAATCTTTCATTTCAGGTTATTTCTAATCATAATTATTATTGAGCATACTACTACGTTCATTCTCGAGTAAGGTTTTGGGTTAACATTTGTATTAAAAAGTTACAAGATTTTATCGAAATTTAATATTCACTTCTTTTTAATTCAAACTGCGCGGCAAACGGAAGTTTCATACTGACACGAGACAATTTACACTCATAAAATATTACCTTTGATCACATCATAGATTCATATCCGGCTGATGCAGATGTATTATTTTAACGAGAGCAACACTAGCCGGACCATGGATATAATTTTATTATAGATTACATCCATGATAGACCAGGGTAGAAGCCTTTAAAAATAATGAAAAGTGAAAAAAAATTATAATAGAATGAAACCTATTGCAAAAAGAAGAGAATATAACAAAAAATAAAGGAAAAATAATTTACGGGCGATCTGAGGTCGGGAAGTGGGGGGGAGGGGGGGTTTAAGGGTAAAAAACAGTTTATCTCAATTTCCAGCAAAACTATAAGTCCTATGGAAAAAAGTTAAATGGCAAAGTTATAGGTAATAAAAAGGTCTACAATTTTTGTATTTACACTTTTTTCACATAACCTCAAAATTTATGTGAAAAATTCAAAAAACCAAGTTTTTGGTTTTTTATTTTTATCTTTTACAAAAATTTTTTTTTTTTAACGAAATTTTGTGAAAACTTACCTTTCTATGTCCCAAACATACTGTAATTTTTTTAATTTAAAATGTTTATTTTTTCACCTTATTTTGACTTAATATCGAAAAATCACCCTAATTTTCAATCGAAAATTCACCTGTCAAAATATCAGCTTTTTTAAAAAAATCTGTGAGCTTTTTATTTGCTAAAATCTCTACTTTCTGATGGTATAAAAAAGATATACACTACTATGGTAAATTTTCTCAGAAAATGCAATGAAACGACAACTATTTTTGCATGTTTCTTGCAATCTTTAAGGATTTGTAATTTTTTTGCTTATTAATTTATTAATTTAACATGGATTTTGACGTTTTTCGATTAATTAAAGTGTAAATTTTAATAAATGGCTCAAAATTGTACATAAATATTAAAAATATATATTTAAAAACTCGAACTCGAATAATTTTTGTGAAAATAGTTGTCGTTTCATTGCATTTTCTGAGAAAATTTACCATAGTAGTGTATATCTTTTTTATACCATCAGAAAGTAGAGATTTTAGCAAATAAAAAGCTCACAGATTTTTTTAAAAAAGCGGATATTTTGACAGATGAATTTTCGATTGAAAATTAGGGTGATTTTTCGATATTAAGTCAAAATAAGGTGAAAAAATAAATATTTTAAATCAAAAAAATTACAGTATGTTTGGGACATAGAAAGGTAAGTTTTCACAAAATTTCGTTAAAAAAAAAAATTTTTGTAAAAGATAAAAATAAAAAACCAAAAACTTGGTTTTTTGAATTTTTCACATAAATTTTGAGGTTATGTGAAAAAAGTGTAAATACAAAAATTGTAGACCTTTTTATTACCTATAACTTTGCCCTTTAACTTTTTTCCATAGGACTTATAGTTTTGCTGGAAATTGAGATAAACCGTTTTTTACCCTTAAAACCCCCCTCCCCCCCACTTCCCGACCTCAGATCGCCCGTAAATTATTTTTCCTTTATTTTTTGTTATATTCTCTTCCTTTTGCAATCGGTTTCATCCTATTATAATTTTTTTTGTTTTCAAAAATTATCGACCCTGGAGTATGAGCCGGACACGTTCAATTCATTCTCCACCTCACTCGTCAATGCACTCAGTTCATTCTTTGCGTTCAATTCAACAACGGTGAAAACTTGTTACTTGTCTATGGTTGGATGGAATGGTCGGTGATTGAATTTGATCATCACAGTCGAACGAGAATCTCAAAGGCCCCGCCTATAAATCTGTAAATATAATTTACACGGGCATATCGCGATCATGTTATTATAAAACAGGCAAAAATCTAGGTAATTTAACACAGTCGATTCTAAGTCACAACCATTTTTCCGTTTATGATTGAAATTATGGGAATGTAATTATCGATTTACAGTTTTCGGTTACAAAGTGATAATGTGCACCTTTAAAAAGTTGGTTTGTTAAAAAATCGCGTAAATAGAAGGGCGGAAGGGTTACCGTTACGCGCTGAGGCCGTGCGACAACATTTTGTGTTATAACCGGCGGTTGTTGTGTGATATTATTGTTACTATTTTTAGTGGGTGTTGTCATTGTGGGAGCTTTATTCGGATTAGGTCATCGAGTGTGGTGAACATGTGTGCCGGGAAATGTGTTTTAGCGAAAATTAAATAGGCTTGTTTGGTTTCTTAATAGATCTACGAAGCAGCGGAGCGTTGCAACCATGGATACCATTAGAATACTATTTCTGTTCGCCGTTTTATCGCAAGCGGCGGCACTATGTAAGTGTTTCTTCTTGTACTTGCTAATGTTACATGTTTGTAAGCTTTTCCAAGCAGAAATCGGTCCTAGAGCTTCTTTTGAAGCCAAGTTCATTCAACTCTTTTTGTTGCATTTTGTAGTTGCAAGTTGTATTAGTTGTCACGGACTGATTATTTTCCTGTCCAAAGTTGTTATACATTGCAATAAAAAAAATGCAAGCCTCTATCTATTATAACTCGACAGCACACTCCTTTAAACAGTGTAGTTTTTTTGACAACACATTTAATATTTTAACATGTGAAAGGCATGATCCTTGATCAATCTTTACCTAAAACTAGAAATCAGACTCATTTGTAATAACCGGAAAATACCATCAAGTCAATATCATAGCCATCTCTAATCTCACGGAGGTAGGTGAGGAGTTAGACAAACAACTGCTCCCAATCGCTGTAGGACAAATTATTTGCATTTGTTTCCAATTAAAATTTAAAATGTAAGATAATGTTCAATAGGACACATTATACAATCTAAATCGTGCAACTAAAATAAGAACTGAATTTTAAACTTCAAATTTAACTTACGGTTACTATATTATACCACTTAATTATATTTATAAAGTTACCTGAGTGAGTTGTATTATTTACATGCTCAGCGTATAATATTGTTTAAATTTTAAAATCTATCAATATCCATTCAATATAGACTTTAAAATTACGAGCTTCTATCAGTGTTATGATTAAAAATTTTAAATGTAATAGTGCATTGGCTTGTAACATCCTAGTATTATTAGATTCTAACTGGTAGTACTTGAAACCAGTAAACATTCAAGCCCTCTGCCTCTCATCCGCAATAACATATCCACGTGTCTGATCTGGTCAACTATCATTAGATTAGATATCTACTATTAACAATTTTAATAATCTCACTTTTAGTTGTTATACTTATTATTTATTAATGCAACACAATAATGCACAATCATTGCAAATCTTAGTTAACTTGCAAATATTTGTCCAACTATCTCTATTAAAAGATCTCACACATTGTTGTTTTTGTTGTTACTATACCTGTTGATTTATGCAGAGAAGATGGATAGGCAAAATTGAAAACTACCATTATTGATATGATAAATTATCAAAATGATTGTTTTTTGTGATTTAATATCAGAAATCAGAGACTTTCTAAAAGAACAATGCCCAAAAATTATTTTTTATTTTTTGTAGCGTCTTAAAACGTCAGTTATACCGAAGCAATTCAATTATTTTTTTACGTATTTTAAAATTAATACCTGTGCCCGTATTACCCAGCGTAAAATAATTTTATTAATAAGTGATGAATTGACTATAATAACAGTTATGTCAACAATGTCCATTTTCATTCGGGCACTCACTTCGATACATAGCTTGTATCAAGCAAGATATAGGGAGACTTCTGGCCAATATTACACACAGAATTTCGTTATAAATGTTGGTAACAAATGTAATGATGTCAAATTTCCATTTCCGGTTGTCAATCAAAAAAAAGTCAGGATAAAAAATAATGGTAAAAATTACGTTCTCCCCTACTCTATGACTCAATGGTTATAAGAATTCAATCTCAAAATACTTTGGTTCTGGGGTGTGTCTGCGGAAAATTCTTATATATCTAAGCTCAGAAATTAAAGCGGCGATTTTTAGATTTTTTTTTATTTTAAGACGCTAAAGTTGAAAATGAAATAAAACGATGTATGGCAGTTGGGCATTGTTCTTTGTTTATTAACACTCACCTTTTTATAAGAGGATGCTGTGTACAAAACTTCATCCTTCTGTACTCGTATTTTATTGATTTAGACTATTAGTCTATCAGTCAGCGTTAAAAACATTAAAAGGCAAAAGTTACACCATTTAGCATTCATTTTATTAATTTCTCAGCAACACTTACAAAATAATGCATCAATTTAAATTGAATTCTTAGAATTTCTTTCTCTTTCTTGGCAGACCATCAGACTCGTTTGCCGGCAGTTTTCGTAAAGAAAAATGTATATTTTTATTGCAGTACAAGTATACAATTCACTACAATTAATCAGACAAGAGACATACAGACGGAAAGACAGATCAAATATTGCATATCTGTAGAAAGTGGAGTAAATGTAGAAGAGTACGAACTATTATAACATTTAATTGCTGTGAAAACATATGACACAATGTACCAAATCAATTGGTTAAATTATTAGATCCTTGACCAACATTTGCCATGACATAATTTTTACATTTTCTTTTTTCTCTCAAGATATTCCTCAAGTAACTTAAGGTTTTTCATTAATAATACTTTAATAGTAAATAATAGTTAATAGAGACATTAATAATAGCTAATAGAACTTTAAATTGTACATGCAAATAAAGTAAGATTTTTTATGTAATACTTAATTTTGGTTTGGTATCCAACACACTTTTTTTTGTATTTTGTGACCCCCTTTTACAAAACTTTTTGTATTAAAATCCTTTCCATATTTTAAAAGCCAATTATAAGAGCATGCACTCAATGTGTGATGCAATCTCTGTAAGGATATTGCTCTGCTTATGTGTGCCCCTTTACCCTTTCGATTGTTCTCAAGTACCCATTCTACCTTCATAAAAAAATTTGTGTAGGTACATAGGACTTCAGTGGAGGCTCATAGTTGGTGCTCTCATAATTATTGTTTTGTTTGAAACAAAGGGAACTGAGGACCACTTAGGCTAAATACAAATTGATATGCAAGTGCATCTGTGCAATTTTACTGTTGCATATTTTTGTTCCAATTTCATAGCGGCAATGTTTTTTTATCACATGCTTAGACCTAAATATAAGATTTTCGACTGGTTGGTTGGTGGTCATTTTGAACTACATTCATGTTAATTTAATGCAATCATTAAATTTTCTTTGCTTATTGGAACCCGATTCACCTGTACAAATTAGTTTTTCTACCTTTTGACTTAGTGCCATTAATCGTCCGAGAAATGTTTCGCAAACATTTCCACTGTCTCCCACAGTGTGGTCATAGTGTGTAATGTGTGTATGTGTGTGTAGTGACGTCACCGCCGCGGATCGTGAAGCAGCCGACGGTGGAGGAGCTGCTGTTCCAGGTGGCGCAGCCCGGCGAGGTCGACAAGCCGTTCATCATCGAGTGCGAGGCTGAAGGGGAACCCGCGCCCAAGTATGTATTACGTACAAATCTGACACACCAATCACACATAAGAGCACAAACACCCAGATCGAGAATAGAAATTGAAACTCATCATTCAAATATCTGCCTCGCTGGGTATCAATACCCAGAACCCTTCGAACGGCAGTCCGTTATGATAACCATTAGGCCATGCGGGTCGTCGCAATAGAGTTGAATGGAAGAAAAGGACATGAGGTAAAGATTCAGAAAGGACTCCAAATAAAATTTTGAATTGGGTAGGAAGATGATGAAAATCACGAAAATCGTGCGCGATATTAAAATAACAATTCCTTCCAACGTTATTTAGTAGATTATTGAATTTATTTTTAACAAGTTTACCGGTAATATTAAGATTACAAGCTGCATCGAGAGGTAAGTGCTGGTTCCGATTAAAGTTTTTAATTAACGGAATGGCTGCGGAACTTCCGGCTGGCTGCTTGCAGCTCTCGTTCAATAGTTTCTCTGCATCTTGTTCCGTACAGTTCACAGTGCAGTTCAGTTGCAGTCATTTGTTATATAGCCATAGCGTACGATGTGTGTAGCTTTTAATTGTACGTAATTTTACTCGATAAGTAGACAGGCAGAAGACATTTCCACGGGTTTTATACGGGTAGCTTAACTTAAACGTAAAGCATGATTTACGGGGCCAAGCTAGATAAAACCGTTAAATATAAAATGTAATAAGAATTTACTTTAAAATTAAAGTCTTTGTTCGTTCAGTCGCTTGTTTCATCGAGAGAAATATTTGTACACAAAAGTATCGCTCGGTATTGCTTAAACGTTATGGATTGTATCATGAGATTCATGAGTATCATGACCTACATATCGGCCTAATTTTACGGCCTGTGCTAATTGACCCAATACCCAACACAAGTGTCTGCGATCGAATGTTTTCATCGATACAGGTCAAAGCGCCAGGTGCTATGCGAACTGTCCTCTTTGTGGAGGTGGAATTCCTTTCAATCTGGCTCTACAACTTTCTTTCCCAAGGACACCAAAGTATTGTGACCTTTAGGTCTCATATTCATTCGTTCATCGTTTTTCCTTTTTTTTGCCAATCTATCTGCTACCTGAAATCTGTATAATTTGGTATTCTGTACAATACCTAGGTCCTAGGCAATGTAAAGAATACCTAAAACGTTCAGGTGAAGTATGGAATATTATTAATTTCATATTATGCCTAGGCATTCTGTACAATACCCAATGCGTAGCTGGTAATGTATGGATAAGAAAATGTTGGAGTTTCTCAGGGGTCCGTTCTCTCCGCCACTCTGTTTTTGCGGGTCTATCCCGTGTTCCGTGACGGGACATCTAGCAATGTTTAGCACATGTGAGTCTCACATGTCCCGTGGGGCTATTGAGACTCATATTTTTATTATTTTTAGGCCAGGTGGTAAGGCAATGCGGAGTTAAAAATAACAACGCTTTATTCTCTTTACTAAAGGGTAGGTCAAATGTGGCATCATGACCGATTTGATCGCACGAGTGTGTGATGCTACGTATCTATTTCAAGCTCCCTTATCCGACGTCCTCTTACCGGTACAATCACCTGACGTTAAGCGGTATGTACTAAATAGGCCTTAGAGCAAATACTGTCTTTAAAATGTCTAGATTCAAACTTCATTTTAAAACTCATCAGTGAAATTCTACGCGAACGCGAACAAAGGCCTTACATTGAATAAAGTAAGGTCTTTCTGAATCCGGATGATGGATGATTTACTACTTGTGGTTGTTACCTTTTTGTGGTTGTCTTGTTTTTGTTTTTTCTTACAATTAAGTATTTCTCATATTCCATAACTTTCTTCATCGTAAACACTTTCGAGTAAACATTTTCAACGTCGGATTTTTCAAATTGAATTTTTATTCTACTGCAGACATTTTAAGTAACTGCCTTGATTTATTCCTCTTTTAAATGCAATGTCTAAGATCAATTTCCTCAATATGCCAATTTGAATAATTGCAGCTTTTGCAAGTAAATGGGATTGCCGGTGAAATAGGAGATTTATCTTTGGTAGTCAGTCTGCACCGGCCGCCGTGTGCTAACAAACTGTGAAAAGCCATTAGCGGAGCAAACATTGTCTGAAAATATATTGAGTTCGGTTGGTCGATGCAATAGGGTCTAGATTCGTGATTGCTTAAGGTTTCGCTCAGCTTGTCTTCGGGTCCCTCGAGATATCTGAGCTTCCCTCGGGATTGTGAATTTCCTCAAACACGATTTCGCTGCTTGTGCAAAAACGTTTTTGTTTTTTTTTTTCTAATTGAGAGGGGATGTATTACTTACTTTATTTTCGACAACCATAAAGAGGACACAGAATTGTTTCGATTCAAATCCAGAACTGTGTGCCTATGCATGTGTATGTTCATTGCTAAGCTTTCAATTTACTTCATCCAATTGCCAAATTAGGTTACAGGACCCGTTCAATCTAAATTGATTATTGCGGCAAGTGATTAAAGTTCCGAAGTTCGGAGGATCTGTGCCTTGACTATAAATTACACTAAGAATGTATCTTGAAGATCCTTGACTCTTGTAATATTACAAAGTAAAATTCAATATTGCCATTTATCCTTCGAAACCACAGTCGTGGAAATAAACCGGTTATTATTTTTTGTCTTTGCATCCAATTTCATGTTATTTACGGGCAAATGACCTGTACTGAAAATCACCGCCTATTAGTTTCTTACTAGATTTTCTCGTTGTGTCTAATATGCAAGTGGACCTTTTGGAGACTCCATACAAATTGAAATACATCAAAATACTTACTGTTCTCAATTCGATTGTATTTTTTATGTTTGTTACCTAAGAACTCGTGTCTCGTCATTTATCAACCGCTTTAGAAAATCCCTTCTGTCTGAAATGTTTAATTTCGAAATTGGTCCCATTTTCGTCAACGTTCAATTCTCAATATGGGATTATGGGAACCACGTGGAATTGATATATACAATATACATGTTCAGCGATAATTTTAGTGGTTGTTTTTCGAAGACATTTTCTTTTTCGAAGTTTGTAATTTTTTTTATAAAATTTAGATTATGTTGACGTCTAGTTCAAGAAATGGTTTTCCGGTATCGCGATATGTTATTTGTTATTGGAATATGCTTAAATATAAACTGGTCAATTACAAAATCTATAAATATTTCTGCATCGGTGTCGGCTGTCGAGCGAGTAACCCGTATTTGAGGTGTTGGGTTCGGAAGTCGCCTTCGAATCGACCGCGCGTGACCACCGAGTTGTGACTTGTGACCACTCTCGAGCTCTAACCCTTTTACCATCTTTTGATTAATTCCACAGAATAGATGTTATTCCGATTTTTTTTGACATAATGGGTGATTACAAAATAGTGACGATAAACTTCTTTGTTTGTATGCCGTGCAATTCAAAATTTCTATGGTATTTCCAATGACATTATTAAATTATAGTAGGTTTTTTTTTTATTTTAACTTAATGCTTCACACTAATACCGAATAATAATATAGGTCAATTGCGATTCGCTTTATGATTTCATTCGCGACAATGACCCTAGTCGCCCATAGTCATCACTCATCAGTAACACTAAAGGCTAACCTAAACCTAACCTAAAAAGGATCGGGAGAACTGCAATTACTGGTTCTGCGAGACTCCGACAATGCAACCGTATAAAACATGATCGATAATGTAGGTTAAAGTTAGCTAAATACGACTTATGCTGTTTAATTACTTTTTATTACAACAGTGTTATATCTGTGGTTATATTACTGCTCTATATTCAAATTAACAAACAATAATAAACGCTTACACACTCATACCCCGCAGTAGGTTTTTACCTGTGTCGCGGGTGGCATGGACGACACATATAACACATCACAATAACACTCTGCACCCGAGTACAAATATTTACCTGTCACATAAACATCTGTTCCGGCCGGAAATCGAACTCGGGACCCCTCGCTTCGCAGGCAGGGTCGCTACCAACTAGGCTACAGGGGCGTCGTAATATATTGTATTCTAATGTCACCCAGGCCAGTCAACTCAAGAGCCATTAGGTCGGTGCTTTTGTTGTAGCCACAAGTAATTAGTTTTTATGTTTTTAAAAACCTTTGCTGAACTGACCTCGTACCACATTGGTACCACTAGTATGTAACATGTATTGACTATAATCGCCACGTACATTAACACCGTAGACTTATGGGCACCCGTCCCATCAAGGCTAACGGGCGCTATAAAAAAGTTAAAAAACTTAACGTGTCCTACCTTTATATTATGTAGTAGTTGTAGTACTATTATATATGTACTATTATTTCTTCTGTGGTAGTAGTAGTATGTAGTACGTGTTTCGTCTGAGCAAAAGAAATCGCGGTTTCACGGAATTGTGCCGGCCGATTGCGTGCTTTATCTGGGATTATTTGAACGGTAACTCATGTTGCAGATACAATCATTTGTTATTAGATATCTTTAGTTGGTATTGTCGAAGGCGAAATGTAGTTTTGCTTACGAGCGCGGGTTCCGGGTTCCGAGTGTTGTTCACGTGACAGATAATTATTTTTGAGAAACTATTTCCACCAACTCCAGGACCATCGTTAAGCCATGTCGGAGGCCTTCGGTTAGCATGAAAACTTCCAACTTTGACACTTGAGTTGGCCATTACCTCTCCACCGTTCCGCACTGGAGCAGCGTGGTGGAGTATGCTCTAGGCTTCCTCCAGAGAGGAGACCCGTGTTCAGTAGTGGGCCGTTAATGGGTTGAATCCAAGTGTAAGCATCGCAAATCAAGGCATGCACTGACAGAGTAATGAGATAATTCTACGATAAATATACGTAACGTCGTACGGTCGGGTCGTCGCCGTGTCGCCCCCGCGTCGTTAGCGAGTGTCACAGTGACCCCGTTCTACTATCGACCGCTTCTCTCATAACCATTTACAATGCAATAATGCGTACCTGCACTTACCACTTTATGTATTTTCGATTATTAGTCCATTTTATTAACACTGCAATATGCATGAAGTAGGCTATCTTGATTGGATTAATGAAGGTTTGAACGAATAAACGTTGATATTATTAGATATCTATACTAGGGGCGACTTGGATCCGAAATGTTTAACAACAAACCGTTGCATAGCAACCACTGACAACCAGGGACATAAAACTTTTTGTGGTTTTATGAGTATATTTATTTTTTCCTTTATTTATTTATCGTTGCTACTAAATAAATCAAGTGACTAATTTAATGATAAGTTAATGCAAAAAATATATTAAAAGGCATAGTAACATAAATATTGGTTTCATATTTAAACCTTTATATCCTAACCTTAAAATAGTTTACGTACGTAATGACATTGTTTTACTTTCAAAGATAAACTACTATACCTACTAATATACTTATTTTATGTGTACTTTACTTGAATAATGTTGTAAAACGGGACCACGAGAGCTTCGCCTCTAGAGGTGGCGAGTTCCAATAGTAAAAGTTCAGCATTGCTTGCTATGGTACGGCCGGCATTTGGAATAATGAATAAACGACTGTAGTGGCAAAAAAAACTTCTTGGTCGACCTTATGAGCAGTATATTCTCATTAGTTAAATAGTCGACATTATTAAAGCATCAAGATTGCCTACTAACCTCCCTCCTCAGTAGAGGTGCTCCGCACTGAAGCAGCATTGAGGTGTGCGCATAGATCTCAGCTATGAAGAGACCTGTGCCCTGTTATGAGCCACTGAGTTGTTGGTGGTATACGGTTGCAGTTATAGTGATAGGGTGAAATAACAAAGAAGTATATTTTTTACAATTTTATTTCAAAATTATGATTTCACAAATATGACTATTACAGTAAAATGAGACTATAAATTTTTAAACTCTTCAAATTCATTGGACAGCAATAGAAACATGAATAAATATACAAAACTTTATCACACGTTGGTGCAACCACAGATTGTTAGTAACAATTTTATTTTAATCTATACTTATGTATTATTAGATTATACATTATACAATTTTATTCCTATGGCTAATTTACTCTGCTTTTGGATAGAGCAGTCCAGTCTGGCATAAATGATTGTTGTAGCAGGCCACTTTCTTGCACATATATAATTACTTCTTCACAATTGAGGAGGCCCGTAGCATACTCCACCACTTCCCTTCTCGGAAAGCTTCACGGCTTGATATAATGCTCAAATCTTGCCAGACCTTACTTTTTGTATGACCTAAAAAATAAAGAATGTATGGTTTTTAAATGAGAATAAATATATTATATTATCTGAAGTAGATTATCACATAATTATATTATATTTTTCACAAAACTTTACCCACAGGTTTAGCTCCATTAAAGTGTTGCATAAAACATTATATTAAATCTTTCTTACATATTACTGTCATATTATGATATCAAGACATCATCATAATTTCGACCCATCAAGGCCCACTATTGAGCATGGGTCTTCTATTAGAATGAGAAGTTTAGGCCATAGTCCACCACGCTGGCCATGTGCAGATAGGCATATATCAAGACATAATAGCAAGTAAACCTGCATAATAGTTCTCAAAGTCATTGAAGTCACACTTTGTCAAGGCATTAATAGTCTGGATTAATTACGAGGAGCTTTAATTTTAAAAGGATTGATTGTGAATATCTATTAAATAATACCCATATAAATTAGTGAATATGTACCTTCGTTAAGCCATGTTTCATCAGTATAATATATTTTATGCCTTCTTCGCTCATTTTAGCGATGAGATATAAGTATTTTCGCCTTCACATAACATTCACGTTTTTCTATATGAGAACTTCTCGACCTTTTCAAATATTTTATTTTAAGTTTGCTTATTATGTCCCGAAATACTTGTTGTTTGAAGTTTGCGAGTTGTTTGGGGTGATTCACTGATTGTAATACCTTTTGAATGGTAGGTACTTCATTTCTAAAAAAGAACTCATATACTTTGCGACGAATCCCACTCAATTCAAAATCTGTAAGTTGGTCTCTGTTTACTTCTCTTTGGAGATGGAAGTGGTGAGCATACTCGGTGTTCCTCTTTGTAATCTCTTATTACCTGGTACACTGTAGTCAGGTTAACACCAGCGGTCTCAGCAGTTTTTAATCCCACATCTTTTTTGTATAAATATTGGTCTTTTGGCCACATCTCTTCGGCGAGTGTATATACAATAATGATGGTCATCTTTTTGGAAGAAGTCAAAGCAGTCCTTTTCTGCCGTTTCGTCTGTGGCGAAGAAAATGTTCAGATTGTTCTTATGGCGTCAATGCCGCTTGGCCCGGTTTGATTGCACATTGCAACGACAGTCAAGAACAGATATTATAACGTAGTGATTAAGTACTCTGTGATATTATTTGATTTAACAACAAGTCGATAACAAAACAATTACAATAACTTATAAACAAAACAGAAGGCTCGGCAAATGGCGGACGAGAGATGATGCGCGACGCGACGTCAGGCAGGTCGTCACTCGTCAGCCAATCAGTGTCGTCCATACCACAGATTACTTATATTCCGTACTTCGGAAAATAATACGACCAAATTGCAACGTATGTTAGCACCATTAATCTGTAAAGATTTTGGTAGTCATTTCTATTTATAGGCATACGCAAAATAGTACATTATGTTGAAAGGTTTCAAATTGCTTCATGGAAATAAGGTTGTCACAGCAAAGTGTTTGAATGATGACAGAGTTATTTAATTTTGTTTGTTTCCACATTTACTCGGAGTTTATAATTGTTATCGATCAATAAGTACTTATTAAAGAAATCACAAATACCATAGTGAGTAGTTTGTCCAAATAAAACGCATTTGGTGTACAAATTCATGTCAGTTGGTGAAAACCCTAGAAAACGATTTTTATGGTTTGTTTACATTTGTTTCGGATGCAAATCGACCCTAGTATAGTAAGGCTTTTTTTATTTGATACTTTATCCTCTAGTTAAGCTTAACTACACAAAACAAATAAACTAGCTGGTTTTTAATATAATACGACAATAATAAAAAATAAAAATATATATGCTTTTACTTCCTACCTACTCATAATTCAAAATATGGAGATTCATAAGGTATGCTTCTGCATTCAGAAGCATTGTACCTCATAATGATGAGGCTGAAAACCTGGCATGACCACTACAGAATGTAGACGATCTCGGGATCTCCTAACAAACCTTTAATAGGATACAGTATAATTATGTACTTACCATAAATATCCATCACTCTCTCGCAAATGACTTGATTCCTGAGTATCGAGATGGAAAACATCATAAAAATAATAATTTGCATCACAGTAGGTCTTTAAACCGTTATCCCAGAATAGATACTCAAAGCTTCAAAGCTTTCCTCAAAGCTCCAAATTTCCTTCACATGCTAGTACGAGTATAGCAGCATAATTCTTCTCCAAACGACGCATACATACAATACATATAATAATTCATAACGAATGTCATATAGAAAATGTTTGAAACAAAAAGAATTCTAACGATGTGATTAATTCACCGACAATAATAGCATTCAGCGATACAAGGACATCCTTAATTCAAGTAGAAGACCATTCATTTAATAGCAATTTGCAAGTTGTCCCTAGAGACATCGAGGTTGTCCACTGGAATTAACGTTTCATTGTACCGTTATTGAGTTAATACTTTTTGAAATTGCCTGTAACTACAGTTTATAGGATTACGGACTACTTATAGTTTCGTCATGTTCGGATGTCAGTCCGCACATACATAGCTCGAGATCCTTAGTGCTAGAAAGCTGTAATTGAAAGTGTAAATGCAGTTTCTACTTTTTCGAAGTATCATCAACCAACAGTACGTTATTTATTATCTGTTTTGTTGTAGCAAATAACTTCGGTGACGTCATCCCATGGCACTAGGCACTAGGTTAATGGACTCCCAATGAGCTGCATCGTGCCAAGCGGGAGATGAAGTAATAGATGCCATCCAATGCCAAGTTGATGCTAACTGGATCAGTGGGGCTTGGCAATTGTCCAAGCAATGTTTGCTCCAAAGGAAATTATTGAAGCAATTAATCAAGGCGCCGCGCGTCGTGACAGTTTCTACGAGGAGCTTGAGATCTTAAAAGCATTTTCTGGATAATGTAACACAAGCCACAAACGCACCTCCCCGCTGTATGAGTCTAGGAAAAGCAATAGATTCCGCAAACACTAATGATGTTTTACGAGTTTAGAAGCTTAAATAATGGCTGCGCTTTTTAAACCCATTTTCTCTACAAATTAAAATGTGTGGAAGTTCAAGTCTTGATATATCATTGTGAGTTCAATTTTTATGTTCCAACTAATCCGCCCTTGCAAACGTAATCATTTCCAAAAAAAAAATTACTCTTTTTTTGTAACGGTGCTTAGTTTGCTCTTACCTTCATCCTATTTTATTGTTAGGTGACGGGTTTTCGACTTTATTCATTTGTATAGATAGGTACCTATTACATAGATTTATTCAGTTTTATCTAAGCGTGGGTATTCAAAACATTTTAAAAATAATAAAAAATACAATTGTATGTTCCACATATTCATTTTCCACCACCAATACCACCATTATATTTTTTTTAATGTTGTTAGAATATTGATACGTTCCATACAAATAAACGCTTATCAAAAACCACTGATACCCATTGCTCGAGGACTCCCTGTGGTGAGGATGACATGGACATACTCATATGACACATTACAAGCGACACGAGAACAAGCGTTTACCTGTCATATAAATCTTTGCCCCAGCTGGGGAGTCAGCCGGGGTCTGCTCACCAAGCAGGGTTACTCGCTATCTCGCTACCAGTGCCCAATATGAAAGCTTAAACTAAATTACTTAATATTAAAATGTCCTTCTTAAGTAATAAGTTGTTAGTCCAGTCAACTTTGCTGTCTGGAATTTATGTGAACCAGATACTTACACTAAACTAAAACCGCAAACGCGACCGACGTTCGTACGACAACCTCAGGCTTAGAAATTAGATCTGTGGTTCGGAAATCGGAGAGATTGACGCTCTCGGGGCGCGCCTTGGACGGACAAAAACGGTTAGAATGGCGTCACTGAGCCGCTTGAGCTGCGAGCTTGGTGACATCATAACCCATTCGCTGCAACTTTGTGGAAATGTCAATGACGCGTGGCTTAGTCGTGTGCATCGAGGGAAGGTTGAATCAGTAATATTTTTGAGAAATGACCGACCAATATACGATGCAAAGCAAACTGTGCCAGAACATATTAAATAACTGTTAATATTACTCGATATTAGGAGAGTACTAGATAGTTCTCCGTGTGTAAGTATCGAAATATTCAATGTTTTACTCCCGCATCAATAATTTATATTAAGAGTCCAATTTCTTTTGCTCAATGAACGACGAGACTCCTAATCAAGACCGCCCACAGTGTCTATTCAAAACATTAGTGGATCTGCCCGCATGCTAAATAGAAGAAATCTGTGACACGTATGATTCATATTAGCGCCAGCGAAATAAATATGAAATGTAAAATTGTTTCAACAATTGAGTTGGTGCATAGTTTTTTCGTTATAATTGTGTTGCTATTTGGGCCAATAAAGTTCATTGCCGCGGTCACAATTAATCATCATCATCTAGCCCATTTCTTCTCGCCCCACGCGTTTCGTTTAGCTTTACCACTAGCCCATACCACGACAGTTCCCTTTCAACTTTTGTTAGTGCCACTTTCAGAATTCTTCTGAAAACTTTATCTATGGCCATATTTCCTTGTTGTACACTATTATACACTATAAAAGAAGAAAACTTGATAAATAGGAAAGCAAACGATGCTGTTAACGCTTCTTTATTCCAGTTACTGCAGAATAAGAGTATAAGGGAAGGTGTAGCAGGACTCGTCAAATTTACATTTTATGCCTCGCAAGTTTAGCAACAACATTGAATTGTAAATTTCGCCAAGCTGGAACTTGTACTGTTTCGTTCGGTAACTACCTGCAAAATGCAATTTCCAAATGAAGCAGCGACAACATATTTTTGTGGTAATGATAGAGACACTTATTTCCAATTTGTTTGAAATTCAGCTTGCCAGTCGGGGCAGTCTTAAAATTTACTCGTTTTAATAAGTATAAGTTTTTAACTTGCGTTAAAGGGAATTTCTTGAGTAAAGTTGTACAATTTCTTTTGTATTTTTTTATAGTGTGCTAAATCTGCAAAACTAGAATTGGCAAGCGTAATAGAATGAGACCTGTTTACACCACATAATTGGGGAGATTTTAACAGCAGCAAATATAGATTGTGTTCATGAATAGACGTACTTTAAACACTAAGCTTACTCGATACTCCTTGTTACATTATATATAACCAGGAACCAGAGAACACGGAAAGCCTTTTATTCTTATCTTGTAACGGTTAAGAAAGTGCTTACTCATCAGCATAGGATTCCACTTACGGGAAATACGAAAACCTTAGCGTAACGTAAATTTCCCGTGTTCGAGCCATAAACACGTAGAGGGGCGATGCAGCGATGGGGAGGTCAGAGTCGCTCTCGTGAGGAGAGTCCTCTGTCGAGCCGTCGACCTCGATCAATACGCACGTGTCGTACTGTCGAACATTTTTAACGTTCAATCTTTACCTGTGGAGTCTGATGAATGACAGTTAATCTACGATATCGGCGTTTTTTTATTTAAAAAAGGATTTCTTGAGATTAACCTGTATGATCACAATTGGTATTGTTTTTTGGAGTTAAATGTAATAGCAGGCCTGGCGCACTCCGCACTTTTGGTATGATGGTAGATACGTGCTGCGTTCGACGTGTCGGCACAGAAGACATAATTTGTAGTGTCCAGTCAATTTCAGAAGGGCTGCCACGCGCCGACCCTTTCATACATTCGTCACACAAATAAAGAACCTTGACGTTGTCAGAGTGGATAAGAGTTATGATTAGAAAGAGAAGCAACGTCTAGACTAGATGAATATAACCGTGAACATAATTGTAGACGACTAACGCTGTGTGACCTAAATTAAACTTTATTATGTCGGAGCAAGAGTCGCTATCTATTTAAATTATTTTGAGGAGTGACTCTTCTGTACCTTTGGCTACTATTATGTATTCTGTGGCAATACCGAAATTTTCTATCGGGGCCAAGTCGCTTTTTCAAGTGTGGACACAAAACATGGAGTGTGAGAGATATTGCGCGGTAGTAGACAAGTTTACAGTATTATGTATGTATATTAAGGTTTAATATACGAACAACTAATGATTAAGTACTAAGTCCGTTAATAAAATACAATCTGTTTACTAAAGACGAAGTTAAAAACTAATATAGCATATAGGTAGGATAGATCGCCAGGATATTAAATAAGTTTGAACGAGTTCATAACAAACTATGCACTCACGTAGTTGAAGTTGTGTGAACTGCAATCTATTTGATCGCAGGACGCGAACACTTCGCTATATTTCTCTGGCGTACGTAAGGCTTCCAAAAATACGGATTTTCCAATTACGTATTTAGATACGCATTTCGCTGCTCTAAATACGTAATTACGTAACTGATTTGTTTTTTTAGGGCGCAATTTTTTTGCGTATAAAATACATTGTATTTTAGGAAGGAATAGAAACAAAAAATCAAACATCTTCAAATGTTCACATTTACCTATTATATTAACAAGAAACTACAGAAGATAATAATTTTAAAATTAAACTCTAGATCTAAAATCAATTACGTACGAATAGGCTCAAAGTTTTATTTATTTAATTTTTGTTCTTGATAATATGATGCCATCAAAAACATAACTTGTAAAAAAAATCAAGTCTCGCAACTCAGTTCTTCTACCGTAAAAATTTGTGAGATCCATGTAATACAAGTTATGTTTTTGATTGCATCTCATTTCTTTTTGTTGTTAGTCCTACTTTTTTCCCTTCCAGTACCTTCTACTTCTTGAATACTAACAATTTCGGGCAATTTAGTCTACTTAATATTTTGCGGGATTTTGGTAAAACTTCAATAGATAGCTCTTCCCATTCTTGCTTTTTTATTCCGTTGACCATTTAATAAGTTACCTTTGAACATAATTTTATCTAGGTACTTATCTATACCTATATATCACTTCTGTGAGAAATGACCGTTTTATTGTCTCTACTTCACTCCGGAATCGATACCTGACCGGCGTTGACGTCCAGCAGCGGCTCAGACAAGCCCGGCTTCAATTTGCCCGCGATCACGTAGACTGGGGTATAGAGCAATGGAGCCGAGTCTTGTTCTCGGACGAAACTAGAATGTGTCTGCATGGTAGCGACCGTCGAAGAAGAGTTTACAGGAGACCGGGGGAGCGATTTGCACAATGCTGTTCTGCGAAAACCGTGGCATACAGGGTGGGTCCTGTATGATGTGGGCACGGATTTCTATCGAAGCCAAAACGGAGCTGATATTCGTACCCGGTGGAGGTCGGGGAGGAGGGTTAACCGCAGAAAGATACATCAACAACATTCTGGTAGACTATGTGCTTCCCTACGCTGGTTTTATTGGGCAGGATATGCTGTTAATGCACGATAATGTCCGCTGCCACACCACTGCAGAGACAAGACAGTACCTGAAAGAAGTCGGGATTCCCACACTAGACTGGCCAGCCCGTAGCCCTGATTTGAATCCAATTGAAATTTTGTGGGATGAGTTGAAAAGGTAGGTACGAGGAAGATGGCAAGCTCCAGCGTCGATTGAGGACCTAATAACTGCTTTAGACAAAGAGTGGCAGGAAATCTCACAAGATTCCATCAGGAAACTCATGCGGTCGATGACAAACCGATTACGAGCAGTCATTAGAGCCAGGGGGTCATTAGAGTCATTAATACAAAATATTGAGGGGGAAGAAAATAAAATTGGAAATAAAATTTTAAGATCTTTTCGTTTTATTCTATTCGTTTAGATGTCCACAATTTCGACCTGTTGCACTAATTCCTAAAATTTAAGTAGGAAATATAAAATAAAATTATTTTTTTTACTAGCATCTGAAATCCAATAAAATTACCTTTCAAATGACCACATTTTATAATTTTACAGCATGAAAATTGTTAAAATTGTTTTCAACAATCTTAAACTTCTTTCTTTTAAATTAATAATATCCTATCTATGTACTTTCGTTATTATAAGTTTATGTATTATCCGTTGCGTTATTATCCGTAATTACGGATTTGAACTCTTCAATTACGTATTTGTGGGACTCTTAAAATCTGTCCGTAATTACGTATTTGCGTAATTACGTAAGTACGTATTGGAAGCCTTAGGCGTACGCGTAGAGCCAGTATTGGGTGTAGCGCGTAGCTCGCTCGGATCATTTTCAACATCAAGCTAAATAATTACTGCAGTTAGTCGCTTTCACCTACGCACGGGGGCGGTTTTGTCGCCTTTTGAACCTTTTTTGTACTTGTTATACGGTTTAAATTACCGCGTCGGCAATTACGTGATGTTGTCCCTAATGCTTTCTAAACTACGCGTCTACGTGATAGTCATTAGCGCTGGAGGGATGCTTGTAAAAAGTGCGAACTTCACGTCATATATGAAGTGTGCGCTTAAACTGGTTTTTCAAATTTACTCGGCCGTTTTGACCGCGTCTGTGAGCTCATTTAGTTTCAACAGAGGTAGGGTTGCTTCAGGGTATAGCTGCGTAGGTTTCGTTAGAATTGCGGAAGAAGTTCTTTCCTTTAATATACAAACATAGATCCAATAAGATATCTTGATTGGCTTCTCAATCATATTGCAATGGCGTTAATAATATACTAATCCTATACTATAATATTATAAATGCAAAAGTTTGTCAGAATGTTTTGATGTTCAGGCTTCCGTCACGCGCTAACCGTTGTACAGATTAAGATGAAACTTGGTACACAGATAGACCATGTCCAGATTTAAAAAAGAAAATAAAACACGTTCCTGTGGGATTATTTGAATGTTTATGTTTAGTTTCACCTATTGTTACGCCCACTCTTACGCGGGCGAAGCCGCGTGCGGAAACTTCGATTTGAACTGTTGAGCTAAAGTTACTTTAAAGTGTAAGAGGAAGTGTTATTAAGACATTCATTCACTTGTACGTACGACTATCTAAACAGAATGTATACCTATGCTTGAAAATTATAAAATTCTCACATTTATGTGAAGTTTTTAAAAAGTCTTTATCTCTTAGAAAAAATCTTAACATTCAAGCCTAAGAAAAAATATGAGGTAAACTTAACATTTAAAAGCGTAAAACAGCGTCGTGCATTTCCTCCACATTACATTAAAAGCCTGTAGGCAGACGAGTTCCTCGAGCCGTGAGCGCATTTGCCAAGAATGTATGCCGGCGAGCAATTCAGACGCGGACCCTAATCCACTCGCAGACCTTGTTAAATCGCTTCCGAGACTACGTTGTTCATACGATACGTAACTTACGAGATAGGTGCATAGGTTCAAAACGTATTTTAAATATACAGTAAATATGAAAAGATAGGTATATCCGATTAATAAGATAATGTTAATATTATGGTGAACGCACATATATCCGCACCGTACGCGCCGAACGCGCCGCATTTATATGCGGCCTCATAATTATGTCATCCGCATCGGGATTTCAAATGATTTTATACAAATGCGGCGCGTTCGACGCGTACAGTGCGGATATAATTATATGCGTTCAGCATTAACAGACATATCTTAATATAAGCAACCTTAGCAGACGAGTTACCCCATGGTAAGTGGTCACTGTTGAATATGGCCATAACTCACAGCAGCATCATCACTCACGCGGTGTCGATCAGATAGGAAAAAAGAGCCATGCATTCTTACTGACTCTCCGATACATCGACCGAAAATCTTCATCATTCTAGATTCTACATGAATCTAATAGTACTACTTAAATTTTAGTCGTACGGGTGTCGTATAAGTGAAACAACAAAATGGTTACACAAAGTCTTACCTACTACGAGTATATCGTACGTATCTATTGCATAGACTATTAGGCGCTGTGGTATAACAAGTGCAAGTAGATGTTATAATAAATAAGAATGAACCCACGTAGATCCAGTCACGTGCGGCTGCCAGCGTGCATACTAAACTGGTCATCAGCCACCTTCTACATCGCATTGCGTCGTGGCTCTCCGAATGATAAGAAGATGAGACGTGGAATAACGTAGCTTCTTATTCGAATATTCTGAGCAGATTTCGTCAAGAATATTCGGGCAGTGAATTTAGAAAGCAATCGATCAAAATGCTGAGTGCTTTATTAATATTTCGATATCGTTTTCGAAAAGGAGGTGATTGATAATTGGACTACAATCCTAATTTTGTGCTATATTGGTCCTGGAAAACGTTAATGGAAGGTTAATTCATGAACATAAGTGTCGTCTACAAAATTCTTATTGCCTTTTCAAACGATTTGTAACTTATCTTTATCAAGGAAAACGAAAATGATCCCCGAATATTATTAATAAAAATTGAATAACATTCGACACACACCAACAGCCTGATTGAACAAACTCCGCAGATGTGTTACTTAGACTTTTTTTTTATGGAAATAGCCGGCAAACGAGCTGACGATCCACCTGATGGTAAGTGGCTATCGCCGCCCATGAACATCAGCAACACCAAAGGCATCACTGATGCGTTGCCGGCCATGAAAGAAAGAAGAAAAATAAAGAAAGAACTGGCTCTCAAGTCCCCAGCCGGAACACAACGAGTCGTTTGGTGGCTGACTCATGCTCGAGGGTGGTAGCTATCCAGGCGAACCCCTGGAGAAATAATAATAGTAATAATGGTATTAATTAACAATTAAAATCAATACTACTAATATAATCCCTCCGACGGCCCTACCACCAGCGGGCCGGATTTAGTCGCCTTTTACGACACCTTTCCGGCGTGGGATTGTGGTTAGTATTCTAAGCCGCCTCAATACACACCCATACCATTAACATTTACATACCCATAACATTTGAAGATTTATGATGCAAAATTAAAGTCATCTTCCCCATTTTCATAGGCTCTATTTTGTCAGCAAAAGTTGTAGCAGCTCCTCGTTTAGCGTAATTACTTTTTGAATAATACCACCAACACCTCTTGGGCTCTCAAAGCATTTAGATTAAAGCTCGTCGTTTAGTGTAAAGTGTAACTTCCTTAATTGGGGGATGTTGTCTGAAATTCACGTTTCGCGTCTGGAGCGGCCCGCTGATGAGTCACTCGGGAAATCACAAGAGCGTACTGTATACACGGCGGGATTAAATTAAGCTTTTAACGTCTAATTGTGCTCTCTTTTATTTAAAACGCTACTTTATAATTTCGTTAAAATTTCAATGTAGAAGACTTATACATATAATGTGTTTTTTCGTCAATGCCCAGACGAACAAACTTATGTGATGACACTATTAAAACATCCATTACCTATTGTAGCTTTGTATGAAATTATACCCTTTAAAAATAAAATTTATTTGAAATGGTTATAAAATATAAAATAAAAAGATTCCACTTTTTAAGTCCTGCCTCCGCGATACAAACATAATTTATTATTGCATGCTAACTGTATAATTTTTAATAAATTTTCTTTTTTTTTACTTTCTTTTGTGCTTCAAAGGAATTCGTCCAAAATGTTGTAGTCTGTAATGCGGGGAGTTTTTCTCGCTATCTGCCTTATAAATTGCCTTGAGTGTTACGCTATGAGTCAGCATTCAGGATTTCAGGTCATGATATTTCCATTTTATGTTAGCTGCTGTGCCAACTATACAGAGTTTATTAAAGTACATATCTCACGGATTTCATTACGATTTTAAGAACATGAGACTTTTCTCAGAAAAAGAGGTTTTAAGGTTTTTCAATCTATCAAGCATGATGATCCGTTTTAACTATGAATAGGTGAGGTTGAGGACATAATTTCAAAGTATTAACAGACAAGACTTGACGTCTGTTATCTATTGATATGCTGGACTTACTAGTCAATGATTTTTCTAGGAACCAGGGCAGCGTTTATGAGAATTTTGGCCACTACCGGCCAACCAGACAACTCAGCTAACAACAGATACCACGTGTTTCTTAACATCAAACTTACACTTACCATCGGAGTACTTACTTGAAGGCTTGAAACAAGTACTTAATGAATGGTATTATATTCTATTACTTTTGCTTTCAGTCATGCACGACGAGGTAAAAGCTGGCAAGCCTACTTTCTAGTTCAGCTGGCCAATATGCAAAATAATTACATTAGTTGATTAAGCAGTTCGAGCTAAGTGATGCGCCATGCTTACATAAAAACGTATTTGCAAACATACAACATAACACCGTTTATGTATGTATATTTTAACGACGAGATGTTTATAAGAATAAACAAGTAGACGAAACCAAATTGTACATCAATTAGAGCTCTTACACACGAGCTATACATCGTCAACCACAGAGGCAACTGCAGCCGTCGACGACATATCGTTGGCTGTGCCGCTCGTGTGTAAGAGCTTTTATGGGTTTCATTTTAATATTACCACCAAAACTACTCGTACATTCTTTACAAGTAAACCAGTCATGTTGCGTCCGTCTATCAATCGATATTCGATGTTATTAAGTATTCAATTTGTAAACATAAACCCACTTCGGCTGCCGCGCCGACTGCCCAAATCCAACATGGCGCCGAACACAGCGCATTCTGTGTACATGCGTAGTATTATAAACGAACAGTTATAAATTATTCATGATTCAACCTTGACTGATTCAACGCGGCCATCTCGCGGGCCGGCAGGCCGAGATACATCGGAAATATTATGTCACCAATTACTCATACCAATTGGACGACTGGATGTTGAGCTCGGACCTCGGACCTCGGAACTGAGATCGCGCACCTGCGAGCCGCGAGACCTGTCTTAACTAACGGTCGAAACCATAGACAAAATTAATTTAAATTTGAATTAACCGTAGAATAATAACGCACCTGTAAAATTTTTGCCTCTATAGCCTGCAGCGATTTACATTTTTTTAAAGTTCAATCAGTTTAAATAATAAGCAGACGTTATTTTTTAAGGCCAAATACCAAATTCTTCTTCAGCGAGAACACCGTGTTCAAAGTAACACTAAAATTCAAAGTAACACTGAAAAACAGTTTAGGTTGACAGTGTACCTTTTCGTGTACAGCATCAGGTCCTCGTTTCGAGTGTTGTCGTTTATTAGCAACAATTTGTTATGGCATTCATAATGAGAATAATTAAAACTTACATTTACACTTACTTACATTTTAAATTCTCGATCTCTTGATCTCTTGTTCCTCTTTTCGTTGGAGAACTGTTTTGTCATTCGTGTAAGAATTTAAGGTCGCAAGAGAATTTAAAGAAATGTCATTACGTATTCATACGAAGCTACCTCCTGTTATCTATATACAACTAGTTTTATATCTATGTTATAGCTGACAGTACTATACACCTACTCGAACCGGTAGCACCAGTTATTGCGCTGCGTCGCTTCCGGCACTTGAGAGATACCCGTAGGGCTTTCCATCGGAAAAGTGCACCCTCGCCGCTGTTTTGAGAGCACTCCTGGGAGTAGTTATTGGGAAAACTTCGTCTTTCATGCCCTTCAACGTGGATCGGTAGAGGACGACTTACGTACGTTCATATTGTTTCCTGTGTATGCCTATTCGGGATTATTTTAGTATTCGAGTGTCGTTTGTCTATAGTCTCGAACGAATATTTGTTATTACAAATGTAGGTGCGTAATATTTCCTGGGAATATTACTGGCTTGTTCTTATCTCTGTTATGAAATAATTACATTATGTTTAATGTTAATTTGACTGTTGACAAAGATAGGATTGTCAACAGTCAAATTCACAGAATACAAAGTGTAGCTTGTTTAGCAAGCTACACTTTGTATTCTCTCCCTCTCTCTTTCTGAGTAACGTAAAATGTACGGATTCTTCAAATTAATCAACTTTTTATGGCAACTTAAGGACACTTTGATCGTCATTGTTTCACTTGAAGTAAAATAAAATAATAGTTACATGTTGTGAAAATATTCCTCACACACGCATATTCCCGCATTAGGGTCCCATGTGTTCTAATATTAACTGACTCAATTAGGTTTCAATTAACGACCATACTTTATAAGCAGGCATGTGTAATAAATTTTGGTGTGCGGGACTATATTTAGTACGTGGAGCTGTTGGTAAAGTATACCTAATAGTAGGGGCATGGTGCACCCACGAGCTTGCGACCGCGAGGTATTTACCGCTCAATTAGCGCCAACACGCTGACCGTTAGGCCTCTTGTCATTTACCAACATGTTTTACAAGAATGTCCAATTCTTTTGTACGACCGTACTAACAAGATGTGACCTTTACTTATTTCGGGAATGCTGTAATTAAAAGTAGAAACCTGGTGATCAAACCAGATGATGGTATGTTTGTACGGTCGCAGTACAAGACTACTACACTACTGCTAGACACTTACTAGAACTCGGGCACACCTAAAAATATCATTTCACCGTTGATAGACCTTTGTAACGAACCTAGTAACATGTCATAAGTAATGCGATTACCTCATCGACGTTTTCGAGTCAGTGTGATTTCATTAGGACCTTTAATGTCAGCACTCGATACCGCAGCTAGCCCACGTGCACATCCGGTCAAGGTCGATTACAATTAATGCATTTCACGATTACAACATTATGTCACTTATTAAACACGCTACGTTTGTTCAACAGGTACCGATGGATCAAGAACGGCAAGCCCTTCGAATACACGAGCTACGACAATCGAATCTCTCAACAGCCCGGTCGCGGAACCCTCGTGGTGAGCCAGCCGCGCGACGAGGACCTGGGACAGTACCAGTGCTTCGCGTATAACGAGTGGGGGACCGCCACCTCCAACTCAGTATTCGTACGGAAGGCGGAGCTCAATTCCTTCAAGGAGACCGATGGGTACCAGCAGGCGATCAGCGCCAACGAGGGCCAACCCTTCAAGCTCACCTGCGAGCCACCCGACGGACACCCGAGCCCGAACGTCTACTGGATGTTGCAGGGCGACCAGGGCCAGCTCAAAACGATCAATAACTCGCGAATGACGCTGGACCCCGAAGGAAACCTCTGGTTCTCGAACGTGACGAGGTTCGACGCTAGCGGCGATTACGCGTACACTTGTGCCGCTAAGTCGGTGTTCAGAAACGAGTACAAGCTGGGCAACAAGGTGTACCTGCAGGTGGTCCAGACAGGGATCTCGCCCACGCTGAACAAGCACGAGCCGGTTAGGCAATACACCAGTCGAAGGGTCGAGAAGGCGTGGCGCGGAAAGAAGGTCGAACTCTACTGCATTTATGGCGGAACGTGAGTATAATATCTTCTTTATTTTATTTCCTGTTAGAGGCACTGAAAAATTTAAAAAAATTTCAAAGATAAATTTATTTTATGAGTTTCCACCCTCTCGCTAGTCGAGTGCCATCCAAAGTTATTATTTGCGACAGGAAGTTTTTTAAAATTCAAAGAGAATTTCCAAGTTGTCAACGCCCGCCGCCTGCACTCGACATGCTTATCATTGGATCTTGACCCGCCGCCGTCGCAGGAGCGCTTGCCAAATAGGTCGCCTTTTGGTTCGCTGGCCGCCACTGCCGCCACATCGCAGACGTTCTGATTGCGGACATTATTATTGGATGAATCAATGCCCTTATGCATCACTATCGCTGCTGGCGATGTGTCACGAACTACTCCTTGTTCTATTTCAGCGACAATAAATCACGCATTATGAATGACCGCATAAACATGTTGTTCTGGATAAGAGTAAAACGCAGAGGTTTATGTTTCACTCAATACAGCTAAATAACAGATAATACAAATTCCGAGTACCTAATGTGTTATTCAACCGGGATTCTTAATAATGTAGTCTTTGACGTCATCGATCTCTTCGTTCGATATTCCTCAACTCGCATAAAAATGAAATTGAATTTTCGATTTACTGGAATACTTTACGTAATGATTGGTGTTATATTCAATTCTGAATGGAAATGCAGTCAATTGAGTTATTTCCAAATATCTTGCTCACCTTGAAGCAAATAGGATAGATAACAGTGTTCATTCATGTACTGCGAACACCACACTTCGTACAATGTACATTCAACTTTATTTTTCATTGAAGAATAAATACTATCAATTTAATATAACTTTACCCTACGTCTACTTCATTGGTCCGTATTAATAGAATTAAGGATATCAGAAGGATATTATACATTTTTATATTATACTAGAAGATAATCAGCGTGTTCCACTACGCTTATAAAATTTCTGATGACAATGACAGATCAGTGTTTTTGTGTTGACAGTCTGTTCAAATTTTGGTATGTGAAAAGTGGAAAATCGACTTTACCAATGGACCGAATGTGCCTAATGCATTGTTTTAGTGGTCCCAAACTACCTTCGGATTATTGCCTCTCAAATGAAACGATTTTGAGTTTCAGAGTCCATAAAGGACATCTGTACAAACATTTTTTGTTTATACATATATAGATTACTTGTTAGTCACCTCACCTCTAACTTGTGCCATACCATAACATGTTCAGGACTATAGTTATTCCGTTAGTAGATAAGATCACGTTCCTAACCTAAGAACATCTGTCGACTAATACGTATTGGATTGAATTGAATTGAATATACTTTCAATCTTATAGTATAGTATGGAAATCATTACAACATTCGTGACTTTATTTTCTTAAACTTTTGAGGCGCGATCGACTGAGAAGTACGAGTACAATTTGGATGCGTAGCTATACTCATCAATTCTCATAGTTTTTGCAAAATTTATGATCGCTCCTGCACATAGGAGAGCAAGTTACGCGTCCCTCTTGTTAGTTTATACTTTATTGAAAATTCATGCAATGAATTATAATGGGTGGAGGGTGAAGTTTGCCTTACCTCCGCGAATACAATACTTGTCAAGGTGTCTTACAGGGAGATGTTTCAAATGGAACCACACCACAGGATCTATAGTTTTTTTTTATAAAGATGGTACCACCATCCAAAGCTGCTCATGGACATCTGTGAGAAACCTTTAATAGGATTGTATGAAGGAATGTAGTCGGTCAGTCGCTTGCGACTGCGGTATCAAGTTTGCATGAGCGGTCTTAAATATATAGATATCCAAACACTGACAAGCTTACTGGATGCCGCATCAAGTCCGCTGTAAAGACAAGTATACTTGATCGTGTATGGCCAGCTTTAGTGGTTCCATGTTGCAGGCCGTTGCCGCAAGTGGTGTGGAAGAAGGACGGGCGCACGATCCTGTCGACGCAGCGCATCACGCAGGACAACTACGGCAAGACGCTCGTCATCAAGAGAGTCGGCTACGAGGACCAGGGCACCTACACATGCGAGGTCAGCAACGGCGTCGGCACCGCGCAGACATACTCCATCCAGCTCAACGTTGAAGGTGAGAATTGGCTTTAGATTCAGAATTTGTTTTCCGAATGGACAGTTTCTATTGGCCCTAGCGCCCTTTACAGCTAAGCGCGGACAGGGCGGCTGTCCTGGAAATGCTCGGTTGAGACAGATGAGACAGTAGTTGCAAAGAGTCAAAAGTGAACTTTTGAGTGATTTCGAGAAATAAGATTGCGAACGTCCAATGGGTTTCAGACCTTGGCTTAGTCGCTTGGAGATCGGGGATTTGTGATTAGTATTGACGACTTTGTAGCTTAATTGATTAAGACTTGCAGAGTGTTTGTTGTTTATGTATTGTTTTTAGATGGCATTAATTAGACAAAAAATAATAATAAATTACTACAGATTTGCTTCTTAATAGTAAAATTATGTACCTCACCGGAAAAGTATGAATCGTTGTATATTTTGGTAACAGTTTCCATTCCTGTTTTAGTTATACATTAACCATGGTTCATGGACCATGACTTCCTTATATGAATGTAGTTTCTTGTAAATGGGGTATTTTTACTGTGGAACTTAATTTTGTTTTTAAAACTTTCCGATAAATAAATTACACGATATTATAGAGGGGTTCGAAGTTGTGAACGAGGGAAGAATCACAATAACTACCGATCGTCGGCTCCTCGTGATCCTCGTCACACAATAGGCCTACGAACTTGGGCCGTATATTTCGCGAACGTCAAAAGTTTTAACTGCCTCCTTTCACACACAATTTGTGGGCGGAACGTCTAGTTTGCTTTTACGTATATATCGGTATGTGACTTCTTTGCTTAAAGTACCTATGTATACGTATGTATATCTAAAAATATGCCTTAAGTATGAATAATATACATTAAATGGTATCGGTTATTTTTGGTATTATCGGTTATTATTGTGAATAGTTATGTATGTTTCTACGATACAGGGAAGTACAGTGCAGGGTAATTTAAATTGAATTAGTTCGAGCTTTCCACACTGAGGCAGAGTGGTGAAGTATCTTCCAGGTCTCCTCAGTGGAAACCTGTGCCCTTCAGTTCAATGATTAACAGTTTTTCTTAGTCATTGAACTTATCAATTAGGTAAATCTTTTTGTGTCTTACTTAACATTCTGCATAATTTAATTCCTATTCTTAGTCGCCAATAACTTCATAACGTTTCTTTTGCAAACTTAAATCCTATAAACATGATAGGAAGTTAGAAATGTCCTAAAATTAGCTGTTGATTTGTGCCGTGATGGGGCGACGCCTCCCTTGTCCCTCCGCCCGACCGCAGCGGGGGGCTGATTCACCATGTCATCACGGACAGGGATTGCCTCCATTTATTTTGTAATTGGATCAGATTGACCGATGTAGTTTGCTATATGAGTTTTGGTAAAGGTGAAAACTTTGTCTCTCGGCTTTATTTCCAAACCATTAGGTGTGTTACGAAGTTAAAACGACTGTAGAAGAATGAACATTTCAAATGAAATAATTTGTTTTATAAAGAACTAATAAAGAAATACGTGATACCGATGGAAAACTTATTGACTATGATCTGTGTAGTGTCACTGTTTTTCATATTATATTCGTAACTATAAAACTGCGTTTCATAACGAGTTTTGTAAGTCTAGGTTTAATCATAGTATAATAATAATTTTTCTCAGGACAACTGTAGCTATAGCGAGACTGCTGGGAATATTCGACAAATGTTACGCATGTCCGTAATATTGGATAATAGAAAGGTTACTTCGAGGGAAGCATACCGGGTATTCTCTTGTCCTGGTATATTTATATTAATATAAAGGAATATCAGTATGTCGTACATTTGTTACAATCCGGTACAAGGCCAATAAGTTAGTACGATGCACGCGACGCACTCAGCCAGCAGCACTCTAGAATGCAACACGATCCGATGCGCCGCGCCGCCGGGACACTGCACAATGCCAAGTACTAACAATAAGTACTGTAATTAGGGTTTTTGTCACATCGTCATCCTTTTACGCTACGAGCCGGTTTCAGACGTCTTAAGCGTACGTCTTTAGATTATAGCCCATCGACTACAGCTTACACGGTACTCTACTCACTACGTCGCCGCGTCGTTGTTAACCATTGAGCATTTATGTTAGTTGTGTTGCCAATGATACTTGCATTATGATTTGTTTTGTCTTTTTAATTTTATTTATACGGATTCTTTCTGTGTCTTCCTTCATAAAGCTTTCCGTACCATAATTTAACAATAACAAATATTTGACATTAATGCATGTCTCATGAAGACGGTTATGTCTTTTTAATTTTATTTATACGGATTCTCTCTATCTTCTGTCATAAAGTTTTCCATAGCATAATTTAACAAATATGTTTCATAATTTATGGAACCCAGTTGAGTGCGGTGCACACTGCACAGTTAAAACAAATATGTTTGAAAAAACTGTTATTGTAGTGATAGTGTTGGAGGTTGTATAGTTAATACATTAAAATATGTAATCTGACGGATGTGTAAAAAAGAAGCAAATGGAATTGAGTTTGAAATAAACGTCTAAAACGAAAAGTCGTTTTCCTATATTATATCTACAAAAATCCCTGTATATAATGTAGGAGCAGCCACATTTGCGGGTAATGTATTTGGTGTTACTTAAGTTTTTGATATGTGATATAAGTATTTTAAATGGGTATGTTTGGTTGTAATGGTGTAATCTCTGTTTTGTTTATGTTTTATTTTATATTTGAGTTAATGTTTTGTTTTATGTAATGTGTCGACGTAGTTGAACATTTTGATACTTCTGTACTTAACTTAGATGTGCTGAACTTAGGTTTTTAAAACATCTGCCAGATTAAGGGGGCGTGTTGGAGGTTGTATAGTTAATACATTAAAATATGTAATCTGACGGATGTGTAAAAAAGAAGCAAATGGAATTGAGTTTGAAATAAACGTCTAAAACGAAAAGTCGTTTTCCTATATTATATCTACAAAAATCCCTGTATATAATGTAGGAGCAGCCACATTTTCCTACAGATAGAGACCCTCACCTGCCGGCTATGGCAAAGGTTTCGGGTAACAAATGCACTGTGCATTTCTTAAATTAATCAAACTTTCATTCTTCACTTGTCTTTCTATGCCGGCAACTCATCGGTGTTGCCTAAGTTGTTACAGATTTCCTTACATCCATTCACTGGGCTTCTTTTTATGTCGTGATGATTACGTATTTGAAAATTTCTTTGAAATTCATTTCTCGTGTAAAGAAATTTGCACACTAGTTTTAGCAGTCGTCTCAATCGATATCCAATAGAAGCGAACTGCAATAATGAGAAAATGTCTTTGTTTCCCTTCATATTGTGTTAGTGCTTTGTATTACCAAATGCGTCAATGAACTGTCGCGATGTCGTGGCGTGCCGAGTGCGCCCATCTGTCATTGTACGCGCTAAACGATGCGCCGTAGGGCTTCGCCCACGTGCGATTGAAACGTTATACCTGCATGAGCCCCGTAGTAAATTACTTAATCGTGCGCTGGTTCGGAAAACATCCTCCTTGTTGTTGATGTGGTAACAAACAACAAATAAAAAATTTAACAAGTAATTAACTAAATTCACGTCACTTATTCATTAATAAAATGTACCTATTATAGTAAAAGAGGTCCTTTAACAAATAAGTGGTATTAAAGGCGGACTTACTAGTAAATCTAAGGGGTGTTAAGAAAATGCAGAAGGCTTTTTTCTTCAAAATAGTAGGTACTTACATCAAACTACTTAGCTATGCAAAAAAATCATGCATCCTTTATAGGATGCTATTCACTTTCAAATTATTATGATAGGTTTTGAATCGTTTATTTGTCCACGGAAATATTACAGAACTATATCGCAATTCGCAATGAAATAAATGAAAGGATTCATTAGTTTATAACATTCTGAAGCATTTAATGGGAAAAGAGATCGTGTAAACAGTTGAGCGTGTTGAACGTTTGAGTAGCGCGCCACGACGACGTAAAAACAAGCTTTGCTTTATTTATAGGTTTATTGACGTGCGGCTGAAATAGATTGTTGAGGCTGTTGCGTAAATGTATCTACTGTTTGATTACTTTGATTGTTGTCGTGAAGTCTATGTAAGTATTATTAGGAAACTATTATAATTCTGCTATCGATTGTTGACTATAATGTATAGTCAAGACTTTGTAAAACTGTGCCTCTAAGTCTGGTTCTATCCAAGCCATCTACTTTCAAATTTGATTTAGGTATTTTAATTTTCACTTAATTTTGGACCGACAAACACTGCATCAAAAAAATATGAACAGATTTTCAATGAAGAGCATAATAATTTAGTAAAATTGGCTCGTGCGGCTCGTGTTGTATATGTATAAGAAAAAGAAGGATTTTCAAAAATGTTTATGTTAGTTTGTGTACCGCCGTAACATAATATGTATTAGGGATTAAAACTATTCAATAAGTAGGTACTGAATAAATTTTTTAAAAGGAACATTTATCAGAAAAGAAAAAATGTAATATTCTTTATCCTAAACTATTGTTTGTTTCATAGTAACTGTTTATTATTAGAAAAAAGCCAACATTAAGTGACTATAGGTACCTACTATATTTATTAGTAACGCAGGACAATTAATAGAAAGTTTAAAAGTGTAAATAATGGCGGGTTGCGTCATCGATTTGCATAGCTGCACCACGGCGCTCCCGGGAGACCTGGCTGCTCGTACATGATTGAAGGCGGCGCCATCAGCGTAACGGCTACGTACAGTACGGCCGACGTATCTTGGCGCGTCTGAACTCCGCGCAGAAGGCTGCGCAGTAACATAATTCGACAATGCTCGGTACGCGGCGTATTATGTCTCAGTCACACGTTAGCATGTTCGTGTCGCTATCTCTGTCTTACATGCGCTAAAGTTCGCAAAGTCTATATTCAGACGCGCCAAGATACGTCGGCCGTACTGTACAGAGGAAACTTTAGCTTTGCAACTCCATTCAGGTACATTAAATATTAAATTGGTACGTCTGGAAGTTACAGCACTTACAACTTAAACTCTTCATCATCATCTTGGTCATACAGACTACTGAAAGGGATCTTCAGAGACCTATTTAATGAATAATTATTATTTATGATCTTCACAAAGCAATCTGTTTTCCAAATTTCATGTAGGTACTTAATAGTTATTTATAACATGTTCTACATGTCGTTACATAAATAAGAAATTGCGTACGTGATTTTATTGTTTTATTGACTGCTAGCTATAAAAATACCAGTACGTACTTATCTATATGGAGGATCTACTATGGACATAGTTTGGTTCGTAGAAATGGAAATCTAATAGAATTGACATGTGTCATCTAATAAGGTAGTTATTACCTACATTTTCTAATTAGGGTTCCGTACCCAAAGGGAAAAAACGGGACCCTAAAAGGTGTATGAATCCTATGAACTGAGAACAGTATTTCTCATTGGTGGGTTTCCGAAGTAGAAACTGCCCGGATGGTAAACGCGTAAACATTCTGTGTTCGTTCCGCCCTATTCTGTTCGTTCATAGTCTATAGTTCGTACATACATTGTGGCCCGGAAGAATGCGGCTCACTTGTAATTCAATTGAGCCGGGCCAAACACGCTGCCCTTATGCGACGTCTTTTCGGACAATGCACGCCGAATACCGACCGACTCGACCGGGCGACCGCTCCGCATTATGTTACCATAATATATCTACTTCCTATTGCAGTGTATAGTTTGCGGTTTGCAAAAACTGTTCATTCACGAAATACAGGGAAGCGTTAACACACCCATTTTACGCATGCCTTTGATATTACAGGCCGGCGAACCTAAAATATGTTTTACATTTACCAAACACGAAAAATTTAATTTAGCCCTTAATTTCATCAAAAGCTGAATTCTAGCGAAAAGAATTTCTCGTAAAAAAGCTAATTAGAACGTTGGTGAATGAAGTTTCCGCGATGCTGCACTGCTAAGGAGTGGCAAAGTTCATAAACCTCGTTTTGGAACAAGGGGGTTTTATGGCGCGGAGAATTAATCCAATTACCGAGTGGTGAACGTGATGCTAATTAACTCAGAATCCTGTTCTCTCGTTCTCTGGGTAAAGAGTAGCGCGCCGCGATGACAGGCCTCGGTGTTTGCATTTCCATGCAGGCAGCGAGACGAATGCGATTTGAATGCGGAATGTATGTTGCTGAAACAATTGTTGGCAACGGGAACCTTCCTTTGTTGATGTCGAAACCACGGCAAATTTTACAATGCACAGTGAGCGCTCGGGAATAGCGACTAGCATACATTCATCTGATTTTATATTCTGTCTATTATCCTCCACTCCGGATCATGCCAACTACACGTTGATCAATGATCTAGGCTGAACTATGTATACTCTTTCATTTCAAGAGTAAGATAAAGTTTTGATTATATTTTAACCGTACGATGAATACTTTTAGGAATTATTTCAGGGTACGTGTGGTAAAAACTATTCATTTCACAAAAAATGAATTTACTGTTTCAAAACAATACGGTACATAATATGGCGACCATTTGTACCTACATATTTGTTGCAAAAATACGAGTTAGTGCGGATCATCCGTATTACAGTTTAGTACCTGACTAAAAGGAAGGGAAATAGGATCAACTCGGTTAATTTCTGTTTGTGTACCTTGATTTATCCCGCTCGTAAACACCGCGACGTATCGTTGACGCGGTAATTGCGTCGCGCACGCAACTGGCGGCGGCGACCCGGCGCACGCAGATTTGATGTTCTTCGTGAAAATATGTAATTGGCCTGTTACATTGCCATTTTAATGACTTTCCCTTTTGGTGATACTATGTTAACGGCGTTATAATTGTAAATCAAGAATTGATCGCTGATTGTTTGAGCTCACGATAGAAGTACATTGACGTATGTGCATCGTCGTCGGTAAAATGTATTTTTTCTAATATTCGTTTTTAATGATCTCTGCTATGATTTTCCACGCCTCGGTAAAATATTCTCGCTGCTCGTCGTTATTTTTTTAAAGCCCCACGTTGGGCGCCAATTATCAGTATACTGATTGCACTATTCCCCCAAATCTACGAATCAATTATTCACATCCCTGTAAAAGAACTAATGAGAATTCTAACAAAGCAACGTTTGTGACTCATTGGCGATGCATATGTCAACAGTCGCCGGAGAACACATACAATCGGGAGGCAAAAATAAGGAGCTGAAATAGGGATTGACCCTCCGTTATTAGTTCCGTCTCCTTGCGAAGGCGGAGCTATCGCGCCTCGCTTATTACATTTTTCAAAGCGAAGGATTTTGCTTATGGAGGACGAGGGCTAAACCTTTAAGCTAAGGCAAAAGGACTTCATTAAGCTCGGAAAACCAGCAACATAAATTGCTTTTTTTAACGAAGATAAATAGATGTTCTAAAGCGAGTTCTTTAGTATGGCGTGGATAAAGAGATTTTTTGTACAGATTTGATTTTTTGCACTGAATTTTATATGTTACGTTTGGATTTTCCATACCTTTAGTCGTGTGCCGTGGGTATTAATATTTTTTTATAAAACATAGGTGGTGTGATTTAGGAGAACATTGTTAGGAGTTTAGATCATGTCCATTAGATCATTGTCAGTTCGGAATCGCTTAAATATTGGTGATCCACTGGTGCACAACTTTTAACACGAAAATGTGCATCGCGGCGTGCATACGTACTCCATAATATATGCCTATTACATATACTCCATACTCATTCCCTACGTGTGTTCTAACAGCGGCGCCGTTCTTCACGGAGGAGCCGCAGTTCCAGAACTTGGCAGAGGGCGAGACAGCGGTGATCAACTGCCGCGCGGGCGGCACGCCGGAGCCGCTCATCCAGTGGGTGCACAACGGGCGGCCGCTGGAGCAGGCCGACCCCAACCCGCGCCGCACCGTCACGCCGCACTCCATCGTCATCACCGACCTCGTCAAGAAGGACACCGGCAACTACGGCTGCAACGCCACCAATTCCAATGGATACGTGTACAAGGATGTCTTCATCAATGTGCAGTGTGAGTACCACTTGGTTTTATAGTATTAGATAATCTCGCGGTGAATAAACATAAAGGATCCCTTGCACGAAAGTAGTATAAATTATATGAGTTTGGATGTAGAACTTGGAATAATTATGAGAAGCAATCAGGCAAGTTAGTAAATGGTTTGTTTACTTATTTTGGGCCGTACCAACAAATTTATCATCTTGGCGGACCGTTTGCTTGGTTGCTTGCTATTGAAAGAGTAAAAGTTAAGTAACCACGGTTAGTAATAATTCTGATATCAGAAACAGAGTTTAAGGAATATGTATATTCTTATTAGTAACAGGAGAATTAATTTGAAATGTAAATTTAAAATTTGGTATCTATCGACGTGGATATCTCTACTTAGGAATAACCTCTGAAAAATGTTAGCGCATTTCTATTTAGGTCGTTTCAAACATTGTATACAGCTACGCTAGTACAAAACTACGCTCGTATATCGGAGGTACTAGCCATGCGTTGTATAAATGTTTTTTGATTACATTACCGCCCCCCCCTAAGTGTGTTCAACCATTTTATAAGATAGTTCCGGTGTCAGTTATAATTCGTGGTTTTATTACAAGACAAACACCGCTGGTCCCGCTGGACGCTGGACGCCACAATAGCTGACAATTATGTACAATTCATTCAGTCAGCAAACTAAATTCAACCTTGTGGCTGTCAACTTTAAGGACCTATTCGAACGTAGCTAACGACAACAAAGTTGGAACATTTTGGACAGATGAGATCCTGTATTAAATTAATAAATTGAAGTAGACAGAAAGCATTTATATTATATTAAATTTACTCATAGTTTGTCGCACGGTTTGGTTCACACTACTCTGTGGAGTTCTACGTATAGTACTGGAGGGTACCGTGTCTACGTTGTCTATTATACGCTTATTTGCGGAAAATATCTATAGCTAAAAATAAATGGGGCCATTACATAGCAAAATGACCTTTTAACTTTGAAAATTGTGCCAATTTGCGAAACATTAAAACGACATCTGCCTACAGGACAGGCACGCCTACATTACGTTGAATTAGAATCGCCATCAAAGCTAAAGGAAACAATCTGTTTTGTGACGTTTCACTAAAAGACCGAATATACTGTTTGCCAATGCCTACATTAACTAGTTTCCGAAGCACGATATTTAAAAATAATAATAATACTTCATAATGCTATTTCTTTCTTTCCATCCAACTAATAAAATATTACTCCTACATAGTTATTCTCAAAAACAGGTTGGGTATCTTTCAGTTGGGTAATTCTTGAACCACGCAATGTATGCGGTCAGTAATTTAATTAAAATATAACACGCACGGTATGTCTACGTTACTGGGTGTATTTTTATTTATTGTGCCATCTAACCTACACTTGTTCCCCAGGGTACTAAATGATAAGGTGGCTGATATTGCCTGAAATAAATGTTTATTATTATTATTACTAAAGTCGTAATGCTTAGTTCAAATCTATAAAATGTTCATTAATAATTCTTGACAAAAAATAACCGATTTCAAAATTAAGGATAAGTAACTCAAAAACTCAAATAGAATATCCCGTTCAAATTTAAGTGGGACCACATGACAAGCACCAGCTTTTGATTAAAATAAGAATCATTAAAATCGGTTCACCCAGTTAAAGTTCTGAGGTAACAAATACATATAAAAAATACAGTCGAATTGAATAAATCCTCCTTTTTCGAAGATAAAAATAAGTAACGCTAATACTAAGTAGTTATACCGGAAAAGCATAAATGGAGTTTCGAGTTTCTTCAATATGTTTGTACTTACATTTAACTGTGTTAGTGTGTGAGTATAGCTGTGGAAATAAAATCTATTCTATATTTATATCGTATATAAAATTTTTCGCAATATACAAGCATCAAAAAATTCAGTGAACCATAAAATTGACATTTCACATAATGTTAAACGCAAAGAGGTAAATCGTGTGCATCGATCAATGTCAAAAGTATCATATTTTTTCCCCTAAAATGCTACTCATTCAATTTTTTATTTCACGTAACCCGATTTCAAGCTTTTTAAAATGAGAACCCTGCGGATATAGTAAAAACCAATTTTTGACATAACCGATCGCTTTACGCAAAACTTTTTGTTACTTTTACCCCTTATCAATCAATAAGTGCTCCTCATATTGTTCGCGCCACGACAGATGAGAGTATTTTTTGCCTACTATTGTGCAGACGAAAACTAATTGTCACGAAAAAAAATCTTTAAGCAGCTGGCAGCTTTGTTCGCGTGTCCGTGTGACGTAACAATGGTTACCTGGAATAATTTATTTGTGTTTGGCGCGACAGAAGCGCGGGAGCCGTCACGTGCATTTTAGGGCCCGATTTTTACTCTGATGGAATAGTTCAATCACCCCGCCCGTATCGATCGGAATGAAGGTAAACTGACTGACTTACTCTGTTCTAATTTAGACTTTATCTCGATTGAAGAAAAAATACTTTAGCATGCAGACTTCTGCCTCTGCGACGCGGTCACGTATAGTAAGTGTTAATTAAAAATTTTTTTAATTGTATGTAACACTCTGAATAGAAAGATACATAATACAAAATAAAAACTATGGACATGAGATTCATAGGCTGTTACTTTATTGATCCTATTGTAGGCAGTTAATGGAGTCGTAAAAATTTATTTTGAATGGCATTTCAATTAAACCCGAAGCATAGAAAATCTATGTTGTAAGATACTGCCACAAATTAATGATATACAGTAAAACCAGCTGTATTATAACTGAATCTTATTCATAAACCTATTTTTTATTTTTCAATGATACTTCGTGAAGAATTCTTTATCGAAAAATGTCCAAAATGTTCGCAAACACCACAATAACGACAACACAGTAACACAATAATAACACGATTTAGACAAAAGTGATTAAAATAGATAATGATGGCGTTATATCATCGCGCGTCCGACTACAAAATACAGCGCTTCAGGATGCGGCCAATACAGAACCGAAGAGCCACTTGTAGCTCGCGTTCGTTAGACGTGTGCCAGTTTGGCTGCGCTACAAATTACCCACCTACGGGTATGTGGACTATTCGCCCAAATACTATCGCTACTACTACTGTTGGTGCTTGGAACTGATTGGACAGAGAACACTGCAACCATGGATAGAACTTGGTGCAAGTCCAACGAGCTCCAACGAGAGGAGCCTGGTGATATGTCCTCATCCTGCTACGCCAATTCAAGGACTCCTTTAGCTAGCTTACTTGAAATCTGTTGATTGACAAGTGAGGTTCTAATAACACTTAACATTTGAAAGTTACAATTTATTTTACGTATTCATACTTTTAGTTTTTTTTATCTGCATGGGGATCCTACAAACTCTTGTCGAGATATAACTTTGTATATAAAAATTCTAGATAGGGCCAATACTCCATTAAACAAACATCGTTTCCTAGGATTAAGTAATGGGTTAAAAGTAGGCTTAGTTGTAAAATTCACTTTAACTTAGGTGATAATGGCTAATTTATTTAATAACATGCTGAATTAATAAAGTTGATCTGACATTAGTCGTGGTCGTAAATTCAAAAATTAATACCCAACGACAATAATGGTCTAATCAGGCGTTAGGGGATCGGCTTAAATCTATTACAAAAAGGTTTAAGTCTATTGTATTTGTATTTAGGGGAAAACCATGACGCTCGGCAGAGCGGGGATGAAACGTCCTGTACGATACAGTATATAGGGATTAGTCCTGCATACTATTCTATGAAACAGGAACCTCTGTGCAAAGTTTTATGCTACTCTATGTCCCCTGGCTCAAGCTGTGTTTTGTCTGCCAGTAACGTTTTATAAAATTCTTTGACATGGCTATTAAAAGGGTACAATAATTGGGTTATGCCGTTCGCACGCCGCTCGTTACTGGCGATGCTTGGCGATGTGAGCGGCAGTCGGTGTCGGTAGTATGGTAACCGCCAGCATCCGCGCGGTAGACATGGGCGCACCTCCCGCTCACGATGCCGCGATGCCGGTCATACTACGATACGCTTTCAGCTTCTGTCACCTTAACTACTTGTGACAAGTTACAATTTATGCGACTCAACTGGATACCCAGTATCAGTCTTTATATGCATTATAGTAGGTCAGTTGCTTCATTCCCGCCTGCCTACGTCTGCAGTTCTCGAATGGAAACAGATTACAAGTTTGGTCTACTAACGAAATTTTTCATTTTTCTTTACTCGATTGTCTCGTTGGAGTTATTTATTAATAAAAGCCACTTTATTCTACATAATAAGTAAAAAATCTAACTGGAACACCGACCTTTGCGATACGCAAAACAAATGACGAAGAATAGTGCGTCATGTAGATAAATCGTACATAACATAGTGTTGACTGAGTAAGTTGCGTGTTGCAGCGATCCCGCCGGAGATCAAGGAGGGCCCGGACAACCTGACCAAGGTGGACGGGTCGGAGGCGGTGCTCAAGTGCCGCGTGTTCGGCGCGCCGCGGCCCATCGTCAAGTGGATGCGGGACGACGTCGACGTCACCGGTGGCAAGTACGTACCATCACTATAGATGATTTTCAAGGTCAAATATCGATGGTTAAACTATCGATAGTTCGGCAACACTACACAGCACGGCACACCACTGTACCAGAGGGCATAGAGTAGAGAGAACAGAAGTATAACTCTATATGTAGCGCGTTCGAGCAACGCACACGTAGACTTTAGTCACCGTTGTATCATCCTTCTTTTATAGAAGATTCTAGATTCGTACCCATTCTCATTCGTAAAAATTGTCACGCACTCCTGTAGCGGAAAAGATAGCGGGATTTTAAGATCCGGTAGTCGCACCCATCATTAGGTAACATACAGATTTATTGCACACTAAACTTTGTTTGAATTATGCACGTACTTTATATGCAGTTTCTTTACAATACGTGCGCAGCGTTGTGTACAGATGGTGACTAGTAGTTTATAAGCCAAACAAGGCCAGACGCATTCCACACTTTTGGTATGTATTATGTTACAAGTACGTGCCGCGTTCGACGTATCGGGCCAATTTCAGAAGGGCTGCCACGCCGTTTCATATATTCGTAATCTATCACACATGTCATGACAAAAAAGACAACCCTGACGTTATCAGAGAGAATAAGAGTTATGATTAGAAAGAGAAGCAACGTCTAGATGAATATAATTACTGTTGACGATTAGCGCTGTGCGACCTGAATTACACTTTCTTGTGTCGGAGCAAGAGTCGCTATTTATTTAAACGATTTTGCGGAGTGACTCCTCTGTACCAATAGGTACTATTATGTATTCTGTAGCCAAACGTACGGCTGGGCTTATGAATATGATGCTAGTAATATTTTAGTCACTTACGCCCCAACTCAGAGTTACTAACGGTTACTTTAATCGCTCCTTAGTAAAGAATCACCATACAAATCCTTTACTAAGGAGCGATATAAGTAACCGTTAGTAACTCTGAGTTGGGGCGTTAGTATAATATTCAACAACCACAATTGAATGTAGCAGTTAAGGGTCAATAATCATGTAGGAATCAGTACCTACGTTTGGAAAAAATGCATGGGGTTGTAATGAAGTGTACATTTGGTTCATTGTGGCAGGCGCCTCCTTAATAACGGCTAATGGAGAACATCAGCGGTGAAGTGGAGTCGCGTTACGCGAGGGGAACCGCCTGCCGCAGCTATAGCTCATACAACGCCCCCGCCTACAGAAGGCACTTTACTTGATTTTAATTGTGAAATATGTTCGTGGTTTTATGTGAACACTCATCAAATTAATTCATAATGTAATAACCGTGTTGGACGGCGCAGTAGCTGTTATATTGTAACGATATGCATAGATTTGTAAGTTACTTACGAAAATTTTTAATTGAATAAGGGAGTTGATTCTGTTAATTTTAACCATTAAGGCGGCTCAGTGTTGTGTTTCATGAACTATGAAATGTCACCTAATTTTATGTTTAGAGTAACCTTTCAAGGAGATTACACCCTTGTCTCAGTGACATTTAAATCATTATGTCGAGGGCTTTGCTCTTAGTTCAAATTTGTTTAATATAGTTATTTTGGAAAACGTTAAAATAAATGGTGTTTTCTAATGAATTCCACTTCCTACTAGGCTAGATTGTAGTTTTTACTTTAAAATAAATAAATGATTATATTATAATATTATTTTATATTGTGTTTATGTACATACAACCGCTTTCCTTTATGTAAGTTTCCGATTTAAATAGATGAGCGCTAGCATAAATTTTTTTGAGGAGGTGTCTACCTTCCTACCATTATAAACTAAATTTAAAGACGGATTCACTTTATATCCGTTGAATTTAGAGTCGCTATTGCTATTATAATAAGTGATTATTAAATGCGGTACATTGTCGACAGATACAACATTACGGCCGAGGGTGACCTGGTGATCCGCGACGTGTCGTACACGGACGTCGGCACGTACCAGTGCTACGCGAAGAACAAGTTCGGAGAGAAGTCCGCCTATGGCTCGCTCACTGTCAAGAGTCAGTATTATTCGCTATTACTATTTATACTATACTATTATAGTTATTACTATGATATGTCATAGTAATTACGATAATGTCTGCGGTTCTATCGGCAGTTACTAGATATCTAGTGAAGCCGATCTACATTGAGTTTGATGCAGCAAAGTATGTTCCCCACTTGATAACATCTCGCGTTAGCTAAGTGATTTTTTTCTTCTGAACTTCAAACTAAATTGGAATTTATATTGAATTTCTATTACAGATGTCTTTGGCCTACAGTAAAGTCAAAGTCAAAATATTTTATTCATATAGGTATCACTGATACACTTGTCTTATGCACTATGTACTTTTAGTAGTTACGAAGTAGTTTACGAATTTATGAATATATCAGCAAAATGTCATAATTCCATAGCCCATCATACCATACCATAGTACCGTGAACACGCTAAAATTGCACGCTTGTATCTTCAGAGCGCACGGTGATCACGGACAAGCCGGAGCACTACGAGGTGGCGGCCGGCGCGCCGGCGACCTTCCGCTGCAACGCCAACGCGGACGACTCGCTCAAGCTGGAGATCGTGTGGCTCAACGACGGCCAGCCGATCGACTTCGACAACCAGCCGCGCTTCCGCATCACCAACGACTACTCGCTGCTCATCTCCGACACCACCGAGCTGGACTCCGGCGAGTACACGTGCATCGCCCGGACGGCGATTGATGAAGCGCGCGCGCAGGCTACCTTGACTGTACAAGGTCAGTGCTGACTACTGCTGGCTGTTTATATGTACTTTATAGTGCAAGGGTGTAAATCCTTCACAAGTAAAAGACTCTCATGGCAGGGTAGGTAGGTATAAGAAATCGCTTGTATAGTATGTAAATTAACTGCAATTAATTTATTTAAGTAAATTTCAATAAAAATAGAAAAACACAAATACCACCGACATTGGTGGAAGCCCAGCTGATAGATGCATTTTTTTGTAACAATACCAAATGTCATGATTTTAAAAATTTAGAAGAAAATGCATCTGCCAGCCAAGAAATATTGAGGTATTATTATACTGTGATGTGAAACTGTATGCAGTGGTAACCGGCATTCCTCATCGGTTTGTCGTAGGGGCAAATATTACAGCCATAGCCTAATTAAACAAAAAACATCATGTTATATAATAGTACTTTGGACCGTACTCGTTTGTCAAACTTTGTTGGGGAAACAGAGTTAATAGCAAAACTGTTTCGTCATGGCTGTGCTTTAGATGAAGTACAATAACAAGTAATTCACAGCGTCTAGTTCTATGCCCTGTCATGAGTACTCGTATGTACAGATTAATATATAATTAAATATACTATTGAATTGTCGGTAATTGAAGTTCTTGAGGATTGGGTTGTAGTTCTCACATCAACGTTTAAAACTGTTCACTGAATCTCAGTCTTGTACCTTAATGTTTATTCGCAACGAAATGCACACCCTCTACTCGGTCATGCCACAGACAAGCCGAACGCCCCGGCGCTGGACGGCATCGAGTGCCACGAGAAGATGGCGACGCTCCGCTGGCACTCGATGGGCGACAACCGCGCGCCCATCCTGCGCTTCTCCATCCAGTACAACACCACCTTCACGCCGGACGCGTGGCAGCTGGCCAGCGACTCCGTGCCCGCCATCGACTCCTCCTGGACCGTGCAGCTCTCGCCCTGGGCCAACTACACCTTCCGGTATGTGTGCCACCACCATACACAGACCAACAGTTAGGTTATGCGGGGCATCATTTTAAAACCTGTATTTTTTTCATTTTAGTTTTAGAATTAAGACCGACATACCTAATTATTTTGCTCACTGTACATTGACTCCGTATAATATTACTAGCTTTTACCCGCGGTTTCGCCCGCGTGTTCAACAGAGAACACTGAGTTGTTAACATGCATGACACATTCCTGTTACAAGAATAAATAAGTAACAGTTCCAAAAATTTCAAAGATACTAAGAGGAAAAGACCTTTCAACTATAAAAGGTACAGGTGGTTAACCATGTATGGGACTAAATTCACTTTCTAGTCCAAACCCGAATACTTCAAATAAAGCATTTCAGACGAATAACTGAAATGTAGTATTATATAATTTTAACGAAATCGATCCTTTTTTTCATGGGTACTTATTCTGTCATCGTATTTACAACATAGAATGTTCCATGTAGGGTGATAGCGTGGAACAAGATCGGTGCGTCGGCGCCGTCGTCCCACTCGGACGTGTGCACCACGCAGCCCGACGTGCCCTACAAGAACCCCGACAACGTGGAGGGCAAGGGCCGCGACCCTACCAACATGGTCATCTCCTGGACGGTACGTAGATTGTCGAAATATAATAAAATTCAAAGAAAAATTCTACCAATAGGATTACTGCGTTATGGAAGGAGAGGAAAATTATTGATTTATAAATGATTTTTAGAGAAACATGATTCTATGTTGGTTGGTTTTAGCAAGCTTTTTACAAAATTTTAATGTTTACACCTAATCCTTCGTCGTGTATTACAAGAACTAAAAACTTTAATGAGAAAAAATGGTCATGCTCGCAAACTGACAAAATATTTTTTATGTATTGATATAGTCAATAATATGTTTAAAAAACCTCTAATTCAATGCTTCAATGAAATTCTCGAATTAATTTTACATTGTATATTTAACGAGTTGAATTATCACTACGGGGGTAATCTATGTGTCACCAGCACTAAATGTCAAAGTGAATCGTGTGTAATGTTGTATGTGTGTGTCCTCAGAAAATGCCCCAGATCGAGCACAACGGTCCCGGGTTCTATTACCTGGTGTCGTGGCGGCGCAACATCACGGGCCAGCCGTGGAGCGAGGCGCAGGTCACGGACTGGCAGCAGACCGAGTACCTCGTGCCCAACACGCCCACCTTCCAGCCCTACAAGATCAAGGTATTGCACCTGCTCCTGTAAATAGTCTTGATGTGGCGGGGTATGGTTTATATGGTTGACGTCGCACACGCAAACTGGTAACGTAACAGGTTCAAGCAACATTTATGCCATGACAGTTCTATGACTTACGAAGTCTATACAACAAATCAATCTGTAACAAAATGACTATGTTTTCCAGGTAGTGGCTGTAAATTCTAAAGGTACATCGAACGTGGCCCCGGTGGAGGTGGTGGGGTGGTCGGGCGAGGACACGCCGCTGCAGGCGCCGGCCAACTTCACGCTGGTGCAGGTCACCACCGGCACCACCGCGCTGCTCAGCTGGAGCCCCGTGCCGCCGGACTCCGTGCGCGGACACTTCAAGGGCTACAAGATCCAGACCTGGACCGACGGCGACGAGGACCGCGTCAAGGAGGTGCTCGTCAAGGCCGACGCCTCCAGCGCCCTCGTCTCCAAGTTCAAGCCCTTCAAGAAGAACAACGCCAAGATCCTCGTCTACAACGGCCGGTACAACGGCCCCGCGAGTGAAACCCTAAGCTTCGTCACGCCCGAGGGCAAGCCCGGCACCGTCAAGTCGTTCGAGGCGTACCCGATCGGCTCGTCCGCGATGCTCCTCAAGTGGGACAAGCCGGTGGACGAGAACGGCGTGCTCACCGGCTACAAGATCTACTACCAGAAGGTGAGCGGCACCAACCTCGGCGCGCTGCAGGAGCGGAAGAAGGAGATCGACCCCAAGTTCGACCGCGCCAAGCTCGCGGGGCTCGAGCCCAACACCAAGTACCGGATCGAGATCCGCGCGAAGACGAAGGCCGGTGAGGGGGACAAGTACTACGTGGAGCAGACGACGAAGGCGGTCGTCAACTCGATGCCCGACATCCCCGTGTTCGAGACGAGCACGCTGCCCGCCAAGGAGGGCACGGCGCACATCCTTGTCCGGTGGATCCCGTCGCTGGATGGACACGCAGGCACGCACTTCGTGGCCTGGTACCGGCTGAAGGGCCACCCCGAATGGTCCCGGAGCAACGAGGTCACGGAGGACGACTACGTCATCCTGACGGGGCTGGAGCCCAGCCAGGTGTACGAAGTCAAGGTGACGGCGCATGACGGAGAATACTTCAGCACCAGCGAAATCAAGGATGTTGATACTACTATTGGTTAGTAGGCTAATATTTCATATTTTTAATTAAAAAGTGTTTCGTAAAACCTATTTTGAATAGAAAATTTAATTTGATTTCTTAAAATAATTATGTTCCAGAATTAACTAGTTCATATCTTCTTCGTTCGTATTACATGCGGTATATGAATCGAAAACCTTAACCTTTTTTTATTTACAGTCTATAATAGCTACTTTTTGGGATAAGGTGATAGCTCATTTAAATTGTTACTGATTCTAATTCTCTATTCAAACTGAGATTAGGATACAAGAAGAAAGAAATAACTTACAGTCCAAACAACGCATTGAAAGTGTACAAAAAACAATACTTGGATACTGATAGTGGTGTGTATATGAGTGTACAATGTATACATTCCAGACGGGCCAGTGATAATGCGGTCGGACAAGATGGCGACGGCGGGGTGGTTCATCGGCGTGATGGTGGCGCTGGCGTTCCTGCTGCTGGTGCTGGTGCTGGTGTGTGTGGCGCGGCGCAACCGCGGCGGCAAGTACGACGTGCACGACCGCGAGCTGGCGCACGGCCGCCGCGACTACCCCGACGCCGGCTTCCACGAGTACACGCACCCGTATGTACACCCGCACACACACACACATACACACACTGACACACACACCCTCTCTCTCTCTCTCTCTCTCTCTCACACACACACACACACACACAGACATAGTCAGTTGATTAAAACGAGTCTTATTTTGTATACAAGCCTAATCTCAAGGTCATTTGTAACAGAAATTTAAATACACTGTATACCCGTACACTCGCGCGCAGAGAGAGAGAGAGACAGTCAGTTGATTAAAACAAGTCTTATTTTGTATACAATCCTAATCTGAATGTCATTTAAATTTGTAACAGAAATGTAAACAGAAAAATATTTTAGCACTAAACGATTTTTTTTTTCATTTTGTGTCTGCCTAATTCTTAAATTACAAATTAATATACAAAGACCTGGTAAGATTGTTTAGTGTTTAAAAATCGTCCATTTCACCCCCACTCAGATTCGCTACAATTGGCGTAGACAAGAAATAAACAATTGAAAAACACTTATGGCCAGAAAACAAGCATTTATCTGGCAGGGTCACCGTGGTCTACGGATTTGTTTACAAAGTTAGACTGATCACATTTTTAGATATTAGTCTGGATACAACATTTCAGTGTTAAACAAGACAAGTGTGTAATGTGAGGTGTGATGTGTTGTGGTATTGCAGACTGGACAACAAATCGCGGCACTTGATGTGTAATGTGAGGTGTGATGTGTTGTGGTATTGCAGACTGGACAACAAGTCGCGGCACTCGATGAGCAGCGGCACCAAGCCGGGGCCCGAGAGCGACACCGACTCCATGGCCGAGTACGGCGAGGGCGAGACCGGTAACGTATCCATCCATCCATCCAACCAACCAACCATCCAGCCATAGTTAAATAGTGCATTGAATGACGTAGACAAGTTGTATGTTCAAGTGTGATATAATTTTCATCAATACAAGTCCAATCTATTTTTGTTTGTTTAAAGGCCCTAATTTCTAGAACTGCATGTCGGATTTCAAAATAAAATTATTTTTATAGATTTGATAGCCACTATCATGAGGAAGGCTATAATGCAAAAAAAGTGCGCAGGAGGCACGGTGCGAGAGCAGGTTACTAGTAAAACATAAATAAAAGACGGAAAAAAATCTCGTATGCAATGACGCTGAATACGAGCCTGTTAAGGTCACGACGCGTAGTTTTGTTGCGCAGTTAGCCTAAGATACATTTCAATTTTTAACATTAATAACTCAAACGACAAGCGCTTTTTACCTTGACAGTACATTTTAGTATGGTAGTACTGTATGTAGTAGCCTAGTTTTCCCCCTTTTATTAGTATTCAAGACTATTCGTTTTGCATGATACCAACTAGTTTTTTCTTCTTTTTTCATTTATTGTATGAAGCTGATATTTTTATTTTGCCGCATAATATTATGCGTCATATTAGTTGTTGCGTTGTACTAATGCGCTCTAGACATTTACATGAATTAATTCCCCATCCATTCATAGTAACAGATATTTTAATTTTTCTATTAATGCTCGTATTAGTAAAATGTAACAGCTATAACTAATTTCAAGCATGTGATCATGGACGAGATGTGAAGCAGAAATGGCAAAATCACTTCTTACTCTTTTTTTCTTTTTATGATATAAATTTATTCTTAATTGAAATATCACATCTCATAATCATAATTTGGTCGTGGTGCTTACCTTTCTTATCGCCCTTTTTACTGAAACGCAAAATTGTTTAATGCACCTTTATTTTCTACAAAATTATTATGTTACGTATCAGAGTGGTCCAAAAAGCTAACAAAGCACGCGCGCATAAATCAAAGTTATTTGAAACTAGATAATACACGTTGTCATTTCTGTTTATTCATCTGATCTGTGCATGTGCGTGTGTTGTGTTCCCGTTGTCTGTGTGGCTAAGTGCACGTTGTGTTGTAGCGGGCATGAACGAGGACGGCTCGTTCATCGGCCAGTACGGCCGCAAGCGCCGCCCGCCGCCCGGACAGACCGACTCCGCCTCGCAGGCCTTCGCCACGCTCGTCTAGACCCACCCCACCCCCACCCTCGCCCCTCACCTTGCTCGCCCCATCCCCCTCTCACCGATACATACATCGCGAATATTATCTCTTTCTCTCCTGACCGTCGCAGGAGTGACGTCACACGTCTGTGTTTTACATTAGGCACATATGCGTGACTTAAGGTTAAAGATTTATAAAGTTATAATATTCGCACTATACAACGCGGTCATACACTCGATGAATGATAGACTTTCATAGTTTCTGGCACTGTTCGACCTAAAAATAAAAATCACATCACAAAACTATTATTTCGCATGGAAACAAAAATATTGGAAAGATGATTAATTGTTTTGACTTCAATCGTTTAAGACGAGTGCCATTTATGACACAAAAATTAACTGTGCGTGTAAGCTACGCCTTTTATTTATTGACAGTTTTACAAAAATAATTTGTTTAATTTTAATTAACTAAATTATTTAACACAGCTCGACTCGTTTTAGGAAATATTCATCTGTATGCCACCGTTTGTTAAATGTAGTGCCATTGCATCACATTCGAAACCATAACCTGAACATCATTATTATTGCATTCAATCAATGTGAACGAATCTTTTATACTTGATCATTATGAGCCAATATGTTATTCTTGATCATGAACCAATCGCCGTAGATCACGACCTGCGACCCGATTGGTCGATAACTTGACTGTGAAAACGCCCATTAAATTATTAACTGTTGCCATTTTATAACTGGCATTTTGTGTTGAATTTAACTTACCTAAACTTATCCTATAATTTTCTTTTGTCTATTGATTATTCCACTAATTAATAATGCTTTAAATTAAGTTTTTTTTTGTAATTTGTATAAAATAAGAATTTAAATAGTGGCAGCCAGTGCTGCCATCAGTATGTTTTCTGTAGTAACGTTGAATCTCAAAAATCTCACTGTTATTGTATACAATGTATTGTTATCCGGTTTCCGGGCGTCCAGGGTCTTTATTGTACTATTTCAGAAATAGTTTAATAAAGACTTTTTTCACGTTTTCTTTTGAAAGAAAAGTTGATGGTATTCTTTTTATACAGATTAGGTTAGTTGTAAGTACAGGTTACTTTAAGAGTAATTAGGTTGTAAAGAGAGATATTATTATGTTCAGAGTGAGTTGCAATGCAAGTGTTTTCTACTTACGACATATTTTATTATTTTATACACGAGCACGGCTTTGTGTTACGTTTATTGGTTCGCATTTAATATTGTTAGAGTAGGATAGGTAGATGTATCCCGTTCCGTCCTTTTCTAATCCCTTTCCCGCTATTGCCGAAGTGTTAGCAGCCATTTTGTTTTTAATTTTCTTTGAGGTATGATTTTTCGTTTTTTTTTTTGTTTTTAAATATAATTTTTTAGCCATGTACAGAAGGTCTGCTGATGATTACCTTTTCCAACTGTAGAAACCACAGTAATATTGCGTTTAGTATAGTTAACAAAGATAATGATTTAATGAAGTACCCTGACATGACGTCATCGCAAACTCTCTGTGCGTGGCCATTGATTTCTTGATTTGTTACAATGCTGCTTGTTTATTTTGTTCCATTTTTGTCTTTCAATATGAGCTACTTTTTTCTTTTGATTTTTTGGAATGCAGTAGAAAAATTCAATAGGTAAAGAAGTGAGTTTGAAAAGTAACTTTAGTCTAATTTGAAATCCGAGAAATTTGCTGTCGCCTTCGAAATTCGAATACTTCATTTTAATCCACCACGCCCTTAAGGTTGCTTAACTTGCCCGATACTTTATTTGGTGTATTTGTGACGATGCCGCGATGTGATGTGCCATATGCACATCACTCATAGTGGTTGCTTCCGTATGACATTATCGGTATTGGTCCTTCGAGCCAGAAAATATTTTCTTTAACAATACGATATTGTACGCAATTGCGCCAAGTATCTAATCGCATATCTTATTTGCAAGTCGCATATTTATTCCGTGATGTAACTAATTAAATCTTGTCTCCTGTAGGTCGGTTCACGGAGGACGGCTCGTTCATCGGGCAGTATGTGCCCGGCGCGCGCGTGCTGGCGCCCCCGCCGCCCCCCGCGCCCCCCGGCCCGCACCCGCAGCCCCCCACCTATGTGTAGGGCGCCCCCCACTGCCGGGCCCCGCCACTTGACAGGTTCACAACGACGGGAGGAGTCACGAATAGCGACTTTAACTAAGAACGATTAGGTTGTGTTTCGTCTAAACCTTTACTTTTCACTTATTTGTTTCTGAAGTATATGCTGAGTAAGCTTCGAGCAAATACAATTCACTGTGGATTCGGTGTAGTATTTCCTAAGTCTATGTTCATTTTGGCAAATACTTCATATTAATGTCTGTACCTTAGTATAATTATTTAAATAATCGGATATAAAAATGTGAAGAGGATTAGAAACACTGGTTTCGACGTAATCTGTTGTCCCATAATATGCTTTATATCCAGTGCTCAATTACATAAGAAATTCGATCGTTGACAACATTAAAATCGAAGTACTCGAACTGGTGTCTCTAATTCTTTGGTAGGCAAATTATTAATTTGTTATTATTTTCGGAATAATGTTACTTTGTATACATATCAGTGATATTAATTTGAGTTTGGAGGTTATGAGTCTGTCTAGTGGCCGCACAGGTGTTGTGGCTCGTTTCTAATTACTGTTACGATCGATATCGCGGTGTAACAGGTAACACTGGTGACCCCGGTGACGCTGGTGACCCCGGTGACGCTGGTGACCCCGGTGACGCTGGTGACCCCGGTGACGCTGGTGACCCCGGTGACGCTGGTGTCCCCGGTGACGCCGGTGACCCTGGTGCAACTGGCAGGTGGCAAGTCTGGGGAGGAGCGTGACTCTCCCACACTGCCACTAGTTGTGTTTCGTTATCCTCTCGCGGTGTCTGTTAGTTGAAATTTATATAGCTAGGCGCCGGTGGCGACACCTGAACTGGCCCACGTTTTATACTTCATTGCTCCTCTCCCCACCATTCGGTCGCGTTCACTGTTAACTATTTCCAATAATCATCTTTGTAATAAACGTTTGAAGTGTTCGCAGCAGGTTTTCAGTCGAGTAGATGTTTGTTTGTTTATGAGACTGATTTTAAGTAATGGAGTAACTTAGTCATCACAATTGACACCGACGTCGGGCGCGCGGCTCCGCCCCTCGGGCTCCGGACACGCGAGGCTCGGGGAGCGCCGACCGCGTGTCCGACACATTATTTTCTCTCGTTTCGATAGGATGGAGTTGTTCGGGTTCGATATCAATTACGCGTTAAGTAAGGGTACGTAAGGCGAAGACTTGAGTATAAGGAAAGCTATTTTTGTCACAGAGATTAAGGTATGGAATTAAATTTAAAACGAAATGTATTTGTGAGTGCCGGTGGTCAGCGCGCCCTCGTTAAATTATCCTGTCGCGGTTATTTTTTATATCGAATGCGTGTATCTATCTATACATCTATCCAGCAAGTTTGCTACGGACCACAGAGATAACTTATTTTATAAGAATCTTTAGAAGTATCGAACAAGTTTGATCATTATTACTTTTCATCAGATTTATAGCTCACTCCGGTATATATTTTTAGCGCGTGTTCGACGCGATTTCAAACAAGAAATTTTAAATTTATAAGAAACCAAGTTGAAAGATTGCTCCAACTTTGTTTTAGGACTTTCCCTAAATAGTTATATTTTTTGACAGCCTTCTCTTCCGAACTAAATTAAGCTCACAGCTTGGCAGCTTAATCTATTAAAAAAATAATATAATGATAAATCATTTAGACAAGTTAGTATTATCAATTCCTCCCACTTAAATTCTAAACCTCTTTACAAACTAAATTTTCTCGCTTGTAGAAATCATACCATAACACATTTAAAAATATTTCTTGATATATTAAATTATACTGCACCTATTCATAACGTAATATAATCTAATTATATCGGAGGACGTTCTGTAACACCTTGTTCCGACCCCCGCATGTATTTGGACACGTTACGCTATTTAGGGGAAATTATTTAACGTCGGGACAAGTCGCTACACGACGTCTCGTACCATATTGTACTCTATTTACAGTAAGATAGTGAATATTTTTGTACGCGCCGCAGCTTGACCACCGGGCGGTGTTGGTGCTGGGCGCGGACGGCTCGCATCGGAACGATAGTCGTGTGATAGCGGTCGCTATACTAAACGCAAAGACTCGTGGCAGGCGGAGTAATAAAACGTGCAAAAGAGACGGCGCACATCATTTTCTCTCTCACACTTGCACTGTTTATGGATGACGTCACACAGGCACAGAGATGCGAAACATCTAATTTTCATAAACAGTGCAAGTGCGAGAGAGAAAATGATGTGCGCCGTCTCTTTTGCACGTTTTATTACTCCGCCTGCCACGAGTCTTTGCGTTTAGTATAGGTGTCGAATGGTATCGACAGATGATGAGGATCGTTTTAAATATTGTGTTACTTGGCTTTCGATGTGGCTTGAGTCCTTATCCTGCGGTGGGGGAACTCGTTCAGGAGGATCTGCAGCCGCGACCGGCGGGACCCTGCGGAACCCCGATCTCTAGACTCATCCCGTGGTGACTCAGAGTTGTTTGCGCCCTAACGACTGTTTCGAAAGCCGCCAGACCTCCGGCCGTGCAACGCTCTCGATTATATCCCCTTAGACTAAGGCTAGGTCTCGTGTTAAATAATATTAAGCAGCTAAAGCGTTCGCTTCTCGCATCTCTTCTCTATTTAAGTATTTATTGTTTGCTTTACTTATCAGTAATATTCTCTCATTGATGTACACCGTCGGCCGACGTCAGGTGTGCGTGCTGCACGTTGAAGACGTCGGCGACGTATTTATTATTCTGTCGAAATGTATGTATTTATTTATTTTCAACGCCTGAAAGGTGTCGGGTCCTAAACAATACATTCCACGCGGTCTAACCATGTTGATTTTATAGATGTCCCGTTGATTTGAAGTGTTTTACATCGTACGACGTCAGTCAGATGTAATCTGAAATGTGTTTTTAAAACTTTGGGCTGCCGTTAGTGACAGAAAGATGTATGATTTATGTATCCTTTCCCCTCGCCGTGTAACTGTGTATGTAATGTTATTGCACCGTCGAGTTTACACTCCGCTAACACTGACAGCTAGCTGGGTACCCTGTAACCGTTCGTACCTTATACTATACATTGCATTATATTTATATTTGACGGCACTGTTATTGTAGCCCCTTTGAGTTGTTTGTTAAGGAGTCTTTATCGTGTCTATTGTCTAGTAAGAATTTAATATATATTAATATTAATTAATTATATCGTAGGAGAGCCTTTTTAGATCCGCGTCTGTTTTGTCGCTTTTTACACCGGGCTGTTATTGATTAAAGATAAATCTTTCCCTCGAAGTGTTTGTTAGCATTCAAAATGACGTTGAAAATTGTTGGTAACTCTCTAAAATTACGGTGATATTTATCACTGCCTTTCCCTCTACTCTTACAGAGTGATAGAGTTCTCTATGTGTTCAATTTATATTTTACATTTAGCCGAGTAACGATACCCGTTAATCGAAACTTGCCTTTTTAAACGTTGAAGGTTGAACCAGTATTTAAAATTTTTAATCAAATTATAAATAACCTAGTTGATGTTTGAATCACCGTATAATTAAGCACAATACTTGCATTTATCTACAGTTCTCGTGTCACAATATTGTAATGCCGTACCGCGACTGCGATCGAGTAAATAATCCTTGGATATACTTTATTCGTGCACAGGTGTGGTTCAGGCGGCGAAATGTACACTCGACAAAATAATTAAGTATGCAAAGCATGATTCTAAAACCCTCTGTAATGTTCAATATTACATATTGTTTACGTTATTATCAATGTCAAATCATACCTTACATATACAGGTATCATTTAACATTGATAATAACAAACAATCTGTAATATCAATAATTACAGAAGGTTTTGGAATCATGCCTTGCATACTTAATTCTTTTGCTGACTGTATGTCATAGATGAAATTAGTTATCGATTGCTGTTCCCATAGTACTAGTAATTATGAGTATCCCACTACAAGTTAATGTTTAACTAGTAGATATTTTTCTCGTGTTCTGTGTACTTTTTATTATTGTAACGAATGTGATGTACAGACTTCTTACCGTGAATCTCTTAGTTTACGTCGAGAAATAATTTAAATATGCATGTCGTTGGACGCGGGAAGGAATCTCATTGGAAGGAATAAGAAGTCTGTACAGTTCGTGTGAGCTCGCCTGGACTGGCCTGGATCTGGCCTGGACTGGCCTGGATCTGGTCTGGACTGGCCTGGATCTGGCCTGGACTGGCCTAGATCTGGCCTGGACTGGCCTAGATCTGGCCTGGAAACAGTGTACATGTTGTTGTTGAGATTGGGTTGACGTTGTATCATGACAAGGCGCGCCGCCCGCGCGACTCTTTCTGTTCACGAATTATAACTTACTCTTTAGTTTGCATTAAGTGACGGTAATTTATTGTGTAACTATGATGAATATTTTTTTATGTTGCATAGAAAATAAATTTTAAGAAAAATTATTGTATTTTCATTTGTTTTAATAATTGCCATTATTTTATTTATATTTCAGTATCTTCAGTAGTTTGTTTTACCCATGTGGTATCAAAACCTGTTCAATCAAGTTGAGAATATTGAAATTACCATTTTTTATCTTGTTACAACAGATAACAATATCACAAAAATGTGGAAATCCTATCATATTCCCAGTCACACCACTATAGAGAAATATAAGTATTCTTATGTGAGTCACATATACTTATAAATTAATAATCTGATCTCAAATATACCAACTTAAGATTAAGACGTACAAAATAAAATAGGTAATATTTGATTTCATATTTAACCGTTATGTTCTACACATAATTGCTTCCTGGAATTGGGAAATATTTAACTAATTGAATTAAATATTTTATTATAACACACGGCGACCTAAACGCCCACTTAGGTTACGCTTTTCCATGTGCAAAAATTCGTGACGTATCATAGATGCACGGCGATTCCCTACGCTTGAAATAATAGACAAATTAAGTGTCAAAAATGTTTGCAAGCTGTAAAAAATAAATACTTTGGTCAAAAAAAAAGTGTCATATGTGCATGTTTAGCTCCACAGTCTTATAAACTATGTTTTCATGAGGACATTGTAGTGAATCTTGAAAAAAGGAACTTTTCAATATCACAATGCTTTTATTTATATATAGACAAAAAAGCAGACGAATCATCTGCTGGTAAATATCTGATGGTTTATCGGTGACACAAGTAAAAGCGCAGAGTTAGGAAATATAATAAATTATTAATATTGGTTTAATTATAATCCTTTCCACAAAGTACTTAAACACTGTGTTATCCTTTCGTGAAGCCCTAATTACCAAGCGGTGCGGCCGGCTTTTGACGCATGTTACGATATCCTGTTCTGTGGAAAAAGGTAATGTGAACAGAATTTATGCTCGCCCCAGTACGTTTTAAAATATGATAATTAATTAATTCATATGTAAGGTTATTGGCCTAAAATCATAAAAAGGAAGTAACTTCATAATGTTAAAAAGATTGTCGGCCGAACGATTTTTGTCAGTCAAAATCTACTCTCTTCAATGTAATGGAGTAAATCTAACAATTTAAGTATAATATAAAATAGAGATGATACTTTTGTCAATAATTAGAAGATAAGTGCAATACTCACAGGTAATCAGCCGAAGTGTAAAAACCTTAACGACAAACATGCGGCAATACTTCAAACTTGTTTAACCTTTTGAAAACTTAACCGAAGCTGTTAAAGTTTATATTTCTTTGCATCTCTATTGTGTGCGAGATAAAGTTGAGTATTGAGCGTTCTCTCGCAGTGGAGGAGACAGCACATTGTCCGGCACCCGAGCAGTGCTACTAGCCAGCCAGGCAGGCGGCGGGCCCGGTCCAGTCGGCGTTCGACCATCGTTAGAGTGATACGCGACACCATTCAATTGATAGTTATTGAAAAATTTCGTATCCGCGATCAACTTTTTTTAAAAAACATGATTACGTGTGTTTCATCGTTATAGTGGACTCGTATCGAACGACCATTACAGGTATATAAATTGCTTTTGTGGTATCACATTTTAGCAGTGCGAATTTGGTCCGGGATATCGCAGATCGTTGATCCCACTTATGTGTTTAATTATTGTTTGATCGATAGCAAATCAAGTGCATTTTGTTGTGGTTCATTGTGGTTTTCCTTCCGTCGGCTATTGTTAAATTTTTCCGACTTACGAAAAGCTGTCTTAAGGGAAGGCCATTATATTTATTTTAATCTAACAATAAGTCTAGAATATAAATCGATAAGTTTGTTAATCACACGTACGATTAAAAATGAAACGGTGTTTGTTTGGGGGTAGTCGAACTCGCGTTGTCGTAGCCCTATAGGAATAGTGTAAAAAATGTAAACAATACTATTTGTCGTGTAAACACGAGTTATTAATAGTGGCACCATATTGTAAAGTGCACTTGTGCAGCGCGCGGACGGAAAGCCGGCACTCGGCACTCGGCTCGCGGCAGGTAAGCTGAGATGTTCCAATTTACAGATGAGCGATTTGCACAAAAACAGGTTTATTAGCAAACTTGATACCGTGATGCTGACCCTATCCTCACATTGTCATTTACAGCGTTTTTATATCATGGCATTTTAACAACATAACCTACCCCTACTCGTCTAATAGATTAACGACCGTATCCCGTTACTTTTAATTAATGAATATAAATTGGTACAGGGATTTATCATTAACTGATTACTTATCTCACCTTGAGGTCTCGAGCCCAGGCGGTAGTGACGTGCTTGCGAAGCGAGAGATCGCGGGTTCAATTCCCGGCTGCGGCAGACGTATTTGTGACATAAATTAATGTTTGTTCTTGGGATGTTTGTGATGTCTTAGATGTGTGTTTGTCTATAAGGAAGTAATTAATAAGCAGGTACATAATGATTGTTTATCGAATTACAATAAGAAAAACATACTTAAAATCTTTTATGAATTAAAAATTAGCCCATTATTTTATTTGCTTTTCGCTTCAATGAATTTAATGCGACGTTTATTTATGAATGATAAATATGGCGATAACCTCTATAATCGGCACAGTAGTACTAATTGAACATACTTAATATATATTTTTACACCCAATGTAACAACCTATTTACGTTTTGTATATAATTGTTATCACTCGTAACCTAATACCTAAATTTTTTTTAAAGTAATCATTGTTTTGTGTTTAGACTCCAAACATTCATTCGATTGCTAAAATAAATCGACATACCTAATAATATTTAATGAACATAATGAGAATTATTGAACTATTCTAGGAAAAAAGGGTTCAACCTATAAAACCATTCTTTAAAAAATCTTAAATAATTCCCAGTTCGCATGCGAATACACTTCCAAAAAGACGAGAGCGAAAGCAAAAACTTTTTGATAAAGGCTTTCTCCTAATCTAAATCCTGATACCATAGTATCAGCATTCAGCAGGCAGTACTCGCATGAATTAATTTTGGTGTTAAATATCATTTAATAGTGCGTAGATATTATTTAGTAGTAGTTTTAATCGGCAAAAATAAGTCCAAAACTTTCGCTTTGGGAGCATAACAGGGCATTGTAACAAATGAGTGTTATTAGCGGTTGAAATCGTCCCATGACTAGCGGTGTGTAATCTCATCGCCCGTGGTCGGGGAGTTGTCGGACATTGTCACCATGCTATTCTCCAAATATTTACGGACTGCTCTTTAACTTACTGGCGAATTTATAAAATAAATTGTAATTTTATTTAAAATAGGGAGTAGGGATAATTCTGTATTTCATAATTCTTTTAATGTTTTTTAAGTATATTGAATTTTTCTTTATTTTTTTTTTATGGAAATAGCCGGCAAACGAGCTGACGATCCACCCGATTATTTCTTTATTTTTAGTTTTAAATAAAAGTTGGAAATTTTTTTTAGGAATTTTGATTTTCTTACATGCTTAGGTATTACAATTTAACCAAAATTGTATAGGTAACCAATAAAAAAGATTTTGGATAAATATTCGATTTAGGGTATTAAAATGGCATCATCCTCGTTGATCAGTTTTTCGGACTGACTAGCTGTGTCGTTGTTTATCAAAAGCAAGAAATAGCAACATAAGTATATACCTGGTCATCATCAGACCTTCAGAATGTATCATGTAGTAGCACCCGTACTCAATCAGTTAAATGTTGAAAGCTAGGTCATCCTAAGTACTTCCGTTACTGAGAACCGATAAGTATATACCTGGTCATCATCAGACCTTCAGAATGTATCATGTAGTAGCACCCGTACTCAATCAGATAAATGTTGAAAGCTAGGTCATTCTAAGTACTTTCGTTACTGAGAACCGATAAGTATATACCTGGTCATCATCAGACCTTCAGAATGTATCATGTAGTAGCACCCGTACTCAATCAGATAAATGTTGTAAGCTAGGTCATCCTAAATATTTTCGTTACTGAGAACCGATAAGTATATACCTGGTCATCATCAGACCTTCAGAATGTATCATGTAGTAGCACCCGTACTCAATCAGATAAATGTTGTAAGCTAGGTCATCCTAAGTATTTTCGTTACTGAGAACCGATAAGTTAAGAACCGACCGTCACGAGACATGCGACACACATACCAAAAAGTTTGAGACGATGTAATAAAAGTTTCACTTTAAAAATAATGGTTACAATCCCACAGCAAAGAAAAAGCGCGGGTGGCTTCATTAATAGCCCACTGCTGAGCACGGGTCTCCCCATTTTTGACGTCCGGAAACAACACAATGTCCCTTCATCCCGTGTCAGTATGGTGAGCCGAGTGCGAGGCGCGGACGGGCGCGGGCCGGCCTCCGGCAGCCCATTCGTCGTTTTTCCCTGCCCTACCTGTTCTACGGGTCCACCGTCCACTCCACACTCCATACTCCACGCTGGTTAGCCTAACAAGTGCGCCGCAGGGGTGCGACACCTTTGTTGTCTGGCTTCCAAATATCCATCAATTATTCCGTTGTTGATTGGTAATGGTAGTTAACATCAACTTTAGATAAAATTCAATTGGGAGTGATGACTTACTATAACATTGTAAATCTGAATGTTTTTATTTTTGTTATTTAGTCGCGCAAAATTTATAAGAAATCTAGCACATAGATAGATAAGTAGTTCATAATGAGATAGATAAAAGTTTGTATTGTAAAATGTAAGTAGGTATGTTTATTAAATTAATCACGCAGAAAATGTAAAGTCCACGCAGACGAAGTTTCGGTTAGAAGCTTTTAGATACTTTAATGAGTTAGTTGCCTTGTGATAATATTTAAATCCTTCCTCCTATGAGCAGTTTGGACTATTAGCACCACAATAAGCGAAAACGAATTATGTTTGGCAAAAGCGCTCGCGGTCATTCCCACTGCACGCGACCATGCGACATGCGTTATCGCAGGATGCGCACGTCGGTGTCGCTTGACGCTTATGTCACATTCAGGACTAAACCGACCAAGTTCAGTACGTGCTCTTGTAATGTCCTTCGCAAATTGTTTTTTGCGGGATATTGCTTAAAATATAAATTGGAAAATTATTGCTTCACAATAAATTAATAGGTAGGTATGTGGTATATAAAAAGGAAAAAGAATATTTTAAAATAATTGTGTAAAGGAATATTTCAAAATAATTTCCTAAGGTAGGACATAATATGATAATACCTACATATTGTGTGGTAATTCCAATACCTATTTTGTGGTCATTGAATGGAAACTCTGTTACTTTAAAATGTGACTCATGTAGTCATGACTCTCATGTTATTTGCTTACCTACATTGACGCTAATGTCGACAAGAAGACGTAGTAGTACCCTTAATTACGTAGGTTCAGCCATGGACTTTCGATTATTTATTTTATGGATAAAATAGCTATTTTATGATGTTCGAAAAAATATTTATCTATCTCAAAAGATATCGACGGTGGAAAGGAGAAACCCTTGAAGCGACAATTTTGAAACTTTACAGGAGAGCCGATCAAAGTTTTTATTTTCCGAAAAAAAATCATAACAAATTACAATTTCAAGTAAGAGCGACAGGAAAAAAAATAGTTTCTTTATTTTTTATTTACTATCTACTTATTAAACTTAGAAAACTATGCTAGCATGATGAAAGGATTTATGCGTCGCTTAATTATTTTATGGCAAATACAGCGGAAGGAAAAACACATTAAATGTAACTTCAGTATTTTAACAAACGCAAGGAAAAACACATCAAACAACAAGCTATGCATGATATAACAAGGGGGAAAAACAACTTAAGCGTATCGAGCATAAGATACAGGGTTGTGGATAAACCTGTTAACTAACAAAACTATAGTATGCTAAGTAGAGGAAAAATACGATAAGCGCCAGTTACGTAATAATTCCATGTTATATTTATAACTGAAGTCCCTACTTTGTTTCCCAAAGATACCAATTAGGGGAAGCCTATGTCCAGCAGTGGACTTTATAAGGCTGTTAGATAAATAGGTAGAAATTCTGTATCAAATTATTTTAAATCACTACTATTTCAGTCTTTTGGTTTTTCAACCTTGCTAACACTATGTAAAATTTTCAAAACAAAATAATTAAGCATTCACTTTAATAGTATTTAGAGACTTTTACTTGAATGAAGCGCCATGTCACATATCATTTCCTTATATAAGTGACGCCACTTACACAAAAGAGACCGAAATTCATTGCTTATAGCGACAAGACTTGTTTTGAATAGTTAATTTAAATACACAATTTCGTAAACAATGCTTACTCTAACAGACTATCGTCTTCATTTATGAAGTCAGCAAAATTAAATGAACCGACGTTTCTGGAATAAAAGACGATGTTAGTTAATTTAAATATTTACATGTTTTTTTTTGTGTGTGTTTACTTTAACCGACGCCACTGCTTTTTACAACGATTGCCAAAACAACTGAAATCCGTAATATCCTATGACAAATAAGTAGGAAAAACACATCAACTCCATGATACAAATAGAAGGTAAGCAAGGAAAAACGAATGTAGCGACTGGGCACAAACAGAATAGACGTAAGGAAAAACACCTTTAGTGTTTAAAATAGCATTTCCTATGGTGAAGAAAAACGATTTCAGTAACCTATAATATCTGAAACAAAAAAGGAAAAACACATCAAATAAAAATCTAACTATAGAGACAGTACTTCAAGCGGAAAATGGACCAAATCTGCTATAATTCGTTGTCACTTCATTTAGCGTCTGAAAAAATTGAGCCTAAAAGTGCCATTACTTGAAGCGACAAAAAAGTGGTCAGATCGCCACGAAACCAAGACCAATCGACGCAGAAAAAATCGCTGATTTTAAATATGTATATAACTCATTTTCGACCAAAGTGTCGCTTCAAGTGTTTTTCCTTTCCACCGTCGATATGGATAAATAGGCGGTTATTGTTAAGGTGAACATGCTGCCATTTGCGTGGTAAAGTGATTTTTTAAAGAAAAAAAAACAGTTTTCTAGTTCGAGTTCGGTAGATCCTTATTTCTCATTGGAAGTTAGTAAAATGGAGACGTTCTACTCACTTTCATTCTTGAACAATTTTTCAAAAATAATGAGAATATAATGACCGCATCTCGCTCATTCTGGGTAGGTACTACTAAGATGCAATATGTAGATAAAATCTTTTCTTTGTCTTTATTTAATTTCAAATAAAACAAAAAACTTTTTGACAAAAAATTAAACGAATTAAAATTAATTAAATTAAATGAATAGTTTCAAGATAAATTGAACTTCCTACTTATTAATTTACATAAAGTATTATTAACGTAGTACATAGTTAAGATAGGAAGGTAGAACCAACGGCGTCAAGATATATTTTTTGCAATGCACATGTAAATTAAAGGTTATCGTTTGTTATCGTATAAATAATTAATTTAATAACAATGTTGTCGTTGTTATAGGTACAACTCTTCTATACTAAACTAAAGGGGCAAATTATCTGTATCTTCTTGAGTATTTTTTCTAAATTTCAATTAGGGGGACTTGCATAACGTGTAAGAGCACAAATATTTTTTTTTAATTATTGTCTGTCTATCTGTCTGTTTGTCTGTCCGGGCATCACATCAAAACCTTATACTCTGGATCATAGTTTAGAAAATGTTTTATCCCGGAAATTGACGAGTTTCCCTGGAAAACAGGATGAAAGTTATTATGGAATATTTGCGGCTACGTCAACGAGCACCGGCTAGACTCATAAATCTCATGATGCCCAAGGGTGCTTGTATTTGACTCTGTCTCCAAAGTTAAGTTGAGCAATATGAACTTAAATTGATGCTCACCGATGAATTATAAATCATCGTCAACATTGTAGTCGTACGTAAAGAAACTAATATTAATATACCTGTTCTTGTGCTCCTAGACAAAATTGTTACACTCCCCTGCCCCTAGGTCCGTACGAGTTTTCTTTTTTGTTAACACCTTTTGTTAGTATAATTCGACATCGGGAGCGACGAAAAAAGTAATAGACATTACATTTTGACAGGCGGGTTATTTAATGAAGACGTCGGTTGGGCGCGTCGTCCGTTTCTCACGGTGCTACCATTGTGGGAGCACGTCCCCGACGGCCCAATCAATTATGTTAACTGTGATAATTTTGTTTTTATAATTTTTTGTGGCGACACCCGAGACAGATCAGTATGGTCAACAAACGTATTATACGCCAGTTACACGCTTATTATCGGCTTAAGGTGCGCTCGCGGCTTGGGGTTGGCTGACAAACGGCTGTTTTTTTTTTCTTTTTTTATGTAATCTTTAATAATATCTAGTAATATGTAGGTGCTCTGTGGTAAATTTTGTTTCATGACGTCAAAGACAAAGTAAAGCCAAAAAGTTTCATGGTACGAAAAGATTCCAGGGTTCCTATCTGGAATTTCAATATTTGATCGATTTCGATCCATTCCCAGCATCTAGGATGCCTATATATTACTTTTTTTTCTTTCGAGAAGAAACTGCCTACTAGCTACCAGTAGGCCGTAATTATTTTCACGTGTCGAACACCAACCATTTAATTGGCAGGTAGGTACCCCCTACTTGACCAGAATTGGCACGCAAATAGATTTCTGAATTTCTGAAAGGTCTTTACAAACTCAACATAATAACATTTTCGAAGTATCTCTATAATAACCCACATTACGAGATAAATTAATCATCCCCACTTTACGTGTAAAGGTAATCTGTTTTTTTTTAATTTTATTTCACCACTTTGTAGCCGTGAAAAAAAAGCAAAAGAACACACCAAGTAACTATCTTATGTATTAATTAATGGTCTAAAACGCGGAAGGACATGAGTGACGTGCCGAAACTATAAGGGTTCCGTTTTGAGTTTGACTACGAAAACCCATAATGAAGGCTACACACTGCGCGTGGTCAGACACTTGGCCCTTTTTGCACTGATCCCAGACAGCACATCAAAACTGGAAAAGTAGTTGCTTCACAACAGACAAAGACTGTCTATTAATCTAGTAGGTACCAATCACCAGAATCACGTATGACCTGCGTGGCGTACCTAATGGTTACCATGTCGGACCGCCGCGTTGCTGTCCTAAGGGTCTTAGGTTCAATTCCCAGCGAGGCAGAAGTTAGAATGATAAGTTTGAATTTCTGTTCTCAGTCTGGATGTCTGTGTCCGTGTCTTTATGTGTTGTCCATTGCAAAGGAAATCATAATGTGGGGTTATGAGTAACGTTTGTTTATTTTATTTGTCTGTGGTCCACTCGGTGGTGGTGGCAGCATGTGGGGGTCGTCGTGGGGCGCGCGGCTGGTGGGCGGCGTGGCGCTGGCCATGTCGCTGGCGCTGGGCGCCGGCCGCCGCGACTACAAGGACGCGGAGGCGCGCCAGGCCAGCGACATCTCGCTCTGGATCGACCAGCGGCAAGTGCGCATGTTCAGTGGTGAGTTGCTCACAGTGGTCACTTGCTGTGTCCCAACCCAAGTCCCAGTTGCCAACAGGCTCGTAGCACATCTCTAGTAGATTGATTGTCATTTGCTTTAGTGAAAGCGTCTAGGACGCAGTCCTGGATTTGTCAATAGGCCGTATAGGCCGCGGCCTATGGGCGGCAGCGTCCTAGGGGCGGCAGATTTCAGAAGATGATATATTATAGATGATTTTGCTACTAAAAAGTGTGGCTAAATTGTAGTTCTTGTTTTTTTACTCACTTTCTTAGTGACTAATTCAGTGCCCTCCTTACTATGAATGGAAAATTATTATTTGAGAAAGGTACATGGGGCGGCGGAAATAAATTGGCCTACACTTATAAAAAATATAAATCCGGCACTGCTAGGACGTTTACATCATTAGGTCTTCTTTATCTGAACTAGCAAACAATTCGAGCGACTTGATGGTAAATGGTCACCCATGAATATCAGTATTCAGTTCCTAACACCAAAAGCATCCGCGCCTGCCAACCAAGAGAGCGACTAGATATTACCAACCACAAATCTTATTATTCCCATATCTTCTTTCATTTTGAGTTTTGCATTCAAACTCGTGTCCAGTAGAGACATTACTCAACTATGAGGCCTGATGCTTTCTTGCACAACCTACAACCCACTACCAGAAAAGTTGGTCACATCTGCAATATGCCAAGTGATTGAGAAACATATTGGACCGCCGAAATAATTCTGCAAACTACAACTTTTTTTCTATTTACAGGGATATCGATGGAAGTGTTCGCAATCCAAAACGGTCACATCTCGCCGTACATACTGGACCCGCACTTCTCTCATAAGCTGCCGATAATTCCTTCTGAGGTTGGATATGTCAACTTTACTTGGAGATCCAAAAAGAGATATTATTATAATTTCGATACATTGACTTCCTCCGATCCTAAAGTTTTGAAGCCGCCGCTACTGTCTATAAAAACACAGGGCCGGGTGCCTAAAACGCCAAAAGGTAACTTCACATTACAACACCACCGAGCTCCTTAATTCCTCAATATCATCTTGACGTTTAAATCAATATTTCTTCGCAGAATTCAGTATATTCCTGCCTTGTATGGGCAACAATAGTGGCGTAGCTACCTTTGAGATAGGTTTAGTGCTTAAAAACGGCCGAGGCACCCCGTTAAAAGGCACTCCTCTAAGGTTAAACCTAAAGAAGGAATGCGCGCAGAGAGGTGTGTATTTAGAAAGGACAGGTATTGTATCGCCAACGCATTTTTAACACTTACACACCAGTGTTTCTGAGTGCTGAGGCTTCGGTTGAGCACCATTCAAATACCTAATGAAAAAGAAATCTCTTCTTGTTGCTTATTGTTGTTACTTTCTTACCATACAAAAGTTTTAGCAACATCCACGAATCTAAAGCAACTTTTCAGAAACACAGGTGTAACGCTTTACTTTTCTATTTTAATGGAGATTCTAGTATATTTCTCTTTAATGATCTGTCCAAAGCGTTACCCATAAATCTCGAGTGTAATAGGATCTCAAGCTTATTAATTCTACGTCTCATGCTTCTACTCTCGGATATAATTCATGTGAACAAGGAACACTAGAAGCACTAAACATTGCATTTCATCATACGCCAGTAATACGCGCTTACGCTACTAATAATACATTTATGGGTGGTATGGAGTACAGACTACGGAGTATGGACGAGTCGGTAACTCGGTACCAAATACCAATACTGTACCAAATACCAATGCCAATACCAATCAACCAACTGCCAGCACCGTCCGCGTCTGTTTTCGTGCTACGCAGTGTTTGTGTTCACGTGTTCAGGTGGAACAATACAACCATTGACATTTTATTACTCTATTGTTTGTTATGATGAATTAGAGTATATTCGCTAACGAAGGCATAATAATGGGGAGCCGGTTCAAAAATAGAGACACAACGAGGCCCTTTGAATTTGTTGCCATTATTTAGCGGAAATCATTTTGAATATTCAATCCTTTACCTGCATATTTAAGAAAGTAGTTACATATATACTTCATGAGATTCAGTCCCAATTAAAGCCGTCAACTTCCATGTTAACTTTTCGTGGATTGTGCCCTATGATACACGTGGCTTTAACTCTTTAACGCCCCTTTCTTGAGGATGCTTTCAGCATACCACCATACGCTCCAGTGCGGTTTGATGGAGTACTCAAAAATATTTCATGATGTTCCTACTCATTTGCATTGACCGTGGTTATGGCTAAACGACTCGATTTTTAGTCGTGTTCCACGTATAAAAATTGTAAGCAACCAGTAACGAGCTTGTTTGATGGCCATAGTTATGATCTGTCCAAATGTCGATGGTTGTGTTTCCTGCCGTCCCCCCACTGTACTAATGTGTGAGCCTGGCGTCGCCAGGTGAATGGTGAATTAACCGAATGCCTTATTTCCCGGGACGTCGTCGAGTCGCGACGGGCTCAGCTCGCGGTGCCTCTGCTCACAGCATTTGCGTTTTTAGGTTGGTACTCCCGCTTGCTTTACATAACTCTACCATTGTAACACGGCTGTTGAGCTTTCGATAACTGTAACTATCATTAGTACTGATTTGGTAGGTACCTACCTAACAAAATTACAAAGATAACTTGAATCTCTGTTTTGAATAAAGATAAAATAAGTGTAAATGAACTTAAAGCTACCTATCAATAATGTACTACATTCCTTATTAAATTGTTTATACAAGTGTCGGTTCCTTGTAGGCTGCACTTGTTTCTAGTTACAAATTCAAATATTCAACCTTACTGTTTAGTTTTTCATTTGTACTTTGGCCTTTTAGTAAAAGTTTCTTTAGATAATATTTTTTTAGAAATCATGTAATGCAGTCAATACATTGTCGATTTACTATACAGGGCCCGACCCGGAGTGCGACAAAAAATGTGCAAATCAAGGGTGGTGCAACCACGAAAAGATATGTCAGTGCCCTGAAGGGTACATGGGGCAGCACTGTCGCACGGCCCTGTGCTACCCGCAGTGCATGAACGGCGGCAACTGCACGGCGCCCGGCGTGTGCTCCTGCCCACCTGGGTACCAAGGGAGACATTGTGAAGGAGGTAATACATTGTCTACATTAATGCCATCAATAATAACACATAAGCAACCAGTGCAGCATTGAGATGATAAAAAATATATGGCTGGAGCCAGTGTAAGTATTAAATTTGATTATTCCGCGTTGTTGGCCTGTTGCCAGAGTTTGATCAGAGTAATCACGGGAAGTATTCTATGGTTTACAAGGATACTAATCATCGATGCGATATCTGTCCTAAACTGTTCACACCTGTGTCAGTGTCACTTGCAATTAAGAATATTTATTTGGAAAGCTACCACTCATACTTTGGCCTTTTATGAAGACCTTCATTAATAGAATGCAGGGAAGCATGAAATTGTGAAATAGTTCAAACAAAAATTTTAATTTTCATGAACGCACGATAATTTTCCACTACGATTTCCGAGCACGACATTAAAAAGATTTTTATGATGCATAAACAAGCAAGACAGCTTTTTCTGGATGAACGATCATTTATAAAGTTTCAAATCCGGCTCGAAGGACCAAAAATGATAAGATTCTTGCGACACATCTTGTGTAGTTTATCATGATAATTCTTACTAATTGAGTAAAAATCTGTATAAGGCCCATCAGTCGCATTTCCGATATTCTGTAACAATTTTACAAGATATTGAAGACAGATATACATATCATTTCAAGTTTTACATTATAAGTACTATTATTTCTTCTGTGGTTTTACTACAATTACATATGTACTTTTATGTCTTTTGTGGTTTTACCACAATACTTCCCATTGGATTATTATTTATATTTGTTTGTTTATCATATTCGATATGACTCATCTTCGACTAATTAATCAAACGACATCACATTATTTAGCATAAAATATATTTTACAATATTTTACAACCTTATTACATTACAGAGTACAGACACACTATAAACCTGTTACAATAACTACAAACAGTAATGTATCACTTGTTTTCACTATTCACCTACAATGCGGAGTCTTAATGCTTAATTCGAAATACTGATGTAGCATCTAGTCAGAAGCAGTCATTTCCCAGTTCCCAACTGGACCGTTGTTAGTACAGCATTAAATTCGTTTCGAGATTTCTATCGCAACTTTGCAACCAGTCTTGATGACCTCGCTCAAGGCCTTGTAGAAGGGCGCCTGCTCCGCTCCATGGTGGAGCCCCGTATCGTGGTGCTCCTGCTCCTCGTCGCGGAACTTGGTGATGGTCTCCAAGAGTTCGTTGTCCACGCTGGGGTCCTCCATGAGGGTTCGCAGCTGGTCGTTGTAGTGCTCCACGATGACCGTCTCTACCGCCACCGTGCACGCCATCGCCGCTTCCTTGCCGAGCAGAGCCGTGCCTGGACCAACAGAATGGAAACTCAACACGACATGTCACATTTATCTAATCTACTACTGTACTAAAATTTTCATCTCTGGGCGAGGTTCTTGTTTATTTTAAGTTTTGGTATGTTTTATGTTAATAGCCGATAGACTAGTTGTTTGACGAAAGAGACCAGCCTTCGAGAATATCACAGTATATTCTTTACTGACAGTAGAGTTTCTGTTAAAAATAAATATTTTGAAAGTTATCACCAGCGAAAAAAGGCCAGGTCAAGAGTACCCTAAACCGAAGAGCTTGTGTGAAGGGAATAATGAAAGTGGACGAAGCGAAACAAGTATGTAAGGATCGTGGCAAGTGGAATGAAGTGGTCTCTGCCTACCCCTACGGGAAAGAGGCGTCATTATATGTATGTATGTATCACCAGCGAACCAAGATTATTCAGACTTTCCAGCACCACGTACATAATTAAGTGCTATCAGACATAGAAGACTCAGATTTCTTATCTAAAATAAAAGGCAACTGACCAGCGCCGAGAGCGAAGCCAGCCACGTTCCACAGGGGAGTCATGACGGTGGGCCGCACGCGGTACTTGGAGATGAGGTCCTCAAACTTCTGGCGGTGCTTGATCTCCTGCTCCCACATGTGCTTGATGAGCGGGCCCTCGGCGGAGTTCCCCAGCACCGCCATCTGCCCCGCGTAGATCCGGTCCGCGCCCAGCTCGCCCGCGTGGTCCACTCGGATTATCTTGTCCAGCTACCACAAAATTTTAAGTTGAAGAAAATGCATTCACCTATTATATTATTATAATTCCCGTGCCCAGTAGTGGGCCATTAATGGGTTGAAGCCAGCCAGCATTCACCTATGCACATGTTTAACCCACATTCCACAAAAATAAAAAAAATATTATTAATTTCATAGAATATCTTCTGAATTAATACCATTGGGTTTTCATGAGTTACAGTTCTTAGCCCTTCGCAAGTGTTGGTTATTACTTCTATTGTCCCTGCCATACGCGTTGAAATAGCATTATTTAGGTGCAGCCAACAGTTAGCGCGTGACCGGTTTAATGACATTACAAGTTATGCCTGGATTACATTATTCCAGTCCAGTAATCCAGCGAATCAATCCAGTCCAGTGCTAGACTGGATTGTATCGTCTACATTATTACAGTCATTTAGAAGCTGTGACAATGATTTCAAGGAGAAAATGTATCAAACGGCACTGGATTGGTCGCACTGGTTTAAAAAGTAGACCGCCAATCCAGTTACTGGACTGGAATGCTCACTGGATTCAGTGCATTCCAGTGCCGGTTTACATTTATTCCAGTAGCAATCCAGCGCTGGATTCGATCGCTGGACTGGAATAATGTAAACCGGGCATTAAGCGATAACTTGGGTGACGGTTTCTAAAGTATTTTAATTCTTGTTAGCCACATCTGCAGCCTAACGCGCTGAGTAAGGCGCATTGCGAAACATTTACGCAGATGTAACAGGGGCAGGTTGTAACATGAGGTCATAAGTTATATTTACATGAGGGTTTTTCTTCCACGTGGCCGAATGGGCCCGTCGCACGTGCTGCAAGATCACTGGTGGCCGCATACTGCTTCTGGGAATAATATAATACAATCTCCAATTAACCACATTTCAACTATTGTTGTATAAATTATTTATTATTATTATTATTCAACTGTAAAGAGCAAAACTTCCATTGCTATTCAAACTGAAACTGTTTGCGGCAAAGCTGAAGTGTAGGTATCATACAAAATATTCTTTGTTTTGTTCCAGGTATATGTTCACAAAAATGTTTAAACGGTGGCAAGTGCATACAGAAGGACACCTGTGAATGCCCTAAAGGATTCTACGGGCTTCGGTGTGAGTTTTGTAAGTAAAGGGAATTGCTAATTTTTATCCAATGCAACAAGTGCAAAGGGAAGCACCACGCTCAATACTAATTGCTTGTGTAATCATTGATTGTTAAAGTTGCGAATCAACCCTTTTCATGACAAACAACAAATCTCCTATGAATTAGTTTGGCCAGAAGCCAACATCGCTTTCGTGTTTAAACCAGAATTTTATCGTTTCTTGGCTTGAGGTTTACGACCGTGTGAAATAAGCCTGTGTCCTCATCAATATGGGCTGCATATCCAAAGAATTTTTGTTGTTTTCCACATTTAATGTTTCGAGGTTTACGACCGCACCAAATAAGGCTGTGTCCACATTGATGCAGGCCTTATCAAACAATTTATGTTGTTTGCGCATATTGAAGCCAATGTTCTTTTTGGACTTGTTCTAGCGAAATGCGTGATCCCGTGCCTAAACGGCGGGCGCTGCAAGGGAGTGAACAAGTGCCGCTGCCCGGCGGGTCTGGGCGGCAACCACTGCGAGGTGGGGCGGCGCGGGGCGGAGTGCGCGCGCGGCTGCCGGCACGGGGCCTGCCGCGCCGGCGTCTGCGTCTGCGACCGCGGTTGGCGGGGGCGCTTCTGTCATCGCACGCAAGGTGATGGACGGTCGTTGAAGCTTTCATAGCGACTGGAGTAGAGTAGGATGCACACAGTTTTGGTACCCTTGCAAATGTTATCCTTAAGGAATTGTCATGATGAATGGAAGGATTAACCTCACTGACCTTTAAGGTAATCACTCTACATCAGTGTGATAAATGTAGTAGTTTTGGTGGCAGGGTCAATAATTTTTTTATGTAACAAACTGACAAACAAGGTTATGATGTCACATGATGGTAAGTGGTGACCACCAGTAGTCATGAGTAATACCACAAACATGGCTAATGGCATGCTGGCTGGGAAAGGAAGAGGACAGAATGAAATAACTGGCTCTCAAGCCTCCAAACTGAATATGACCAGCTGTTTGGCAGCTGACTCAATAGAGAGAGAGGTAGCAAGCCATGTAGGTTTCACAGAAAGTTAATAAACCAGTAAAGATTTGTATGAATGAGCAACATTCATTGCACGCTCCCTGACTAAAGTTCAGATAATGTTAAGTTGTATGTATTTGATATTACACCAACTGTTTAATCTTTTGATATGTTTCAAAGTAAAAACAATGTTTGTTTTCAGGTTCATCTGAAGAATCAGGAGAGTTCAAAAGGCCACGATGAGATAACTGCGCACAGAGACTTACTTAACTTACATGTGATTTCAGTAGATTTACTACAAATTTATACATAAAACATAGGGATGTTATTATTAAAATTAGTCATAGTTCATAAGTTTATTTTCTAAATAGATGTAAAAATTTGCAATATAAACGAAAATATAACATGTTGTGTATATTATTTTCTCCTGATATCTAAATACACTTTTATAGTAAGGTCAACTCGTCGAAGACCGGCATACTTCATTAAAAATTTAATTCATTAGGCAAATTTCGCCATTTCTATAACATTTTAGGCAAATTTTATTGAATTAGGTAATCAAATATTTAGTTGACCATTAAAAAAAACTCTAAAAATTACTTTAAGGTTATCGATTAATGAAATAAAAATTAATTTAGAAAAAATGGTGAAATAGACGGACTTTACTACCACGTCAGGTAAGACCGTCTTGTGGAAAAAAAACCTACAAATAGTCGGTTTACGTGAATATAGACGTTGTATACGCGTATGTATTTCGACGCCATTTAAATGTGTGCTATCGTTTTTCATATTAAACGCTCTTATCGTCATAAATCGTAAAAAAATACGTATGTCGGGTAAGTCCGGTATAGATCGAAACTCAGGGGTAAAAAACAATTAAATCAAATTAAAAAAATCGTTTTTTTTTGTATATCAGTTTTATTAAAAGGAATCGCCTTCTTTAGGTCTACCATTTAAGAGATCAAAAACCAACTTACTTAATTGAAGTAGGTACTAAAATACACCTTCTTCTATATTCATATAATAATGGTTTTTTTTTCAGTGCTAGTGCTAATAAATTCGTTGAAAGTATAAAATAGAATATTATAATAGCATTAAAATGTATGAGTCAAAGAAAAATAATAAAATAACAAGGCAATTGAAATGAAATATCGATATTCGATTTTAAGAGTAGACCTTATGAGGTTTTAAGAGAGACTCACTACACAGGAAGCTTAAATATACGAATCATATGTATAAGGATTAATTTTATAAAATTTGCTTAGGCGTAAAAGGTTTATTACATCTGGAAACGACGAAGACCGGCACATGCCGATCTTTCCCTCCAAGAACTAGACGGACTTCTCCACTATTGCAATTTGAGGATAGGTTTTTTTCACTAGATGTAACTTCGTAAAAAATATGTTTTATTCTATTCTAATATAATATTTAGATAATAATATTGATAATTAATTAAATTAGCTACACAAACCTTGATAAATATGATGAAAAACCACTTAAAATATTTTTTTGCCAACGTGTTGCCAGGTCGTGTTGCAAGTTGATAGCCCGACTAAATTTTAAACGTATTTTTTTCTCTTTGTGTCATAAATAGCGCCATCTATGTCAATTTATTGAAACTAAACCAGTTTAAAGTGTTTGTACGCTGGGTTGTATTTGCTGTAGCTATTCAGAATTCGTTGTATTTCTTACTGTACGGTCCTGCCCTCCAGACGGTCTTCGCCGAGTTGACCTTATAGATCAAAACAAAAACGTTTCAAGCACAAGTATAATAAAATAACACTGTCACTGTTAAAAAGTTATTAGACATCATGAAGAGCTAAGCTACTATTCTTAAAAAAACCCTATCGTTTGGGAAAACAGTAAAGCTTGGTATTAGAGCAGCGTCTGTCTGGCTGGAATGAATATGCTCTAAGTCTTCTTAGTGTTATGAGAACACTGAAGGATATCTATTGGGTATCTATCTTACCATCTATTGGGAAATTATTTGGTGTACAGTTTTGAACTTTAAAATTATACATAAACGATAGGTACAAAAGAGTTTGATATGTTATAATGTTATGAAATCGGCACTTTATTTTGTAAATATAGAAATGTTACTAAGGTATACATCTATTTCATTTATCCAATGAAACCCAGTATAACTTTTTTTATGATAACGGGAAAATAAAATAAATAAATAGATGATTCATAGTATCAAAAGTATAATTACAATAATTATATTTCTATAACTTATTACATACCTTAAGTTGGGTAAGTCCTTAAATTGCAATTTATTACAGTCAAGCGTATTACCACTGCATTTATTTATGTTGTACTTTATTAAAAAAACTAAATAATCACTGACTGAACTGCAAATTGCGAAAACAACCTGCAAAATTATTTACAAAACAATGTCACTCCGAGTTGTCAATGTCAAAACTAGTTACTGAAAATTCCGCTAGGTTGTGCTAGTGTTATGACAAGGCGACAAGCAAAATCAATGTTTTCCAAAATAAACTCGAAGATTTTCCTAATCGCAAAGGAAACAGCGCGTCAAATTTAAATAAATTTGAAAATTCGAGCTTATTAATAGGTAAGTTTTATAAATTAAAAAATCCCTATTCCAATAGTATATTTACAATTGAAAAGCCGGGTCCCCCCTCGGGTCGAGGGGCGATTTCCCTTTCCACACCAAAAGAAAACCATACCGCGCAGACTCGTACAAAATGGCGTTCTCCAGCTATGAAGTGTACAATGTTCACGTACCGAGTTTACCGATCGATATCAATGGAGGACTTGCATTTTTCGGTGTCTTCCATGCTCTGCGTATATTTAGTGAATTCAGTGTCCGGTTGAGTGAAAAAGTCTTCAAAGGTGTCGTTTTTGAGCAGTTACATCACAAGGAGTTCGCAGCGATTGGAATAGTTGTCCGAAATGTGTCTCAAATCACGCAGGTGCGTACGCAGTCGTAGTCTTCTTATGCTGTCTGGGCCTGCTCGAACGCGCGACCCCTTCATGATGGCCATTCATTTGGGCTTATCCTTTACGCCGTCGCAAAAGAGTTTGTGTCATTCGTCTTCGATATCGGTTGGCTGCGTGCAACCAGCGCAGAATGCATCTAAACAAAACATGAAACAAAATGCGTCATATCTTTACGTCGCCTTTTATAATTTTACTGACATTTAATCGAGCTATTCAATAGGTACTTTACTTTGAGCAAGCTAAAAGCTAATAGCTGATAGCTTCGACAGTAGACATCGTAAAGCCAAATAAAAGGCACTTGTGAATCAAAACGAATGATCATTGTTGCCTAGAACTAGAATATTTCCTATTTCGTAACATTGAATAGAAAGCTAGCTGAGTAGGTATTGATTTTTTGCAACTGCTGCCTAGAATAGGTTCTATCTTAAAACATGATTATTTGAAGAATTTAAGCTATATTGGAACATTTCTAGTCCTTTGTAAATGCTACAGCTGATTTGAAATAGGTTAGGTTAGGTTAGGTTAGGTTAAATTGAACATAATGATTATCACATATTGATTAGTTCCCCAGTACTGTTCCTTTGACTTAACAACTATCTGGGCCTATAAAAACTAGTTTGGGGAAGTTTCAATGACAATAGTTTTGTATATTTAGCTGATAAAAGTAATATGTATGTATTGGAACATATTAATGTTACATATATATGTATTGGAGATGAACACTTATTGATTTTTATGTTTACTAGACAAGAACTGTCTTTTATACTGCATACAATAAATTGGTAGATAATTTTGAAAGGATTATTATTTGCATAAATACACATGGATATTTATCAACTTAATAAAGTTAGAAACTAACATTATTTTTTTATTTGCAATAGCCATATGGAGGAATGAATTAAGAATGTAATGTTAAACAGTGAATATATTTTAATTTATTTATGTTCTTTTATAATATTTAAAAAAATGTCATTGAAATAAAATATGACTAAGGTCAACTCGTCGAAGACCGGCATACTTCATTAAAATTTTAATTCATTAGGCAAATTTCGCCATTTCTATAACATTTTAGGCAAATTTTATTGAATTAGGTAATTAAATGTTTAGTTGACCATTCAAAAAAACTCTAAAAAATACTTTAAGGTTATCGATTAATGAAATAAAAATTAATTTTGAAAAAATGGTGAAATAGACGAACTTTACTACCACGTCAGGTGAGACCGTCTTGTGGAAAAAAAACCTACAAATAGTCGGTTTACGTGAATATAGACATTGTATACGCGTATGTATTTCAACGCCATTTAAATGTGTGCTATCGTTTTTCATATTAAACGCTCTTATCGTCATAAATCGCAAAAAAACACGTATGTCGGGTAAGTCCGGTATAGATCGAAACTCAGGGGTAAAAAACAATTAAATCAAATTAAAAAATCGTTTTTTTTGTATATCAGTTTTATTAAAAGGAATCGCCTTCTTTAGGTCTACCATTAAAGAGATCAAAAACCAACTTACTTAATCGAAGTAGGTACTAAAATACACCTTCTTCTATATTCATATTATAATTGTTTTTTTTTTCAGCGCTAGTGCTAATAAATTCGTCGAAAGTATAAAATAGAATATTATAATAGCATAATGTATAAGTCAAAGAAAAATAATAAAATAACAAGGCAATTGAAATGAAATATCGATTATCGATTTTAAGAGTAGACCTTAAGAGGTTTTAAGAGAGGCTCACTACGCAGGTAGCTTAAATATATGAATCATATGTATAAGGATTAATTTTATAAAATTTGCTTAGGCGTAAAAGGTTTATTACATCTGGAAACGACGAAGACCGGCACATGCCGATCTTTCCCTCCAAGAACTAGACGGACTTCTCCACTATTAAAATTTGAAGATAGGTTTTTTTCACTAGATGTAACTTCGTAAAAAATATGTTTTATTCTATTGTAATATAATATTTAGATAATAATATTGATAATTAATTAAATTAGCTACACAAACCTTGATAAATATGATGAAAAACCACTTAAAATATTTTTTTGCCAACGTGTTGCCAGGTCGTGTTGCAAGTTGATAGACCGACTAAATTTTAAACGTATTTTTTTCTCTTTGTGTCATAAATAGCGCCATCTATGTCAATTTATTGAAACTAAAACAGTTTAAAGTGTTTGTACGCTGGGTTGTATTTGCTGTAGTTATTCAGAATTCGTTGTATTTCTTACTGTACGGTCCTACCCTCCAGACGGTCTTCGCCGAGTTGACCTTAATAGAATTTAATTCAGAGATAGTTTTTTTCAACCCTTCTGAATTAATTAGAACCTATCTAATGTTGTCTAAATCAGATTTTACTGATTACAGAGAGGGTGGTCATTCATATGTGACATTTGGCCCTGGGGCTAGGGGTGGCTAACAATATATTGCATGTGATATGTAAATGTTTTGACTTCACTCCAGAAACTTTTGACTCAACATAACATTGAACATTTTTATAACATATGCATAATAGGCTTGAAAGTTGCTATGTTTGTATGCTCAACGTTAAATAATTTAACCAATGTTATTGTTGCTTTTGAGTAAATCTTTTGAGGAATAAACAATCAATAGAAAAGAAGAACTGAATCTTATTTTAATAAGTGAAGTGGAAAATATGTGCCAGGTATATATATGTGGATAGGTGTATATTTTTCTACATAATGTTTTCATTGAAATAATAAATTGTAATGTTGGTAAGTGTAGTTGTAAATGGTTTTATTTATTTTTATGACTTTATTTATACACTAGGAAATCGCCCTTGCTTTGCTTCGGGAAAAATAGTAAAAAATATATATAATATAGCCTATGTCACCCGGGGATAGTGTAGCTTCCCAACAGTGAAATAATTTTTCAAATCAGGTCGGTAGTTTCAGAGCCTATTCCATGCAAACAAACAATCAAATTTTTCCTCTTTATAATATTAGTATTGATTATGTCAGTTATATCAATTATACACAATGTAAATAAATGATCAATCTATTTTTGCTGGCCTATCCATAATATTGCACGCTGAGAACATTAGTGTAATATATAGAATGTACTCATTTAAGTCATTCTGAAATGTCAATATCATTAAACATTCAACTTGCATTAAAAATTTAACTTAATTTGGAATAACTATTATTGTTAGTCACTTTTATGAATTCATTGGTTTTAAGAATCTGAAGCATCTGTAAGTTTTAGAAAGGTGCTTTGTCATTGAGGAGTAGAAAAGGTGAAAGAAACTCCTCACCACACCTTTAAAATAATGGACAGTAAAATTGTTGTAAAATAATCTTCTAACCAAACAATTCGGGACTAACTGCATTAGAATTATAATCAGACATTCTTATCATTTATATATTTCGTCTATAATCTATACTGTAATGCCCTAACATACAAGCTGTCCTTTCACATGTTTTTGAATGTTTCAGTTCAATATGTTTGAACATTCCAATAATCATGTCAACCGTCGACAGAGTATAATTGGGAATATAAGGCAGCGACGCGCGGTACCGAGTGGCTAGGGGGCGCCCTCTGACGGTAGATCACTGCGGCACCCAATGGTCCTGGAGTCGAAGCGACGAGACGACGCGGCCGGCGCCGACGACAAGATGAACTCCGCCGTGAGCACCGAGTCCATGGACTTGGCTGAAGAGGTACCGCTTCTCTTTATGTACATTGTACACCTCCACGTGACAGAACAAATTGTTGCTTAGCAACTCTGGTGAGTCGGATTCGAATCCTGCAGGCGATGTTAAGGGTTTAGTTAAAGCAACTTTTGCTTGCTTCAGAAAAATGTTTTATTACAAGGAATAGAGGAAGCTTAGATGATGGAAGAAATATATTATCTTCAGTTGTTTTATGTTTAGGTTTATTCTAAAGATACTGTCAACCCAGTTTATTTTGAATTTCAAGATAACTTAATGTCCATTGAAGACTGCCTGGCTTACTTGAGTCAGCCATCAAACTATGGGCTCTTTCAATTTAGACGTTTCGTGTCGGACCGCTCCAGTGCCGAAGCGGTGCGTTTGTCGTACGGCGCACGGACGGTCGTTTGTTTTCATACAAAGCGCACGGTGCGGCAACCGTGCCGGGTCGGTACCGCAAACGCCCGTCGACAGGACGGGAACGTTGCAAACTCCACGTGTTTGAATAGTGCGGTGACTAGACGTGAGAGGTAATTTAATCGAATTTTCATGTTTATTATTTCCTTAAAATAGATGATATAAACGTGGAAGAATTTGGAAGAATTTTATTTTAACTAATTCAAGTAATTCTTAGAAACATTCTCTAGACATTCTTAAGTAAGTAATTAAAAAAATCGCTTGGATCTTGTTTTAACCTAGGGTAAATATTATGGAAATCGCCGAAATTACATGTTAACGAAAACATCGGTGATGCTCTTTTACTGAGGCGTCGTATTTGTTTCTGTTTGATGGTTGACAAGAGCACTAACAGTAATGTTTCTTCGTCAGAGTCCATGGCTTAACTGCTTTCAAATAAACTAAATAAATTTAAACAGCACTACCATACAAACGCACGGCATTCAGATAAGCTTTCAATTTAGGCGTTTGGTAACGGACCGCTACCGTACTGCAGCGGCACGGCAGCGGGTCGTAATTAGCGGGACGGTAAACGTGCGGCAGCGGTCCGACACGAAACGTCTAAATTGAAAGAGCCCTATAAGTCGAGTTCCAAGTGAGAGCTCAAGAGTAGGTTTTTCTTCTGTCTTACAAAGTATATACGGTGATGTCTTTGGAATTACTGATGTTTACGGACGACGACTTACGATGTGATGGCTTGTATGCTCATTTGGTGGATATTCACATTAAAAGAAGACTATAGTCATGTTGCCCCCGAGGCCTGGGGCTCGGAAGTTCCTATTGCCACGTGAGCAACTTACGTAATGACGGTATCATAATAAATGAATCAGCGATTCGCCCACGCACATCGATCGCGCCTCTCCATTCGCGCCTCCTGTCTCCTAGCCTCTCGCAACTATATTATTTACTGAACTGTCTTTTCACACAATATGTTTTAAAAACAATTGATAAAATTTGTTTAAAAAGTCGTTTATTGCAAGTCGTAAAAGTTAAATCGATTACATTTAAACAAATTTCGTCACGAAATAATTCATATCAGTTATAATTTTGGCGCCGTCTGAAAGTGAACATGACTATACGACTGTAATTTAATGATCACAGCCAGAACCAACGGCTTTACATGCCCTCCGATGCACGGAAGAGCTCAAGAAACTTTTGCCACTAGCAGTCACAAATCCGACTACCAACCGCGCCTGCAGTTGCTTAAGTTAGCCAGTCACTTAAGATACTAGTCGGCCCGGCTAAGAGCGCTTCATCCTATTCATCATATTATTATTACTTACTCGATTTATGATTAGTTTGATTAGTGGATAAGTGTAAACGATATTGTTCAGATTGTGTAATGTTGACTGTTGTTCGTGATGACGATAATGACACAAAGCGTGGTGTCCCGGCGGCAGGAGATGTCGCAGGTGGAGGGGTGCGGGCTGAGCGGCGCGTCGGAGGACGAGGACGAGTGCGCGTCGTCCCCGGCGGGCTCCACGTACGACGACGGCGACGGCGCGGCCGGTAAGGCGCTCAGCGACGAGGTCACCAAGCAGCTCGCCGCCGCCGGTGCGTATTGCGCCGCGCACCTGGCTCACTGTACACTAGCACAGGGCCTGGCCTACGGGGATCCACCCTGCAAATCACCGGCACCGCGCTAGTGACTAGTGACGAATGTACGTCACCAACATGCCAAATGAGGCGCCAAGGTCACCTGCCATGCCCACTACCTTTAGCACCTCTTGCTGCCCTGTTGAAGGGTCCCCGTGGCCCTTCTACTGACTTCTACCTACTGATACAGCTTGCTCAGGACAATCTATGATAAACACCATCCTTTTTGCTATGCACCTGCAAACGTTCCGTCTGAGGTGCTACGACATGGGGTTCTTCGAAAGGAGTGCAAAAAGAGTTTTCTATCATGGTCGGCGTTGTATTTTTCAATTAAGTTTTGTAAATAAAATGCAAGTAGGCAGGTTTTCGATGTACTCGAGGCGGGTGGCATTGAACTTGCGGTCGTTCCCGGCAGGTCCCATCGGCATGGCCGCGGCGGCCGCCATCGCGTCCTCCAAGAAGCGCAAGAGGCCGCACTCGTTTGAGACCAACCCTTCGGTGCGCAAGCGGCACCAGAACAGACTGCTCAGGAAGCTCAGGGTAGGCTCACATCAGTTTCACATTCAGTTTGATATAGATATAAAGTTACAAACCACAGGACGATGATACAGATTATGTTATAACGTGCGCAAAAGTCGCACAAAAAGTACTTACGCAGTATATACTTATTTACTTATTTTTTTAGCTGTGTAGAATTTTATCAATATTGATAAATAACGACTAAATAATTTTGAATTTGTTTTGAATTTAAATTTAAGCGACAAAGCAAACTAAAGTGAGCTACAAAGATTTCAGACTACAAACAAAAATTCGTCATGTCGTTTGATTCAAGCCATTATTTAAAAAATAACGCTCCACATTTATAGCTTCACATTTATAGCTCCACATTAAAATTCCCTGTGTCGTGGGTTCCATGGACAATACACAAAGACACCCAGACCGAGTACAGATACTTAAACTCATCATTCATATTTCCCCCTCGCTGGGAATCGAACCCCTTGGTACGGCGGTCCGGCATGGTAACGATTACGCCACGCGGGTCGTCGAATGACGATGGTATTAGTAAGCGTGTGTTCATCCTGGGTGCAGCAAACGATCGAGGAGTTCGCGACGCGCGTGGGCCAGCAGGCGGTGGTGCTGGTGGCGACGCCGGGCAAGCCCAACACCTCGTACCGCGTGTTCGGCGCCAAGCCGCTCGAGGACGTGGTGCGCAACCTGCGCTGCATGATCATGGAGGAGCTCGAGAACGCGCTCGCGCAGCAGGTACACACCTACACCATTACCACTTAGAGCCGGCTCAAGGTTGGGCGACGGCCTAGGGCGCCAAATTTGGAGGGGCGCCACATTTGGGGTGAGGAACAAAAAAAAAGGAAAAAAATTCTTAATAAACGTTCCCATTGGCTCAGCAAAAAATTTTTTGAGCAAATAAAACTCGATTTTGATTTTCATATGTGGGCGCCACAATATTCTTGCCTAGGGCGTCAGTGGCTCTAACGCCGGCATTGACTACACTACACGCACACTAGCACACTACCAAGTGTGTAGAGTGTTGGGCGGTTGTGATGTGATTTGTGGCCGTTGGTGACGGAGGTTTGACAGGGAGTGTAATTAATCTACATTGTCATTTTTGCGACCTAAAATCGAGTGTTATGGTATAATAGTAACACAAAATACCAAAATCTCTGTTTGCATTAAGACAAAGTTGTTGTTACCAAAACATCACTTTTCTGATTTTATGCTCCGTAAAATAAAAAAATATTACGAAATATTAATTGTTAAGCGTAATTATTACATAGAGGTCTACATTACTATTGTGTTAAGGACACATATTGCAATATTTTTTTGACAACATACATGGACATTAATAAAATAGACACAGTAAGCGTGCACGCACGTACATACGTACGTACATTGCGTGCGCGCGCGTGTACGTACGCACGTACGGCGTTGATGTACGGTGAGGGTAACGGGTCAGTTCGGGCTGGGCGGCTGCCCGCAGGCGCCGGCACCGCCGCAGGAGGACCCCTCGCTGTTCGAGCTGCCGCCGCTCATCATCGACGGCATCCCCACGCCCGTCGAGAAGATGACGCAGGCGCAGCTGCGCGCCTTCATCCCGCTCATGCTCAAGTACTCCATGGGTGAGTGGCTGACACACACACAAACACACACACACCTCCAAGAATAGATGCGAAGACTTGAAAAACCTTTGCAAATATTATACAGATATTAGTGATGCAAGGATCTCCGTTGATCTTCGAGTTTTTGCTAACATTTTTTGTTTGGATTGTGGCGTGCCGAGTGAGTAGTCCACTTATATTAATGCCTGGCCACTGTCTTTCGAGAAAAAAAACCCGTAACATGTTTTAACGAGTTGCCTATTTATTGTCAGAAAACTAGATGCCATCCAAAAACATAACTTGTAAAAAAACCAAGTCTCGCAACTCAGTTCTTCTACCGTAAAAATTTGTGAGATGCATGTAATACCAAGTCGGTTAATTTATTCAGTCCCTACTTTATGGTCCTTCTGTCTTAAGTGATTACGTAATTAGCTAACCTAACAACATCTTAAAGTGACCATATCAATATTAAAAATCTTTTATGTTCTAAATAAACAGATTGACTTGGCCATCGCATGAAAACGCAATGTATCTAACAAGTAATACATATGACATATTAAATTACACTGATTTGTGCGATTGCCAAGTCAATCTATTTATTTAGAACATAAAAGATTTTTAATATTGATATGGTCACTTTAAGATGTTGTTAGGTTAGCTAATTACGTAATCACTTAAGACAGAAGGACCATAAAGTAGGGACTGAATAAATTAACCGACTTGGTATTACATGCATCTCACAAATTTTTACGGTAGAAGAACTGAGTTGCGAGACTTGGTTTTTTTACAAGTTATGTTTTTGATGGCATCTCATTTCTTTTTGTAGTTAGTCCTACTTTTTTACTTTTCAGTACCTTCTATTTCTTCAATACTAACAATTTCGGGCGATATAGTCTTTTTTTATGCTTTGAGCAGGCAAACGAGCAGACAGATCACCTGATGGTAAGTGATCACCGCCGCCCATGGACATTAGCACCAACTCGGGGCGTCACCAACTCGTTGCCGGCCAAGAAGATGACGATAGATGGTTGGCTAAATAAGAGAATGCTCTTAGCATTAAGCTCGCCTTTTATACCAACTATATTAGGTATAATAAAGATTAAATAAATAAATAGATCCACTTCTTGAAGGACCCCAGGTCATAGCTTAGAGTCTTAGAGGGAACACCGATGCAAGTAGTTTGTTCCACATGACAGTTTACACCACAGGTTTACACGTGCGAGGTAGAAAATGACGTGAGAACCGAACTGTGGACGGACGCCAGGTATCCAGGTAGTGTTGGTGGAACCTGGTACGTGATGTGCGGTGACGAAAATTAACTGTAGGTATTAAGCCAAACAGTTCTTCAGAACATTCCCCATTGTACAGACGGTAGAATGCGCAGAGAGAGCCTATATCTCTCCTCAACTCAGGCGATTCTAATCCGTCTGTAAGCTTGGGATCGTCGACAAGACGAATGGCTAGCCGTTGAATTCGATTGAAGGGATCCACTTGGCCAGCCGGCTCCATACTGAAGTACCGTGAAGTACTTCGTGAAGTGCTTAGCTCTATTGAGCACTCCCAATTTCTTTACCAGCTAGTTTGGCCTTTCTAAGTAAGTGATCCCGTAGTTCTAACTAAATGGTACTCCGTAGGAAGGCAGCTTAGACAGTAATGCCTTATGCTACACTCTATCGAAAGCCTTTGCAACATCCAAACTTACAGTCAATGCTTCTCCCTTGCACTCGATTGCTTCTGCCCAGCAATGAGTAAGGTATACTGAAAGATCGCCAGCTGATCTGCCGTGGCGGAAACAGTATTGACGATCACTAATCAGTTGGCGATTTTACGCTCCATTACCTTGGAGAGCAGAGAGGTTATGGCGATTGGTCTGTAATCGGATGGATTTGGCCTGTCTCCTTTTTTGGGAATAGTGTGGATCAAAGCTACCTTCCATGAAGACGGTACGATGTCGGCAAAGTAGGAGAGTTGGAATAGGTGCGTTAAAACCGGTGTCAACTCCGGAGCACACGTTTTTAGCACAACAGCAGGTATACCATCTGGCCCATTCGACTTGTTGATGTCAAGAGAAAAAAACCTTGACGCACGGCATTCTAAGTAAAACGTCAGGCATCAGCTTACTACACTACGGGGTGGTAGGCGGTGGAAGCAGCATGGCCGTCAATGCCAGGGATCCGGGTTGGACTGGACACCAACTGACTGAGCAGATTTCCCTGCGTAGTCCGTTGTACGTAATCCTAGCCATTCAACATGATGAGCGTTGAAGTCGCCCAGGATCACTACTTCAGCACGGGGGATCTGCTCTTGCACATAGTCGATCGCCCCTTGAACGTGCTCGTAGGGTCAAGTATCGCCGATGTAGATATCGTCTCGAGAAAACAGACACACACCGGCGTGTGGTATAAATTTGTGTTCAAATTTGTATCCCGGAAAATGAAGGTAGGATGTCTCTTTCAAGTGTCCGTTTCAAGGTGATAATGAACGGCGTTGAGGTTTGAGTGTAAGCCCCTGATATTGCAAAAGTCCACTTGAAATGTGGAAGGCGGTGCCGCTGATTTTAACCTTTTTTCTTTTTTGGACTCTCTTATTTTTATTTGCGGGGAAGAAATGGAAAAGTAGGAGTGGTGCATTGTCGGCTCTACCCAGTCAAAGTGCAGTCATAAAAACTATCTCGGCAAGGTGGGTAAACTGAGTTACTGGCTTGGCGGAAGGAAGGATCCCCGATCCGACCCATGATTAAAGTCATCGTCCACGTCCGGCTCCCCAACCGGCAAGAAAATCAATAGTTGGGCTTTTAACATTGGCGGCGGTACAGCCTTCCAGGGTGGGATCACCTGGGTTTGGGTCCCCTACAACAATCGTGCACCAGCGGTAACGTTTCATTGGCTCTCCCTGGCCGCCGAGTCAGTCCATCATGCCCAACCGCACGAGAACAGTTGTTAATGACTTTAACGGACCCAAGAGAACCCTACAAAATAACACCTCTCCAGGACGGGTGACAGACGAAGAATGGGAAGGAAAACGTATAAAAGACGGGGGGAAAGGAAGAGAAGAAGAAGACTGGCTCTCTAACATTGCAACCGAAACCCGTTAGAAAACATTTCATGGTTGAATCTAGAAGGAGGGTGGTTGCTATCCAGGCGGTGCCCATGGGGAAACAATAATATAATACAATCTCTCCGAGGGGCCCTACCACCAGCGGGTTAGATTAAGTCGCCTTTTACGACACCCATCCGGCGTGGGATTGGGGTTAGTATTCTAAGTCGCCCCAATACGGCTAAAACTTGTAAAGTGTATTGTAAATATTTTGCGGGATTTTCGTACAACTTCATAAGACATGTCCCATTCTTGCTTTTTCATTCATTTGTACATAATAATATACCTAGGCATCTATTTACAACTATTATTCCATTATGTTATACATAATACAGGTACACTGTTTCATGAACTGCAAATGTAACTTTGTAATCTTTTATATTTATATGAGGTTACAAAGTTAATTATGCAGTTAATATATCTAGAAAACTGGACCGAAATTGCAAAATATTTTAGTTTTTCCTTGATTTATACCCTAAACCCTAATTGTGTTCTAAATTTGAAGCTTCTATGTCTGCTAGAAGTGCCTTAGAGTTTTGATGATCGGTCAGTGAGTGACAAAATTAAGAAACTTTGACTAGTTATAATTCTTAAACTACTGGTTCAAATTGATTGAAATTTGAAATGTACTGTATTTATACAATACCTGTTTGGTTACTGAAAATTCAGGCTTCTAGCTTTATCCACAACGAAGTTATAGGGGTTCGAAAATGGCCTGAACTGCTTCGAGAAAAGGATGTTACGGCCGTGCCGCTTTTTTTTGCTCGACTTGGCGGGGGCACTGCCGTGCCCCCAGATAAAGATTGGGTTCCCGTTCGCTATGTTTTGTATACGAATGTGACCTACTTACACCTATGGTACTGGAAATCTATAATCGTAGATAGATCATCATGTAATACCCAAAATTACATTAAAAAATATATTAATTTGTGTGCAGTACGCGGTAAGCCGGGCTGGGGCCGCGAGTCTACGAGGCCTCCGTGGTGGCCTAAGGACTTGCCCTGGGCCAACGTCCGGATGGACGCCCGGACAGAAGACGAAAAACAGAAGGTACGCCACTACAACACCTTAACTGGCTCATGCAATCGTTGCTATGCAAAGTACTGATGTTTATGCACAAATTATATCAATTTTGGAATAAAACTTTTAATTGGATAGAAGTAAAGAGTAAATTATGTGAGTGACGGTCGGGCTGTCATGGTTTATTATTATTCATGAATGTCAATGGCAAAAAGTAAAAAGCTGAAACTAGAAATTGTTGTATTTGTTTCACTAATTTTATAACAGGTACTCAAATCGTATTTTATAATCCTGATATTTTGACCAAGTTACATCAATAGTGGTCACGGTGAAACTGGTTCGAAATATCGGTATTATAAAAAAAGAATATTAAGTGTCCACGATAATCTTCTATACTATAATAAAATTCAACTGTCTGTTTGTCTGTCCGGGCATCACATGAAAACCCTTAAACGGATTCGATGAAAATTGGTGAAGTTGTTACTAATACTCAGAGTCATATTTTAGGAAACTTTTTATCCAAGAAAATTAAAAGGTTTCCCTGGGAATTGGGATGAATATTTGTATGGAATATTTTTAAAACATCAACCGATTTGCTTCAAAGAACAATGCCAAACTGCCATACATCATTTTGTTTCATTTTCAACTTAAAATAAAAACAAAATCTAAACATCGCCGCTTTAATTTCTGAGCTATTTAATTCGATTTTCATTATAAATACTATGAATAGTTTTTTAACATGTTAGAAATAGAAATAAAAAATTTCTAATTTAGGATTATGTATCAATCATCATGAGTAAAGCAAGTAATAGTAGGTAGGTAATCTACTAATTAGTATCTTCACTATCTTCAATTAAATTAACTATCTAGAATTTTCAGCAGACATACCCCAGAACCAAAGTATTTTGAGATTCTTATAACCATTGAATCATCAATCAATCTCCTGTAATTTTTACCATTATTTTATTCTGACTTTTTTTTGATTGGTAAGTAAAACAATTTCCGTATGCGAAGCTGCGGGCAACAGCTAGTGTAAGTTAAAATCAAATGTTGGAATAAAAAGTATATTTAATAAACACTGCATAATAGTAGTTGTATATACTACATGCAACATGTCTGTACAACGTATGTATGTATGTGTATGTGTGTGTGTGGTAGATGTCGTGGACGCACGCGCTGCGGCAGATCGTGATCAACTGCTACAAGTACCACGGGCGCGAGGACCTGCTGCCCGCCTTCACCGAGGACGACGACAAGGGGCCGCCCACCACCACGGTAACACCGCCGCCACACCACCAGCACCACATCACCACCACCACCACCCTGCCATCATCAACACACCACCCTGCCATCATCAACACACCACCCTGACATCATCAACACACCTTTCTAAAAATTCTAAATAAAGATCAAATCAAATCATTTATACATCAAGAATATGTTTACATAATGTCCATGGTGTTGGATAATACATTTTTATATCTAAATAAAGACATACATTCCAATATAACTTTCACAAAGAAATTCCAAATACAAAAAAAAACAGATTAAGAAGCACTAATATCATTTTACTACACATATCTCGAACTAATTACGGCAAGCGAAATATCATTCATGAAGCAGCTCAGCTTTACAATAAATTACCTTTAGATATAAAACAAGCAAAATCTTCACTAACATTTAAAATAATTACTTAAACACATCCTAAATAAATGACACATAACACAAGACATGCTATGCACAAAGCCACTTCCAGTTTTATACTCTTTACATCTGTGTAATCTCCTCAAGTTCTATAACTTTTATTTGTACGCAATTAATGCCCAAACTTTAAATGTTTCTCATGTAAGTGAATACTGTAAAAACTATTGGAATCATCAGAGATACGCGTATGTTCCATTAGAACTATTGGATAATTGATTAGTAATAGTTGATATTGTGTTTGGTCAACTGTGGCTATTATTAATCTGTGACCTTGTATAAAGGTGATGTGACTAGTACTACACCATGTTGCCCCAATGGCCTCAGTGCGGATTGATGGAAAGGCTTGGCCAATCCAATGATGTTCCTGTTCATTTGATTACTAAATAAAATAAAAAACTTTTCCAAAATATTATAATTTAAAATGTACGTATTTTTTGGATCATCTATATAAATTATATAAGTATCACTACACTGACACTAACAAATACATACATTGTATAATATAAATTACCTATCTAAATAGTAAATGATATTGGTTGTCCCCATGCTTTCACCCGTGGAATGCCGCTCGTTGGATCTGGTAACTAAATGGACTCGTGTCATCATTATGACCTATTATATGATACCTTTGTGATCTTTACTAATTTCTTTTTACTATCTACCCACATTTCCTATTGGGATCTGATGCTGCCCGGCGTGTGTGTGTCTATGTGTGTGTGTGTGTGCGGGTGTGTGTGTCTGTGTGTGTGTGTGTCAGGTGGCGGCGTGCATGCCGGCGGGCAGCAGCGGCTCGCGCTCGGAGGGCGCGTCGTCCTCGGCGATGGCCTCGCCGCCCGTCTGCATCGACCAGATGACGCTCGCTGATGTCGATGTATGATACACTACACTGTACACTGTGTACACTAGCCTAGCGCTTGTTACGACATGCCTGTTTGATGTTTTTACAATGTTGACTAACGCCATCTATTGCGTCTAGGACATACTAGTGAGTACGTACTCCGATGCGTAGGACCCTTGTTTTGGAATTTTGCTACTAGTGTACGCTGTACGCAACGTAACTTGTAGTGCAACAGGTTGGGCAACAAGTTTGGTAATAAGTGTTGTAACGTACTAGTAATTAAATCTGTTTTTCTTGTAAGTTCTAAATGTTCTGTATGATTGTATGGTGTGCAAACAAAGAGTGATAGCTATGTATGTATGTGTGGTGATGTCGTATGTCGGTCAGATGTCGCAGTACGCGCCGGCGGTGCTGCAGACGATCACGAACCCGGACGGGTCGGTGTCGCTGATCCAGGTGGACCCCAACAGCCCCATCATCACGCTGCCCGACGGGACCACCGCGCAAGTGGTTAGTATGGTAATTATTGCGCTTTGCTCTCTTTATTATAATATATTACACCCACTATACATTATATACAATGTACATACACCTTACACTGTAGTACATGTTTTTTTTTCATTTATTTGGATCAAAAAACGGTTAACAATAGTCTTAGATATACAATTTGTGACACAAAAGTACTTATATTGCTACGAACACCGTTGACCACCGATTATTTAAAAGTTGAGTAGTGGAATAGTTACATATTTATAAGGAATAAGTTGATTTGTTATTATATAGTATGCAGAATAGTGAGCCAAAAATAGTATTTCAGATCTTACATTTCAGTCATCTTAATCTATTAAGAGTATTATAATCTCTTATAATATATAACAATACAATTTACGTCTTGCCGCTCTATGTAACATTTGGTGAGTATCAACGGCGACTCACCAACCTCACGAAATTAAAGTATATAGAACATACTAGGTACTTTGGAGATAACTATTCTTTCAATAAATGTGGTGATAAATGACTAGTCATGAATAAAGTATAGTGCTTGTAGCACAGGAGTTAAATATTCTGACCTTTGCCTTGCACGTCATGGGCTTTCAACGCTTTACCCGCTGTGTGTGCGTGCGTGCGTGCGTACGTACGTGCGTGCGTGCGTGCGTACGTGTGTATGTGTGTGTAATTATGTTTGTTGTGTGCGTGTGTGTGTGTGTGTGTGCGCGTGTGGGTGCAACTTAATTCAATCAGTGCAATCAACTTCACTCAGTAGATCAGTTATCATGCAGTTGTCATACAATTATTATAAGCAAAATAATTAAAGTAATAACATATATTTAAATGTGTTACACAAATGGAGAAGTTTCATGATATAGTAAATAGTAAATACTATGTTTAACGTAAAGGAATTCAAAACAAATTAATTACCTAAAAAAAATTATCCATCAAAAGTTCCATAAATAGACTTTACTTTTAAAAATGTATTATAAATAAAAAAAAATAAACGTGTACTTATGTACGCGCGTGATAAGTTATACTTCTTTGGCAAAAACATTGTTCAAAATACAATATTGAAAAACAGCAATATTAAAAATAAAAAATAATTAATATTTTGAAATAATTTAATTTACGAATCTCTATAGCCAAACTATATGTGTATACTTGTAAAAACACCATCTATGTTCTATTACGAGAACTATTACGACACCATGCCACCTAGAACTAACTTCACGATATAGAATTTAGCTAACTTCACGATGTAAAATTTAGGTGTCGGTGTGCGCGCGCATCGTAAAAATTCACTCTCATCATTTTTCTCCATCGCGCCAAAAGAAGTATAACTTCAAAATATCCAATATAAACGAGTGTGATGGTTGTGTGTCTGTGTGTGCCCCCTGTAGATCCACAGCGGCGAGGGCGGCGTGCAGGGGCTGGACGGGGAGGGCGTGGCCGTGGACCTCAACTCCGTGACGGAGGCCACGCTCAACCACGACGGACAGATCATACTCACCGGCGAGGACGGACACGGTATGACACCATTACACCACCACACCACAACACTTGATATGTCATTGGCTTCAACCCATTAATGGCCCACTACTGGGCACGGGTCTCTCCTTTTGAGGAGGCATAAAGCATACTCCACCACGCTGCTCCAGTGCGGATTGGTGGAGGGGTCAGTGGCCAACCCGAGCGTCGGAAGTTTTCAAACCGCCCCAGGGTCTCCGACATGGCTTAACGACTGTTAACATATGATAACAACTGGGACCGAAGGCTTTACGTGCCCTCCGAAGCAAGGAAACGCTCAAGAATATTTGCCATTAGCGGTCACCCATATATGTTATTACATGATATGTCATTACTACCCAGAATTTGATCATTGTTAGCAACACTATGGAATGGTGTAATAATACAGGTGAGTTTTTTATTTTGTTTTCAAAATCAACGGGTTCGATTCCTGACCAGGAATATTAATTTTTCAAAAATCTAATGATGCAGGTTTAGTTTTCATCAAAATCTGCCCCGAGACTCCTTTGACCGTTTTTCGCTTTTCCTCATAGTTTATAATTTGGCCATCCACGCACACTCGAGCACCGTTCACGGATACGAACAATGAGAGTGGTCTCCTCATTGCAGTGTGTATGTACGCTTTGCTGGAGCGTGCTATGTATGGAGTTCAACTTCTGTTATCTCTCTATTGTGCATTACCATTACCACATTACTGGCCAGGACCATAGTAATTAATTACCTGAAGATGAAACAATTTTCTACTTTAGCACCAGTCATCCTGCCTGCAGACAATAGACGTGATAGCAAGTCCTACCACTTACCACCTACCACTTTTCCATTGATCTGTGATCACCTTCATATTAGTGGAGAATTTACAAGAGTCCTGAATTTACGAGACCGTTAAAAGCTGGCCATACACGATCAAGTGTACTTGTCAAGTTTGTAGTTTAACTTGACGCGGCATCCTGTTTGCATGAAATAGCTATATGGCCAGATAGTCATACACCGTCAAGTTTACTGGATGCCGCACCAAGTCCGCTAACTAGCCAAGTAAATTTGATCGCGTATAGCGAGTTGAAGTTTGACTTGATCGGTATTTGAGATGAAATTGTTGTTGACCATCGACAACAAAAATTGAACAGAACGTTTTTGCCAGAATTGTAATGTAATCGGGTATTTCAGTAAGATGTGATCGCCGATGTGAGTGGTTGCATTGCAGGCTACCCGGTGTCGGTGTCCGGCGTGATCACGGTGCCGGTGTCGGCCAGCGTGTACCAGTCCATGGTGGCCAGCATGCAGCACCACGACGGCGTGTGCGTCGCGCCGCTCGTGCAGGTGCCCCACCCCCGCCTTGTGTGTCCGTGCCCCCCGCGTGCACCCCGTGCCGTCCGTGCCCCCCGTGCCCCCCTCGCACCGTACACCGCGCTCGCTGCGGTCAAGATTGAAATAGAGTAGTTTCACCGCACGCTGATGCCTATAGTCTGTCTATGTTTTTATTTTGTTGGCAAGGTCACGTGACGCTTGTTAATAACCAAAGTGACAAACAGGAGCATTGTATTTTATTAATAGAATAGAACATAATATACGCGAATGTTAAAGTTGGATTAATCGCCTATTAAAACTGAATTATTTAGCAAATTTAATATACAAATTGACTTTTACTGTTTTAAACATTAATTTAATTTGATGCTACATCGATTTGATTCAAGGTCAAACTCAAAATTATATTTTTACAGTGTTACAAACACTTTACTTCTAAAACCAGGAACTATGTCAGCCAAAAACTATAAACATAGACTGTAACAAAATAGTTGCTACGTAAACGCTGTAAGCGCTCGTAGATTAGAATTATCTTTTCGATAATGACAAACTCGACTATTCAAGTATTACTTATTCCAAAGTGCATGTTATTAATTATAAACAAACACCCTTAAAAATAATAATATTAGCTTTTAAATTTATATTTTTATACTTGAGGGAGGTGCAAATTTATTGGTGCATTGAATGTGCCATCATTGTCAATTAAATTGCACATTGTTAATTTTTCCGTTTTAACTATGCCTAATTTAATAATATAGTTTTTTTAATGCCAAAATCTTAGAACCCTATGCTAGAATTTTTAATAATGCTAGTCAAAATAATCAAGTATTAAATGAAGGGCTTGATTTTAAATGTCATAATAATTCAGATAGTTTAGATTATATGAAAGATTTATTTACATTTTTTATTTAGTTTAGTAAAATCGCTTTTTAAAGCTTGCCACATTTTAAATTGTATTTTTAAACTTTCCATACTGTGGTGCACAGTAGGGCACGACAATAATACATATAATCCGTGCCATTGTCCTAATTTTAAGTAATGACAATTGTATAAATGTGATATTTAAATGTAAGAAAGTCAAAGATTTTATTTTTACGCCTAGATCTCGTTGCAGTGCTTGTGATGTTGAATTTTATTTTAGCTTGTAGCTAATTTTTATTTTGAGTTTTATGTAACAATGATTTTTTGCCGAATTTAAATAGAGCTTTATACTTGTTAATAGTTTCACCACCACTTTAGTTACACATTATAGTGATGTACGATTAGTAGTGGGCTATGAAAACAATATTAATAAAATAATATTGTTTGTGTATTAAATATTATTGTTTTTCAGTAACTTGATTTACGTCAGAGCTATAAATTAAAATTCGGCAAAAAATATTATAATCCGGCCATGATGCATGCTTTAGTTGTTGCGCTGTTGTGTTGTTGACAATTGACTTATGTGGATAGATTAAAGGTCGATGCATACGTAACTTGTTTTTACCCCGGACGGGACGGGACATGAAATTTTGGAAACATGGTTTAATAGAAAATGTAACCGATAGCGCACACGCCACGGAGGCACGGGCGGGATGGGAACGAGGCACGCATTTATATTTATGCCCGTCCACGTCCTGTCCCCGTCCCGTCTCCGTCCCGTCCCCATCCCGTCCATGTCCCGTCCACGTTACGTATGCAGCGACCTTAAGTTTTGTGGTAGCGTTCGCTGTACTCCGTGTAGCGCGCTCCATTGTTTAGTTGTACGGTAACATGCATGCTGAATGTACATTGTACTGTACATTACCGAATTTATTTTTTCGTTATTTGAGCTATAAACATAATATATATGAAAAAATAGCGACAAATTTGCATAATACTTTTGTGAAAATACCCGTGATTTGGTATTTATTGGAGAATTTGAACACTCAAACCCCTGGCTACGTATATGCCAATATTGCCAATGTCCATTCATTGCGTCCAAAGCGCAATGTAGATTGTAAAACATGACCTGAAACAAGGTGTTGATTAAATTGATACATTTTCATGTCAAGTTTCATCAAATATTTTATATTGATGCTCTCAAAGAAGCTTTCTTTGCTTCACCTGTATATTTAAAGTTGGTTTACAGTAGTTCTTATTTTGCTCAGTTAAAAAAACGATATTCGACCTAATCTTTATTTTCAAAATTGGATTATTGTACGGACGTCGCACATATTATTCATATCGATTCCATTTTTTTAATATTATCAAGAGTCAGGTCTAAAAGACTTCGCGAAAGCCTGCTCATCAAGTGAAGATATATAATATGTTTACTATGTTACCAGTATTGTTGTACGAGTACCAAAGTTGCTTGTGTGTGTTATTATGACTGAATAATATTTTATTTTTGTTGGAGTTTTATTGTGTTGTGTTTGTTGTGTTATGTTGCACTGGGAGCTTTGTGTTATTCAATATTTGAGAATGGTCACATTTTAGCAACGATTTTGTTTCTTTCATAAAAAAAAATACAAAATATTATTATATATAATTATATTATATAAGAGTGGTAGTAGTTTATTTTTGGTTGTGTTGCTCTCGCAAATAACTAAAATAACACGGAGCTCCCGAGCGTGGTAGTCAGTGGCTAGTACTGTAGATGGCAATAAATGTTAGTACATTCACATACATAGTTGTTTTATTTTTATTGTTACTCGATTGTGCTTTGTCCCCCTCACCCCGCTCGCCGCCGCTGCCCTCGCCGGCAAGTGTGTGTTGTTGATTTGCATTATAACATAAATTTTTTAGACAAGTCTTATTGGTAAACGATTTTGGTATTATTTATTTAAATGTTCAATTATATTCGTTTAATTTTTTTTGTGTTTTTAAGTGTATATTTTGTGGCGTACATTAAAGCGTTGTTGTACGATAAAAATACAATGTAAGATTGTTTACTTAATAAGCAATTATATATAATATAGTTGTGTACAGTACACTTCATACGTTGACCAATTACACGTACTATAGACGTAATTCACAAGTTGATGTAATCTTTTTAGCTTGCATGTTCAACTTTATAGTATAAGTCACTTCACAAGTCATAAATTATTATTTAGTGTGCCTGTGAAAATATAAAACATAAAGGTTGTACATATTATATAGGTCATTTTTGACCTACCAGATGACAAAAAATGCAGTAAAAGGTGACCTCAGAAAAAATTTGTCAAAATACATATATTAGTAATATTGATTTTAATAGTTCGTTAATAACATTATTATTTCTCCATGGAGTCCACCTGGTAGCTATGTACCACCACCTTGCTCGAGTCGGCCAATAAAAATTTCCATAAAAAAATTGCCGGCTATTTCTATAAAAATATGACGTCAAAATATAAAAGTTGGTCCTTCGAGCCGGACCGGAATGAAAGGTCCACCGTTAGGCGAGTGTCGTCGTCTGCGTGAAGCTGTATCGTCCGATGCACGATGACGTCAACAGCAGCAGTGTGTGACGTGTGTGTGTGATGTGTGTGTGCGTGCAGGTGGAGCAGGGCGGCGAGGGGCTGGAGGGGCTGTCCATGGCGGGCGGCGTGGCGCAGGTGCTGCTGCAGGCCGCCGAGCCGCAGGTGCTGCAGGTGCTCAGCCTCAAGGACGCCACCGTGCTCACCAAGCACATGGTCAGTACCACACTCACTCAGGTGAACGGCCCAGCTATCATAATGCATTAAATAAAATAAATAACGCTTCACACTCATAGCCACACACTAGGATTCCCTATGTCGTGGGTGCCATGGACAACACACAAGACAAGGACATTCACACCCAGACCGAGAACAGAAATTTAAACTCATCATTCAAATTTCCACCTCGCTGGGAATCGAACCCAGGACCCTTGGCGCGGCGATCCGGCATGGTAACCATTGAGCCAGACGGGTCGTCGTCTCATGGTGCATACAAAATCAGTATTTTTTTTGTATTTAGAATCAAAATCTTGCCAGCCAGGTTTGTCAAACCAGCCTCTAGTTCTAGACAAATAGGTGCGGAAATGTCACGTGCTTATTTTGAAGGTGGAAGACGACGTGTACGCGTAGTCTTATAGAAAAGTGTGATTTACACCTTATTATAAGTGTTGACCGAGCACTCATCAGTACAACTTACCATGCAACACAGGTACGAAGGCAATCCGACAGGACCGACCGCATCCGATAATATAATCGGCAGGTTTATAGACTACAAGATTTTCTACCGATGAATAGATGTTATAAAGTTCAATGTGGTTTATGTTTTCAGCAACAGGTGAAGTCGGAGCGCGACGCGGTGGCGGCGGACTCCTAGCTGGCGAGAACGGCGCCACCGGGCGCCCCAACCTCCCCCTCGGCGCCCCTCACGCCGCACATCTCGTTCGCGCCGCAGCCGCCCGGACCCCCCGCGCCATCACCCCCGCTCTACTGCGCCGAGCCCCCGCCGGCCACGCCCCCGGAAGATGTTACCGACTCCTTGGACGTTCGCTAGGAAACAATCTACACCTTTCGATCCTAAATCATATTTTAGGATTCATTTGTGGATATTTTTTGTAACATACATTCATTATGTAAGCTCTTTACGATCTCCACCTTTCGATTTTATGTATTCGTTGATTAATAACGGGATAAAATCGTGCTTCTATTTATTTATTATTGTTAGGTATATTATTACAAGAGCGAGTATTTTAAAGATGTAAGGGGATCGAAAGATGTACGTTGCGCCTAAGGGATCTGTCACATCGCTCCGGACGCGTCCAGCGACCGAGAAGATAGTTAATTAGGACCAAAGGATTTGTACCGATTTGGCTGCGTCCGGCGGCCTCTTGTTGTATTTTAGCTAAATAAATGTCTTTATATGTATACACATAGGTTGTTGGCGATCGGAATCTTAATGCTGAAATTAAATTAAATGCACACGGTTCGAACAAACCAATTGTGCAATTGTTAAAACCAATTGTTAAGCAAGCCTGTTGTGGCTAGTAATTATATTGACATGAGCATGTTTTATTGTTTTCATCTAATACGATGAAAAGCAAACGTGAATCGTGATTTCAGCATTAAGAAACATTTTGTCGTGTACTCGTTCTCATTTATTGCCAGTCACGGGAATCACGGGGATGGATGGATGGATGTAGGTACCCCTCCTGTGGCGGGCGCGGTGAGAATAAATGAAATATTGTGATGTTTGTTAAATGAATTAGGAGTGAAGATGTCGTGACAGTGTGTTGACGGTGTGTGCGGTTCACTTTTGAACATGAACGAATGTAAGTTGTAGCGACCCCCCAGGGTCGATCTCGAATCGTAATAGGAATAAATTAATCGTATTTAAATACATTTAATGGTACAGTTTTAAAACTATTTATTTTTATTACTAGGTATTTTTAGGAGGGGCCGTTGGAGGCTCGACTTTGTAAATAAACGATCTTACCGCTCCTTCGTTGCTACTAGCCGTAGGTTTGTGCAATATTTTCGTTTTTTAATTTATTTTTATATTAAAAGCACCAGATGCTATAATACTGTTATACAGGAGACTGTAAATATATTGGCGTTAAACAAAATACAAGTTATTAGAATAGCAGAATCTTAGTCGTTGTTTCTATTTTGTAAATAGTTTAATCTTGAAATTCACATGTTATCAAATATACGAGTACCTTATCTAATTGGAACTGCATTAGAGCTGACGTCATGCGACGAGGGAGGATATAGCTTCAATGCATATTTTAGCGATTCTGCTTCACTTTTCAGTTTCGCGCCAATATTATTACGACATTGAGACCTTATCCAAATTCAGTATATTCGGTTTTAAAAATATCTTATCTATCAACTTTTACACTTGATAGGGTGGATGTTTTCGATTACAGTCGACGGAATTATATTTGTAAAACTTACATTCCTTTAATCTAATAATTTATCGTATTTAAGTTATTCATTAAGGCATCGTTGTTTAATTTATTTTGTATTATTAACGTGCTGTTATATATCTAGTCTCGAGTCTAGTCTTATGGAATTAGCAAATCGTTCTAGTCTATGAGGAGAGTCTATTGTGAGAATGAATTGTCGAGTTACATTATAAACAACTTTTCTATGTCATTTAACAATGTAAGAAATTTACCTAGTCGAATCGTATCTTATATAGTCCAGTGCATATTCGAGAGTATCCTAACGCAGGGTTGTCTAAGTAAAGCTACGTTTAAAATTTGTCATAACAATATAAATTATTAGGGTCGTATTGTATCACATATCGCATAGTGTACCCTGTACACTGTCCGAGTGTACCGCAGTACCGCTGCATTGTACCGCAGTACCGCTGTATTGTACCGCAGTACCGTGACCGACCCAGCCTACGACAGGTTGTATATTCGCGTTAAACGTTATCGCCATTGATCTATTATTTATAAATTATAGTGAACACTAGTTGTTAAGGTAGGCGTCATAGAAGAGTACAAATATTTATTATTATCGTAAAACTTTTTGTTTTATGAAAAGACAGTACTTAATAGTATTTATTATTTATTCGAGTTTATTTTTCCTTGTTTTTTATATTTTGTTTTACTTTGTTCTTTTCTGTTTTATGTCGTTAGCAACATTTATATTACTTGGGATGGAGTTTGTCCTTACGAATAGAATGAATAAAGAAAGCACAATTTTGTTGTTAAGTCAATGATTTGTGATTGTAAATAAATTGTATGACTGTGTGAATATTGCAATCATTAAAGTATTTACGTATATTTGCTGTTCCTATTTACTGTCCTTTCACTACAATAATATTGTTGCAAAAATACTGACGAAGTAACGATACTAAAATCTATCGTCCTTAATCTTTGAATAAGTTAGGAGGTTAAATACTAACACTATGTTATGTCAGTAGGAAAGATGTGACGAGTGTGGATAGCCGATAGATACAATATTGAGAACAACGGCCGTAAATTATGTAGACGGGTCACTAACCGTCCTACCGTCACTTCATTCTGTTTCTGTGCAATTTCAAATAGGTCCGTAATTTTTATCATGTGAGTATTTAAATGAATATCTACTATGGCGGACACTATTGCATTAAGTTTATTTTAGCAACACTTTTATACGTGTCGTGTATCGCGTGCTACATAAAATACAATATTATCCGTTTAGTCACACCCCACTTGTCCTGTTGAATAGCGACCAAAGACGATAAATGTAGCAACCATCAAAAAATTTTTTTCCGCAAATGGCGGCTTGCTCAAAGGACCAAATTACCATAGATAGTTTAATACAATAATTTCTATTACGAATTCTGATTTGATGTTAAGAAAAGCCCTTTTGTTCTATAATCTAAGAGTAAAACGAAGTTTTTTACTCTAGAATACTTTACGATTTTATTCAGAGCAATATCCACATGTTTGGTCGAAGATCGATCGAACACGCGCTAATATTGCCAAGTGTCAACGCTAAAACACGCGCGGGCGGTTCACTTATATTTTAATGAATTAATAATATCAGTGGACATCAAAATTGTCTTCTAGTTTGCTTATAACTTAATTGATTTGTCAACTCTATAATAACGACTGTAGAAGAGCTCAAAATACATGCTACTGGGTTTTCTAGTGTATGTAATCACTTGTTAAATTCAACTAAACTTGTGTTAGGATAAAATCTGAACGCAATAATAAGACAAAAATATGATTCTAACGTTTTAATAAACATTAGCCAAGCTGATCGATTTTAAAAATCGGTACTAGAATAATTATCTGAAGTGGGCACTTCTCACAATTCAATAAAATAAAGGTCGACAACAAAACTATTATACAAATTTTTCTACAGCTTAAACTGATAATACCAATAACCTTACATCTCGTATACACTTTGTAGAGCTAATTCTGGTTTGTCGTAGCCGAGTTCTTCGGGCGTGTCGATGCCGAGTTCGGTGAGCGTGGGTTTAATTTCCTGGATGATGTAGGGGTAGATCTCGTTGACCTTGGGCCCGCACTTGTTTTTGCAGGCCTCGATGAACCTGACGGCGAGCGCGTAGTCGTTGACCCGCCGGCACGCGTGCAGCGCCGCCTTGATGACGAGTGGGTCGGGGATCAGGTCCATGCCGCACAGGTCGTTCATCCCCTTGCGGATCTCCCACCCGTCAATGTCTTTTCTGTTGAAGAATGCTTCATATCTGGAATTAAATTACGCATGTCAATAAATATAATCTGATGCACCATGAGACAATTAATACACCCTAAACTACATGTCCTACACTTAGGGGAATGACTTTGGAGAACTACTTAGGTATCTAGAAAAGAAAACTGGACCAGATTTGGAATGCAAACGTCATATAAATTTCCTTTAGCAAAAGAAGTTTTTTTTTACACAAATAAGTTAATGCTTGACCACAATCCCACCTGATGGTAAGTGAAGATGTGGTCCAAGGTAGTAAGCACATTAACAAAATTAAAAAAAAATATATCAAAAAATATTATTAAAAAAAATATTATTATTATTATAAATTGTAAAATTTTATATCAAAAATTTACAGAAATTTGAAAAACTTAAGGTTAATACAAAGGCGTAATACAAATTCTGGTCCCCAACTACCTACGAAAGATTATAATATTTACACCCAGTAAGCTATGATGTAATGTGTTGTAATAAACATGTATTTATTACTATATTATTATCTTTTCAATATCATATGTATTAATGTGCAAATAAAGTGATACACTTTGTTCAATTTGCAAATGTTATGGAGTAGTTATACACAAAAGTAAATTACTTAACTCCCAAGCTTCAATCTAGGTTTCCAATCCTAAAAACCTAGTTATATGCTTACAAAAAAACTTGGCCATTAAAGTATCACCCTATTAAGCCATTGATAAACACATTAGGCTGCAAGTGTAGTGACACAAGGACTTCAATGGGGCCTCCTAAAAAATACCTTTATATACAGACTAAACTGCATTTGTTGCAGTTCCTGCCAGTTACAAAGAGATATCTCAATTTGGTACTAAAAACCGTAACTATAATTCATCATACAGATTAATTTTATTATGGTATTCAGTATGATAAAGTTCAAAATTAGAATTGCTTCAAGCTAGCTACAGATTACCTATGAGAGCTTCTTTGACCTCTTAACATCGGACCCACTGTATCATTTTTTAATTTTTAATTATTTAATTTGATCATATTTAAAAACAGACTTCTGACACTACTCTATACAGCAGCAACTTGTGTGGAAATAATTCATATCAATTAAAAACCTAATTTCTATTCAAAAATAGCTCAAGACCCTCAGTGTTTCTCAGCACAATATTAGTTTGAGAAGTGATGATAAAATTTTGAAATTCCATTTTTATATAATAAATCATGAACGCTACTTAAAACCTATGACTTAAAAAGTGGAATTTGATCAATGTGTTATCTGTTATCTACTTCAAAGTGCCTCATGGTTTAGTAAGCACCACAGCTGTAATACCCCTGAAGTTTACTCATTATGAATATCGAACCGAATTTTCTGTAACAGAATGTAAAGATACATATGATCAGTCGAAGTGAAATGATAAAATTTAGGCATATCATTATGTTATTGAGTTCTATTGATTTTTAGTTACATAACGTCAAATTTTCAAGCTAAGGGCTTACCTGCGGTCGAATTCTTCGTCGGTTTCTACGGGGCCGCCGTGAGACCTCCTGGCAGGAATCACTGAGGTTGCCCTAGTCGCAGGCACTAGGGACCTTTTGAGGACGTTCACCAATGTTCCCGAAGCGGATTTCAGCATTTTGTTCAGATGTCTCACAGGAACTTTGGAAGGATAACAAATGTGAACAAATGGCTGCGCAAACCATAGACTAAATAAAACAGACAAAATAGCAAAATAGTTTACCACAGAATAAACGGGCTAAGTCTGCTACCGTAGACAATTCAAAAAGTGAATGCTTTTTTTGCGTTGTTTTAAAAAGTTACTTTTTGGAATGGGTTTCCAGATAATACATATAGGTCAGATCATCAGAGCTAAGCAAGAAAAACATTGCTTGACTTTTATTTCTACTCCATTATAGCCTGAACTGTTTTTGTATCAAATTCCTCTGTGACATCTGGGGCCTTACTATGAGCTCTTATAGCAGGACAGAAATTGAACTGCACTGCATTATTGTACTATGACATCTTTATTAGCAGGCCTGCTGCAGGACTGTTGCGTGATCCGTTCAAAAAACGTTCACCTTTTTTTTAGTATAGATTTTCATACCATGACGCGTTACTTCACAGCGGCAAAGCGTCTGTTGATCGATTCTTGAACGTCCGTTATGTCAAAATAAAAAGTTACTAATAAACCAACTTTTTCAGCATTGTTTTGTTTTGTAATAAATTTTATAATCGTAGTGTAAATATAAACGTAGTGATTAAGTACTCTGTGTTTATAATTTAGATTATTATCGAGGTAAGCTGTTTTAAACCTCGCAATATTATATTCGTTTTCTTAAAACAATTTCGATAAGAAATTCTGAAGTGGATTGTTAGAATTTTAATTATACACACCTGTCAACTCGTGGTATTATTTATTGGGTTTTAAGTGCTTCAAAGCAGTCAACATCACTTTTTGCCTTTCCTCTATTTTGTAGATGTGTGACGAATATGAAATTTTTGAATATTTGGAGAGTGAATACCGGACTGAAAAAAAAAACCGACGCCAGCGCACGAGGGAAATAAACAATCCTTTCGATATGAATGAAAGGGAATTTATTGATCAATACAGGTAAGAGGACACTAAAAATCGATAAGTATCTTTAATAAATACCTATGCGACTATTATTATTATTATTGCTTACTATTATTATTTCTCCAGGGGTTCGCCTGGACAGCTACCACCCTCGAGCATGAGTCAGCCGCCAAACGACTCGTTGTGTTCCGGCTGGGGGCTTGAGAGCCAGTTCTTTCTTTCTTTTTCTTCTTTCTTTCTTGGCCGGCAACGCATCAGTGATGCCTTTGGTGTTGCTGATATTCATGGGCGGCGTTAGCCACGTACCATCAGGTGGATCGTCAACTCGTTTGCCGGCTATTTCCATAAAAAAATGCTATGTCAATAGTAGTATGATAAATCGAGGTAATCCTTAAATAATATTTTTGTTAATTTATAGGTTATCAAAGGATTTAGTCCACAATTTGTGCGAGGATTTGGAACCTATAATGCAAACGAATCCTCATAGATCTAGTGATTTGAGCATAGAGACAAAGGTGAGAGGCCAACATTTGATAATGATATTAATTAATCTCAACAACTATGAAGTCATTTGCCTCAAGTCACTGTCCCACTGCTGGGCTTGGTATCTTCTCATAATGAGATGAATTAGACTGTGGCCTAATATGAATTGGCAGACTTCAAATACAGAACTCCTATCAAAACCTCACACACGTGTATCTTTGTGATTCCTTCACCAAAAGACATAGTTATGATAATCTTTTTATGTAATATAACCCAGAACACTTTGTTCGAGAAACTGTCCTTGTCCTTTTTGAAGTTGTTACTTAACTCTAAGAAATTTTCAGTCTGCATGTCAGGCATAATTATAGTAAATTAACTAGCTGTTGCTCGCAGCTTCGCATACGGAAATTATGTTTTACCTTATTTGTACCTCTTGCAGAAGAAAATTTAAAAAAAAGGTAAATTTATATTGAAGTGCTTATAATTAGTAATTTATATACTGAAACCCACGGTACAATCACAAAGAATTCTTCCAGGAGTGGGTTTTGAAAAATAAGCAATATTCACTTTAATTTGTATTATTTTTCTTTTTCTTGCAAAATTTTTAAAAACGGAGAAACATAGTCCATCAATTTTAGCAAGGAACCTTTGCTCTAAATTTGAAGCAAATTGTTTCATGTTTTAAGAATATTCTATACATAACTTTCATCCCGTTTCCCAGGAAAACCTTTTAATTTTCCGGGATAAAAAGTGTGATTCATGTGATGCCCGGATAGACAATAATTCTAAAATAAATATCTTTGTGCTCTAACACGTTATTGAAGTGTCCCCTAATCGATTTTTTTTAAATGTTCAATTTACAGAAAATTTGCCCTTTGAGTTTTATTATAGTGTAGATTATTATTGTTTTTTCATGCTTTATAAGGACAACATTGATGAGGAACTAAACAAGGACAGGAGAATTAACAAGGAGCTAAAACGGGTTAAATTAATTGTTTTCAGGTTTTAACAGCAATCTATGTCCTTGCACATGGGTCCTATCAGAAACCTACTGGGAGTGCACAACACGTTGCTCAGCAAACCGTATCTGCAGTATTGGCAGAGGTTACTGCTGCCATAAACCATATTGAAATAAGAAATAAATATATAAAGTTTCCTCAAACAGCTGCAGAACGGGATGCAAATAAATTGAGGTACATTATGGCATGTTGTTTATTCGTATTTATAATGAGTTCATATTGTTACATTTTTAATATATGTTTTCATTAATTAATTAATCAATTGTACATAATATCTTGACAATGTAAAATTAATATTATCAATATTTTGTTGACAGATTTTATGAACAGTTTGGTATCCCAGGTGTAATAGGTTGCATTGATGGGACACATGTAGCCATAGTAAGACCAAACGACCATGAAGAAAGATATTTTTGTAGAAAAAATTACCATTCCTTGAATGTGCAACTAGTAAGTAATTATAATTTCTCATTAAAGTTTTTATTAGCATTAAAATAAAATATGTAAAAACATAATAGCTTTCTCCATAGTAGGTAATATAGTTATTTAAATACACAGCCTTTAAAATACTTTAATTCATAAAATATAATACTAAAATTTTCAGATTTGTAATGCTGATATGGAATTCATTAGTGTTGATGCTAGTCATCCAGGAGCCAATCATGATTCCTTCATTTGGTGTCATCACCCTCTAAGAACTCACTTGGAGAATCTTAGCAGTACAGAGGCTTTATGGCTACTAGGTAAGGTACTTAATAATGAAAAAAAAACAGTATAATATACAATGTTAGAGTAAGTTTAGTGAAAGCCCTTACAAGTTTACATAATTAACAATTCTAACCTATCTAAAAATTTCAAATAGAACAAAGTAAATAAAGATGATAAACAATTTTTAAAACTAAGTCAGATATTTAAATATTATAATAACTATTTATAGTAACTATTTATAGTAAAAAAAAGTTTATATCAAATAAAACAGGTCCTATCCTTCGTTATTGCTGTCATTAAACGGGTACGAAATTTCAAATAGAACAAAGTAAACTATGATAGACAATTTTTAAAACTAAGTCAGATATTTAAATATTATTATAACTATTTATAATTATTAAAGTTAATTTTATATCAAATAAAACAGGTCCTATCCTACATTATTGCTATCATTAAACGGGTACTTAATACTTAGATTAGTATCTAGTGTAACAAAATTAAATTAGTATTAAACACTAAAGCCTCATTGATTTGGTTTAATATAGAAATTAATTCATGTTCTTCTTTTAATTATAATCAAGTTCATAATCTTTTTATTTACTAATTGTTTAAGGAGATTCTGGCTATCCACTGAGGAAAACAATGATGACACCAATTTTGAATGCACCACAGCAATCCCCAGAAGCCTATTACACTGAAAAACATGTCAAGGCCCGAAACACAATTGAGAGGACAATAGGTGTACTAAAGGCACGATTTAGATGTTTATTAGTCCAACGAGTGCTACATTACCAACCACAAGTAGCTGGTTGTATTACAAATGCATGTGTGATTCTACACAACATTTGTAATGCAGCAAACTTGTCTGTACCGGAACTCTCAGAAAATGAGGTACGACAAGAAGCTTTCATGCAACCTACCGATACGCATGTAGATCCAGCTGATCCACAAAATAGAGAATTGCAGATTGGCATTGCTACAAGGGAGGATCTTGTGAGGCGCCTCTGGCAACTGCGTCAGAGAGTCTGAAAAAAAGGTATAAAAATAATGTAAACGATTATGTTGTTGTTACAGGCGTTTTTTTTTTACATAAAATAAGTTAATGCGTTTGATATATGGATCAGTGTACTATAAAAATATTAAACAAATTTTGTTTCAGATTATGTAATTAAATTGACGATAAACTTAGTGTTCCGTATATCAAACAATAGAAATATAGACTACCATATTTTGTCATTGAAGATCAAAATGCAATCTTTCCCTTTTATGTAAATGCCCTACAAATGAACAGACAACCACCTGATATTGGTAATCAGGAAGGGCATCACCGATGCGTTACTTGCCAATAAAAATATTTGAAAACCGTATTATTACTTCTCTGGGTTTTAGGATGCTTCTGCTCCTAGGGTGGTAATTAGACAAGCGTGTCAAAAAACAAATGTCATACGTATTACGTGCAAACCTTCTGGATTAAACTGAATAGTACCAGGATGGAGCCTAGGGACCTTTGACATGAGGGATCTGGCGCCATATATCTGCCATGAACAGGGGAGATCCGTTTGGACTCCAAACAAAAGGTCTTTTTGTTTCCAAACTTAACGATCAAAAGTATACGAAAGTACCAATTTGAATAAACAATTTTTACTTTAACTTTGTTAATAAATTCATTGTGTCAATGAACTAATATACTAAATTTTTATTGTAAAAAGTAATTGTTTGGGAGTTTCTGGTTTCTTTTATTTGCTTCTACTGTATAAAGAATTGCATTAATATAATATATATGTCGGAAATCATAACATGGAACTTTTACTATTTATATTTTATTTTTATTACTTTTCTAACTTAGAATTATTTAATGAACCTTATTATATTATTATATTATTTAATGTTAATTAACCTGATTATATTATTTAATGAATCTTTAATGAACGAAAAATGAAAATGCAAATGTTATTAATTAAAGTTTTAAAATTATCTTACCCAGATTGTATGTTTCGGAGTACTGAAACTATTTCACTGAGATAATCCACAGCCCTTTTTATAGAACGGCTGTTGTTCATCTCAGCTTGTGACCTCATTTCTGAAGATCTCACCAGCCGCTCTCTTGCATCTGCAGCACTCATCTGTTGTCCCCGACGTCTTCTTCGCCTTGTCTGAGCCTGTTCTGAGGAGACCTGACCAGTTATGGGTGATGGCTCTGCTTGAACAGGTAGTACAAGGCGCCTTCTTGCACCCTGCACTGTTGAGCCCTGTCTAGATGGTGATGGTTGTGGGTCTGCAGGTGTGGGTACTATCTCAGGGATTGGCGTCTCACATCGCTGCTGTAAAGCCTCTGAAATTGTAGCCTCATTTGGCCCACTTTGTTGGAGTTCCTGTAAAAAGGAATATGCAGGTCATTAGTTAATTTCATCATAATATTGTTACATAATATAATATACTTGTGCCTTCATTATATTTATCATTATTTACTTACTTCGCTAGATGGAACTACTAAAAATATTGGATCCTCAGTTGCAGTGGATTGTGAAGTGTCCGCATTACTTGGAACTGCAATGTCCTAGAAAAAAAATGTAAAATAAGACAAGATAGGTATAAGCTATATTATTATATAATGTTCGTAGATTATGCATAATGCATTGCAAACTGTGGATAACCACATAAGTAAACTTACTTGTAAAAGTAGCGGTTCAACCCTGACTCCAGGCAACCCAGATCCATAATCGTCCCCAAGGATGCTGACAAACTTTCTCTCTATTTCTGTCAGTTCCAAGTTTGTAGCTGGTCCACCTCCTGTTCTTCTTTGGCTTTCAATAATGAGCCTGTTCTTTTTTTTTAGTTTAGCCTTGAAGTCAACCCAGTACTAAAAACAGAATAACAACAATGTATCATACATTACACAATACATAAATAATAATTGTTTTGTTCATGAGTATAAAATACCTACTTATAGATTGCCTCATGTAATTTTACACAATAAAATGGTTATCTATTACTATTGATTTTATTATATAGTGCAACATTAACATAACGAGCCTCAATATAACGATTTCCTTGATTTAGCGATTTTTTCCTGCCTGTAAGAGCCAATACAAAATATACCTTTACATTACGAACTTTATCAAAAACCTTTTTATAGCGAATGTTCAATCATTGCAGAATACAAACAGAAAGTATTATTTACATCTATTTAACGATTTTTGGCAACTTATAAACTGTACATAACGTATCCTATCAATTAATCACACAAAATTTCACAATAAGTCGGTCTCGATAGGTTCAGAAATGTTAAATTTTTTGTACGACAATCATTGTTGTTTGATGTTAAGTAATGTTAACACTGCCGTTCGTCATTGTTATTAGTTTTAAAGTTTGTAATGGCTGATTTTATAACCTTGTTAAAACGAATTGCAGACTAACCTAACCTCTTTATAGCAAACCTCATCTTCAAATTACTTGATATAACGATTTTTTTCTAATTCCCTTTAGGTTCGCTATATAGAGGTTGCACTGTACTTAGTTTTGTTTAGCGATTACTTAGAAGCGATTGTGTTATAATGATGTATTTATATTATTGTGCAAAATTGATGAATAAATATTGAATCCAATTTCTGTTTATGTCATTCCATTCTAAATATTTTATAGCATTAAATTATTGTCTCATCTCATTTTTTAGTAAACACCTTTAATATAGGTATAAGTGTGATGTAGGAAGCTCAAGTTATTAACTTGAGCAGAAATCTATGAGAAATACTGCAGTGTAGTGATGATATCACTTACCTTAGACCATTCGGATGAAGACTTAATGGCTCCATCGCCTGTGGAATTTAAAATCTCTGCGGCCCTTTCCCACATTCGCCTATTATGGTCCCGAGCTTGGGTGGATTTATTATACCCAACTGCAATCTCCCTTTGATTTTCCAGGAATTCGCATAGGTGATGCAGCTGGGTCATGCTTACACGACGACTTGTTTGTGTTGCACTAAAAATTAATTAACACATTTTTTATGCATATATTTTTGATTTCCACATACCTAAAAAGTAGACAATGCACTCAAATCACAAAAACTAATAATAAAAAAGAGGTATGTCAATACAAATAATTATGAATTATATACGACATTCCAATTAAATTTCCTACTAAGTTAAAAGCATATTTTAAGTGAGAAAAGAAACTTACGCCATAGTTAAAAGAGAATGCACTATTATGACGACGACGAAATATTAAAAGCTTCACGGCAAGACTAACTGAGAAATCAAATCCACCCCGGGAACAAAATATAAAAAAAACACTTAACAAATAGCAATATGAATTTGTTATGGCGTTGGCTAGTTACTTCGCGATATCAAGTAAAAAGTAAAGTAGTTTCAAGTGCAACTGCAAGTTTCAAGTGGGATCATCGAAAAAAGTCAAGATGATTTTAAACGAGCGCGGTAAAACTAGAAAAAAACGCATATACTTACGTCCGAAAACAGTTAAAATCTTCAAAGTTAAAAAGTTGTTACGAGCGCAAAAGATGAAGGTTTTAGTGATGTAAGATAATGTATTTGGATAAGTTGTAATACACAATCTTATAAAAACGTGTTTACATTATTTAAAACCCCCGGTAATTTGAACATGGAATGATATCAATAAAGAGATAAGTTTTTGAACGTTAGAAAGTAAAAAAATGACATGTCATTACAGCAGACCACAGACAAGCATAATCGTTCACTTGTCGTTCACCTTTTATGATGTCATAGTACGATTTTCCAGTGAATCAGAAGCAGTCCTGCTTTTGCACTGACTGGAAATTGCGCGTTTTCTTATAAGGTCATAGTAAGCCCCCTGGGGCTCTATGGTTATAGCATAGAGTACTTAAGCACACACCACATAGATTAATTAGCCATATGTAGAAATACTTTATCGTCTTTATACGACACAGAATAGAATAAAGATTAGGCGCAAATAATAATTTACTTTGCATCAATAATAAAAAAACAACTACACAATACTAAACTTTATTTTGAAGTCACAATGTCCAATAACAAAAAATATCTCGCTATTCGGAAAACAACAATGTTAAATAAGGTTCTTTAAATCTAGTAATACAAAATGCGTTCCTTACATACAAATATAATAACTGTTGTAGAATACATAACGGAAACTTGGTACTTGTGATTATTTCTAGGTATATTAAGGCAATTTCACTTTACACTTTCCGTTTTCTCTTTTTCTTATGGGCAGTGATGCTCTCTTGTCCACTGTCTTCTTCACCAGAACTATCGGTAGAACTACTGTCACTGTCACTACTAGATGAGCTACTGTTGGAGGAACTGTCCGATGCGACGCCCGTGCCCTGGCTCAGGTCCATGCGACTGGCGATCCTATACAATTCTTGGTCCTTGGATTCCAGAACTTTGATCCATTTCTTCGACAGCTTAGGGCGGCCTCTGACAGTCTTATGCCAAACGACGGGGAAGTTGGTGCGGCTACAGAAGTTTTGAGTGACTGCAACTGTATCATCCAGGTTCAGGACAACATGCCACCACCCCCCGGGAACAAATACTGTTTCACCTGGCTTTTGTAGTATTTCAACCTGCAACAAGTTATTACAGTTATTGATTGATGAATTAAGAATTAAGTTAATTTGGTTACATTGCTAGATAGAGGAAAATGTCTTACAGGCTTATACTCCTGTGGCCAAGTTTCAAGCTGAGTCTTAGGATAAATTAGTTTGAACCACGTGATTGCTTCATCTCTTTGCTTCCCACCCATGGCTCCTGTTACTTTGATCAGTTCTCGTGGAGTCTGAGTGGGAAATAAGCACCATCTCTTGTGCCCAAACACTAGTGCGTTCCAAGCACTAGTGCCCAGGGGGTCAATGTGGATCCCAGTGCCTGATCTCTGGGGTCCCATAACAAACCAGCGGTATGGGGGTCTCCTCTCCTCGCCGCAGTACTTGAACAAGTCGTCCCTAAAATACTTAGGCACTTCATAGTCTTCCAGGAGCTTCTTCCTTCTCAAGTGTTCTCCAAAACTACTATCAAAAATATAAAGTGGACTATCATCAGTTGTTGTCTTCATGTATTCTACGTAGTACTTCATTTTCATCTTAACACTATAACCCTCATTGTCTTCACCGCACTTAAATTTTTGGTTCCGATACTTTTTGGCAAGTCTCTCCAGCGTCCACTTGTGGTTAGCGCGCCAGTTAGTTTGAACATTTGTTATGACTACAGGCTTATAAATTTTTTCATACTTCTCTATGAACTCCTCCTGTGATGCCAAATTTGCATCTATTCTATCAGCATTGTCATTACATTTGAGAAATTCCTCAAAGTTTCCTGCATATTTTAAAGCTGTCCATTGATACTTATCAGCTAATTCTGTGGAAAATATATCAAACTTTTAGTATACTTAATTGACATTTACATTTTCTGTGACATCAGTGAATACAACTGTTGCTAGCGACTGAAGTAATCGATTCAAGATTATTCAAGAGTGTTCCTTTATCAGTTAAAGACTGAGGCTGTGTTATTTTATTGGAACTGAAGAGAGGTTATAGAAACAACATCGTTTTACTACATTTTTAGATGAAGACAAGTTACAAGATTGTTGTCCTGTAATATTTTTAGTAAAGTACAATTATGCTATTGTAAAAGCCGATAATAACCGTAAAATGTGTCGAGGTCGCGCTCGAATGCGTGACTCCCTCAAAAGATGGTTCTAGAATTGTGTCTACTTTAATAATTAATATAAATCTATCACATAACTCGCTTGATTTATACGACACTCGTAAAGCAATAAAAGGTATTATTGCAATAATAACTTATGGAGAAAGCTTGATTTAAACTATTCAAAATATAGGCTTAGTGCTTACCGGGTCGAGCCTTCCTTTTAACTTCTTTGATGCGTTTCTTTGCCTTGTGCGATAATTTGTATTCACTATCCATTTTTAATTTGCTATGTTTGTATTCAAAATATTTATATAGTAGAGAAGCAAACTTTTAATTAGCCATCTATTTCCTTTCCAAAATTATTAATTTGATTGAATTGAATTGAATGACTTTGACCTAACTGTTTGACGTAGTAATTAAGTACTCTGTGACTGTTTGATTGAAGTTTGAATTGAACTGATGAACTGACTGACTGAGACTGATTGAGTGATTGATCTACTATTTGAGACCACAGATTAGTTACTTATTATAACAGATAGTTTTACTTTGTCTATGATTCTTTAATAAAAATACAATAATATTTAAGCTTTCGATTGACAATTTTCTTTTTAAGTTACCTGCAACACTTGCAACATTATTGAATTAAAATAATTTTAGTAATTTACTTTTTATTTAAAATGAAATACATTAATTTCATATAAAATCATATGGCTTAAAAATGCATGGCAACATTGTACAAGTTTTTCGACGCATTGGTTGGAGTTGTACTGATTTTCCAGAAATTTGTGTTGTAACCGAAATTATTTCAAAACCTTGAATTTTTTTCCGTTTTTAAGTAATTTATAACATTACAGTTTTCAAATCAATAGCTAAATTTGCAAAATAGAAATATTAGTTATTGATTTGACTCTTCTAGCGAAACAAATTTGAAACGTTCCAGTCTGAAGTGTGTAGCTAGCTCGATATAACTGTCAATCTGGGTGTAGAAATTTATTTGTTATTTTCACCGGTTCCTATGTGCGATTTCCAAATGTGTTAGATTATTTTTGAACATTCGTTCATTGCGAAATAATGTTCCTTAGTGTATGTGGTGCATAAACCTGTGCTAAAATGGATGACGGTGCAATGAGGATCCAGTCGGGAATCAACATCAATATAAAAAGAACAGATGGTGAGTAGGATCATGCTGGAAAGTTGAACCTTTTGTAGTTATATGTTAAATAACTTCTTCGCGCTGACCTGATATGTGACGTGCAAGGTGCAAGGGTGCCGATGTCATATGTTTCTTAAATTTTTAATGATTCACTATTCACACGTAAGACAATTTTGATGAATCAGATCGACTTTTACTCCTAACTTCTAAGCTATTGCTTACACCGAGCAACTTTTTTGTATATTTTAACATATTTAATTTTTTTTCTTTAATTCTAATTATCTTGTGTTTACAATTTTACAATTTGTCATTTTTTATTGTTAATAAACTATGTCCTGTCAACTGAGACATAATTAGAAAGAGTAAGCTAACCTTTTATTATTACCATAAAATTACACCAGTAATAACATACCACCTGACTGAAAACTCTGTACTCTGAGAAATGTACTTGAAAAGTTTGGTTAAAAATATTTTAAATATATACTTTAAATATGAATAATAATAAGTGGACATTGGATTATATGCATTATCAAAGTGGCAAAATATGCATGCAAATATGCACTAAAACATGATGAAATATGCACAGATATTAATGTTATCAGAATTAACATTTATTTTCTATATTAACGGGACTTTTTTGTTCTCGCGGGGGACAGTAGGACTGTCAGCCTGAAAGTGGGACGTATGGTCACCACCATATTTAACACTGAATAAGCACTATCAATAAAAAGTACTAAAATTATACAATAACATACAAATGTATATTATCTGATGTCTAATATCAATAAGCATAAACAAAAAAATTTTGAACATCTTTATTTCAATTAATGTTTTGTGGCTACTTTACCACTGATCATTTGTAACCAACCTCAGATAGAATTTTAGGTCTATTTACTAACTCAAATGAAATAAAATCATTTATTGTCAGGTTAAATTTGTACTGAGGTATTATAAGTTATGAAGTGTGAAACATTCTACTTAGAATATTGCAATCAGTAGTAGAAATGCGGGCAATCATGTTTGCCTCATAGCTCCAAAGTCAAATACAATTGCAGTAATGGTAGAAAGATCTAATTTATAATAATCTAATACTCATAATATTAGGTATAGTAGATTACAATTACTCTGATATAATCTGATATAACAATTTCTTATCACATTTACAAACATTTTCTTCCAAACAAACACACCAAGCACACTTAGCTGTACTTATTTCAGATACTTGATGGTTCTGTATGGTCCTAAACATAGATTTAATTTTTATTTAAGGTTTTGCATTAAGAAGGATAATAGCAATTATTGCATACAAGATCCAAATGCAATAAACAGTGGTGTATGATTATAAAATATAATATATTAAATAATTTCAGATAATCATAGTATGATGACTTTGACCACTTTTCGATATTCCTGATAGTTTAGAATTAAGCCATCCATGCACATTTGAAAAATTCACCCTGTATAATGGCAAAAATTAACAAATTTGGAAACACAAAATAATAAATGAAGTGAATCTAGTAACAAGATTCACACTATTCAACTGATGTATGAATCATAAAACTATTTGTCTTTTATACATTTTTATATTTCCATGAAAACCAACATGACCAAAGCACTTATTTACGAATAAGTTCTATAGTTTAAAATTGAATGCCTTATTATTTACTAAAATAAATATTATCATAAAGCCTAGGTTATTGAGTAGTAAATTACCGAAGTGGACATTTTTGGAGAAAATTACCATTGAATAGATGGTATTGAAGCGAAAGTTGTAGGCCGTGGGTCAAGTAGTACCGAGTTGTTTAAACGGGCCCGTGAGGACACGACGCGGCCTTGCGGCGCGCGGCCATATACGGCGCGAAGCAGGCGCCTCTGTCAATACTATTTATATATTGTTTATAGTCAAAGTACTTGTCCAAAATTTTTGCGTGAAAAATTTTGCTTTTATCATGATCCAAAAATGAACTTTTGGGGAACAGCGTCTTCTTTCTTGCTTTTTAAAATAATTTATGATATGTCAGTATTTGAAAGTACTGTTTCTTGTCAACTCATTGATAAGAAACATAATAATATCATGGTCTTTGCAAATGGAAAAGGTACTAAGCCAATTTAAAAAAATGTATACTTTGGTCTACACCAAAGTATACATTTTTTTTTAATGAAACCGGAATAAAAACGGAATGTCTGATTATAAATATTGTCACGATTAGAATTTTATAATACTGGTGTTTCGACCCAGTTACATGGTCATACTGAGACCACGATCAAATTGTGAGTACCCGTTGCATTTAAAATGTTTAGTGTCCGTGATGATATAAGTTTGAAACTAAATATAATGGATAACCATTTACACTAACACCCCCACACTTTAGATAATAAAGGCATTATGCCAAGGCTAGTGAACAAACATTTATTTGTCACATAGATATATTCAATAACTCCATTCTGCAGGGTCACTCTAACTATGGTCTATGTTTTGCAATTTTGATGCTGGAATGGTAAAAGATAGATGGTGTAAGTTATTCAAACACTTATCATATTTATTATTTTGTAAATTATTTGATTGAGCAACAAAATACTGTATGCATCATACAACATATGTTCCACATCTTTTATGATACAAGTGTCCAGTACATTATTGAACAATTCTTATTGGAATAAGTCCAATAAGAATTCGCCTATTTCTATTGGAAAATGGAGCTTGTGGTCAGTTGACAATTTTAAAACATATCTAGGTACATAACACATACATAAATATTCCCATAAATTATAATAATAACAATAATAATATACGGATCCTTATAAATATAACGAGATAAAAGATTGACAAAGATTAACAATGAGATAAGAAACATTTCTAGTTGATAGGCTGTTTATGTAAACAAATAGAAAAAATCAATTAAAAATGCAAGCGAATTATGTATTAAATTTAATACAGGAAGCTGTCAATGCACAGCGTATGCGCCACTAGCAATAATAACATTCAATAAATAGAGAAGGTCGCACATGGACGCGCGGGGAGATTAATAGATCAGCCATTTTAAATATTGTATGTATCTGCATCTATTCTGTTTTATGATAAAACACTGACATTGTTAATGGCCAATATGTACATCATTTGTTACTTATGGTTATAGGTGTAACACTGTCAAATATACATACGAGTATATTGTGTGTGACAAATTTTAATTTTCTAACTTCCATACCGTGGTTCTAGAATAGTTCTTTGAAAAGCAGTCTGTCAAATCGTTGTCGTATAGCCATGCATTTGTAGTGCCAATTGTCACTATCTTTTTTTATGTACCTTTTTATATTGATCTTTTATCTCTTTTATTTATAACAGCCGGCACACACGGCTTAACGTGCCCAACGTCCAGTACTTGCCCGGTCCCATAGCACGGAAGCGCTCAAACAAACACACATTTTGTCACTAGCGGGAACTGTATTCACTCGTACGATATAGAAGCAATGTAGCATGGTGGTAGCAGTGGAATTACCAAACAAAAGTATATTCGCGCAGGGTATCAGCTGGTCGACTTCCTCATAGTGGTGAAGAGGACCGCTCAGGGTCGCGCCGCCCACCCACGGTTGCAAGGCAAGGTTGCGTCATCGATTAGCCCTCGATCATGCACACGATTAAAGCTTCACATGTTTTGTTGTTTTGTTAATATCGGCTAGTCTAGATCGAATCTTTTTGACCGATGAGATAATGATGTTCCGAGAATATGATATGAGTATTTAGTTATCGTTTCTAGTCTCGTCATCAGATTAATGTTCTTTGTTTGCTAGACAACATAAATTAAAATGTATGTGGACCGTGACAAATATTTTGAATTTGGTAACACACCAATACTATTCAGTAAAGTTTTAACTCTGTCTGTTGTGCATGGGATCTCAAAATATCAGGATAGTTTTTTAGCTGTGCCGGACATTAGTGAGAGACGAATGTTTGTTTCGGGTGTTAGTTATTCAACACCATCACCGATGTATATTTCTCCGCTGGATTCGATCTTTTATGAAAACTTGAAGTGAAGGCTATAATCCATGATGCATGCACTTGCATCTAATCATTAACAATATAACCACAATAATCCGTTAGCCAACTAGATAATATTTAATCTAAGTTGTTATCTTATAGACATAAGCGCAGTAGGTAATTCAATCATCAAGACCAAATTAACATCAGAAAATAATTGTTATTTACATACTAGTAAGCCTACAGCGCGTCGCAAATCCGCCAACTCCATAACAAGAAGACGGTCGTCATGTTTTTTAACGTTTAAGTACTGGGCAGGGTCGGCGCTTGCGATCATCGCATCTATTTAAGTAACCGGTTGCTGCAACCATTTTAACGCTCACAGCAACCAACAATTAATTCGAGTTGAATAAGTAACTGTTTTAGTCTTAACTAGCGACCTGCCTTGGAATCCGATCGCTACCTGACTTCATAGGAGCATCCGCTGAATTAATCTAGTAACTGCCGTAAATTTCATCGAAATCGGTCCAGCCTCATGCATACAAATTTATTAAATTTTTATGTATAAACTTTAAAATTCAAAATCTTGCAGTGAGCGTTCAAGTATAAGTTTCATATTGAATAGAATTAAACAGTAGAGTCAGAAGAACGCTACACCGAGTTGAATGTTTGAGGCTCGTTACGTCAAGGCTCAACTAACCGGCTGCGTCGTGACTTCGTGACTCATTGGCGAGCGGCTTCCCTCGCTTCGCAGCGTGGCTGGCGAACTGACATGACGGTACAACCGCACATAACAATCGCGAATGATGTTATTGATACTAAATGCTTGATGTATGAAGATAACGATATTGCTAGGAGAGCTCGTCTAACAGAAAAGAATCGTATTCGCAAGTCATCGTAGACGATGATGCCGATAATGGGTCTTCCACTGGCGTTATCCAACTATCGAGACAAGCTTTAATGGTTGCTAAGAAATTATAACAGGTGGAAAGATTCGAAGATTCGCGATTCGAAGATTAGCGCGTTCAAAAAAACAAACAAAATTCTTTAGCTTAGTATGGATTACATCTAGCATCCTCTGGTGTTGCTCGTGTGTATAAGCGACGGTAAACATCTTCAGGTGGCCCGTTGCGGGTCTACTTGAATAAGAAGCCCTTCAGGCAGGAAAGAGAAAGAGAATTTCAAATTGGTAAAGAAGGTTGTTGATCCATATGCAAAAAATGGGCAGCGTCAAAGAATAAATAGCTCTCGTAGGGAAATATGTTCCTTCTGGAACTAAGTTACATTTATTGGGTAATCGCGATGTGTTCAAGTGATAATAACGATCAATAGAGGAAATTTAATATCTACAAGTTTTATCATGGAGAGACGCGTTTTCGGTCAGTAGGGCGGTATTAGAAGTTACATAACGATACATCGTTCTCATAACATTCATGACATTGTAACGACACTGCTTACATCATTATAATATTATAGGTACGAGCATGCAATAGATTCATTCGTGGTACGATTCATGTGTATGATATGACACAATTACAGAATTACCTTGATGCACTCCACCTATCTTGTCAAAGGTTTGGTTTGGTCATTAGTGCTTCAAAGACAAAAATTCTTAAGCAACCTCCACGAGGTTGCGACGCTAACGAAGTAGAACTGAACCTAGATGGCAAACCTCTAGAAGAAGTGTCTCACTTCAGATATCTAGGAAGTACTATCAGACACGATAACACCCTAGCCTCAGAGATACCATCGCGTATTGCAATCGCTGCAGCCAGCTTTGGACGGCTCACTGATCGAGTTTGGAAATCCCACGATCTCAAAATGGACACCAAACTAAACATCTACAAGGCGATAATCATACCAACGCTCCTATACGGTGCAGAGACGTGGTGTCTATACAAACCAGATATTAAGAAACTGGACACATACCATCTTCGGTGTCTTAGATCGATCTTAAAGATTAAGTGGCAGGATCGTATACCTAATACCGAGGTTCTGCGTCGCTCTGGGATGTACGGCATGGAATCTTTACTCATGCAGCGTCAATTGCGATGGTGCGGGCACGTCCTACGCATGGATTATGATCGTTTACCTAAAGCTGTCTTCTACTCAGAGATGGCTGAAGGTAACCGAAAACATGGCGGTCAACACCTACGATACAAGGATGTCCTCAAAAGGCATCTGATCGCCTGCGGTATCGAACCATCACGTTGGGAGGAGCTCGCTTTGAATAGGTCTTCATGGCGTTGTACTATCTACAACAAGGTTAAGTCTTTCGAAGAAGATAGGCTAAAAGCACTCGACTATAAACGCCAAATACATAAATATAGACTCAAGCCCTCTTATACATATACATACAATTCTGATGGTCAACTCTATTGCTCTACATGTGACCGGGTATTTAAATCTAAGTTCGGTTTTGCGAGCCACGCCAGAGCTCACGCTAGGAGATGAAGTTAATAATATATACTAATTATCTCAATTAAATCTCAATAATTATAATGTATCTGACATATTGTAATTTAAATAACATATTTATAAATTTTAATAATGATATTTGTAAATTTTTTTTTTTTTATTTTAATTTTTTTATTTAATTTTAATTTTTCATTTAATTTTAATTTTGCATATTATATTTTTATTTTTATATTTGACATATGATTTTATAGCTTTTTTTTTTTTTTTTTTTTAAACGCTTTTATTTAGCTTCACTTCGGAGCATCAACGCATCAAATCTTCAATATTATGATCAAAATGCTACTCTATTTACACGGCAATAAGGTTATTAATCGCTTTTATATTTAGCTTCACTTCGGAGGATCAAAGGATCAAATCTTGTAACGTTAATTTGAATGACTTCCCTTTAATGAAAATTGATGAAATTTGGCAGACATGTGTATTTCCGATGACAATACACGAAAATCAAAAAAAAAATTGAAATAAAAGCGTTTAAAAAAAAAATTTTTTTTGACGTTATTTAATGCACGTTAGCTAGGGACGCCGTCATCGAAATCGATGAGGAGGACTATATATATTATGTTGTAATGACGCCTCCACTCAGTACATTGTTTGTTTACAGTGATGTGATAAGATCAGAATAAGCCACTGTCACCGAGCTCATTTTGCATTCTTTAAATATGAAACATACGTTACCTTTACTTGGAGACTTATTAATTGCCTTTTGATTCAATCAGGAAACGAAAACTTTTTTTAGTAATTGTTTATGTGCAGGTTTTGATTTTCTAATCATATTAAATTTCTTGGATTAATTATTGGTTTTGTAATACAATCATTTGTATTAGGTACATGCCTAGTTTGTCATCGTAGGAATTAATTTTAATTCAATTAAATTAATCAATACATTTATTTTGCAATAATAACACTCCAACTCATGATATTATGACAACTTCTGCCGATTGAATCTAATAAGAATTTCGTAGTTATTGAATTGCGCAAAAATAAGGCAGACTTATGTGGCGGGCGTTGCGTGGGCAACGCGGCAACGGTGCCCTCCGGCGGAGTGGACGGTGGACCGTTGGACTAATTGCTGTTTTACTGGCCCCAGCGCCCCAGCCATCGCACTTGATTGATACAAATGATCGGGTTATTGATTAATGACAGCAAGTACATCGTTCATATATGTACATGTATTTGGATTTATAAGAATTAGTCTTGATCTTGACTCATGATACCGAGATGTATTATGGCATTATCGGCATCGGCATGCTTAATTTAGGCGCTTGCTCTTAGGATTAATTCTGAAGGGTAATCTACCACACTACTATAATTCGAATGGTGTTTGAGAGTTTCATTTGAATAAATTGCGATTTTGTGATTATTACGATTTTGACACTAAATAGTACAATGGGTGGACATGATGCTTAAAGGTATTCTCTACCACACATCAAGTCAACTTAAGTCACTGAACGTTATGGCACAGAGACATAATAGTACATAATTGTAGTTAGGGTCCTGAATACTGGTATAGGATTGACTGTCCTATGTAACGCTGTCTGAAATAATTTACGGTTGCTCTGTAACAATAACAACTCGATGGATTACTCAACAGGTTATTGGAAACATTATTTTGCCAGTAGCATCCTAAAGCATCTTGAGAACTTACACTGAAGTTTCTCACTTCTGCGAATTAAGAGTGACTGAAAACTGATACGAAATATTTTGAATGCTTCTGGTTACATGGAAACCGAGGCCAGATATACCATTCTTTCTTCGTTTCTCTTTCTAATTTTCTGTTATTAATTATATCTTTCTTTCTTTTGCTTCTTTTTAAATTATTTTAACATCTTTTTTAGATCAATTTCTTTGGTTTTCCCTCTTGCTTGTCTAAGGAAAGTCATTGTGTGTTATTTTGAAATGGTTACTGGGAACCATATTTGGGATGGCACGACCTTGTCTTTATTTGTTATGTATCCAAATAGGCATTTTATTATTGTAAAACGAGGTTGGTGTTGTTGTAACAATTTGTAACCGCTAATGTATACTCAGGTTCTTGGAACCTCATCGGCGGCGTCATGGCTGATCGGTCACTTTATAAGCAAGTGTAATGTGTATAAGTTGTACACTTGTGAAATGTGATCCGGTCCACTTTTGCAGTGATGCCAATACTATGATGCTCAGATGGAGCAACGAAGCAAACTTTTGTACTCAACACTGTTTGCTTGGAGCGTTATCACGATCCGACATTCTAATTCTGACGTGAAGCTTATCGCTTCGAGCAACTTTGAGGTTATAATAGCATTGGGTCAGTAGAGTTTGTGAATCGAACTCTACTAACGTTAAATCAAGAGGGTGCTATCTGTTTTTGAGTTCGGAGTTAGAATGTTTTGTTCGTAAGTGTTGCTTACTTCATGTCGACTGCCTCATACAGAGATTCTACAGAGATCTTCTTCTAGGTATATTATGGTTTATTAGCATATATTACAGTTTCTAATTTTCTGGGAAATTCCTAGAGACCTCGATGCATTATTACGCTATAAATTTCAGTTCCAAATTTAAACTAGAGCTGAATTAACGGTGACAAAAGCATAACAGTTTTATATCATCTTGTTATAAAAAATCCAGTGGTCATTTAATCACATAGGCACAACAAATATGGTGTGGTCCGCAATGGCCGCACTGTCGTTGGATTATTATTCTGCAATACGTTCAAAAATAGATAAGGCGCCACTTTCGATTTTACTAATGATGTCATCCGTTGCCGAGTAGGAGTCTATTTAGTATTTGAGTCTCGTCCGAATTACGAATATATTAGTTTGGTATTTCCTGGAGAACAACGACAGAAATGAATGTTTCGCAGAATTAGTGGGATTGAAACCAAAAATTATTCTTCAAAATAGGTTTCAGGGTAGGTACCAAATTTTTCAGATTCTGTTACATGTACTTAATGGTGTAATATTATAGAAAATTATGCTACAGACGACAATTAACTAGAAGTTGTTGTAAAGAGACAGATTAACATTAAAATCTAAGGACTTCCGGAGAGGAATGGAGAACTAGTAGTTACTCGATATGTTTAACCGCGATGGCTTTATCCTCTATTATGTATTATGTTGTGGCGTCCACTACTCACTATAATACAAGTAGGCGGCAATCTGACAGACCGATAGGTGACCGCAAGTAGGCCTTACTTAGTACAAGGGCTTCATATCAGATTTTTATTATAATCCATTCGCAAAAATAGGCCTACAACTCACGATATAATGCGCTTTTATAATTCATATTTTGTGCTAGCTTGAATAAATTTTCTTTGTTGGAGTTTTTGACAGTGTATCTCAATACTTTGCGGTCTGCTTTTCTACAAAAATTTTAGGTTGTTCTATGATTTTATTGTTATTTTTCCTTATAGCTCGTTAATGTAAGTTCGTGGGAGATTTGATTCGTGCCTACAGTAATTATCTGTGTAATGACTCCTCCTGCCTTTTAAATTATCAGTACTTTATTAGTATAGCCCTGATTTATGTGCCTATCGGCTATAAGATCGGCTCTAAGTAATTGGCTTCGATTACGGCTTTGGTTTCATGGGTAATTTTTTCTTCTTCAATAATTCTTATTTTGAGATCAGAGACCAATTTGGAAAATCGAATTCCACGAAGGCCGTGTCAAAGTTCTTACGAAATTGTTTTGAATTTAGTCTTTCAAATAGCTCAGGCCTTAAGAATGTGCCCGTTGCTAGACAGTTCATCGACACAAATCGTTATATTCCGCCAATTGAATGAGCGTCCGAAATAGCTATATCGCATAGTCCCAATGTGTCGAGTAGTTTGGTGACGGTGATTCACCATCTTCATAACTTTTGTCGTACGAAACTCAATAAGGTTAAAACAATTTATCAAAAAAATCAAAAAACCTGACTGCGTAAAATAAAGTAAAAAGAAAAAACCAGCCCAGTGGTTTAGAATGTAGTTAAAACTAATACTGAACAACTACACCATAGACGGATTAAAACAGTCAGGAGTCAGGACCTATTCTTCAACCAATCAAATCTTGATTGCTTTTTCTCGAACAGCCCTGTAAAATTTAAATGGGTCAACTCACGACTGTTCATCCTTCTATGGTGTAGTTGTTCATTACATTAAAACACGCGTGGCACGTTACCGCGTCATATTAGTCTAAACTCATTGATGCTTTGACGTGCCATAGCTACCAGTGTGCCAGTACAGCTCCTTAAGGGTGATCGCAGTGTGTGAAGAGCTTGTTAAGTGGCGATCTATTCGGGGTTAACTTCGATCTATTTATTAGTTGAGATCAGGAATAGGAGTAGCATTTTTTGATGAAGCATGTTACATTGTTCAATGTGAATTATCTCGTTTCTTCTGGACAGCACCATCACACATGGAACTTATGTATATGTATGTTGGTTTTAAGATATTATATGCAACGAAATAGGCAACACATGCGTTGCATCTTTCCATTTCATTCTTCAGCTTTATTACCTCAGCTTCAATTAGTTGTTCTATTTGGGGGTGCTTCAAAATCTTTGATGCTGACTTCTAACACCAGGTGCGCTTCAGGCAAGATCAAAAATGGTGTGAACGAATTGTAAATAAACGGAGAAAAATTGTTATTATTGAGCAAATTGTATTTTGTATGTAACGTATACGTATTGTTTGTTGAACTGGTGAAGCGTTTCCAGCGGGCATGTCATCCGCGAGCTCACGTGCGTTGTTAACAACAGATCCATTGTTGCAAAACCTCTCGCGAATCACTCTCACGCCGCGTTTGTAAAGGAAACTGCAATTATTGCTCCCACTAGGGCGTAGTGAAAATTTAGCACTACATTTTTCTCAACATCACTGATTTAAGAATTGAGTTTCAAACGGTCATAGATTCGTAATTATCTAAAGTACGTGTAGTACGACATTTATTTGTGTTTCAAATTTTATCTTTTTGTGTCGAGATTTATATAAAATACGCGGATGACTGATGATAATTATGAATGATATTTCGCTTCGTTAGCTTATTTGTTTTATATTATAAATAGACAAATAAAATTGATTTTACTTTTAAAGTAGGTACCTACTGTAAGTGCGGTGTAATCGCGAGTCTCCTCACCATGTCCTCGGCTGGCAGGGTTTTGCAAGGCTCTGCCGTCGAGTAGGAGGGCCGTGGGCGGCTGGGCGCAAGCGGTTCCGCCAGCTGATGTCATCGGCCCTCTCCCCCTCCTCCTTCCCCTCCACTTGGACTTGCTTGTCTTGAGCCTAGAGTCGTGAGCGTACGTAGTTTACATCCATAACTTAAGGAGCTGGTTTGGGGAGCTTATTGATAAGCTAAATAGCTAGCTAATAGCTAAATAGTATTCTATTTAGGGATAGCCCGTTAGGAACATGGATTTTTTTTATCAATATTCGCTTCTCTGGACGGCTTAGAAAAGATAAAACCGGGAAGAGTTTTTTCACTGAAACCTCGTTTAAAATAAATTTATTTGGTCCACGTACACCAAAGAATGTCTTTACAGATACGCTTACGAGTTACGAATGCTTAAAATTTGAAGATATTTCCTAATTAAGACCGGGTGCATGGACATGTACATTACACAAGTTAGTAAATTCCATAATGCATTTAACATTATGTTGCATTAATTAGTTATGGCTTCTGCCCACGTGTATTAAATCCGATTCATAAACCTAAAGACAGAGTAAAAACGGCATTTATCATAATATTCATAAAGCCTAGACATGTATAACACATGTTAAGAAAGAGACTTCAAATCTGTATCTATCAAATCAAACAAATACGATCTTTGAGAGCAATCATACTGCATTTTTCAGTAATCATACTGAACAATAAACCCATGCATATTGTACTCAATTACTCATGTATGCACTTTGCAGTTGCGTTACTGTTCGTCGTGCGATATTTACCATTGTTAAAAATACTTCACGTGTATTTAATAAATACATTGTAGACCTACGATGATAAGTTATCTTTGCAGATTCGGTATTTATTTTAATAGCATTGTTTATACAATGCTATGATAACAATACCAGTAGCATATGTAAGTATTGATGCGTTAAACAATCAGCTCAGGTATTTTCAAGATCTGTAGATATAGGAACGACCTGTTATCGATTTATTTGTTATGGGTCTATTAAAACTTCGGGGTCTTCGAGTCTTGGACATTTGCAATCTGTTCAAATGTACCGTTACCGTTTGGTAGATACATATTACAGAAAGATTATATCTACATATATTAAAATATTACAAAATGAAAAATGAATGAATGTCATTGTGAAAGTAGACGATTTCTACATTGCTTGGCTATTTGGACGAATTTGCCAAAGTTATTCTACAACAGATAAAAACTTAGCGTGCTCCCTGCAGCATGAATGGAATTTTGTTATTTAAGTTATAAGTAAACGACCGATCAACAATCCAAATTTCACGCCGCGCGCAACCTTACATCATTTGGTCAATGGCTATGACTATCGATCACTTCCGTCATGAATCGTGCGTGATATAGTACATAGTATATCAACATAATCTTCTTTCTGAACAAGAAAAACCTTAATAAATTTTGCATAGGTACCTACATAAATGTTGCCTTATTCTCTATAAGGTATTTATTACGTAAATTGAAGTTTCTATTTCGACTACTAAATGTTCAATGTATTAATAGTTCCATAATAATTCATAGTATTATTTCTGCAATAACTGCATAGGCGTTGAATGATGGTTGATGCTGTAAATCTATTTCTCTCAAAATATGTATATCTTGTCTCGAGATCATATTTTGTATGGGCTCTGCGTGTTCACGAGGCTCGTATTTCACGTCACATAAAATTGCGAGGACATTTATTTGGCTTTGTTTTACTATATTATTTATTGTCTACACATCGATATCTATTGAAAATATCGTAAAGCAATACGGTGTTGTTGCATTTTTTATTGTGCGCATGATTTACGTAGAATCATTTTCGTGTTCCAGTTTCCTCTAGGTATTAGTTTCTGAGATTGATTTTGGGCTGGATCAATATTGCTTGCGTTGTACTGTCTTATTTTTGCGTCCTTCTACAATTTTGTCAGTTTTTTTTCTTTTTAGCTGTACGGTACTTATATCTGATACCGTTAGTCAATAACATTCAAAAATTGTGTTGAAAATAGCTTTACCTTTCTTTATCAGATTAATCGATAAGACATATTAATTATACGTTACAAAAACGAAATAAATAGCAGTGGAGTGCACCATACCATAATGCAAGCATATTTAATTACCGGTTCAGAAATGGTCAGGTAACCTTGTAGTACGACCGCCGACCGCCGCGGAGTATGCAACTGTTTCGCTTTTCCGTCCTATAATTTATTCCAATACTTCATTTAGTAGATTTCTGACCCGTCCAAGTTACGGACGGGTGGCGGTATACTTTGTATTAACAACGATGTTCTAAGTCATAAATCTTTTCTATGTATTTAGATTTCTTCCTATGCTTCAAGTCTTACTACGTATGATATGTTATCGGCTTACCAAGAAAGAAGCTGGGGATTCACTCATGACTTAAAATTTTGAGGTGTAGCCTCGGTTAGGTTCACGGTTACCCCTACCTGAAGTTATTTTAAAACTAGTCTGTTATGTTTATATGATCATTACTTATTTCGCTTTTATATATGTAGATTAAGAAGATAGCTCTTGCGGTGAAGGTTTCTCTAAGTGATCAAAGGTTCTCGTCTGTTCTACCCCGTATGGTTCCTAAAGGCTGGTGGTCTGGGTAATTTTCAAATTATCGCAAGACTTTCTCTAGAGTCTAGACAGAATCATTAACCAATGTTCATTACACATTCGTTCCTTGGTGCGTTCTGGTGATGGTAGCTCGTGCCTTGAGGCTCGATTCAGCCACGAGGGTGCTGTGGGTTGTGGTGTCGTGGTGCCGTCTAGCCGGTTCAGACCGGATCGCTGACTCACCGACGCGTGCTGGCTGTAATTGCGACACTTGCGATCGACGCGATTTATTGAATACGCTAACTGGCCGAGATAATGCGCGGACAAATTACTGCAATTCTCGACGATTGCCGCGTTATTTGATTACTAGGTAATTTAATTTATCACACGCGGGCTGTACCTGAGAAATGAGATGTTTAAATTGTTCATTCAGATCAATATTTCTTGCGATCAAATCAACCATGTTTTAAATATCTTGAATATGTTACCTACATATCGTATTGACATAGTGTTATGTCACGTTATATGATGTTAGTATGTGCTAGCACTGTAATTTTAAGTGGGAGTGCTGTCCAGTCTTATGATATTCTACTGTAAACGTTTCCACGTAGGTTGGGGAGGCTACCAGGATATTAAGTAAATCTCCGTTGTGTAAAATTATTTGTCCCACGGAGACTTCTGTAGCAGTAGTGCTTAAAATTATCTATCCTCTCATTGTAGCTAACAATATTTCCGGTATCTTAATCGTGACTGTTATCACTGTTTAACTATTGTGTGACCAAAACTGTTCTTCACTTTGCACTTTCGTTCATTCTATACTTTCATTGGCTTCGGTATGCGGTGCATTAATTATGCAATGTACTATCTCCACGAGTTTGCCGACATTACGTTGTGATACTTGTGATGTCATTGCGCTTGCAAGGTGTGATGCAACTGACGTTTAGTCTTGCCTATGGAAAGATTAGAGAATATGAGGGCGTTTGCAGCAGTAACTTTGTTGCAAACAATAATACCTATTGATTCTTCGTAACTACGTTAGTATTTAATCATTTATATCCATGCAGCTGTAATGTTTATATCGGTTCATATTCTCGATCTTTAACTCTGGTTAAACGTTTCAGCAATTAGTTTCCACAACATTAACTTCAACCAGATAATTACTCTTGACAATTAAGATCTCTTGATTGACATCACATCAATGGTTGAACATTAAGAAAAATTCGAAGCACGCTATTCCACTTTTTCAAATCATTAAGATTGTATGGACAGCTTGTGACTGTATGAATCGTAGCAGCTACCATTAAAACCTTTTGCTGTCAGATACAAGAGCCTACGTCATTAACACGGCTTGAAGTGAAAATCTGCTATCTTCAAGAGGTATGTTTCATTTCAAAACACTCTCGAAAGTACCCTTCTCACCGTTCCAATCGACGGAGACTAATCTCCTGTAATGGTGTGTGTTGCTTTGTTTTCTTGTTCTCCCTTGCACTCTGCACCCTGATCCTCGCTCCGTGATCCTTCCCCCCGTATCCTGCCTGTAAGCTAGCATCAAAGGTAAAATTCACACTCGAAATGCTTTTATGGCCGGATTGCGTTTGAACGTTGGTTTTATAGAGTATTGCTGCACGGTTTGCTGGCTTACTAAGATAGCAATGAATGGGTATGATGAATACCCATGTAGAATCTGGATTGTTAATTCTGGAATATAACAGTAATGATAATTTATGATTACAGTACTCTAGGATCAGTTATTACATTACAGTACTCTAGGATCAGGCAGTCAAAAGAAAGTTTCTAACGCATAATGCTTCCGCAGCGACACACACTAAACCACCATTAAAATATACCATTAGTAGAAGGTACAATTTTCTAATGTTTCATGATATTATGTATTGCTTAATATGGGAAAGTAAAATCTTGATAAACTTAACCGGTGTTATTGGTGAATATTCTAGATTGCTTTGTTTGAGATGCAAAGGGTCCACTGTTTTGTTCATGCCAACCTTGTCTGCAATTTGCTGAACAGCAGACGATGCTACGTCGACGGGACGTGTTAGGTATCTCATTTTGGAAGTCACTGGGCTCTGTACGATCCAGTATTGATATTCCATTGATATTCCCTAGGTTTGGACTTTGGTGGTGTGCAGTCAGGTGTGAAATGTTTTGTACGTATTCCGGTTGTATTATCGGTAATGAGTGTATGCGATCATGGTCTGCTGTCGCGTAGCTTTTACCATCAGGTGGTCCGTCTCCTCGTATGTCACATATTATGATACGAAAACTTTAAAACTCTTTTTGAAAAAATAAAGTGCAAGCGACTTAACTACGACCCACATCGAATGTTCGAAGAACGAGCAACGATTCAAATAATTTAACGCTGGAGTGAGATAGATCACGATAACCACAGCTCACGACGTGCCCTGGCACGACGATTGTTCTGTTATGGGCCAGGGTTGGCCATTTGAGAAATTGTTATGCTAGTCACTAGTGGTTCATTAGCATTACTATCTGGGCACTATCAGTTAATGCACGAGGAGTGATAGCGGAGAGATATTCAGTCTGCTAGCCAAGATAGACCTCATGCACTACAAACTACAATATTTTAGAAAAGTAGGTTTTGACGTGGATCATGTCACCTCGTGTGACGAGCATGCGTCAATTAATTATGCTGTGTAGTAGGGCAGATAAAAGGGTTTTCCAGAACTTCATTTAAGGAATATCAAATTTCTAGACAAAGCTCCTTTCATTAAAACTTTTTCCTTTGAAATTTGACACGTATTCGTTACTTTTCTCGTGCCTCGAGTGCTGATGAAATTTCCCGCAGACGCTCTCGTTAGCTTTCGTATATCTTTTATTGGAACTTCCTTTGTTGGATCTTTGGCATTAATAAAAAAAGCTACTCGGAATTTAAATTTGCTATAAAATTTTCTCCATCCAGACATTTAAACTAATATCATAGAAGACCGTTGAAAATTGATGATGTTTCTTACTCGATTACAACTTTTCTAGCGATCGCGGTGGTTTGGTAGTGAAATGCTATTGTTAACAATGTTATTTTAGGTTTATTGAATTATATCGTAGGCGGTTAAGCATCACTGATAACCTACCGGTTTAAAATGCCACATAGCTTTCTAATGTCGATGCAATTTGTTTCATAATATCTATATATCTATCTATATTGTATTTTAGAATGTACTGCTGTTGGCGTGTAAATAAATAAAATGTAATCTAAGATCTGATTAGACGGTTCTAGGCCTGAATGACGTCTTAACATAAACACTGCATCGAGAGTGCAATTGATATGGGAATGAGAATTTTTGACTTCAGCGACGTCACTGATCCACTCCAAAAGTAGGTAGTTGATCAAATGAGATTAGCACAGGCGGTACGTCCAAATAGGTAGGTACTCGGTAGACTGAGTGTATACAGCTAGAAGTGAAAGTAACGAAGCTCGTAACAAGTGCGCAGTATTCGCGGACACAAAGGGACAATCAGGGCGATGCTCGGCGCTCGGTGCGGCGCTCGATGCACACTGCACATTATGCACAATGACTGCACTCGCGCATATTACACGCCGCCGTGCCCGCCATACAGTCTCCCGCATTGTAAACTTGACCGTGGGAAACGCCGCAGTTTCTTTTTTACTTTTACCTTTCAGCGGAATGAGCGTTGCAATTGCTTGTGGGTTGATTAACGTTTCATGAGTTTCACCAGCATTGAGGGCCTAGTTTCTAGACGTCGCATCTGTAATTGTTTGTGACCATTTCACTACGAAATAACAAGAGTAAATAGAATGTTACGATAGGGTGCGTTTATCGTATTAAATGGTAGGTATTGAGATTGATGTTTTATTAAGAAACCATATAACAGAATTAAAATGAAAGATGATATTTTCTTTACTGATATAAATAGCAACGCTGTTAGTCAGTTATCAACTTTGAGGTAAATATTTTCTTCATCGATATACTTATGTCTAGTTACAATGATTAATGTGGAATAATTTAATCACAGCTAGAACACGCGAGAATTACACCCGTCGCACAAATAAACATTGCTTTTGACGCGATTAGCGCCTCGGTGAGCGGGCGTACGTTGGACGTTGGACGTAGTTGCGGAAACGGCATTTGTCACAGATCGCCGGCGCCAATTGGGATGTGATGACCGGCGCACAACGCACAAGGAACCGCCAGAACGAACGCATTATAATTAACTCATAGCGATGCGTTAACGGGTCAATGACACGCGCGGCCCGCGAACGCATATAACTGAAACTGGCGCACCTCCCACCACTACGCTTTGATCTTCTGAAGTACGAGCCCCCTTACAATGTAATCGAGTAGAAAGCTCCATTTGGACTTATGCCTTTCAATAGTTGCTCTCTAAAATAAAAATTTCAGCACCTACTCTTACGTCTACCAATTAGTCAGTCGTGCTTTCTGAAATGTTTTCCAAATAGTAACGCATGGGTTCTAAACGGATATTGACGGTTGATTGAAGGTTGATCGAAAAGGATCTTTAATTATATTTTATCCCACCCGAAATCGATCATCGATTCATCCGACCGTACTACTGAGATACAACTTAAATCACTCGCAAACGTTTACTGTACTAAAACCCTAGATCATGCAAAGTGACAGCTGTGCTCAGGCAGCGTGCATAAAAACTGTCCTCATCAGTGAGGATGGTCATATTAGAAAATGGATGTTGACATAATCATCCGTAGTTCTGTTCAGCAAATTTTTTTTTTAAAGTAGCTGGTCCAGAATGGATTCGAATAGCAAAAGACAGGAAGAAATGGAAATCTTTGGAGGAGGCCTTTGTCGAGCTTTTGCAGAGGATGATGAACCGATCGTCATTATTAGATATAATATTGTATATTATTTTAGAATTAATATTAAGGTTATACTTGAATTATTGTAAAACCAACTTGCAGCAATAAAGGCTTATTCATTCATTCAAGTTCTGTTCACCGATAGTGAGAACTCATTTACATCACATCACGTGAATACGCGAAATAATTTCTTAGAAAGTATAAGAGACTGCCTCCGAAAATCACTTCCGCTGCTTTTTAATGGCCGTGATGACATTTGGCCCATTTGCATGAAATTTTGTTTGAATTTTTCTTGTTTTTATTCTCTCAGTATCCTTATTCGGAAATATAACATTAGTTTGGTCATTTAAAATGGCCAGAGTATATACCAATGATTTCATTTAGATTATTTTAGATGACCTCATCGCTAGTTTAACTTTCGCTTCTAACCTATTGTTTTCATACTTCACAAAGTACATTACAGGATGTTTTGAAATAAAATAAATTATAATTTTCTGGATTGCATAAGCTACAGCCTACATTTATAAAACGGTCTTCTACATCTAATTTACTCTAAAGACATGGTTCATGGCCAATATCAAAAAGCTATTTACGATTTAATTGTTCGCTTGTTTGTCCGCGTTGTTGTAATGCCGGTTAACGTTAAAATGTTTGCCTAATCCGAAGCAATTTACGAGTGGCAATCTGTTCCGCACCCGGCTTTTTATTGACGTCTGCATCTTTTGATTGTTGTGCGGTTCACGAATATATTTTTTGGTTTATTATATTTAGGTGCAACGCTCTCGACATTGCAGCATTTGTAAACTTTTGTGTTTGAACAACAGCAATATCTTTATCATTATTCCGATGAAATTGTGATTTTGACACAGAAAGCGAATATTAATTTTATTTAAAATTGATAGGCATCAGAGAAAAGTACATATACGAGCACGTAGATCAGAACATGAGAAAGAATCTTAAAACAATTATGAGGAAATTTTCTATTCTATGACCTATGACTAAAATCATAACACTTCATTAGCAAAGTTAAATTGTTATATCATTCGACTATTGAACTGTGTACTGATTGTGTACGGGTTTGGGAATCTTACAATGTGTTTCTTTCTTATCTACTGTTTCAAGTACATATTTCAATTGTCTCGTCAGTGTTTCTTTTTTATTTGATTTCGGCATTTCGTTCCACTTTCGTTGTTCGGCCGCGGAGCGTAACCATAGCAACGAACGTGTGTTCAATAGCTCTTGCGTTTGAGTTTTGCCCAATCCATGTCTGTAGACGCCTTCATGTCGTACCGAAGACACTATAATTATGAGGGCAAGGTGATTTGTAATCATCTGAATATAAGTAATTGACTTTAATGCCACCAGTGTTGATGATGATGATTGATGATATTATAATTTAGAATTTGAGGGTGATTTATATTAATTCTTGTAATTTATTGAGTATTGACTATGAAGAAATAAGATTTTCTATTGAAAATCTTTTGCAACTTTAAGAGCTAGCTTATGAATAAGTTCGTTAACAAGAAGGGTCTATGTAAGCCTTCTCAAAATAGCTACGTATTTTATAACGTCATTGAATGGGATTGCGTCTTGCTTGAGATTGGTGACGTCTGTCATAGCGTCTATAAAAGACTGAAGTGATCTTATAGAAGCCATTTATCGAGGCGGTTAGTTAAATTGAATGATCATTTGCTTTTAATTTTATAGCATTGTGTAAATCGACTCACAGAAATTTCACGGTACGAGTAAAAAAATACGTTTTTCATTATCCTTCGGTGACAGATCTGCAATAATAAAACATCAGTGTCCTTGACTTCAATGATCAAATTATTTATTACGTTGAGTGCAATCGTAATTATATTGTTCGGCCATGCCATCCATAACAGTATCTATTACAGCGGTGGCCTACTGACACGTTCAGTTTCACTTGTCATGTTCAATTCTTGTGAAACGGTGATTAATCTTCGTCCCTTGCATTTGTTTTGAGACACGTCACTCAAATTGAATACCTTTAACTGGATTACTAGTACATGTACCTATATAGAATAGCGGTATTGGTATTGTTACGTATTACGGATAGGACAATTCGTCAATCTTCACTAAATGAATCGAATTTGCTCCTAATAGCATAATTATTCTTAATTCCAGGACCACTTGTTTCGTTTCAGTTAATAGTTCGTTTTTATTCTCGTGTTCTCGGTACGCACTATGGCTAGGGCCGACGCCATGGCCGTCTCCCTGAGAAATAGTGTGTGTCTATTTTGTGCTTGTGTTTACATTACTGAATGGAAGAGTTCCCGGCGCAGACAGTCTGCGTCACGTTATCCCAGGTCGGTGACCTTGCTCATAAATTTTAAACTCTACAATAACTTAATGAAATACACTTCAGTTAGGAATACACTAAACATTGAATGCATTCTGCCGAATTTTCACTTTTCACAAACAATTTAAAAGATAAGAAGTTAGTTGCAATTGTATGTCCTCAAAATGTTGGTTATAACAGTTTGTACTTATCTATTGGTTTAAGTATATAGGTACATGCATGATGCACTGTATAATGTTTAGGTTTATTTGGACTGTAGGTTTATTTGGACTGAAAACTACAAGTTAGTAGTACATTTATAGTGTGTTTAGTCCACGACGAGTTAAGTTTAAAATCATGTATGTATTACTATGAGTTAGTAGTTCGGTTCATTAGTGGTAGTTTTGTCTACCAAGCAAGTGATTTTGAATTCGCTGCTTGCTTTATAATTATTAAACTCCGTTACTATACTACATACATTAAATTTTAACATTGTTTCGTCATTCAAACTTCGATTCAGTTCGAAGAGCCGCCTAACTTTATTGGCTAAAGGAAGTTGTGAATCCGCTTGTAATCTGGTTTACTAAGTTTGCAGCCAGCGGTAATTTCGGAGGGTGGTCGCTCGCCAAGCCGATTTCTTACCACCCTGTAGGAGTATCGTCGTGTATTTACTGGGTGGTACGAAGTTTGGGGACCACCAGTCTTAAAACTTAATAACATGCAACGACACGTAAGGGTGCAGACGGTCCCTTTACCCCGGTCGCTGGTTGTCGGAGGTCGGCGACCTTGCCCCGAATCGCTAATTAACCTTAGTTTATTCGCGGCTCGCGCCTGCCTCGTGTTTCGCGTCGTTTGTCATTTTTAATCTGTTTGCGTCGACTCACATTGTTCGGCTCGGGATGCGGCTGACTATCTGCAGGCTGACAGCGGTCAAACGTGATGTTTGGTCTCGTTTTGTTTGTGTTGCGGACATGTGTGCAACAATTTTGTAAACAAATTGTTTACAATTTCAGTATACAGTTTACAAAATGTTGGTGAATTGTTCTCCCTCGGACACTACGTCGGTGATTTGTAAACAGTTGGTAATAGGTACAGAGTCAAGTGAAAGAACGTATACGAATTAACATTTGGCCAATATGTAAAAAGTATTTAGCGTTTTCACAAATATCGATACTAAATTGAATAATTCATGTTGGATTCGTATCAGAAATTATAATATCAGTCAATGTAAAAAATTAAGAAACAACAAAATTATAACCTTGTAATTATTTACCTGACCCGGCTAACTTCATATCGCCTAATAATGTAACAAATCAGAGATCATTAATCCGAAATAAAGATCTAAAGGAGAGATGGAACATACATATTAAATTTATTTATCCGTGAAGTCCTATTGTTTGAGTCATCCGCCAATAGCGAGTCGTAATCCACTGGGGGTCTAAGAGCTAACAACAAAAGCAACGTATGGAGATGCTTAAGTTAGAACCTAATGTCTTTAGGCAATAATGACCACTTACCTACGGTCAGGGTCGCCGACTCGTTTGTCGGCCATGCCATAACGCATGAAAAAAAACAACTGTATGCCGCATCTGTATCAGTAAACGATCATATCCGCGTACTAGAGCGTTACACGTGTCGTGTCACCGGCTCACCGGCAAGTCAATTGTGTGGCAAGATAATGAGGAGGACACCGTCCGTCCGTCTGTCCGTCCTCCGTCCGCATTACCCCAGCCCAGACAGCTACCGGATACTCTGGACTATGCACTATATTATTATTAGTAGTTTAATTTAAGTAGGATTAAAGTCAAAAACAATTCGGCTCAGTAGTTAAGGCAAATTAGTTGTGAGTGCAAGCATCTTTTACTTTTCAAGTAATAATATGTATAATTTTGTTCCTCATGGTGCTCATCAGTCAGTACCAGTAGTACTTATTTCTATAATAATAGGTAACTCGAGAGTGTCGAGAGATGGCTAGAGCAATTTTATTATACGACACGTCTTGTGAAAATTATATTTTTAATGAAACGTTGTGCCTATTGAGTTGTTAGCCGTGGGAACCTGCGGAACAATGCGAGTTGCGTGTGGAAATCTGAATCGAGAATTGTTAAAGGATTAGTTACAGCTCAGAGAAGACGTTTAAACAGAAATTTGAGTACAGAAATGTCATGGTCTAAGGAGAGCATTGATAGAGAAGAGATGAATGAAGGAGAAAGCGTTCTCATTCTGTCAGAGGCTGTCTACGGCATAACTCAAGTTAAACTAGCGCGACATCTACTCCTTTCATAAGGTACTTGTTCTGTTTCAAACGAGAGTAATTCAGCTGGAATATATTGAACGTATTTGGAGACGTTCCAAATTGAACACTTTTCATTTTCTAGAATGGAACGGGTTTTCGGATAAGCTTTACTTTAAATGCCCAGCGAATTCACTAGTCGTTTTAGGAAATGCGAAATTTGAAATTACAGGAGAGATTAAATTACGTATGAGACGTTCCATGAGTTATAGATAGTGATGTAGAATTTAAAAGGGGTCGAGAAAGTCATATCTAATCTTTATTGTCGTGTAGTAAAATCCTAGTTATTAACACAACACAAGGCCAGTGTCGCCTCCCCTTGGGTAGCGGCGGAGTCACTCCTCGGGTTTATGTGTCTAGCCGTTTCCCAGACGTCCTATTGTTACCTATCTCGACAGTTCGTGCCCGTATCGCACTTCACATATCGTCTTTATTGTGCTCAACAATAACAAACACTACCGGATAAAATATAAGTAGAGGACTAGAATGGCTCCCTTCTTAAATGACTGTCGTTTATCATTCACTGCATAGCACAGGTCTCTTCTTGTTACTGATGGGTCCTTAGTAATATTATACTCTAAGGATGTCTCACAACTTACAGTCTTACAGCTTCCACGTTCCTCCAGTGCGGATTATTGGAGGAATTAGTACTTGCTACTAATAATGATGCTACGACTAATAACGATGACCAACGGTTATATGCTCTCGTCCACCCCAGAATATTATCTTCTAGCGGCCATCTATCCAACACTGAACTCAGATCAACTTGGTAGATTTTTTTAAATTTCTTTTTACATGAAATAATGCTTGAGAACAATTCAATTACTTTCGGTAGCTTGTGTCGTTAAGTTATTCGTGTAGCTTTTCATTGATTTTATTGATTGAGGTTATATTTACATATTTGATTTTCGATGGTGAAAGGTGTAAACCTTTGCTAGTTCCGTTAGACTAAGTAAATTGCTTAGTCGATTTTTAATACTTGGAAGTCGACGATTTATATTATTCATCTGAAGAATTTCCCTTTTGCACAAAGTTGAGACATTGCAAAAATCAATATTTCTTTCGTGAGCAAATCTTTAAATAAGTCTATCAAACACAATACTGCCCTCTTAAGGAAAAGCAATTCAGATTTTGTGTAGAAATTCATTAAGAATATTTAGAAGTCTGTCGTCTATCCAAAAACCGAGTATCTATTGCACTGTTAATTTTTAATTATGTTACATCTATTTGCGTTTGTTTTCCAGTCTCAGTGCTTGTCGTATTATTAATGGTAACACGCCTATCTCTGAGTTGTTCTTTTTATAACGCATAACTACATTGTGTTCAGCGACGTGTTATATTAAAGAGAGCGCGTGGGAATTTTAACGTTGATTGATGGAGTGCCGCGTAATGTGATAGTAGAGCGCTCTATATACTGACGTCACGTCATCTCATATCGTATGTATCGTATCTTCCATAGTTTTGTTTCAGTCAGTCGCCTGAACTAAAGAGCTAGTTTTTTCTTAGTTTTAGTTTTTGTTTCGTAGTCTTTACTCGTTTCTCTGTATATCTCAATTTTTCTTCGTTTACACAAGTAATCATTGTCAGGAATGAAGGGTGGTAGTAGTAGCAGCAATTAGATTTAAGAAACGAAAATACCTTATTTACCTTTATCTTTCATAACAAACTTATTGGTATTGTAAATAAATACGCATTGTGTTTGGCAACATGCATGTGATTACCATAAGAAACTATCGCCTAAACTTGTTTCATTCATGTTGATCAATGATATTATTTATGTATATTGATGTTGATAGTAGAACATGTTATCGTCTGCAGATGCCGGCAAATAATAAATGTCTCTTCGATTTAGTTTGTATTTGTAGTGTATTAATCATTTTGGGTTGATGACCGCGTTCGTTATCTAAAGCGGAGAATTCGTGTTTAGCGGAGTGTTAACGTATACATTTTAGGAATGTTTGATCGAGAGTTTTGATACCTAGTTGGTGATGGCAATGTTCAAGTTTATCACGATACTGGTATTGGAGAAAAAGGAATAGCTCCATATAAAAGTATTTTAACGTATAATTTTATAAGTAGGGACGTAATAAAGTTTGCGGGTATTGACCGCTTTCTAGGAGGCGTGTCTTCTCCTTTGCTAGCTATTAACATAAAAATTACAATTTATTTAGCATTGCTTACTTCAAAGATAATACTTAGATACATCTAGTTCTTCCCGATACTTTCCACCGAGTACCTACTTGGTCAAAACAAGTGACTTGTTTAATCTGTAATAAAATCAGAAAGAACACAACTAAACATAGCATGGTCGGTGTCTTCCAGGGCGGATCCACTCGGCGATCGTGTCCGGGGTGAACCTGGAGACGCGGTCGGTGACGGTGGAATGGTACGAGCGCGGCGAGACCAAGGGCAAGGAGGTGGAGATCGACGCCATCCTCGCGCTCAACCCCGAGCTGGCCGGCGGGCCGCGACACCACACGCTGCCGCACCAGCCCATGCCCAACAAACTGGCTAGGGTGAGTTGGACACTTTACATTTTACATTCAATACATGATATGATGACATATTGAACAGTATGTTTCACTGGTCAGGTTATTGCAGAAAATTTAGTGTTCGATGACGATTGGCGGTAGTTCAGAAATATTTCATGTCCGATTTCTTATAACATAAAATTAAAATTGCATAATTCAATATTCTGTTAATTGTCAAAAGATACTTCAAAATACGAGACCCTAATCTCTTGCTTTACGCTTGTCTAAGAAAGTATCCGATTGGACATCAATAACGATTATTATATTTTTGTTGCAATAACGTCAATAACTTTACCAGTGTTAGATAATATACTTGATATTGGTTCAATATTTGCTGTAAGTGGCACGAAGTGGTCTCGGTAATGTACCAGACAACCTAAATCATATTTCGAATATTCGCGAATGTGTCAATCAATCACTCAAACATGAATATTTTATTTACCATTCATTTCGATGTTGGCAAACTCGATCTTCATAATCATAATATTCATCATTTTCATTTATATTCTTGTTCTTAATATGACGTTGGAAAAAATATTAAAGGCAACAAAAAGTGAAATGAAAATAGCGATCAGTAAACAAACACTGCTGTTAAAGAAGTAACAAGCCGTAATAAAAACTTCTCAGGGCCTTAACTTCCATAACTTTGACGATGGCAAATCTATTAGCTACGAATGGCTTGGCGCTGTTCCTCGAATACCGATGGAATTACTGAAGTGACCTCGTTCGCCATCCACTGGAAATGGATGTTATGTTTTCGTTGAAGTTTAAAATGGATTTAAATATCTATGACAATTGGAATATATTTCTGGCTTATGCGTTTATTCATGTGATGGGACCACCTACAAGTTGAATTCATTCGTTATTCTGGTGATTAATGACTATTCTTTATTTAAACTTAGTAGGTTACCATTGCTAGTTCAAATTCTTACATGGACAATTTAGTTTGCGTTCGCCTACGTCGACATGTTATCGTGATATACCTATGTATATCGGTTATCGCGTGCCTCAAAATCTATTTGTGTCACAAAGGCTGTTTCTATTAAACTTGCAAAACTCATTGATAGTAGTTACGTCTATAAAGACTATGAATCGAGCCCACAGACTTGTCGAGACGTATCTTTTGTTCTTACAACTCGTAGTAACAATGAGATAGCGTATTTATCAATTTCAACGGACTTCCAACTCTGCCCGCTCGCTGTTAGACAATTTGCCAATTTGCATATGAGAAGTATGCACTTAGCAGTCTATTACTTCATTTAGAACGAAACGAGCCGTGTCGGCATTTCAATTGTACCTACGAGAATTTCTATAAAAATAACGCAAATGAAAATTAAACTTTCCAAGTTTACGTTACTTCGCTGGAGAGTTTCGCTTTCTTCTAGTCGCGACTAAATGTCTTACTAGAATTTATGCTAGCTGTACATTAAAATTGTTCAAGACCTTTTCTTAGTAACGATGCAAAGGTTGACCTAATTAGTCCGAGACTGCAGGCTTGGGCGCTAATGGGACTTGGTTCAACACATTCAGTACCGCCTTTACCAAGAGCAGCGCTAAAAAGTCACCTCGATTTAGTTGTTTGGTCGTTCAAATTTTGTCTTACGTTAAATTACTTTAGCGTAAGTGTATTTTAACGGTTGAATTGCCTTTGTTAATGCATATCGATCAGCGAAGCCAGGGCTTTCGAGCGGCGTACCAAGCCGCGACCACCCTCATTGTTTGGGTCGCGAAGCACGTTGCTAATCGACTCCACAGTTGAACCGGCAAATCCGCGATAGTCGAATGTGTTATCGGCCCATGTCGCCCCGCTATCTAATTCACGTAAAAGTTACTAGTCAAATGGCTTTCAGTTTCGTGAGTATAGGGATGACCTAGTCGTTCTTAGTTATGATAAACTCCGAAGTGGAAGCTGCTCATTGATTCTCGTCGCGATTACACGCAGGCCGCAGCGGGAAATGTTCGCGTATAGTATCAGCTGGCAGGTGAACACTCGCAGACAGCACGTAGCAATCATCGCTTGTCGATAGTGTTTATTTGAGAAGCTGCACCGTTGTCTTATCGAGGCAACAACACTCGCGCACACCGCTCATGTCAACACTACTCATGTTTGTCGTTACGAAACATACACTGAACACGGAACAAGTTACGGGTATCATTAGATGCTTCCATCGATAGCGTTCACCGATAGGGTCAATAGTTGCGTGCTGAGCAGCCGCGGACGGTGCCGCGATGATTGATGCTCCGCCGACCTTCCGCCGCGGCCTCTGACGTGCGCCGGACACCGGCTCGCTCATCGATTTTCCACCCGACTCGGCTTTCAGTTTCATTTTCCAATCGCAGTAGAGCCATAGGGCGGGACGACCGTCCACTTCCGCGTTGTAAATATGGAACCAGACGAAGCGCGCGATCGCACAGTAAGTTGACGTCGTATTTTGTCTGTGATGATTGGCACGTGATTGTTTGACATGGCTGCGAAGGACCCCTCGGGCTCCTCGTCGGACGACGGGGGTTTCCTGCGCGATGGCGCGGAGGGCGAGGGCGCCGGCGACTCCGGCCACACGCTGCTCGTGCGCAACTCCCGATCGGTACTGTCCACACACCACCATTCGCACGTTGGCTGTCGGCGCGGACGCTTGGCCCGCCCGCTCCTCGCACCTCTTATTTTCCCACTCGCTACACCTTTTCGATTGCGTTGCTCAAATTCTTATGATTTGCACTCGAACGGCTTGTTATGGTGTTGTCGGCCGGTGTTTTCGTCACGCCTGATCGATCGGATGCGCGTACCAAAACATCGACTGATATTTTTAATTTTGCGTAAATTTGTACTTACTATTATCATGTATTTTGGATCAACCATTACAAAGCAAATGAATAATATTATTATTGATAATGTGAAGGTACTCGTATATGTAGTGCTATACTCGTAATATTAATTTTTTAGCAGGCTATCATAATTGTAAATTATGAATAGAATTTGAAGTTAGTAACATGTTTGAAACCTGATTCATAGACGTCAATTATACTTTAACGATTTGTTAATGTAGGGAAGTTTTATCTGAACAAATATTATAACCATCAAATAGCTTTGTGCTGGAGACAGTATGCCTTTGTGACCAACAAAGTCGTTAAATTTAATTGACGCTCTTAATATTTAGAATAGATACGTAATTATCTAGTAGCTATGTATTGAATACAGTATTTTAATAATTAGTTTTATTACATTGTGAACAATTAACGCATTTAATATTATGTACTGTTTGCGTAACTAAATGTTATTATAAATCTTCCCGTAGAATGTTTAGTTAGTTTTGGAAAACATCAATTCAGGAATAAAAATTGCTGTTTTCAAATTGCTTAGCGGCGGTTTTCGCGTGACTGAAGTCTATAACAAAATTTAATTTAAATTTAAAAATTGAGATACAATGTTGTTATATGATTAGTATAATTTGTATAAGTATTGTCTATTTAAGCCTGCGGAACTAGGTTTTGTGTAGAATTTGTTGTTGTTACACATGGTACCTAGACTACCTAGTTAATGTATTACGTTACAATTGAGCTTAATACAAGAAGTCATTCGCTAGGTAATACCGGATAAGCTTTGTGGAGTTCAACGATATTCTTAGTTATTCTAATCGTGTTATTCGTATTCAACTTTAGTTATAGTTGATATATTACAGTTTGAAGTTATATGCACGTAATATAAAATTTGTAAAACAAGTGAAATGATCGATTTCGAGGGTACCTATAGTGAAGTGCTCATGTTTGTCTTCAACTTTATCATCATCAACTAATTCATCTTTGATCGATTTACATAAGATTGTGAGTTTCAACACTATCAACGGACAACAGTAGCCAGATAAAACCAAGAGTGCTATGTCCAATTAGGTAAAGATAAATTCATGTCATTAGCTCGAAGGACCAATAAGTACTTTTTGGGATCTAATTAATTTGGGGCTATTGATAAAAATCAATGAAAGACGCCACGGCCAGATGGATTGCTGATGACAGTGATAGTTGGATGTTGCCGAAGTATAGAATTCCATCTGCCTGACATAAATTACTTCAAGGGGCCTTTGTCTTGAAGGGAATTCCATAAATTATAACGCGAAGTTAAGTCGTAATCGTTTCATATGCTGCTTCCAATAAGATAGTGTAGTTATTTGTTAGTGTAATAATAATGGATGTTATGTTATGATCGTGTGTAATTCATTGAAGGTGACTCAGCAACGGAGACCGCCTCTGCTGTGCAGACCTCATGCACTTCAATACGTAAACATTCTATTTGAAAGCGTAAGCGAATGCCACTAATTACTTTGAAAGCTGTTACTATAATACATTGCAGCTAGTAATGTGACTGAGTGTATTTATTATTAGAATGTCAATTATTCAAACGAACAATACGAGAAATTCATGTTTCTGTTACTACTCTTGACTGGAGTGACTGTTATGTTTTAAAGAAGTTATTTTAAAAAATCCGGCAAATAAAAATCACTGATGTAAGTAAAACCTTTAATGCAATTATGTTTTAATTTATGCCGCATAATTCTTGCTAGTGAAATGCAGCCATGGCGTATTAAATTAGCAGAGTAAAACAATTATACAAGACTCAGAGAAATGTTCAATTAAAACAAACACCGTGCACGTAAATTACTGTCTGGGATAGATCCAGAAGGTCTTTACTTAATAGATGTAGTTACAAGTAAATTGTCTCAATTATTTCCTTTAATTGAAGTAATCGGAATCTGGTTCTTGGAAAATTTGTCGCAAATTACTTTGAAATGAGAATCGGATACTGGAAAGAAACCTATCACCTCATACATCCGCACTAGAGCAAATTCTAATAAAGATTATGCTTTCTTTAGTCTGTTTTATCCTAAAGTTATGTTACTTTTATGTTGTGAATCGTGATATACAATTTATTTATTTTTATAAATTATATTATAAGTTAATGCTTGACTACCATCGCACCTGGTGGTAGTGGCGATGTATTCTTGGGTGGTAAGACGCACTAACTTAGTAAAAGCCTATTCACTCTTGCCTTGAAGACACTCACATTATAATCGAGCGGAAACACCGACGCGGTGTAGATACAGACTGCTTTAGCAAATATATAAGTTGTAAGTCGAAGCAATCATAGCTCGGATTCATTCCGCGGAGGAAATGGCGAATGCTCCGATAGAAGGAAACTTCGCACCACACCCGCGCCCATTGCCCTACTTGCAACATTCACTTAACTGTGTTTATCACGCCATTCACGTCATCCTGAACTCCACCTGGGACGGTTTATTAACGATGCAGTTCCTCCATTTTATTGGAAGCAGCAAATTATGTTCGGAATTAGGCCTTTTTGTTATTAGATAAAGGAGAATGCCCATAGCCAGTACTCTCAAAAACATTATTGTGTCACAAAAATTAACAAAAACTAATTTAAAATATTTCAAGTATTTATACCCTATTTCCTAAAAAATCCTCTTTGGGAATAATTTTCTGAAATTAATAAGTAACTTTACTTCCGTTTTACAAAAGAAAACCTTTGGGCCATTTATGTTTGGATAAGGGCCAATCAGAAATCTTTTAAGATTCTTCGGGCCAATAGGTTGCAATGATTCCATTATGATTATGATACAGCAAACTAGATGACGTAAGGGGACTGTCAAATGAATTAGAAAATTATTATAATCAGCCAGGAGTAATAGTGTTCTGTGATTATAATACATTACAAACTACATGGCGTTTTGGGACTGTCAAATGAATTTGAAACTTAAAAGATCGACATTACATACGCAATCGACTTTAATACGCCTACATAGAGTCCATATTACTGTGAGTTTACTATAACCTAAATTCAAACAAATTTTGTTGAAAATCTCGTATTTCCTACTATTAACATTGACTAAAGTTATTATGTGTAATTTATTAAGATAACATAATCAAATAAAGGTATTTTTATCAAGACACAAAAATGTTAAAGTCAGTACATTTCTCCATACTAAATGGGCATTCTCCTTTGAAAGTTCTTTAAGAAGTCGATCATTAAAATGTATTGATGCAGAAGAAACAAAAACTAAAGTTTGAGCTGAGATCATTATCAAAACTGAAAACTGCTCTCAAGATGGAAGGTATTTTGAGCATAATTCACCACATTTGCCAATGAATGGTTTTCAGATGATGACTGACATGGAATTTTGTATTGTATGACATAATCTCTTTTAGAGCGAAACATGAGTAGTTTGGTTCAAATTAAATGAAGCATACCTGTTATGTAGTATATACTGTACATTACATACTATAGTGAAATGAAAGCCTGACTCAAGAGGAACTGTAAACAATTTTTGGACATCAACATCCCTTTTCAGTCGGGCTATATCGAGAAAATCCTTTTAACAAGGCGCATACTACATACAACGTAGTGTAGCAAACTTCCTTACCTTTTTAAACGCTTTTATTTAGCTTCACTTCGGAGCATCAAAGCATCAAATCTTCAAAGCATCAAATCTTGTAACGTTAATTTGAATGACTTCCCTTTAATGAAAATTGATGAAATTTGGCAGACATGTGTATTTCCGATGACAATACACGAAAATCATATTTTAAACTAATTTTCATTGTTTATTTGTTGTTAAATTAAAAAAAACGATTTTCAGACTTTAGACGCATAATTCTCTATGTTCTATTTTACGTAGAGACTTGAAATTTTCACAACTTGTAGCTAATTTTATAAACTAAACATTGAAATAAAAGCGTTTAAAAAAAAAATTTTTTTTAGGATTCAACTTATTTAGAATGCTTTCAATTTTTATTAGACATGAATCAAAGTTAACGCGAATTTTATCTTCTCTGTCCCGATTGAAAGAGCAGTAATTGAAGCGTCCTGCTTGTGACATTGCAATATGTGAATGTACCTATATAAATTATTGTCTGCATTGTTTGCAAGAACAGCGTCCTCTTCTTATGTCGAGGTCTTTGTTCGTTTTGTCACAGGAGTGCGTGTTCTTCTAACTTACTATCTTTTGTTAAAGTAGATGTGAAGATATATTTCTTCATGACCTCGTAAGGCAGATTAGTTTTAAAGGCGTCACTACCCCAGCCGTGTATAGGATAGAGTACAATATGTAAGATTTGGTAATATCATCAATGTGATACTAATTTCGAATCCTTCGTGTTTTTTAAAAATATTAGAGATCCATTTCGTAGATGCTTTGAAAGTTATATTGCATTAAAGATTGGTTACGTAAAATTTTTGGCATATGTACGTATTTATTTATTTACTTTCGAATTTATAAATTCTACTATATTAGGCTCAAAATGTTGTTGTTGTTGTTGCGCTAGTGAATAATCAGCCAGTCTTTAGAGGATTATTACATCTGATTGTAGCGAAATGTAGTTGTTTATAGCCTGGAAAACGAAATGTAAAGCGCAGCAAGATATGAAGTACTAAGTTTACCTAAATTTGAAAATTATCAGAAATTCTTACGTTGCGTATGATTAGTAGATAGTTATTTGAATATTTTCTAGTGGCTGTTCCCAATACTGTATCGATCCATAACACCCAGTAATTTATATAGAGTAGCATCTGTCATATACATTACAAGTTCTTTTGTAAGTATAGATAATGTTAGTTGTTATTCCTGTATCTAAAATTATTTTAGCACAGATTATGGAATATTGATAACGGCTGCCGAACGCATTGGATCTAGCTGCAGCTATAGAATCGAGGAGTATGAGTAAACCCGCATGCAATTGCTTTTACCGCTAAAGAGAAGCCTTTTGAAAGTTTGTTGTTGTTGAAGTCCTCGTTAACCTAATGCGGGTATTGTTATATTCAAATGTAACTTGAATTACCTCTCTTACAAAACGACTTATTTTACTTTATTTACTTTTGATTTGAACTGTGACATGAATAACTCCCGCCACTGTATTTCCAATGTGCAATTCTCTAGCACTCTTTCGCTGACAATTTTTTGCTGTTTGCGACTGTGAAGTTAACGAGAGAAGATAAATATACTTTTTAAATATTATAATATTATTTTCAAGTAAGAGCTATAGTTTTAATACAATAACTTGACAGCCGCAAGACAGCTATCTTTGTGCCCAGCAATGAGTACTTATTTGTGTAAATACAGTTTTTTTTTCATTATTTTTTTGGCTTTGCCCTTGTATGCTTCAGATTGTAAATATTGAAGCGGTTCAAAACTATATTATTGATGTGTTTTTTTCTGTTTCTAGGACATGACGAGGCAGTCAATTCCGGTAGCAACAAAAGGTGCGTTGTTAGAAATTTATTTTTATTCAGACTAAAATTGTTTATAATCACTATACAGTAGCATGGTGGAGTATACTTAATTGATGAAATGTCCCATTACTAGTGTGAGTGTGTGTGTATGTAGGTTTGTGGATCCTGATAAGTATAATCCCTCAATTTTATACAATCGAAATGTCCCAATTATTATCATCCACTTAATCAGAATGTCCAATGACCAAACCTTAGTTGGATACAATCGCACACGTGACATTTTTATAACGTTTTTTAATTTGATATTTTCAAAAGAATGCATTCGCTGATTAAGTAATTTTATTGTATTCAGTAAATGTTAAAAATATATTTCCTTAAGCCCTTGCAACAGATACGATCCTGAATTATACTGGAGTAGAAGCTTCGGAAAGACAACATGTTTGATGTGTCTATTTTATATTGTTAGCTGTTGATTGATTAAACATTTTATTCTGCGCTTATTTTACTACGATAAACAGTCATGATTTAATACTAGAGTACTAAATGATTGCATCGGTGTAAATGTCATTTACTTCAGCCGCTTGCGCCAGCTGACAAGTTAAACGCACATTTAATTATTTACTTTCATTTCAACCATAACCAGCGATTGCGGGAAATCTAAATCGGGCTGGTTGGTCATGAATCATGCCGCATGCGAGACAGAGGTTCCTGTCTCATTGTGTCGTAAATACTTGTAATGTTACTCAAATACTTATGAAACCTATTAGTGGCTGTTAGTGGGCTTCCTTATTCATCCTAACAATAAACAAGCGGAGTGTTTGTAATGGCACCGCTTCAGTGACTGGCTCTTGTTTCTCGACTATTCGAGAACGGTAACAAATTGCCATTTGTTGGACCCGAGTGATATTAGGTGGATTGGCCGTTAGCTATTTGGATATCAATAAAGGAGCTTGCATACACAATTTTAATTCAAGTACCTATTTTAACTTTTGACAATCCACCACCAACGATTGTTATTGACGTTTGTTGCATCTTAGATGAAAGGTAAAAGTGAGCGGTGTATAACATCGTCGGCCCGGTTCGACTGCGGCTAGGCGAGACACGCGCACGGTAACGGTTTCGGGCGCAATCTCAAATGACGATCTTACGCTTTTATGGAGCCTTATTGTTCGACTTTTGGTTTTGTTCCCGCGAGCGGTGCCTTTGTCCTGTCGCTGTGTCGCCTCTCGCTCCTTACCGGAGTAGTAGAGAGCCCGCCAATCGCCATTGTACCGTAATGACTTGTGGCATTGAGACTTTAAAAACAACACCGCATTAACCGCGTTGTTTTTACTTATTGTAGCTGTATTGTTGGTTTGAGTTTGAACGTTTTGTTTCATTATGTTAATTATAAGGTTTTTGTTGAGATCTTCAAACTTAATGATGCGTATTTTAAAGCGGTTGTGCTGAAAAAAACTAAATGATTAATTACAAACCGTAAGTTTGTAAGCCTTGCAAGTCTTGCAACTGACTTAGTGAAAGTCTAGTCGCTGTTGCCTTAGTCTCCCACAATGTTACTGATGCCTGTTGTACGGAATGTATCTTTGTGTTTTAACTAGGAGGGTCTTATACCAAAGAGGCACTTTTTGCAGTATTCAGAAGTACAGAATTAGTTATTTCGTGTGTGTAACTAATTTATTTAAATTAAAATTTTCTCGCAAATTAAATAATATACTTAGTATCACTTAGTCATTCATCTTCATTCTTCATCAAGCTAATGCGCGATTTGCCAGGCTTTCGTAACGCGTAAATTATCAAGCAATTGACAAACAAGTAGAAAAGCCGACTGTAAGACTCAAGAAGAGCTGATATTGATCTGCTTCATCCCCGTCAGAGGTGGAACCCGTGAGCCCAAAATCTGGAGTAATCGTAACTGGGGTACTAGGTCGAGAGGTGAAGCAGGTGTCATGACACGTGAAGCACCAATAATGGCGAAATACGCGAACGGGGGCAGTCTTCCGTCGACGGCTCGTCTTCCATCACGCGATGATTCACCCGCGCCGTGTGCTGTCTCGCCGCGCCGCTTAGTGTTAGACAAGGAGGTGAATAGCCACGGTTGTTGGAATCGTCCTGAAGATTTCGCGCGAACGGTGAGGTGTATTCGGCTCGAGGTCAACGGTCTCCGGTCATTAGTTGGGTAAACATTGCCAGGTGGACCACGCGTCGGGATCGACGTGTGGCGTCACAGATGGAATGTAACTATGCTAATGAGAGGCGTCAATGATGTCTAATGATTGGTGAGGTCCATTGCAATCTTCTGGATTATGCCATTTCGTATTTGGGGTATTCGAGTTGTGTTCTGTCGTAACGATTCTTCAAGATTCTGTAACAACTAACTATTGAAGAACTATTGTAGGCATTTAGTGGTGGTACAGGCCAGAGCGTGACTAGTGTGAGTTATAAGAGAGTGATGCGATGAGACTGAGACCTGGTATCCATAAAGTTGAAGATAAAAAAAAAATCCATTTGTTACTTTCACAAACATTTAATTTAGTAAAACTTATCCTTACTACTTTACAGAGGAGCGAATCTTTCACCAATTAAATTAACTTATTAACCTGTTGTATTTACTATTTATTAGTGCGATCGTTGACGACATTTGCAAACACGATTTCGTGCCAATAACTAGACATAGTAACAGTAGTGTAAATACACAGATAATCGAGTGTCTTTTAATAAACAGTACGGTCATCGGCACCGGCTTCCAGTCGTGATACTCGTGACACTTGCCATCACACGCGATCAAACATTCATGGCGGACGCGGACCGCGTTGTAGATGTACCTACTATGTATTGTTTACATCGTCCGAAATTGCACCGGCCTGTTCGTATATGACCCATTTTATCTAGCAATAGTAGCAATACGAGTAGCTAGTTATCATGTTACAATGTTTAGTAATGTGTAATGAGTTGATAGCTTATTGGTGCAGTTACGTCACCGTCTTATTGTACGTCACCGATGACTGGTGGTAGGCAGAGTCTCTACGGATTTGTTCGTCTTGTGTAATGTTGTGCGCATGAATTTCATTCTCATGAGTTCTGAGCGTGCGATAGAACTTCCACTAGTAGGGGCCAGCTACAGGCTGTCAAGTCACTACTCTGTCAGGATGGAAGAATTTGATCCTTCCTCATCGTGAGAGGTGGAATGGAACTGATGAGTTCCGCCGCTGAATTTGGACTGTTTGAAATGTAGGACTACAGTTTTCAGTTTCCTGCTTTTCAGCAGCCGCCATTCGATCGTCAATTGCTCGTTCAGTATCAATACTTTTCCTCACACCGAACGGACTGAATCCAAGATCTCGCTTACAAGTTCATTTGCCATTAGTAGTTTATTAATCGCCGCCTCTCACGAGTATGCAGTTTCAATGAACGGTGAGCTCGCCACAGACTACCTGTTCTATTAAAGTTAAATAAGCAATGCTCACCGAGTTTCACAGGGGTCGCGCGTCGGATCGCGTTGTGCAACATCAGTTTGGCAACGGTTGTTGCTGCGCGCCCTACTTATCTGTTCTACATAGCTAGCCTGGCCTGCCCTGGGACACTGGTACCGCGTGCCTCCACGCGACTCCCTGCTTGCTAATCTGATTCCGCCCACTGCATTGCCGGATCGGTCATATAATCGAAGGATTGGATTTGCAAAGCAGTTTCTTGCTGATTCGTTTCCATGTTTGAAATGATGTCCTGGTTGTAGTTACATTGTCATTCAATCGTTCGCTTTGAACCGCTGTGTTGTTTTTAGAGCTCATACACATTATATAAGCATAATATAATATCAATGCAGGTTGGATGAAATGGCGGCATGTCAGAGGAACTTAAATTGTAGTATAAAATCTACAAATACCGTCATAACACCTATCCTAATTTATAGATCAGATGTTGGGCTGCAAAGAAGAGTGTAGTTGAGTCTTAATGGTTTGAATTATAGATATAGATAAAAGTATTATTATTTATAACAATATAGCGGGTGCTATTTGTAATTGGTAGAATAGGTACTTAATTAAACCATGACCATTATTACTGTCATCTGAATGGCGCCAGTTACCATGTCGAATGAGTTACGCGATCGATTATTTTCAGGGAATATTGTAATGGCTTTTACGCAATAATTTCGTTACGTCATCATCATCATCTCGCGCGTTGGCGTCTGAGCTATGCGCGTGCGTTTTGTGGCACTCTCTGTTTACTTCGTGGAGAACAATCTTCGCATAGTTGCAGTAATTAACGCTGCTTGTGTAATACGTGAATGGTACGCAGCTATTGCGTGTTTCGTGTTTTTATTATAGCAGATGGGTCAGTGGACTTAGTGCGAGTTTTACGTGACATAACGGGCTCGCTACGTAAATGCGAGTCAGCTATGCTATTGGCTACCGATTTGGCGGCAGCGAAAAGAATTTAAAAGAAATGCATCGGTAGCCAATAACATAGCTGACTCGCATTTACGTAGCGAGCCCGTTATGTCATGTAAAACTCGCACTAAGCCCACTGGTATGAATTTTCTCAGCTAACAATAGCTTGTTTCAAGCGTGGTTCAGGTTGGATAGGTGAGCTACTAGTGGTTGTAATCGTTGCACAGATGACGTTATGTCAAAATAATCTCCACACTACGTCATTGGCGACCTTCTTCGTTTGAGGACTCTGCAATGCTGATAAGTTGTAAACAGTCAATTGTAAGTAAACCTTCGAATCCGCGTACCGCTGTTGAGTCCCGTGCAAGGAGTAAAAGATCTGCGTCTAGTGGACGATCATTTTATATTTTTATTCTCTCTGCAGTTCAAATATGTGTAGCAACAATCCTGTGTTAGCATCATCATTGAAATTAAACGCCACTTCTCGTTTACTGGACTAGTAGGTTTCGCGGTCAGTGATACCAAAATAGTCACATACAAACTCTTTTATGTGGGCCATATCTGTATTGAAAGGCCAAGTTTCAAAGCTTTTATACCCAACACGAGTAGTTTTAAGTGACATATTCAAAAGCTTTTTTACTGGGCAAAGTGTTCGCAAATTGTTGAAAAAGAGATCGTTCTGCAAGTTTGTTTGTAGCCAAATTAAATTTACTAAATATTTTTGGATGGATCATCATCCTGTCAGTGGATGCCACAAAGGAGTCCTCCGTAACTACCATGCTGTTGTAATTACCATGCATGTTGAAATGGCTTATTGAAGGTGTCCAGTACAGTCTTTGTAAATTTCAACATTCAGTTAATTTCAAATTTTGTAATTTGTTAAATTACGTTTTATATCTTTTCTTTTAGAGAAGCATAGGATTGTTCTATGGCTGCTCGCTGTTTCCTATAAATATAGCTATAGGACACGAGTCACGAACTCCCGTCACATTCCCCTCCAATCTGTCGGCGATAACGGGCGGCCTTCGCGCGGCGCAATGTCAAGATCACATTACACCGGCCGCAACGGACGCGCGGCTGCGGCCTCGACCCCGCGGTGACGCGACGACATGTCGTCGTGTCGTGTCGGGACCGACATCGACATCGCGACACCTTAACGTGTCAATCGTCGTTGTTGTTATTGATAGGGCTGTGAGACGTGCAGACAGGCCAAATAACAGGCAAATTTCAATTCGTCGCCGATGCCCATATGTAATACTAGAGCGTCATCGGTGACTAGACAGTCGAGAAGGAAGCGGTAAACCCGCTTGTTAACTGCATTTGTTAAGTGGGTTGCAACCGATTTATATCTGTGAGTAAATCAGACAGTTATTTTTGACAGGGCTCCATCCGTCCTTGTTTGCAAGCCTGCTAATTTGATCCACCCTGCAAATAATTCTGTTTGAAATTAGTCACATATTCAATTAATCCTTAAAGATGCTTCATCCTGATCTTGATCACTTATCAAGTGTCACGCTTAGCATAAAAAGTTCTCAAAATTCACGAATAATTATGCGTTCTGCTGGAGATTATTTCTGATAGAAAGCTATTAATATAATTTTTGTTAAAGTTTCATAATGCATAAAAAAATCGGTATTGTATTGTAATGTAATGAGGACATAAAGTAACACTTGAAGCCATGATAAATATATGTTAATCAAGCTACGGATTTGTCCAATTATCCATAATTGGATTGGATTCACCTGCCGAATTACTCATCTTTACATCATCACTATTTAAAAAATTCTTTAAACTAGTTTGTATCTCATGAAGTGTCAAATATCTCCATGGGAATAAAAATACGTGTAACAAGTTTCTGACAAGTCATTGATAAGAACTTTCTTAGATTCCTTTCTTAGATTTACATGTGTATTATTTTACATATTTATATTATGATTATTATCTTGCATAAAACTCAAGGATAGTATTTGTTCATAAAGTCTATAGGCATGAAATAAAATTGCGAGTTCTCATTAATCTTTATTAATAAATCTATCCTCGACCTGGTTTCAAGTAATTTGCTGAAACCGCTTCCTCTTCATTACTTTAATGTATACGGCGTTAACTTCGTATTAAACGTAATTAAGATTCTTATCTATATCAAAATTCTAAATCCTTATGTATGTCATGTGTCTTTATGAATTTTAACCTATTTAGTTTGTACATGTGTGTTATAATTTACACACAGATGTGTGCTGATTTATTTCAGCAGGTGCAGAAGGTTTAAGCGTTCATTGATCATCTCCACGCGCCCGTAGAGCAGATAATCGGCTTCGTATAATGAAAACCTCACATTGATGTATTATCTGGATGCCTAGGTCAGGATGTGTTATCGTATGAATAGATGTGTTCATACAATCAACGGCCTCATCTCATAGACGTAGATGCGGCGGGGACAGGCGTATAATGCGTTTATTATTACCACCAAGCACCTATTACACTATAATTATATATGTATATAGTGCGTTGGCCTCTATTGAAATTGTGCCAAGCGTCATACTCCTCAACCACTAGTCGTAGCCCGTAAATCTATCAATTCTTCTAATACAAATTTAATTACTGCAATCCATTTGATAACCCCTTTTTTGACGTAAATTCATATTTATTATTTTTCTCTTTAAAAATTGCCTACAATCATCCTTTGATCGTGAGTTTTAGCGAACCGTTAAGTATTTCATATTCATTAGTTATTCAGTGTTCTCCAGTTTTTATTATGATTAAACATACGATTTCTCTGGGGTCTCGGCAGCCAGTTCTTTCTCTCTCTCTTCTTTCGGTAATTCCTTTGGTGGTGCTGATGTCCACGGGGGACTGTGGCCAATTACCATCGGTTGGGTTATCAGCTCGTTTGACGGCTAGTTAAACATGAAAAACTCCGAATTACACACCTAGCAGTGGCCCGGCTGATGATTGTCTATTGCAATTCATAGACAGACAATTTGGAACATATCTGACTTGTAAACAATGTTGGTTTGTTTCCAAAGTAACCGCGTTTTACTATAAAAGTAATGTTATGTTTTGTCTGTGCAGTCCTTGGTTGTTGAATTTCTAGATATACAGTGGCATTAACAAGGCAATTTATTGTAGTTAGATGACGAACCTTACCACTACGCAGAAGTAACATCTGGATGGAATGGAATTGAACTTTTATTTTTTCACAAAAACTACTGGTCGGATTTTCATGATATTTACCACTCACATCATCTAGAATTAGATATGGGGCACTTATTATCCCACGGGTTAAACCGCAGACGGAGCGGTAGTTGATTAAATTTTTTGTTTGCAAAAATATATAATTTAGCTAGTGTTGCAAAGCGTTAACAATCTTAAGCGTATTTATGACGTGAAATGATTCCATGTGGCAGCCATGTGGTTTTGACCTTACAGCACACCTTATAAATCTTAAGAATTTTGCATAAATTTTATCGTGTGGCTTCCTACTAAGCTATAAAATGTGAAGCCTTTTTTTAAATACAGCTGCGACAGTCCTTTACGAATTAAATACTTTAAAGAATTGTTAAGGAAATGCATTTACAGTTCTCATTCAGAACCTGTTTACTGTATCACAGACGTCACAGTGCCTTTTTTGATAGTTTGTATTATATGAGGATGTTATGATGACTTAATTCAAGCAATCCTATTTAGGTTATTTAGTTGATTTTAATCCATTTAATATTATTCTACCCAAGTTCTCAAATTGTCAATGTTATTAATTTACTTTTAATTTTTAGGTGTTCTCGGATTTTATACTAGCCTTCTGGCATTTAAATGTTTGTTAGAGTAAATGTACTTGCATTTGATTTGTTATTTATTTTCAACATTCACAATACTGTAGAAAATTCCACTTCCAAAAATTAAGTAAGAGTTCTTTCTGGACAAAACAATATTTCAGGATATCTATTTTTGGATGACCGTGAATTTAAAACGAATTTGTACCTTGGATGTTAACAGTTATAAAACATTAATTTATGTTTCTAGGTTTCTACATTCTGAATGTATATAGCAGTTTATTTTAGTTTCCACGCATATCTACGGAAACGATAATGTTAGTTTGTAGTGTTTTCTTTACTAACATTATTACCCTTGCAAAGGTCAGGGCGCGTCGCTATGTCTATTTCAATGGCGACATTTGCAAGAACTGCTTCTATTTTCACTGTACACCCACCAACCACGGACGCGGACGCTCCTCTTAGGTCGGCATGTGTGTTGCTAGTGTGGTGTATTTAGTCATTAAAATGCCTCGATAGCGTGCAACGATTAATGCCCACTTATTTGGGGGTTGAATTTTCCATGGGGCGGTCAGCCAGGCCCCGTTAGTTCGCGTATAAGTGTAGGCAGACGAGGGCGCGCGCGGACAGTGCGCGGCCGGCCGCGTACCACTCAGGTACCACCACACAGCCTGGCACCGCTCCACCGGCCCGACCTAACGATCAAATGGAGAACACATAGTGCGGAACCTGACCTTCGTGTTGCCATAGATAAAACAGTGCTTTTGCTCGAAATTTAAATATTTATCTTTCATCATGCCAGTGTTGTACGAGAAATGCTCCTTGCAAATGCAGCAGCGGCGGACAAATGTGGGCCGTAAGTTCTAAGCTTGTGGTGTTTGGACAGTGAACCTTTTGTCCCCTTGATAAGATTCATTTCAGTGTTCCTTTAATATTCTGCAGGGGATTGGATTTCCCGCTATTGTTGTCGCATATTGATAGATCTATGGGGAAAGTTTCCATATCGAAAGTACCTATCGATGAACAAAGTTTAGCATGCTCTTGTTTCTGTGTTGATTGATGACTGACTAACACCATCCTCTAAATAAATCTTTAATTTTTTTAACTGATTTCTGTGTTACCTGTAAGTTCTATATTTTGTACAACATGGATTTCTTGTTTACCTACGTAATATGTGTTGAGTATAATCTGATTGTATTGGATTTAGTATGATTTCTTCTGCATATATTCCATTAACCATTATCTACTTGTCGTTCTATATGTTCTGTTTTTGTATTTACTATCAGCCTGGATTGTAGTTTTTTTTCATTTATTTTATAATATTTTAACAATAATGCTTGACTAAAGTTCCACCAATGGAACGTTAAGTTAAATTAGGTAAAAAATCTGTTAAACATGTTTGGTAATTTTAGGTGTTTTTTGGTGGGTCTGAGTCTGAAGTGTAGATACATTAAAAATCTGAAATCAATGGAATACAATCTGCAAATTCAAACAATACTGGGGTGCGGAACAAAGCACCGGACCAGTGAATCAGATGAGATGAGCGTAGGCAGCGGCTAACGACCGCGGCGAATTTCCCACGACACCTTGCTCTGCCGTGATAAAGAGTTGGTTGTAAAAATTCTAGAGGACGAAATAAGTAGTTTTGGTAGTAATTTCTACTGCTGTGTATCTGTATACCTATGCGTTTTTTTATGCGTTCAAGTAAGTAAGCAAGCAATGTGGACATTTTGATATTGTCCCTTGGTTTCTGAATATTTTTTTAAATCTCTAAATATCGAGAAGACGTCGAGTTTTTGTTGAAAAAATAAATTACTAAACAAAATGAGTTAAAATAGGTGGGTAGTGTGTAAATTGGTTGAGTTAAGGGCTAGGGATTCTGCTACATCTCGGTAGTACAGTGATTGTGTCATGTCTCGGTAATAATTGAAAGATTGGATTAGATGCAGGCTCGCTGGTTAAATGGCATTTAGCATGGTCAATGTTCTTTTGCAATTATGTCATCGTTTTGTAAGAACCAGTGCGAATCGATTTTGATGCTTAACACGGTCAGTTTATGGATTCATCCACGTTTTCTCTTTGTTCCAATTCTTCAAATCTATTTTGGTAAATAAAAATCTCTTCAAATCTTTTTTGGTAAAATAGTTGAAAATGCCAATGAAGGTATTTTATTATATTTACTGGTAGAGTTGAGAAGCCTTTGTGAAATTCATTGACCAAGATTGGGTCGCGATTCGTGAGGTCATACACATAAAAGATGGTTAATTTATAGACGACAAAATTGAATAATGTACAGTAACTCACTGAACTACAGAAAGCTTTCGGGAAGTATAATTTGTTTCCTTTGAAAGGATTTTCATTAGTTCGTAATTTTAGCCTTTTGTTCGCTCAATTGGTTTGTCCCCTTACATTAAAACCCGTTGGTCTAATCTAACACATATTTCAGATTTATGAAAACCACAATGGAATCGAAAATTTTGGCACTCATCGTTGAAATATCTAAAAGAATTTAAAGTTGACCTTGCGCTTATTATACTTGTAGCAGGAAATTAACGACACATCACCGAAGAGCTGTATGGGGTGACGTTATCTTTTGTAAGATATCAATAATTTAGTTGCCTATTAAATCAATTGACACGCCTTTAATAAAATTTCAGAACATCATTACCACTGCCTAATAAAATCTGTCATAATAGTCCATAATATTTGTACAACAAGGTCGACGTTTATTATAACATGGATTGTTCACAGAGTTATCGTGTCCACTGTCATTTTCTAATTTGCCTAACTTTTCTTAACCTTTGTGCAGACCATAGCATAGGTGCATATCTAAATATATCGTGAACGTGATAAATTATTCAATATTTTTCATATTTGGCAGTTGTTACACCTGGATAAGATCATTAGGAGGCTAATTTATTTCTGCAAAAAAATCTAACGTATAAAGATGTGATTTGTAATTTCAACGATCTGTTAGAGATGAAACGGATGTAGTCCAAGGGCAATTTTATTGTTTTCTGTAAGTTTAATTGATTTTTTAATGCAAAAGTATTTGGTGTGTAATTTGGTGCACGGCTGAGGTGTAGCTCGCATGCAACATGATATAGTGTATTCCCACGGGGCCACGGCGGGGGTACGGCGAGGGCCGAGGGTCCTCAAAGCGTACATGTTTCGCGATAACCGTCCCTCCTTCGTTCGTTGTTGTAAATCTAACGTTTCCGTGCAAACGTTCCTCGACTCCGCGAGTTAGGCCGGCATCGCAGCAGAACGTTGTTAGTATGATAAGGAATAGAATGGACTCGGTAAGCGCTCCTCATTGATAGGGTAATAGGTTTCTTTTTGGACTTACGCTTAGTGCAGCGATGTACCTTGTCGTGGTTCATGCAATGTCCATTGCATTCTTGATAGGATTTTTTTATCAAAGCTTTAGATTTGGTAGGTTTTTGTTTGGGACTTATTTAAGTAAGTATCTCATCAGCTTAAACTCATAATACGAAACCATCTAATCCGATTTGAAAGATTCCTGTCGAAGTATAATTATTTCAATTCAACCGTGTTATCACTCAGCGGGTCGTTGATTAATTAATAAATAATTAATAGTTGTTGATTAATTACTATTTTGAAATTTCAAATTAATTTCTGTGTGAGGATTAATTATTTATTATTATTCAGTACGATCCGATCAAGGTTGTTTGGATGCAACTTGAATAACCAGGTGATATTTGATAAGTGTCCTATGTTGTGGTTGTATTGTGAGTATTGTGACCTAGCGACATCTCTGGATGTGTAATGAGATACATATCTAGCCGAGATTCTGTCCTGCCCTGCAACACTTCATTCAGGATATTTTAATCCTTGGAACAAAAAACATCGGTAAATGCGAATTTTCATTATATTTCCAATGTCAAGTTGAATAAAGAATAGACAAAAGCTATCAATCATAGGTGGGTATCGATTGAAAGCTAGCGTGACGTCAGTCGTTGATGAATTTATAATAACTCCACGACAAAGCAAGCCTACATGTCACGCGACAGGCTGAAGCCATTAGATTGCACGTTAAGCCATCCATCGTCCAATTCAAGTAATTGATCGGAGCCGGTCGTTTTGTTTTCTCATCGTCAGTTAGGCTTCTGTCGCTGCGGTGTTCGTTTTGTTGTCCAATCATATGTTTGCTCGACGAGTCTCATCTCATCTCGCTACTACTACTACGTTAGTGGGTTAGCCATTACGGTCACGTTCCCGATATGCCCATACAATGGCTGTACAGTTAGTTCTCTCGCCAAATTTCGAAGTGACCGTTGGGCGCTGAGGCTGATACAAATTTTTGTTTGTTGTGGTTTAAACTACTGCGCTCGTTATTTAGTATCGCCTTCACGCACGACCGTGCCCGACTCGCGTGCGTCACGGTTCATTGCCTTGAGTACGGAGAGATCCAAATATGGCAGTCGGCGCGGGCGCAGGATTGCCTTGCGCCAACGCATTCGGCTGCCATTACCAGTCATCAGTCTCTCGGTACGGCACACGTCGAATGATACGAATCTCTGTTCCGAATCGAGGTTGAAGAAAGGACTGGCAATGTCGATATAAACTCATGGAGCCAACGGAACCCTAATGACCAAAAACGGAATATAGAGACTGACCGAATTGCCAAATATGTGCTGCTCGTGGTTCCGGTGTCGCGGTCGGAAGCGAGTCGCCGACTGCTCCGAGTCCAATACCGCGGAGGAGGCGTTCGTCAAGTCCGACTCCCCTACCGGCGCGCCAGTGGAGGAGCATGTGCCGAAGTCACGTAAGACTCGCTCGGCTCTCGTTCCGCACTTTTTATTTTTTGCTCCACACCGTTCCTCTGGCGATTGATTACTTTTTGAATGAGCTTTTTATTTGTTCTTTTTTTTTTGGCATTTTTTGCTTGTATTGTAGCTACGTGTGTGAAAAACACAGGTGAAAAAAGATCGTAACACTTTTTTGACGGTTGTGCTCCAGATACAATCGATTGTTATGTCTGCTATAGATAAAGATGCTATAGATTATAATGGTCATTGAAGATTGTCTTACCCGATGCACGTCTAAAATTGTCATCTTTTAAATAGACGAATTCGAAAGAAAATTATAGTGAGACATATCAAAATAGAATCTAAATTAAAAATGCAAATAAACTTACAAATTTAAGTTATATTTTATGTCATTAAGATTTCGGTGCTGAGATTAAGAACGGTTTAGGGAAAGAGGGTATACTCTACCATGCTGTTATATATATTTCCTGTCATATTACCTGTTTTTATTAAGCTTAATAGAGTTGCTCAATAGCTTACGGATGAGCGTTTGCGCTAATGGTCGGTAAATGCTGAAAATGTACGGATCAGCTTAATTAATCTGTATTAGTAATATGACGTATGATGATGTATGTGTTCCTTTGACGACCCGTGTGGCGCAATGGTTACCATGCCGGATCGCCGCGCCAAGAGTCCTGGGTTCGATTCCCAACGAGGCGGAAATTTGAATGATGAGTTTGAATTTCTGTTCTCGGTCTGGGTGTGAATGTCCCTGTCTTGTGTGTTGTCCATGGCACCCACGACACAGGGAATCCTAGTGTGGGGCTATAAGTGTGAAGCGTTATTTATTATTTATTTATTTATTTTATTTTAATTAATTCACTTTAGTGAACCCACTCAAAAGTGTGCAGTTTGTTTAATTTGCATTTATGTGTTTAAATACATGTTTTTATATGAGTTAAAACATTAACTGACACGTGTAAATATGTTCTGCGAGATTATGGTACAGTGATTAATAAGTCTTATTTATTAATAATAATAATCTTTGTGTCCAGCGCCATCTCGCGTGACGCGCAACAATCAGATGCGGGTGTCGAACGCGGGCGCGGGCGTCGGCGGGGGAGTGGGGGGCGGGGCGTACACGAACGGGCACGGCGGCGACACGACGGGCCGGCGCGGCGCCGAGAACGTGCCGCCGCCGCAGCAGCCGCCGCCACCGCAGCCGCAGCCGCAGCCGCAGCCCAACGCCAGGGTCACACAACAGGTGAACACTCAACACTGCCAAACAGTTTGGATGACTTGTATGACCGGAAAGGAAAAGGTGCCACTGCGTCTTCAAAGCGCACTAAAGAGTTTTAGTAAAGTAGCAACTTTGCGTTCTACGTAGTAGCATGTGGGAAGACTTCTAGTCCTTGGGCCCACGTCTAAATGGTTTTTTTATTACCACACTCTTCAAACTTTTTGTACTCGTTATTTGGGTGGAGTCGGACAAATTTTTGTGATTGGCGCAATATGGTAGTGGGGCGTTTGCCTGTCAAGTTGTCACGAACATGTCAATTTTATGAAAGAAAAATATTTACAACCACACAGTTATATTTTTTTTGATCAACAGTTTTTAATATAAGAATCCCGAAAACCTTGTTGTCGGACAAAAATATTGGGTCATTTGACGCGTCGGACACTCTGAACACGTCAATTTTAGAAAAAAAAAAATTTATTACCACACGTCCGACATTAATACAATCAACCATAATATATATTCTAAAAAATGTGATAACCTTGTCGGACAATTTTTACGGGGCATAAGCGCAGTTGGACGCGCCAAAGATGTCAATTTCCTGCAAAAATTTTATTTATTACCACAGGTGTTTTTTTTTTTTTTCCTATTTGTTAGCATGTGTAATGCATATTAGATCAGTTGTCCGACAAAAATGATGGGGCATTTCGATAAAATTGAGAAAAAAAGAAATTTTCTTGGTAATGGATATTGTTTAAATTAGGAGGGCTTGTGCATCCCTTATTTTTACTACCATTTTTCCGACAAAAGTAGGAGGTTACAAGTAATTATAGTCCTAAAAAAATAATATAATTGTCTGACAAAAAAGTTGGGGCAAAAGAACAAAAAATTAAATTCTTGTAGAATACTGAGTTTTTAAAATGTAAAATTGAGTTAATGCTTATTATTATTTCAACAATTTAATTTAAATATGCAACTTTTAAAAATATTTCAATTAAAATCTAATTTCAAAAAGCTATAAAAATGTCATTTTAATCAAATTCGACATTATAAAAATAAGTTTAAATGTAATATCTGAATAAGACACATCATACACAGAACTTGTTCTGCGGCCATAGTCTATTCTACATATTTGAATATATTATCCACATAGAAAGTAAACATCGAAAAATAAAAGCGTTTAAAAACTACAGAGACGTTTGTTCTCTAGTCTGTGCGTCTCCAAAAGAGTCCCCTCTCTCAAAAATTCTTCTGGACCCCTCTCTCGAATATCTTTTGGACCATCTACTGCGACTGTATTTGTGTATCAAATAGAGCTCGTGTTAGTATTCTCCACGGATTCTTAAGCGTGCACGTTATTTCTTCTACTTTTAAAGATTATTTTATAATTTATAAAAAGAACTTTAGGCTGGAGGCCACAATAGGTGGCCCGTGGCACATTCACGTCACCGACCGGAAGATGTTGCTTCTTATGGTTTTTTATCCCCTGAATACGAATTTATACATAAAAATGCACAAATCGTGGTCGATTATTTATTATTAACAAAATCACATTTGTTTACGTTGAGCGCCGACAAGCGCATGACCGGATTCACATTAGTGCTGCAGCATCAATACGAACGGAACTTACGAGTTCTTTTGGTTCGATGGCAAGCAATGTCCCACATTCCAAGAGATATCTGCTTATTCAGGTAATACATTTATGTTTACAATTAAAAATTAATTTATTAAAATCTACCATTTGAATGAAAAAAATTATATAATGTTTCATTTCCAGATTCCATTTCTAATTGTGAGAATGAGGAGATAACTGAAAGTGAAGATGAAGGGCCGTGGGATTCGACATTCAGTGACTCTAGCGAATCAGAGCTGTCTGATAATGAGTGATAATTTATAATGTTCTTTATTATATGTACTTTTTTTAATTGTACCCATGTAGTAATAAATTTTTTTTTACGTATAAATATGTGAAAAAAATAATTATTAATGTATGTTTGTTGGTTAAGAATATTAATAGCCTACAAGAATTTAATTTTTTGTTCGTTGGTATGTTTTAAGATATTAAATTTAAACGCATTTTTATAATTTTCAATTTGATTAAAATGACATTTTTAAAGCTTTCAACTTCAATTTCAAGTTTTGAAATTAGATTTTAATTGAAATATTTTTAAAAGTTGCATATTTAAATTAAATTGTTAAATAAATTATTGAAATAAGCATTAACTCAATTTTACATTTTAAGAGCATCAGTATTCTACAAGAATTTAATTTTTTGTTCGTTTGCCCCAACTTTTTTGTCAGACAATTATATTATTTTTGAAAGACTATAATTTGTTGTAACCTCCTACCTTTGTCGGAAAAATGGTAGTAAAAATAAGGTAAGTACGAACCCTATATAGTTTAAAGATATTAATTATTTTAAAAAATTCAGTTTTATATTTTTTTCCCCAATATTTTTGTCGGACAATTCGATTTTTGGTTTCAATTATAATTACTTATCACCTCCTATTAATGTCGGAAAAATATTTGTAAATAAAATTTTTGCAGGAAATTGACATCTTTGGCGCGTCCAACTGCGCTTATGCCCCGTAAAAATTGTCCGACAAGGTTACCACATTTTTTAGAATATATATTATGGTTGATTCTATTAATGTCGGACGTGTGGTAATAAATTTTTTTTTTTCTAAAATTGACGTGTTCAGAGTGTCCGACGCGTCAAATGACCCAATATTTTTGTCCGACAACAAGGTTTTCGGGATTCTTATATTAAAAACTGTTGATCAAAAAAAATATAACTGTGTGGTTGTAAATATTTTTCTTTCATAAAATTGACATGTTCGTGACAACTTGACAGGCAAACGCCCCACTACCATATTGCGCCAATCACGAAATTTGTCCGACTCCACCCAAATAACGAGTACAAAAAGTTTGAAGAGTGTGGTAATAAAAAAACCATTTAGACGTGGGCCCAAGGACTATTCGGAAGGGTTCACCTATCCCTATTGTCCCACTTGAAACGGTTGCTTGGGCTGCAGTAACAACTCTGACTTCATTAGGTGGACTGCATAGTGCATGTTGATCTGAAGAACACCTATATCTCCAACTGTTGTATTTGGAAACGCCGCTCCTTCCTAACTCCTTAGTTCCTATCCTTGTTCCCTAGCCGCCGAGCTCCGGCGGGCGGTCCCGGTCAGGGAGCACCCCGAGCGCCGCCTCGGTGCCGCAGGGGCTCCAACATTCTCCGTACATGTACGGTCAGCGACGAGCCTACAATAAAGAGGTGGCTGTTTCCTTTCTTCCTCACCCCTAACTCCTCGTGGGTAGTAATAGTATTTTGAATGCGAACAGGTACTCTCGATTTTTGTTTGAATATGAATTTGAACTCATTACGCGTTGTATTTTCTTATTAGACGTAGTATGGATGATGGTGATTCTACTCAAAATCAGATGCCGAGAATGCCTGCTTTGCTTGTTTGCTATTTCAGTCGTGTAAAAATTTGTAAAATATTATGAATCTCTAGGGAAGTAGTTTCATAGTGTAAACTTGAAGCGATTGCATTACTAATTTACTAAGCGAAGCTCAACAGTTCAACAATTAAATATTTAAAACAATCGTATTATATTATATTATTTTTTGACGTGACAACGTCTATTAAAACGATGAACGCCGGGTGCACGCACGAAAAAGCATGACTCATTGCCACGTTCCGTGACGTCATGGTCACTCCACGTTCCGCGAGCGAGAGCACGGAACAAGCGATAGAGAAGCACGATCGTGTCGCATGTATTCATCAATGTTTCTTTATGACGTTGTCACGTGAAACTATCGTCCGTAAACCGACTTTACGGACAACCAATTTTTTTATTATATAATTTAAAGTAAATTGAGTTAATTGTCAAGTTTGTGCATGATGTGTGTACAGTTCAACCCGCCGATATCCTCGGGTCGTCCGGCGGGCGTGTCGAGCGCGGTGTCGGTGCCGCACGCGGTGGCGTCGGGCGCGACGCGGCGCTCCAACGTCGTCAAGGAGGTGGAGCGGCTGAAGGAGAACCGTGAGAAGAGGCGGCAGCGGCAGGCCGAGCTCAAGGAGGAGAAGGTAACGGGGGAGGGGAGAGGAGACCACAAAACTCTTTTCTGTTAGAGTTCACTCCAAACGACTACTATAAGTAGCTATAGCAGCCGGTACTGAAGTGTAGCGATGACCGTTATTGCGCAGAAGTCGAAAATAAGGTATCGTGGGGAGCAAGTGGGGGGCGGGGCGGGCATCTTCATCGGTTCTAAGCGCTGATTGGCTCGCCAGTCGTACACATGCGCAGACATACCCTCCAAATTTCGTTCACCGCTAGACTTTCGTGCCGGGGCTCAAACAAAACTTATGGAAATGACATAAATGTAAGTGCGAAAAAGTCACGTGCATATTTTTGCGCTCTTTTCGCATGCAGTATACTTGGTGTATTCGACGCCAACTGCATTGAAATAATAGCCTGTGTTGTGTGTTGTCAGGAAGCCCTAATGAACATGGACCCGGGCAACCCGAACTGGGAGTTCCTGGCCATGATCCGCGAGTACCAGTCCAGCATCGACTTCCGGCCGCTCACCGGCTCCGAGCCCGTGGAGGACCACCAGATCACCGTCTGCGTCCGGAAGCGCCCGCTCAACAAGAAGGAGGTCACCAAGAAGGAGGTACCGTTGCCACGATCCTTTACCTTTGTATCTTTATCTATCTCTAAGACCACCTAGTAAGCGTACGAGTATAAGGCATAGGTAAGCTTCTTATGCTGGTATTAGGGAGCTCCACATCTCTATTCTTTTCACACTTACTTTAGATGACGTAGACCTTGAGATATATTTATTCTAAGCTCTTGGGTGTTTTTTTTTCTTTTCACCCACTGAAATCTCGGTCAATTTGATCACAACTATTTAGGTGTGCTAATGTTCTGACGATCAACGTCGACTGATCCATTGGACCATCTTGAATCATGATAATGTGTGCACCTCAACACACAGATAGGTATTGGAAATGAATAAAATTATAATTAGAGAATATTATACTTATAGGACTGTAGTTTACAAGACTTGTCTCCGCTATGTTATCCCTTCAACGTGTCGTGTCTTCCAGGTGGACGTGATCAGTGTGCCCACGAAGGACCAGATGATAGTCCACGAGCCCAAGAACAAGGTTGACCTCACCAAGTACCTGGAGAACCAAAAGTTCCGCTTCGACTACGCCTTCGACGACACCTGCACCAATGAAGTCGTTTACAAGTCAGTTGAATCTCTATAGCGTGTTCGCTTGAAGAGTGTTTTTTTTTCACATTTTATTTAAAATGGTGTTCAATATTCATACCAGTTTTTAGTTCGATGGAAATTATTGTAATCTGGAATGTCTGTTTTGACTGGACTATTAGCCAATAGACTTTTTCAAATCCGACTGGCATTTCCAGAGATTAGGGCGTTCAAACAAACAAAAAACTCTTCAGTTTTATAATAATTATTAGTATAGATTACATAATTGGAACTAAGGCCGACATTACACTCGTAAGATGCTTCCCCGTAAACTGAAATAAAATTGACGGTGAGTTAATAAGGTAAGTGTGTGATCGATGTAATGATGTATGTGATGTGATCAGATACACGGCCAAGCCGCTGGTGCAGACGATTTTCGAGGGCGGCATGGCCACGTGCTTCGCGTACGGACAGACCGGCTCCGGCAAGACGCACACCATGGGCGGGGACTTCCAGGTACACTCACCTTGTATTGACGACTAGTAATGCCGGAAAATATTGATCAGCGTTATGTTTGTAATAGATACAATGTAGCTTTAAAATTATTTATAGCCAGTTTTATCGCAACATTCCAGTTTAGTGCACAGCACGCGTTACGCTCAAAGACCAAAACGCTCATTGAGTGGCATCTGTAAACTGCTCTTGTCTAAACGCTCACAGCAGTAACACCAAAGGCATATTGATGCGTTGTCGGCCAAGAAGGACAGAAGAAAAAGAAAGAAAGAACTGGTTCTCAACCCCCCCCCCCCCCCCCCCCAACCGGAACACGAGTAGTCGTTTGGCGGCTGACTCATGCTCAACGGAGGTTGCTATCCGGGCGAACCCCATGGAGAAATAATAATAGTAATAATGATATTAATTAACAATTAAAATCATTATTACTATTACAATCCCTCGAGGGGCTCTACCACCAGCGGCCCGGATTTAGTCGCCAATCTCTAACGTATTAAGTTTAGCAAACGTTGCAATAGCCTCGAGTACCGACTAACTAACCTCGACTACATAGTGACATGGTGTGTTCCAGGGCAAGACTCAAGACTGCAAGAAGGGCATCTACGCGATGGCGGCGCGCGACGTGTTCGCGTACCTGCGCTCGCCCAAGTACAAGCCGCTCAACCTCATCGTGTCCGCCTCCTTCTTCGAGATATACTCCGGGAAGGTAATGTCATGGTTCACTCATGCAAATGTATCACATTCACTGGCAGGTTTTACAGTATGATTTTTTTTATCTCGCTATGAATAGGGTAGGAACTTCAAAACTATTTTATTTATTTGAAAGAAAGAAAGAAAGAAAAACATTTATTTCAGGGCACTGCAATAGAAAGGTACAACAATACGCTAAAAAGTAATACTAAGTATGCTTAAAAATAATCGCAGTGCCAAGCAGAAAAAGGTCACATTCAGCGACGGACGCTGCTTTTCAATGTGACCTACGGTGTCGCGCGGGGCACACGCAGGTGCATGGCGATCTCGCTGATTCTGCATTATAATGTGAACACAAAAAAATAAAAATAAAAACTAAATACTACTAAATACTATATAATACTAAATTATTAACAATAATTATCTGTCTTATCAATGAAAACACTATTATTATTATTATTATATATATATATTAATATTTGTATTTATTTTATACACATAAAATAATATCAAAAATTTTGAAAAAAAAAAATTATATGAAATGTATAGTTTGTACAAGGGCACTTTTTAAATGTTACACATAGCTTACTTCCTATTTATATTTTTTTCTGAATTCCCATAAATTACTTTAAGGATACGTCCGAGACTGGTGGGGCGAATCCGGCATAATTAAAACATAAGCCCACGAAATACCCACGAAAAATAAGTAAAAAAATAATAATTTGTCAAATTAGTCCGTGGAATTATATATTCTAGTATAATAAAATTGCAGTAAAACTACATCTTTTGGAGTGCTTAGCAAATTTTTTTGATTATTAATAATATCATCCATCCATCCAGCCATCAGCCCTTAGAGGTCCACTGTTGGACGTAGGCCTCCTTAAACATACGTCACTCAGACCGGTCCTGTGCCTTCTGAATCCAGCGGATACTCGCTGTGTTCTTCATCTCTGTATGTTACGGTTGATGTAAATGTACAAATGTTGTATCAGGTGTTCGACCTGCTGGCGGACAAGGCGAAGCTGCGCGTGCTGGAGGACGGCAAGCAGCAGGTGCAGATCGTGGGGCTCACGGAGAAGGTGGTGGACACCGTGGACGAGGTGCTCAAGCTCATCCACCACGGGAACGCCGCGAGGACCTCGGGACAGGTGGGGTCGTTACGTTGAATGACATGTTTTAAATATGTACTTTAATGTCATTTATCGAGAATAAAAATGACTTTAACTTTACTTACTCATCCTCACTCCTTACTCATCTTAAAAATCTGTCTAGTCTAAAGGTCGATGCATAGTAACATGGACGGGGCATAAATACACGTGCGTGCCCCGTTCCCATCCCGTCCGTGCCTCCGTGGCGTTTGCGCTATCGTTTACATTTTCTATGAAACGATGTTTCCAAAATTTTACGTCCCGTACCGTACGGGTAAAAATACGTTACGTATGCATCGACCTTAAGTATGAAATATATTCAATTATGCACTTTTAAATTATAAATGAGATGAAATTTTCGTTTGCCTCTTTTATACAAACACTTTTCGACCGCATCTCGGCCGATCCTCGAGCATCATACCTCGCCTGACGGAGATATTTCCCTTTGCAATGATTTACGCTGGGTGTGTGTATGTTGTGTATATGTTGTGTATGTGTCTGTGTGCGTGTTGTTGCAGACGTCGGCGAACTCGAACTCGTCGCGGTCGCACGCCGTGTTCCAGATCATCGTGCGGTCGCCGGGCATGCACCGCGTGCACGGCAAGTTCTCGCTCATCGACCTGGCGGGCAACGAGCGCGGCGCCGACACCTCCTCCGCCAACCGACAGACACGTTAGTATACACACTATAGATAGGGTTGCCGTTACTTGTAACAACCAATGCGGGACGTTTTCTCGGAAGAGAAGACCCAAAACCCGACACGCGGCTTTTCAACTACACCATACATAGCATGCATCTGTACATAGTGATCTCAATCGTATCAAAAGTATAAAATGAATTAAAGAAAAAAAAATTGAATCATAGCTTTTATTCGAAATGTTCCATGTTGACGATTTTTCTCACCTCTATTTCCGTATTTTGTCGGGACGGGAGGGGTTGTGTCGGAGATTTTCATGCCTACGACATGGCCGAACGACTGTTACCTTACGATAACAACCGGAACTGAGGGCTTTACGTAACCTCTGAAACCCGGAAACGCTCAAGAATGTTTTGCCTGTATCGGTGACCTATGTAACGTATTATATTGGAATATATTGTTGTCGGCAGGGATGGAAAGCGCGGAGATCAACAAGTCGCTGCTGGCGCTGAAGGAGTGCATCCGCGCGCTCGGCATGAAGGGCAACAACCACCTGCCCTTCCGCGTCTCCAAGCTCACGCAGGTACTACACTACCTGCACCTACACTGGCCGCAGGTTGTCTGGAAACTATTGACGATGTCGCAGAGGTCATATTTTGCTACATACAGGGTGAATTTTTCAAGTGAGCGTGGATGGCCAAATCCGAAAAATGCTCAAAGGAGTCTCGGGGCCAATTTTAAGAGCCATTTCGCGGTTAGACGCGCGGAATGAAGAATTTGATGTCAAAAATTAGTATCATAAGAAAGATATTAATGCTGGCAAATGAACTCATAAAATAGATCAATCCTTCATCTTGGATCTTCATTTACCGGAATTTTGAAAATATTAATTTGTTTCTGCGTAACTGTCAATCTAGCATAACTATTTTTCAGCAAAAGGACGACAGAGTCAATTTCATACACTGATTTTCTTTATTAAGTTTTATTAAATTGAGTAAAAAAAAATGTCTAGAGAACACTCATATATTATATTTTGCATTTATTACAAGGGATATACGATTACTATAATATTCGTTTCAAAATTAATTCAATAAGATTACCAATTTTCATGGTTTATGCCATGAATTTACCATCGCTTTTTGTATTCAATAAAGCGTATTTCCCATCAAAAATTTATGTAGTAATAAAATATGGTCTTTGTCGAATATGACACGTAATTTTTTTTTTATCTTACTGCAAAAAATAATTTATTAAAACGAATTTACTTTACCATATAAAGATACGAACTTACGCGCACTGTTGCCACCTTGGTGATTTTGTCACTAGATCTGGTGATTTTTCAGAGTTCTTAGCGACATTTTTTCATCGTTTAGCGACTAATAATTTTTTAGCGATTTTTGGTGATTTTTCAATATGGAATTTGGCAACACTTATTTAAAACTGAAATCTTTATTTTTCTGGACGTAGTCTATGGTCGAGGAATCCCAAACTTTGTCATTTATAGTTATTGATGTTATTGTTTAAACAATTTGTTTTATCATTATCATTCTTTAACTGAATTCGATTAAAGTTGGTAGGAAATTGCACGTGCTCAGTGAAAGAACAGTAAATAAATTAGTTATATTGTGAGTCCATCGTATCGTTTCATCGTGGGAGTGGGAGCAGCGAATTTGAAAATATCGTATTAAATTCGATTAAGAATGGAACTGCCGCCCAAGAAAAAAACCTATACGCAAAAGTATAGAAAAGAGTGGGAGGAGCATGATGAATTCAAAAGCTGGCTTAAACCTTTACCTGGTGACGAACTGAAAGCGTTTTGCTCACTTTGTAAATCTGAGTTACTAGCAAAATTAGCAGACTTAAAAAAACATGCAGAAACAAAAAAGCATAGGCAAAAATTACAAATATTATCCGGAAATCAAACAATAACATTCGCAAGTGCCAAAAAGTCTTCACAACCAAAACCCCGTAAAGCTGAAGGTATGCTAGCTCTTTATATCACAGAACATAGTTCAGTTTCGAACATTGATCATTTAACTGAGGTAGTTAAATGTGTTTTCTCCGATTCCGAAGCCACAGTTGGCTTAAAAATGCATCGTACCAAATGTACAGAAGTTATTAAAAATGTCTTAGCTCCGCATTTCATCGAAGAACTAGTAAAAGACATAGGACAGCAGAGATACAGTCTCATCATTGACGAATCAACTGATATCAGTATAAGCAAGCAACTGGGTGTTGTAATCAGATATTTCAGTCCGAAACTTAAAAAAGTTGTTTCATGTTTTCTAGCTTTAGAACCACTCAAAAGTGGCGATGCCGCGGGAATTGTCGAAGCCCTACTTCGTTGCTTGCAAAAATATGGCCTTGATAAAACTAAAATGGTGGGATTAGGCACAGACAATGCATCTGTAATGACTGGAATCAATAATGGAGTTTACAGAATACTGAAGAATGATATACCAAATCTTATTCTTATTAGATGCACTTGTCATTCATTGCAACTAGCGGTTTCTCATGCATCGGAGCAGACGCTACCACGTAATATTGAATTCATGATCAGAGAAACATACAATTGGTTCTCCCATTCCACAAAGCGTAAAGATGAATATAAAGAAATTTACGAAACTATAAATTGTGGTGAAGCACCATTACAGATTGTGAAGGTATGTGACACACGCTGGTTGTCTATTGAACCAGCAGTTCAAAGAATTTTGGCACAATATATAGAATTGACTTTACATTTTGGAATTGTAAAAGATCGGTGCTACACGGCAGATGTATTATATAATATGTACAAGGATGACGCCAATTATTTGTATTTGTTATTTTTGAAAAGTATATTACATGATGTACAGATCGCTATAAAAAGCTTTGAAAGTGAAACTGCAAATCCACTTCAATTATTAAACGTGTTGATCACACTCTTGCGTTCAACTTGCAACAGAATACTGTTGCCAAATGCAGCAATCACAGATAAGGACTTTTTAAATATTGATATCGACAGAAACCTTAATCCAGTTCCTTATATGGGATACCTTTTTGAATTAGAGAGCGCAAAAACATCATTATCATCAAATGCTATTTCAGCAATAAAACGTCGCTGCATTGAATTCAATGTAAAATTAGCAAAGGAAATCCAACAAAGACTTCCGATGAATTATAATGTATTGGAGCTAATGTCTAAATTGTGTCCAGAGACAGTTCTACGCCAGGGTAAGGATAATTCTATATCAGAACTAGCTAAAGAACTTGGCTACAATGCCAGTGACATTGACAAAATATTGCAGCAGTGGCACAACATCTGTTTTGTCCAGTGGAAAAATACGAATGATGTCATAGAATTTTGGGTTGAGGTGAATGAGCATAGCAATGCTGCAGGAATTAATGACTTTGGGGAAATAGCTCATCTTGCTATATCCGCGTTATCATTACCTCATTCTAATGCTGAAATTGAAAGAATTTTCAGTGTTATGAGCATTGTTAAAAGCAAATTACGAAACAGAATGGCCAGTCCACTACTTAACGCCATAATTTTTATTAGAAACAGATTGAAAATTCTGAAAATTAAATGTTTCAATTACGAATTGCCTAACGATGTCATTGAGGCCATCGGCAAAAACACAAAGTATTCATTTAAAGATCTATCACAACCAACAACATCTTTTGCGCAAACGTCAGCGTCTGTAGATGACGAAGATATAATGGAAGATATAATATATCAAAATCTTGAATTTTGATCAAATGTTTTTTTTTCTATATTGACCGTTACAAAAGAACATTTTTGAAGTAAAACTTCTTTACGCACGCTTGACTTGGAGAGTATGCTGGTGAATGGGTGACGAGAGCGTTACGAAAAGTATGATCGGGCGAGACGAACGGAAGTTGAGAGGGAGATATAAGTTAGTGAAGATAAAAAGAGAGAGTTACGTTTCGTATATTAATTACGTTTCTGTTTCACATAAAATATATAGATGGAGCTAAAGAAGTTTTACTTTAGTCATGTGGTCTAAAGCACACTCTTTTTTTAATTGCAGACATTTAAATTATTTAATTTTATTAAAAAAAATTTAGCGAGTTCTGGTGGTTATTTTTCAATCCAAATTTCCAAAATATGGCGACATTTTACACTGGATCTGGTGACAAGATAATTTTTGAGGTGGCAACACTGCTTACGCGAAATCAAATCAGTCGTGCGGCAGCACTCTTGGACGTCGGACCTATGTCAATTTTTGCTTTAGCCATCTAAGGAATAGATTTCGTAAAAGTAACGTAATTATATTGCCATTGAACAGTCTTGATCACGTGAGAATTTTTAGTTACAGTCAATTGTATTATTTTTAGTTTTCTATAATTTTCAGGGTTTTGTAGTCAAATCGGAATCATGTCTAGTCCGTTCGTTATTTCAACCGGCCGGCTAGCCCGTCCGGCCGTCCGTCCTTCCGTCCGTCCGTCTGTCCGTTCCGTATGATTTTTTCTTCGTCTACCCCTTAATGTGGGGTATCGTTGAAAAGGTCTTTCAAAAATATTATAGGTTTCAAAAGACCATTTTTCAATTCAGGGGTCCGTTTGCGTAATATTCTGCTTTAAACATCTTTGGTTTGAAGAAAACAATAGAAATTAAGTAACTATTTCTTTCCAATTTATGTAGTGTAAGTAGTAACAGAGAAAATCACGAACATACATATGTACAAAATATAACTATATCTATACTAATCTATACTATTACTATTGTAATATTATAAAGCTGAAAAGTTTGTTTGTTTGTTTGGTTGAACGCGCTAATCTCAGGAACTACTGGTTTGAATTGAAAAATTCTTTTTGTATTGGATAGTTCATTTATCGAAGAAGGCTTTAGGCTATCGGATTTTTGGAAATTCAACCCCTATTGGGTTGGAAGTCACTGCTGTAATTTGAAATAAAACATTGTCCGTTTTTAGACATTAGTTACTGTTTACAGTATTTAGGTTTTTTGTTATATGTGTAAATTACATATTTACATAGAAAAAAATAAATAAATAATTATAACTTGTATACACATACCCTTTATTTATACAACTTTTAGATCAATCTGTACTTTATAGAGTTCCGTACCCAAACGGTGTCAACGGGACCCTATTGCTAAGCCAAAATGTTGGAATGATAGAAGCTCCGACATTAGTCAGCTATAGTCACTTATTATTAGTCAAAGATAATACATTCGTTGTTTGGAAACTCTCGTGCACCCAAGTTCCGTCAACTCCCCAAAACTCACGTATCTCAAATACACAACACAAATACAAATCACCCTCTCATTTTTTCCCTTCACAACCCCTCGCCTCTCCCTATACCCCCCCCCCCCTCAGTTCTTCACCCAAAAGTGGAATTTTGCGTCGTGATAATCTGGGAGGCATCCGGGCAAATACCGCACTCATCAGGTAGGCGCAGATCGGCAGATCAGGATATCGGGATATAGATTTTTGGATAACCGGAAATCCCGGATATCTCGGAGACGGTGCGTCCTAGACAAGTTTAGACGGAAATTTCAACCCCCTTTAGTAAACCCCCAAACCTTATTGCTAAATCTTACTGAACCCACTTTTACCCCCCCCCCCCTCCCCAAATTTTCCTAAAATACCATATATCTCCTAAACGGTACGTCCTAGACGATTTCCGACTGAATTTCCATCCGCCCTGTGGAACTCATACTTGCAACATTACCCAATCTTATTGGGCCCAACCTTAACCCCCCCCCCTCCCAAATTTTCCGAAAACTCCTTATATCTCCTAAACGGTGCGTCCTAGACGATTTCCGAAAGGATCGAGTAAAAGTTGTAACCCATAAAAAGATTGACATTTTATGTGCCATACATTTTTCTTGTAGAGCAAGTGGTTTGGGAGGAAAGTGCGAATTTCGTTTCTCATAATTTATTATACTAGACTATTGTCAATATTTTGTTTTGTAAACCAACAGAAAACAATAAAGAATTCGTTTTTAACATTCAAAGAATAGTGTTCTGAATATCTTCTTTTTAAAGCTGTAATCATTTTTGTGTATGGATTGTATTTACCTTTATTTTTACGTTATCTTTTGTATCACGGTAATGATTAGGGTATCGAAAACCGATCCTGTTTTAAATTACCGGGATTTTCGGTACTCGCCTATGCTGGAACCGGGATTCCCGGGATTTTCAGTTCTTTCGGGATTATTTTACCACGGCTTTCCCCGCGTGAAAATAGTTAGTATCGCGTTTCCTATTTTATCTCTCAGGAGCATTAAATAGGGAAAAACTGTTTTCTACCCAAATCCGTATAGTCGTTTGCCGTGATTGAGTAACCATCATACTATTATACCTTACATGCAAACATAAGTTTCGTATTAATTGTATGAAAGCAACACAATTATATTGCACAATTCAGCACTGCTTGGACGAGAAAAAAGAGTTAAATCATCTTTATTTATATTAGAAAAATATCGATCTGGGTTGTGTAAATAATATTATATTAGTATAGCTGCTTCATGTAGCCGACGTTCTGAATATCTTCTTTTTAAAGCTGTAATCATTTTTGTGTATGGATTGTATTTACCTTTATTTTTACGTTATCTTTTGTATCACGACGCGACATATTTTTATTTCCCAAAAGTTCAGAAAATCCCGGTTCTTTTATTTTGTTTCCCGGTTCTTTTATTTTGTTTCCTGGTTCTTTTGAAAAGTACCGTATTCCTTTGTAAATCCCGGGATTTTCGGTTCCGGGATTTCCCGGTTCTATACCCTCCGATTGATTTGAATTTAGGTATACCTATGTATTTCGACGCGCTGCGAATATCGCAGGCAAAATGGACGCATATTGCATTTTATAGATCACCTTGAAAAAACGTGATTTTTAATTTTTCACGTTGATTTGCCAAAATATTGATTTTTGCAATATGCATCTATTGGACATCTTTATTGTGATGTACCTAAGTAGGTACCTAAAATGTATTATGTAAATAAGTTACCGATAATGGTACTACTACATTGTACTCTTAATTGTTATATAAACTTATATTGTCACAAACCAGATACATGTATGTGGTCACAAAGTGTATAATTAAAATTATATGTTCATAATTTTAAAATTTTTACGTTTGAAAGTATCAAGAAGATTACTCGCACAGAACTGAGGTCAAGCGCGACGCGAGCCGCGCGAGGCAATATCACGCCGCGGAGCCGCTTCAAATACCTATAGTTTATCAACCGAGTTTTGCGAAATGGCTCTTAATGAAAATTAAAACTGCATCATTACATTTTTGAAAAATCAATATTCCTAGCCAGGATTCGAACCCAAGATTGATTTGGAAAAAAATATATAACCTGTATTATTACACCATTCGATAATGTCCCTAACAAGTAAGAAGGATCGAATTCTGGGAAGTTTGTGTCGACATTATTGACATTATTAACTTTAAAAATTAAACTAGATTATTTGATAGAACCAGAGTGGACTAAAAGTGATTCAATGATTATTCATTAGAAATTAGGTCAGCCTGGTTCTACTAAAAAAAAAAAAACTAAATTTTCAAGTATAATTTAGAAACTCGGCATTGCATCATAAAAAATGTAGTTAGGTGATTTTGGCTGTAATTTCCTGAATCCATAATCTGGTTTATTTGAGCACTGTAAATTCCGATTTACACGTATTAAGTAGTTAAGTAAAATTTTAACTAAATTTTAACTAAAAAGTTACTAAATTGTCTGTTTACACGTCGTATTAATTTACTTAAAATTTAGTTATCTACTTAACTACTTAATACGTGTAAATGGGACTGTAATACGTGTCGGCAGGTGCTCCGCGACAGTTTCATCGGCGACAAGTCGCGCACGTGCATGATCGCCATGATCTCGCCGGCGATGTCCTCGTGCGAGCACAGCCTCAACACGCTGCGCTACGCCGACCGCGTCAAGGAGCTGGGCACCGCGGAGCCCGGCCGCCAGCGCGCGGAGTCCCCGCTCGCGGACAGGGATGTCGACATGGAGGCCGGGAACGATGATCTGGCGCAGCTGCGGTCGCTTAATGTAAGTGCCTGTTGTTCTTTGAGTAAACAACTTTAATTTTGGGGAAATAAGTGCTCTTTTTTTTAACACTACTCATCGAAGTTCCTTACCGAAGTACGAGGAGGTAATACGTATTTTACTTAAGTAAAGGGGCTCTGTGCTCTCATCTTTACTCACCTTTCAAAGCGTCAAGTGAGAAAAAATAACCAACATGTGAAGCCTACATTCTCATGTCCTAATATTGGTCTTAGTTGATGGTCTTTCGAGTTTGATGTGATTAATGATTTAAAGTTTTCTTTTGATCAATGCTTCTTATATAAGCAGGCGACAAACGAGTTGACGATATTACCCGATGGTGAGTGGCAACCGTCACAAATAGTCATCCGCACCGCTAAAAGTATCACCAAGAAAAAACTAGCTTTAAACCCTCAGCCGGAACACGTCGAGTCTGGCGGCTCGACTATGGCAAGGGGATTGGAGCTAAGTAGGAAAGCTTTACGGAAATTCTCAATGACATGTTTTTATCGAAATAGCCGGCAAATGAGCTGACGATCCATGCGATAGTAAATAGCTATCATTGTCCATCATCACCGGTGCGTTGCCGGCCAAGCAAGTAACGTCGTTGATGTCGTGTTGTTGTGTCGCAGGAGGGCGACATGTCGGCGGAGATGTACACGTTCCACGAGGCGATCGACGAGCTGCAGCGCGCCGAGGAGGAGGTGCTGGACAACCACAAGGCCGTCTCCGACTACTTGCAGCACTCGCTGCAGCGCTGCGCCCAGCTGCTCGCCCTCACGCGCGACGTCGACTACGATCAGGACGGTGGGTACCTGACACAACACACACACACACACTAATAGATCGAATACAGTACCCTACACTCCTCGTACACACTATCTCATCTCCTTACCTCTATAGGTAAGGAGAGTCATCTCTCTTATGAAAAAGTGTTCGTAAAAACGCGTCCAATAACGGGTGGCGTTGCGGGTAGCCTAGGATAAATTTTATTGAACTCTGCTAACTTCACTCCGCAGCTCCATCTACAACAGCTATGTTCATATCGTAGTTTTTCCGACGCCAGCGCTATTGTAGTAGGTACTGGAACCCCTTGTTTTCAGTATAACAGCTGGACACTTAACTTTCCCCGTATGAGATGACTCTCCTTACATCTATACTCCATGAGACTGGTATACGATCAAGATGGTCCGTTACTCTCCCCCCCACGCACATACTGATAGATAGAATCGAGTACCCCCTGTACACTATGGTAGACCCTCAACACTGATGCGCATGTTGTAGCATGTTTAGATAGCAACTGGTTGGTGCTGACCCTCGACCTTGGAGCGGCCGCTCCAACCCTCTCGGCATGGAGAGGGGCTAGAGAGCGCGCCGTGCCGAGGCCGCTGTGGTAGCGGCCGCCGCGCCGGGGCAGTGGAGCGAGAATAGCACACAGTCCCGGCACCAATGCGGTAGGCGTCGACACCGTGTGGTTTTGGTGGGTTCAAGTCCCACATACCTGTCCGGCTTCCCGTGGCCGGATGGACGAGACGAAGGTCTTGACCTTGACTACGACCAAGACTAACGTGATGCACGCACTGTATGTACATTCGCCCGCCCCCTCCTCTCCCCTCCCCTCTATACTTGACACCTATCACAAAATATCCAGGAAACCTTCGAGCACGCCGTACATAGACATCGTTCCCTATTGTATATGTTTCATGTCCGTGTGTGCGTGGCTCGAGCGCGCTTGTGTGAATTAGTCCTTCTGTGTGTATCTAATCTCTGCCCCCGCCCCCCGCGCATGTTGTAGCACACCTTAAGATAACGTGGATGTAGTTTGTTGCATGTTAAGTAGTTAGTTTTATCCTAATACAATATAAGGCACATATTACATTGTGATTAACTTGTTTCGTGTACTACTTACTGCTTTATCTTCATAATGAGATTTATCTTTAGACTTTGCTATAGTGACTTTTAATTAAATTTGATTATGCACCGTGTCTATGGAAAGCAGAGTGTATTTGAAATGAATTGCACTGTTGTTGTAATGGCTTTGGTATTTGTCCATTAAGTGTTTTTGCGGCGGAGCTTGTGGTTTAAGATTGTGTTTGTTATTATTATTCAATAGCCTTGAAACTGTCCAAACGTTATTCTGTAACAACACGTAGCTCAGATTGATTGTTTGTGAATTTGTTTGATAATTTCAAGGCTCTTTTATGGCTACGATTTAAACTGCAGTTGCAACTTTGTAATTAGAGTGATTGGCTTGAATTATAGTTAGTTTTGCATGTTTGTATGGCATGTTGTGTAGTGTATATTCGTTCGCTCAAATAATGTCAACATCACAAGCGGGAGGAACTGGAAAAAAAAGGAGAAACTGGGTTAAAAAGGTCCCGGGTTGTCTTTTTATGAACATCAATGACAATGAATGAAGTGTAATATAGTTGGGGTCGGTACGCACAGTATTTGAGCGAACGTGCAGTAGGGATGGCGTGCATGTCCGCATGTCCGCAGGTGTGCGGCGCGCGCGGTGCAAGCGGCCGCGGGGGAGCGGGGGGCGAGGGCGACATATCATAGGTTTGGACCCACTGTGGACGACACCCGCTTCACAACCTCCCTGCCATTGCGCTTCGCCCGCCGTACCCATACTATACTATACTAAACGCAAAGACTCGTGGCAGGCGGAGTAATAAAACGTGCAAAAGAGACGGCGCACATCATTTTCTCTCTCGCACTTGCACTGTTTATGGAAATTAGGTGTTTCGCATCTCTGTGCCTGTGTGACGTCATCCATAAACATTGCAAGTGCGAGAGAGAAAATGATGTGCGCCGTCTCTTTTGCACGTTTTATTACTCCGCCTGCCACGAGTCTTTGCGTTTAGTATAATATATGTATGTACATAAATATACTGGATACGTAGGAAATTTGCAGAGACATCCGCTGGTCTGAATCCGCTATATTTTGTTTTTTGTCCAGTTTAAATATCCCTTGTGTAAATGATGTTAAAATTATCTGAACCAAGTAAACCCAATAATAATAATTCGTCTATGTAATGTATCCAGAGTATTTATTGTAGACGTGCAATAACAGACCATGGGAGCGGCGTAGGTTATGTGCTACGGCTCACAATAATGGTCCCAATTAATTTAGGTTGACGGTTCTTATAATGTGACATTTAAAATATTGCTTGAAATTAAACATTACATTTATTTAATTGGCATAAAATAAACTAATATATTATAAAAATTTATGGGGAACAACTGGTCATGATTAATATCATTTACTTAAATTTACGGCCATACATGATCAGGTTTACTTGTCAAGTTTGCAGAGGACTTGATGCGGAATCCAGTTTGCATGAGATAGCTATATAGCCAGATAGCCATACACCATCAAGTTTACTGGATGCCGCATCAAGTTCGCTGCAAACTTAATAAGTATATACTTATCATTAGGTCCTCCCCTCCCCGCCCACCTGTCACCCTTCTTACATAACACTCAAATAATAATATTGAGCAGAACCCAATTCTTCAGGACACACTCATGCTAGCATTATCATATAGTTATCCACTGTACAATGAATGCTACACATGGTAGTTAGTGAATGATTATAATATAATGAATGACAAGATAAGTGCTTTAGTTTAAATAACATTCAAACCAAACGTCCTTTGTAATAAGTATTTTACTTATTAATTTTCCATCATAATGTTTGTCGTAGTTCAGCTGTGTTAAAAGCAAAAATATTATTAAGAGCCATTTCGCGGTTAGACGCGCGGAATGAAGAATTTGATGTCAAAAATTAGTATCATAAGAAAGATATTAATGCTGGCAAATGAACTCATAAAATAGATCAATCCTTCATCTTGGATCTTCATTTACCGGAATTTTGAAAATATTAATTTGTTTCTGCGTAACTGTCAATCTAGCATAACTATTTTTCAGCAAAAGGACGACAGAGTCAATTTCATACACTGATTTTCTTTATTAAGTTTTATTAAATTGAGTAAAAAAAAATGTCTAGAGAACACTCATATATTATATTTTGCATTTATTACAAGGGATATACGATTACTATAATATTCGTTTCAAAATTAATTCAATAACATTACCAATTTTCATGGTTTATGCCATGACTTTACCATCGATTTTTGTATTCAATAAAGCGTATTTCCCATCAAAAATTTATGTAGTAATAAAATATGGTCTTTGTCGAATATGACACGTAATTTTTTTTTTATCTTACTGCAAAAAATAATTTATTAAAACGAATTTACTTTACCATATAAAGATACGCACTGACGCGAAATCAAATCAGTCGTGCGGCAGCACTCTTGGACGTCGGACCTATGTCAATTTTTGCTTTAGCTATCTAAGGAATAGATTTCGTAAAAGTAACGTAATTATATTGCCATTGAACAGTCTTGATCACGTGAGAATTTTTAGTTACAGTCAATTGTATTATTTTTAGTTTTCTATAATTTTCAGGGTTTTGTAGTCAAATCGGAATCATGTCTAGTCCGTTCGTTATTTCAACCGGCCGGCTAGCCCGTCCGGCCGTCCGTCCTTCCGTCCGTCCGTCTGTCCGTTCCGTATGATTTTTTCTTCGTCTACCCCTTAATGTGGGGTATCGTTGAAAAGGTCTTTCAAAAATATTATAGGTTTCAAAAGACCATTTTTCAATTCAGGGGTCCGTTTGCGTAATATTCTGCTTTAAACATCTTTGGTTTGAAGATAACAATAGAAATTAAGTAACTATTTCTTTCCAATTTATGTAGTGTAAGTAGTAACGGAGAAAATCACGAACATACATATGTACAAAATATAACTATATCTATACTAATCTATACTATTACTATTGTAATATTATAAAGCTGAAAAGTTTGTTTGTTTGTTTGGTTGAACGCGCTAATCTCAGGAACTACTGGTTTGAATTGAAAAATTCTTTTTGTATTGGATAGTTCATTTATCGAAGAAGGCTTTAGGCTATCGGATTTTTGGAAATTCAACCCCTATTGGGTTGGAAGTCACTGCTGTAATTTGAAATAAAACATTGTCCGTTTTTAGACATTAGTTACTGTTTACAGTATTTAGGTTTTTTGTTATATGTGTAAATTACATATTTACACAGAAAAAAAATAATAAATAATTATAACTTGTATACACATACCCTTTATTTATACAACTTTTAGATCAATCTGTACTTTATAGAGTTCCGTACCCAAACGGTTTCAACGGTACCCTATTGCTAAGCCAAAATGTTGGAATGATAGAAGCTCCGACATTAGTCAGCTATAGTCACTTATTATTAGTCAAAGATAATACATTCGTTGTTTGGAAACTCTCGTGCACCCAAGTTCCGTCAACTCCCCAAAACTCACGTATCTCAAATACACAACACAAATACAAATCACCCTCTCATTTTTTCCCTTCACAACCCCTCGCCTCCCCCTATACCCCCCCCCCCCCTCAGTTCTTCACCCAAAAGTGGAATTTTGCGTCGTGATAATCTGGGAGGCATCCGGGCAAATACCGCACTCATCAGGTAGGCGCAGATCGGCAGATCAGGATATCGGGATATAGATTTTTGGAAAACCGGAAATTCCGGACATCTCGGAGACGGTGCGTCCTAGACAAGTTTAGACGGAAATTTCAACCCCCTTTAGTAAACCCCCAAACCTTATTGCTAAATCTTACTGAACCCACTTTTACCCCCCCCCCTCCCCAAATTTTCCTAAAATACCATATATCTCCTAAACGGTACGTCCTAGACGATTTCCGACTGAATTTCCATTCGCCCTGTGGAACTCATACTTGCAACATTACCCAATCTTATTGGGCCCAACCTTAACCCCCCCCCCCTCCCAAATTTTCAGAAAACTCCTTATATCTCCTAAACGGTGCGTCCTAGACGATTTCCGAAAGGATCGAGTAAAAGTTGTAGCCCATAAAAAGATTGACATTTTATGTGCCATACATTTTTCTTGTAGAGCAAGTGGTTTGGGAGGAAAGTGCGAATTTCGTTTCTCATAATTTATTATACTAGACTATTGTCAATATTTTGTTTTGTAAACCAACAGAAAACAATAAAGAATTCGTTTTTAACATTCAAAGAATAGTGTTCTGAATATCTTCTTTTTAAAGCTGTAATCATTTTTGTGTATGGATTGTATTTACCTTTATTTTTACGTTATCTTTTGTATCACGGTAATGATTAGGGTATCGAAAACCGATCCTGTTTTAAATTACCGGGATTTTCGGTACTCGCCTATGCTGGAACCGGGATTCCCGGGATTTTCAGTTCTTTCGGGATTATTTTACCACGGCTTTCCCCGCGTGAAAATAGTTAGTATCGCGTTTCCTATTTTATCTCTCAGGAGCATTAAATAGGGAAAAACTGTTTTCTACCCAAATCCGTATAGTCGTTTGCCGTGATTGAGTAACCATCATACTATTATACCTTACATGCAAACATAAGTTTCGTATTAATTGTATGAAAGCAACACAATTGTATTGCACAATTCAGCACTGCTTGGACGAGAAAAAAGAGTATCATCTTCATTTATATTAGAAAAATATCGATCTGGGTTGTGTAAATAATATTATATTAGTATAGCTGCTTCATGTAGCCGACGTTCTGAATATCTTCTTTTTAAAGCTGTAATCATTTTTGTGTATGGATTGTATTTACCTTTATTTTTACGTTATCTTTTGTATCACGACGCGACATATTTTTATTTCCCAAAAGTTCAGAAAATCCCGGTTCTTTTATTTTGTTTCCCGGTTCTTTTATTTTGTTTCCTGGTTCTTTTGAAAAGTACCGTATTCCTTTGTAAATCCCGGGATTCTCGGTTCCGGGATTTCCCGGTTCTATACCCTCCGATTGATTTGAATTTAGGTATACCTATGTATTTCGACGCGCTGCGAATATCGCAGGCAAAATGGACGCATATTGCATTTTATAGATCACCTTGAAAAAACGTGATTTTTAATTTTTCACGTTGATTTGCCAAAATATTGATTTTTGCAATATGCATCTATTGGACATCTTTATTGTGATGTACCTAAGTAGGTACCTAAAATGTATTATGTAAATAAGTTACCGATAATGGTACTACTACATTGTACTCTTAATTGTTATATAACCTTATATTGTCACAAACCAGATACATGTATGTGGTCACAAAGTGTATAATTAAAATTATATGTTCATAATTTTAAAATTTTTACGTTTGAAAGTATCAAGAAGATTACTCGCACAGAACTGAGGTCAAGCGCGACGCGAGCCGCGCGAGGCAATATCACGCCGCGGAGCCGCTTCAAATACCTATAGTTTATCAACCGAGTTTTGCGAAATGGCTCTTAACTGTAACTCTAATCATAATGTTGGTGATGGTATCGATCAAACATAGAAACCGATTGCGATAAAGTTACGTTGAATTTGTACAGTTGAAGGCAAAAATATGTAAATTGGGGGTTAACTAAAACATATAAAATACATAATATATAATATACTTCATATCGACGGCGGAAAGCGAAAACGTAGTCATCCACAAAAACGAAAACGTTCATCAGAGCCAACACTTTTTTAAAAAAAAAAATAACTAGCGTGTTTTTTAACTTAAACTCACGATTTTTGGATATTAGGCATGTTATTTTTTCTAAATATAATATAATTGTAACTCAAATCTCATCCAAACAATTATTCGCTAAGATTTTGTTGACTACGACATTTTGAACTATTTTTGTGGATGACTACGTTTTCGCTTTCCGCCGTCGATATACAGTCTATACCCATGGAGAAACAACTAAAAAGGTCCTGTAGTCAATAGATCGAATTACAGAGAGATAACATGGCCGTCTAGGACTGATCGAGTGGGATTGTAAACAAAAATTAAATAAATAAAAATTGTACCTACTACAAACTCATTTCAACTTTTCTTGTAAATTAACCATAAGTTTATTACACGACTATGGTGAAACAAAAAATATTATTATAATAATGAATTTTCATATTATGTTGGCGTAGGACTTGTAAACTACTTGACGAGTAATCGTTAGTAGCGTCTTGTGAAGTGTTTGAGTTTATAAAAATCTTTTTTCTATCTTTGACATTGTTTTTTATTGAAATAGCCGGTAAACGAGTTGTATTGTATTTGCCTTTGACTGTATCATGGTGAATGTTGGTCGCTGATGACTGTATGTGTGACTGTATGTGTAATGTGTGTGTGTGTGTGTGCAGCGTACGCGACGCAGTGGGAGGAGCTGCTAAACGAGCAGCTGGCCGTGCTGGCGCAGTCGCGCGACCTGGTGGCCGAGTTCCGCAACAAGATGACGCAGGTACACCACACTACACTACACTACTACTACACTACACTACTGAACAATCCACAAAAGAATTAAGCATCCAGACCATGAAACTAAAACGTTCGGTAATAGTTGATATTAGAGAATTTTAAAGAAAGAAAGAAAGAAGAAAGAAAGACATATCAGTGCAGGGCACTGCAATAGATACAACAATCTAAAAGTAATACTATGCTTAAAAATTAAACGCAGTTCCATGCAGGTGGCACGAAATAAATATTTTTTGTGTTTTTATTAATGGTAAATCATACCTAGCATATGTAAATATCAAATATTACTGAACGTTTTTGTTTCATGCCCTGCATACTTAATTCTTTTGCCGACTGTACATATAGTTACTGATATCATGGAGTTTATTGTAATTATGATTAACATTGGATTCTTCCCATTAAACTAATTAAGTACTCTTGTCGTTGTGTGATGTCCGTGCCCACGGCTCAGTCCTAGTGTGGGACTATGAGTGTAGTGTATTAATTATTTAACTCCTTCTACAGTATGTTCAAGACCATACTTGATCTGCTCCGAACCAAAACTAGATTTGAGAGTCTAGTTTTGAGTCTAGTGTTGGTAGCATATGCTACCAACGAATACTGGGGTATTTTGGTCACATTGCCCGCCGCCAACCAGACGATCTCGACAAGTTGATGGTGGTAGATAAAGTCGAAAGAAACGACCCCGCGCCGATCACCTAGCCGTTGGAGTGACCAAGTGACCGCACTCACTGGTCTCTCGGCAACATCTGCTCTAAAGAAAGCCGAAGAACGTGGAGAATGGAACGGACTTTCATTCTGGACACGACCTTCAGTAATGAAGAATACGTCGCAAGAGAGACAGTATTTTCCAGCAAATAAACACTCTGTCTTTATGTTTCCAGGAGGAGCACCTCTCGCGGCGGATGCACCCCGCGCTCCCCGCGCTGGCGCACCGCCACCACTAGCCCCGCCCCCACACCACTACATGTATACCACTACATACGACACATCACGACACTGATCGATGTGTGCGGCCCCTGCACACTGCTGCACTCCGCGGACCGCGCTCCGTCCGTATCGAATATCGATGGGCGCGGACTGGCTCGCTGCAGGACGGGTGCAGGCTCATTATACTAAACGCAAAGACTGGTGGCAGGCGGAGTAATAAAACGTGCAAAAGAGACGACGCACATCATTTTCTCTCTCGCACTTGCACTGTTTATGGAAATTAGGTGTTTCGCATCACTGTGACTGTGTGACGTCATCCATAAACATTGCAAGTGCGAGAGAGAAAATGATGTGCGCCGTCTCTTTTGCACGTTTTATTGCTCCACTTGCCACGAGTTATTGCGTTTAGTATAGTTTCGTATTTACTTCACTAGAGGTCGTCGCTGGTCGGCGGCTCACAACACACCGGATGGAGTATAGTAACAAGGAGAGCCATCTCTGTTATGGAAAAGTGTCCGTAAAATCGCGTTCAATAAGGGTGGCGCTGCGGTAGCCTAGGATAAATCTTTCTTTCTTTTTCTTCTTTCTTTCTCGGCCGGCAACGCATCAGTGATGCCTTTGGTGTTGCTGATGTCCACGAGCGACGATAGCCACTTACCATCAGGTGGATCGTCAGCTCGTTTGCCGGCTGTTTCCATAATTTTTTTAAAATTAAACTCAGTAAACTTCCCTCCGTCTACAACCGTATGTATGTTCATATCGTAGTTGTTCAGTCGCCAGTGCTATTGTGGTAGGATGGTGGTAGGTATTGGAACCACTATTTTCATTTCATTTCAGTATACAGCTGGACACTTTCAACTTTCCCACGTATGAGATGGCTCTCCTTACCTCTACCCTCCATGGTCCAAACCTACGTGACGTGCGTGTTATTCGTTAACTCTAACTTTGTTGTCGAACGCGCGACTTGTTAAAGCTAAGCGTCCACAGGTCCGTATCGTACGCATCGGACGCGGATCGGACGTATCGCATTTAACGGATCGTTGTATTCTTTGTATAGAAAGTCACACAAGTGCGTTCACTGATGCTCCCAGAGGCAACTTTTGCGTGCCGATGACGTCACATTGAATTTAGTTTGAAACATACGAAAATATTGGAAAAACTTAATGTTATCCTTTAACAGATCAGGAAATAGTGCGTGGTATTCTCCATGTTCCGATCTCTTCTTGAATATGTCGTGTATTACCTATGTTTTCTTTTTTTAGATGTTCTTTCTTTCTCTTCTGCTAAAAAACAAGCAATAACGACAAATTCTTCTTCTTCGCTTTCCTGCATTCTCAAATCAAAAACACACTAAGAAAATCCGAATGAAACTGGCGTCGGCAATCCGATCGCAGCCGATATGAATGATGCGTACGATAGCGACCTTTGGACGTTTAACTTTCCTGAATATAAAGTTTGGATGCATGTGCTAAAACATCAGGACTTTATTATTTATGCTGACGTTACTAGCTACGAGATATAATGTTTAGTAATTTAATAAATGTGAAACTTGAAATCCCGTCTTGTAATTTCGTGTGGGTACAATTTATGTTGGAATTGTACTGAAACACATCGATTAATCATCCTAATTAGAATACTTGAATTTGTGGTGCGCGGTAATTTCGATTCTAGTATGTCAGGTATTGAGGCGACACGGAATCTTGTATAGTGTAACGCTTACGAAATGACCGACAAGATGGCGGAACGATTATAGTCCCGGCTCGGAACGGTCGACAGTATTGGAATTAATTCGTTGTGAAATTATGTAGCTGGGCTCCTTGGTTCTAGCTTCCGTTTTAAATGGAGTTGTGACACTTTTTTTTTTTGTTATTGAAGTCATATTTTCGGTACTCGATGTTTTAAGCTTAGGATAAATTAATACTATCTATGTGAAGATTGCCGTCTCGTGTGAATGAATAGACTGCTCTATTGTAGCGAGTGTTTAAAGCACAGACATGCCGGTGTATAGCCTGAAGGGGAAAATTAAAATTGCAGTTATTGTTTTAAATCAATGTAAATTATGATAGATATTATTGTAAACCATGTCAAATCGTTCAATGAACATAACCATTGAATTATGCATATGTTTATTCCAATACTGATCAGTTTTTATTTCCCCAATCAGGACCCTCGAATAATGTGAAACGAGCCGCTTAGACTGGCGGTCCAACATGACTTGAGGATAAACATTGACTCACAGCCGGTTTCGATAATCTTATCTATCCGTCTCTCTGGATAAGTTAGAAGATATAGTAACAACTAACACTATAATGTTGTGACTTTTCACAGTTGCTAGCCAATTGAATACAGGATTATGTAAGATAGATTATTGAAAACGGCCGTAAATGATTTGGCGAGCCGAATAAGATTTAAATAGCTCGCAGTGCTACTAACATATTTAGCTGACCCATATCCGATAGCGTCCGATTTTTGTCGATTAAAAAACTAACGAACGAATGAAAATCGATGTTTCATATTAAAAAGGGCGTCGATTTTCACTCTGTTCGGATATTGAATAAGTTCTAAATTGCCATAATTATATTGTGACAGTTGGAAATCCATTTACAATAAAATTAATGTTTGTAAAAGCTAGCCTTGTATTATTTTAATGTATTGTAAAATTTAAACTGAAGTTTCGATGCTCTCAGGTGCGAATTATTTAAATTATCTAGTTTTAACGTTTACTCGTATTCGTTCCCTAACTTTAAGCGACGGTGACTTCTGATGCATTTAACCTGCTGAAGGCCTAAATTTAAATCTGTAGATAGTTTTGTTATCATTGTGAATTAAATTATTAATCTATTTTTTTTTCTGATGTTGAGTGAGTACAAAGCATGTCAATTTTATTCTGTTTCGGTTCAAATTTATTTTGATATATTTTTCCCTCATCACTTTTAGGAGATTATGAAACTTGAGCTTACTAACTCAGTATTTTTAATGCAGTAGACATTCTGTAGTAGAGAGTGCTAGAGACGTTTTCCAATAAACGGACTGATTTAGTACATTTTTTTATATAAAAATACTAAAGTAATACTCTATTTTTGTTTGCGTGCTAAGTACTGCTAAGTGTCAGTGTAAACTTAGCAGAAATGTAGCTATTCGGGCTGTAAATTATCACATCAGATGCGATGTTCATTTTTCATGCATGTATGTACTAGTAAAAGGGGCAGGAGTCCTTCGAGCATTGGATAATGTAAGTCAGAGGTTTATTTTACATATCCATGTGGCTTAAGTCATTATTATAAATTATAGCATAATTGAATTTGTTTTGTATATGTACTGTGTTAGGTTTACCACGTGCATTGTCATATCATCATAGTTACTTCAGTAGAACGATTGGTATCACGACATCCTTCCACGTTAAATTTAATTATTTACTATACATACTTCCGTATTAATTATAAATATTGATGATAATGTCCACGTGATTGTCGTTTATCCTCACATGTATATACCTAGTTTGGGACACGACATATTCTGTCTCTGTTACTCCTAAAGAATGGAGGAGGAAGGAACCGTCCTGATGGAAGGCGATGTCGCGTGAGAACCGGTGAAATAAATTTCTATACGCAGATTTGGTGCAGCATGTTGTACTCGTATTGTTATTGTATGATTCCTAAACATCGCCTTACACTCATCCCACTAAATAAAAAATCGTAAAACATTATTTAGCGTGTAATAAAAAAAGTAAAACCACTTAAAAAGACTAATGATTGTAAGTTTTTCAAGTCAATACTTATATTTTCGTTTTTCATTCTATTTGTAATGCGTCTTATTTATTATGTTGTGATAATAATTATAATAATGATGCGTCCCGGGGGCGGCGGCTCCCGGGCCGGCGGGCAAATTTGCTTGTCTCGTTTACGTGCCAGCGTTTAAAAAGCGATCCGTCCGCTATCATTCTATCATGGACACGCGTGAAAAAATTGCAACTGCTTTAAAATATTCGTAAATAAACAGTGATATATTTTTGTATAAAAAAACATTGGACCGATCGCTTTATAAACCTGTAGATTTGAAATTTGAATACCCCGTGTTTAATCTGTACTGGTGCTAGGTTACGAATCGCTCGCGGCTCGCTCCCGGACGTGTCGTCACGGGCCGCTGTCCACTGTATTTACATAGAGGGCCGGCCCGTGACGTCACGCCGCGCGGAACGAGGTTGCGGGCGACACTGTGTTGCTTTCCTATAAAATGTTGTAGTTTGTCCTGGGAATTAATTGTTAGCGGGCACCGCCGCTGGCCACCCCCGCCGCGCCGGGATTTGTTCATTCCGATTTACAACAGAATTTTAAAATGTAGGACCCTAGTGTAGCCTTAGACGTATACGATGGCTGCGGGGGGCGGGGCGGCGCCCGCGGGGATCCCGGGTCCTGCGGCTTACAAAGTTTATTAGATAGTGCTTGTTAATCGAATGAAAGATTATTTTAAGTAGCCGAGCGGCGACGCCACGAAATCTCTCCTTATTTCTATTTTTACATCAATATTTTTAACGAGTGTAATACGGAGATTGCATCGAGTTAATCGCCCTTGTATGAATTAGTTTTGTTTTTGTATAGAGATGTCGCGGTAAATGGACAAGTGAGAGGAGGCGCGAGCGCTCGCGCCGTTGAGATGCTTTATTATAAACATATTTTAACATCGCACATTATAATAAATTAATCGAAATTGATGTGACGTTTCATTTGACGACCTTCGCTGGCGAAATGGTTGTTCGGAGTTCCCCGAATCCAACACCATGACCTTGGTTGATATTAAATGAAAGAAATTTTATGATTAACATGGTGTATTTAGACAATTACAGGAATTTGTACTAGGATCTTTGAAATGCACCATTAGATTAGATTAGAAATCACTAATAAAAATCTCAGACCAACAAAAAATTCAGACGGTTCAACGAGAAAAAAAAAACAATGTAAGCCATTGGTCTTTACTAGCGTTTATGAAACACGGTGTTTCGCACCTGTACACAATTGAATCACATTTAACAAGTAGTTAAAAACAATCCAATTGCATCATTCTTCTAAGTAGATCTATAACTGCAAAATACATATATCTAAATTCCCTTTGGCTTCACTATTCCCTTCAATCTAATATTATATTTTTGTTAGTCTGAACAAAAAACAAATGGAAGACTGACTATGTTTTACAATACCAAATTTCTGCCACAAAAATAAATTAATAAATCAAAATTTACACGAAAATAAATAAATATACCACAGATCACAGAAAAAGTACTGATATAACATTAAAATTTAATTTCTCAAACAAATACACTCAACAAAAAATTATTGAGTAGGTAAATGTTGACTTAGGTGGGTTAAAAATATAATAGGCAACATTGGAAATTATTTACATACAGTAACATAAGTCACTGTTATTCACTAGCTATCTAGTAGAGAAGCTACTCATTTCACGCTCAAATAATGGCCGTTCTCAATAATCTATCTAACCGTAATCTGCTAATTATGTACTCTTTAAAACTCAATTGCCAACCTACTTGTGCATTGACTATTGGACAGATAAATTATTTAAAACGATCGTACGAGAATAATGATAAAAACGTCCAAAAGTGAAACGGACCCATTTCAATATTAATTATATTTGGTCATTAAGAGAGCAAAGGTTTAAGTGGTCTTCAATTAAATCTGCAGTTGGGCGTAATGTAATGCAATAACATTTTAATTTTTATACTCCTATTTCATGCTACCAACATTACGCCCAAGTGCAGAGTTAGTCGAAGAGCACTCTAATTTCGTTACAAGTGCAATTGGCAAACCAAACAAAATGAATAGCTACAGTAGCCAGTTATTCTCAGTTTGAATCTATCCTGAGCGTAGTCAGGGATACAATTGAACGAGAACCAAAAACTACCCTCGTGTAATGCAATCATCAACAGGCTAACGTAAAAACAAATGTATGAAAGACATTATTTTGTAACTAAACAAAAAGCACTCACTCCTATTATATACGCATACTTGAACAAATAAATTCATTCATTCATTTATAGATCTGCTACATATTAAACCTGTACCAGGTGGCGAGTGGCTGCTCTGTATAGAAAAACACCAAGAGGAAATCCGTTACACCTACTGGCATTAATCTTAAATAGATTTTCAGATATAAACGTGTTTGGCTAGCTGGGAAGAAACAATGATTACTTAAAGCTGGCCACACACCAAGTACACAGTTTGGCTTGATGCGGAATCCAGTTTGCATGAGATAGTTATATGGCCAGATAGCCATACACCGTCAAGTTTACTGGATGCCACATCAAGTCCGCTGCAAACAAGTATATTTGATTGTGTATGGCCAGCATTACAAATACTTAACAAATCATCCTGTGAAGTTTGAGCAAATTACTGCTTCATTTACTGTGAGTTTTATATCATACACCTAAATGTAATTAATATATGTACATGCAACAACATTAATTATGCAATATGTTATTATTATTGAATTATTAGTATTTATTAGTAACTTACTGGTAAGCTTTATTGAGGGAGTAGTTAATTTCACAGAGCATTGAGCTGATTTATAATTCTAAATAAATATATCTAAAATAAATACATTAAACACCCGCCTGCAGGTGTATATTTATGTAGATATCATGTACAATACAATTATTGTAATTTTAGTACCATTTTTTAACCTTCACATTTTTTTGGTAATTTGGTATTTTCATCAAAAATAACATGATCATAATATACGATTTCTACTTTCTTTCATATAAATTGATGGAATTATATTAGTTTTAAATAAATAACTTTCTAGTAATTTACATAAAACCATACCAATGAAATAAAATACTGATCAACAGTCACACCAATATCATACACATGCTGCACAATGTAATTTTCATTACAAGTTCATTTTTTATCACATATTAGATTGCAGCCTGATTGTATTACATAAATGGAAGATAATGCTTATGATCAATTTTCAATTGTGGAGCCTGTTTTCTTTCCCACTCTGTAAGTAACAAAGGCCACTGCGTGCATATGAAATACATATCCACAAACATTCCAGTCTAAATGGGAGACACATGATACTACTAACTAGTCTAAACACTGAGTGTCTAGGAACTCTAGAACGCAGGAGGACCTCACTGGTAAGCTAGCGTTGTGGTGTCAGAGGAAGTCGTCAGGGTCTTCGAGCTCGCCGGTGAGGATGTGGGGCTCCCCGATGGCCGGCACCATGTGGCTGAACTCGCTCGTCGCCCACAGGTACAGGTTCAGGGTGCGCTCTGTGCATTGTGCTATGAACCTAGAACATTTCATGTAAAATACATTTAGTGATTTCACTCTGAAGGGAAAAAGTTTGTAAATAATGTAGGCACATATCTATGTCAGAGGTTTGCTATTAATAATAATGCCGAAGTGCAGAAAGCTAAATTTTATACCTCTATAAAAATCTCATGTCACGGTATTCGTGGTTGAACTCCCATGAAACAGCTCAACTGATTTTAATGAATTTTTTTGTGTATGTAGATATTATGAAAATAGGTCGTTAAGTATATTTCATACCTCTTGGTAATTAGGGTATATCTGGATATAATTCATATGGCAGAACAAAGTTTGCCCGGTCAGTTGATATCTTATATGTGTTACAATTTAGTAACATATTTAGCGATGCAGTTAATTTCAAATTAATCTTTGAATGAAATAACGATCGTATTTTGTTTACAGTCCAGGTTTTTTATTAGTCATAACAACAACAACAAAACTCTTTATTGTACACCAACATATAGTTGCAACTTAAGTTTATAGATAAAATTATAGGTACAACAGGCGGCCTTATCGCTAAAGAAGCGATTTCTTCCAGGCAACCTTAGGGAAGAGGACAAATTAATAAAGAGATAAAGTAGTGGTGTACGAGTGCTTAATGAATGAATACAGATATAAAACGGTACAGAATATCATAAAAGTTGCAAGAAGATAGGACATAACATAAACACACATAAACAATATAAACATAAATAAATAACATAAATTACCTAACAAACGGTCGAACATCCCCCTCGTTAGCGGCCTGCAGGTGCTGGTAGTACATGTGCCGGTGCTGCTTGACGATGATGACGGGCGGGAAGCCGGCCTGCATCAGCAGCAGGTTCATCAGCAGCCGGGACGTGCGCCCGTTGCCGTCCACGAACGGGTGGATGTGCACCAGCTTGTAGTGCGCTAGGGCTGCGTATCTGGAAGGATTTTTGAGCTTTTGCATTCATTTTAACAGTATAATCGTTTGAAACTGATACTGTGACACATTCGCGCATTTTCTGTGTGCGCATTCCGGCCTCTGAGTATAGATAACATTTGGACTCTATGTGACTATGCCTATTGCTCAAGGATTATTATACTTGATTAATAAATTAGTATTATAAGATAATTATAGCATGGTATGTGGATACTTAAATGATGGCATGAAAATTCTTATCATCATTATAATTATGACTATTAACATCATTATAATTATTGACTGTATAGACTTAATGATGGTGTTTTGTAACTGCTACATTAAAAAAAATATTTTATTAGTCATTTTTGTATAGTTACCTAACAGGATGCAAGTCCATGGCATCTTCAGAATTCAACCACTCCAGGAACTGGGACATAAGTCGCTGAATGTCAGAAGGCCCGGGCGGGATGTGGCCGCCAACATACACTTGAGTTCTCCGAAAATGACCACCTTCCACTGGGTCCACATGACCCAGTACTCGTTTATGAATCTCCAATATATCCCCCATTGTGATATCTCGCAATCTGTACAACAATGTTGAATTTATGTACTTCATTGCTGCATCTAATCCTAAAATTTCATTGTGCTCATCTATACTCTTGCCCGACACTGCAACTCTGGTCTCTAATATACTCCTGGTTTGCTGTAATGTCATAGTGTTTCCTTCTATTCCGACGGTATGGTATATATGCTGGAAGTATGCCTCCTTCTTTGCACGGCGTAGAGCTGAGTTATTCTCTGGTATTGAAGATAATGCATCTCGTTTTTCGTCTATCTTTCGTAGCATTTCTCTGTCCAAGTTCTCAACTATGCTGGCCGTGCGCTGCCTGTTCATTAAGGCACCTCGGTGTTCAGGATGATTGGTTAATGCTAACGTGTATAGCTGATCAGCTTTTACTACATCTTTCTTAGTATCCTCCAAGAATTCCCCGTAATGGTTGAGAATGTCAGGATGTTTGGGCGAGAGAGCGAAAGCATGTTGAAATAACTTCAATGCCTTGTCGGTTTTACCGACTTTCTTCATTTCTAACGCGGCATTCAGAGACCCCACCGCCTCGGAATCGCGCGCCTTATCCACTGGTTTCGGTAAATGCAGGGGTGTGTCGTCCAATACGGGCTCCAGGTAGTTCCCGTAAAGACCAGATGGTATAGGAGAAAATGGTTTCGAATATCTCACCTCATAGTTTAGCAACTTGTGCAATGATATCAAAACCGCGAACGTGCACACGACACTCGACAATATTAACACTGTTTTACATCTATCCAGGATCATTTTCGCTTCAAACTGTTTACGAAAACCAGATGACATGGTGTCGGTATTCTGAGCCCTACCTATGAACAACATGGTCGTAATGGTTGCCTTTACGCTCACCGACTGATAAAATCTTCGAGGAAGTTGCAATAAATAAATCAGATTTCATGTTGTATCGCGAAAACATTTAGAAACGCTATTAGCTAATAACAAAAAAACACGTAAGACCATTGTTGCGCCACATGACAGACATGACACTTAGTGACTATAGTTTAACAATCGTTTGTCAATATACCTAATGACATTGACAATCAATCATTCTCTGACGTTTTAACAAATACCATAGAGTAATTATGCCACAGAATACAAGAATATATACAGTGCTACAAGGATCTTTTGGCACACGGATGACATTGACAGGGGGCAGTGCTGCCAAGTTAGCCACTTTTTGGCTAGATCTGGCAACTTTTAAGATTCCTTTAGCCAAAAATGTCAAATATTCTTGGCTAAATAATTTAGCCACAATTCTAGCAACTTTTGAGGTTTCACTTGACAAGCTAATAATTACTTGACATTGACATTTAACCTAACCTAACTTTGTGGCCCTTACAGTGTCACTCTATGTGACATATTATTATTTCTGAACGAACATTGTCTATGGCATCTTGCTTGCGCAGGAATTAATAACCATAGAGTAAATTAAACATACGGGAAAGTCGGGAAATACCGCCGAACGTGCGACGCGGTGATTTTAAGTTATATTAAGTGATTTGCCGATTTGGCTTTAACGGCTTTATCTTTACCACACTCAAATGCTGAAGTAGAAAGATTATTTAGTATGATGAGTGTGGTAAAGACAAAGCATATAAATAAACTTAGTTTAGACACACTTAATTATATTAATAATAAAGAACTATTTAAATAAAAATAACCAAACATGTGCTTCCTACAAAATACCAGCGGAAGTTCTAAATCAAATCGGTAAAAAAGAAAAATATTCTTTCCTGGTAGCGGAACCAGAAACTTCAACATCTAATAACCACTGATTTCATTTTTTTTACACAAATAAGTTAATGCTTGACCACAATCCCACCTGATATACCTACAAATAATTATGTTTCCATGTTTGATTTCATTAAAAAATAATTGTTTGATAGTGCTTTTTTATCTCCCGGTCCAAAAAGAAGGTACAATTTTTTTTGCCACTTTTAGCCACTTTAAAGGGTACGAAATTTTGACATTCTGGCCACTTTTTAAAAGTGTTTTAGCCACTTCTTGGTTCACTGACTTGGCAACACTAACAGGGGGGCGCCTTCGTAGAAGTACACCCTGCGTTCCACTTGACGTTCACAATGATCACGCTCACGACCGCGGTTTTTCCTTTTCCACTAGCTTGTGAGCGTTACAATCGTACACCCAAGTGGAACGGGTATAGGGAGCGTTTTAGTCACAAAGTACTTACACGTTTTAGCCGTTGATACAAAATGTACTTTGCTATGTTGAAAATAAGTCTGAGACTTAGATTAGAGGTTATGTTATAATTTGTAACCTATAAATAAACGTTACATAATTATTTATCAATTTTATTTATACTAGCAAAAATGTATACATTAAAATTATTTACATAATTGAACATAATTATATCAACCTGTGACCGCACGTCGAGCATCTGCTGGAGAAACTACTACTTCCACTAAAATATCTCTTGTCGAATCGTATAAAGTTATTTTTTCCGTCGCCATCCCTAACTTTTATAAAATTGCGCTAAATTTCTATCACCATCCTTTCTTACCCAGTGTTGCCAGGTCTAAAAACTGGAATAATAAATAATATAATATCTGGTAGCACTGCATTTCGACCACTTCGACCCACCCTGCCAGGTGGGTCGTTGTGAGCGTGGCGTGAGCGAAATTAATGACGTCATCTATGACGTATTCGCCGCGACCATGACGACCGTGGTCGCCAAGTGGAACGCGGCCACAGTGACGGGTCCACTGAATCAGATGTCAAAAAGTGACACTTAGCAAGATGGCGGCAGTAGTTCCGATTTTCGCCACGTGCCAAAAGATCCTTGTCGCACTGTATTCAAGAGTATATTCAAGAAGATCAATGCTGGAGTCCTCTTCTTAAATCTTAACCCAATTAGCCTTGGACCCGTGCTCCTTTTATCCGTAGGGTAAACTAATCAGTTAACTTGTATTCTCAAGTAGGGTGCGTTGGGGTATGTTCGGACGGTTTTTAGTTGTATTTGGAAGATGTTGGCAAACTTTATTTTGTGCGAAAGTTACAATAGTTACCACAATGAATTATAGTGAAAATTCATTGTTAATAAATAACCTATAGACAGGATGTGTTTAATGTTGTTATAAATGAAGCACCTACGATTTATCGGGTGTTTAAAATATGAATATGAAATTTTAAAACCTTGGGAAAAATCGGACGTTCATGGGTAAAGATCGGACTACCTTCTAAAATCGCCATTGTGCCTTAAAACACAGATTTCATAGAACGAAAATATCTGTTCTTATATGTCTTACAAGATTTTCTTTGGAATTTTTTATAAATTGTAAAAAAAGTAGTATTATAACAAAAGTATTTTTTTTTGTTTTGGACGTCCGACCTTAGGTACCCCACTAGACCAAATCTCAAATTTTCATGGCTCTCAAACTTCCGTGTTCCTGATCCTGATAAGCTTTTCTTTCAGTCAAAATTATTTAGGTATCTATTAGCATATTTAAGATTGGATAGGTTACACTTTTATGTGTTGGATCAATAAATAAAACCTTACAATTGTTCAGCTAATCAAAGATTTATTAAACTTCTTATTTATGCTATTCTCCGCTTTTTATTCGTTCTACTGCCGATATTAAATCCTCCTGCGAATATTATGTTGCCCGCAGTGACTTTCTCTCGTACTGACGCGGCATTATGACCCTACAAAGAAAATGCTTAGTTAAAGATAGATAATTATACACATTACATTTTATGTTCGGCCCGTAAAAATCTATTCTATTCTATCTATTCTAGGCATCTTAAAAATCTATTAACAATAATATTTTAAGAAAACATAATTAAAAATAATAAAATACAAATGAATTCACGTAATAAAATAAAACAAAGCACTAACTTCATGAGAAATTTTGTTTATCAACAAGATCAGCTACATAGCGATAGATTGCAACACCATGAAACATCGGGTGTTAAAGTTCGGATTAAAATAAAGTTTTACAACCTCATGCATTTTCACTTCAGTTTCAGAATTTTCAGATCCGATTATTTTTAGTCCGAACTTCACCTATTAATATCTGCTTGGGGAAAGTCCGGAACTCAGCCTATAATCATATTTAGCCTATTTTAAACAGATATATTAAAAGACACCACGTATCCTGATAACTCGAAAATTTATTATTTGAAAAAATAGTTAATACTCACCAAAAAAGCCAGCAAAATGTTGTTTGGGGTAAATCCGGATTTCGTAAATTATCCTAAAAGTCGACACTTTCTGTTTCTCGTGCATAACTCACAGCTGATGCGTCGGAACGACCAACACGAACTGGGACGTGGGGCAATACGAAAAGGCGTCTCAGGCTTTGTTGCCAGATTATAAAAATAGCTACTAATTCGGAATATATTTAACAAAAACGGTCTTCCCCCATATACGATCTTACCCCAACGCACCCTACTTAATTGGTAACTTTATTTTAGTAGTGAAATTCAATATCGGTTCTCCGCTTCTTTTCGATCGGCAACACGTTGGTGATGCCTTTTGTGTTACTGATATCTATGTGACCGCTAAATCAGGTGGTTCGTCTGCTCATTTGATATTAAAGATAATAATATAAATTATAATCATCACGCAAAGCTTTATCACCAAGTTTGATTTTGGTACCGATCCGCATCTTTTGTGCTTCCAAACTTTCAAACGAATGGATACCGTTGGACGTGTGCGTGTAGACTAAACTAACCCAGTTTAGTCTAGTAGAAAGCCCAGCGATCTCTGGGAGGAGGGACCTGACATCATAATATAGCCTCCACCCCTGTTCAGCAATGTTCACCATAAGCAGGATATATTTTAGGTAGGTATCTATTCTGTGCAGCAAGAGAAGTCGACTTGGACTCGTGGAAAAATGGAGATGCTAATAATAAATAATGACCCATCAGTGATGGTATCTAATTGCGTACAAGTATCAAGGTAGGTATCAAGCTGTGGTATCAAGTAATCAATTACTTTATATTCATCTGTTTTTGTTGTATTGGTGATTTGTGTCGATCTTAAGATCAGCTGAGTTAACCAACAATGGGCACGGTCGGTAGTTGGATGGATGACCGTTAGTGGCAAAAAATTCTTGAGCGTTTCCGGGCATCGGACTGCACGTAAATCCGTCGGTCCCGGTTTTTATCATAAGATAACAGTCGTTAAGCCATGTTGGACGCCTCCGAGCAGCATGAAAGCGTCTGACTTTTGGGTTGGCCACTAACCCTCCACCAATCCGCACTGGAGCAGCGTGGTGAAGTTTTTTCTAGGCCTCCTCGAGAGGAGAGACCCGTGCTCAGTAGTGTGTCCTTTGGGTTACCTAACGCCATTTAGATTCAGTTAAATGGCTAGAATGTTAGAGCCATGATACCTACCGCCTTTTTAAGTCATAGGTACGTAGAAAACAGCGATCTCTCAGCTACACAGGCTGCCTCACCATTTCCCAAAGCAGCTAGTAATACAATTACGATTAAATATATTTTTCAATGTGTTTTTTTACACTTGGACATTCGTCTGTTATCACCTCACGTGAATATAATGAATGAATACACAATATTAAAATATCTAATATAGTTAAAGGTTGTGTGAGGTACGAAAAGAAAATATCGCGGTCCATATCTATAATAGTTTATTTCATCAATACGCTCATCACGCTCTCGAATAAATAACAAAGTCTTACCTAGTAACATTCAGATCATCAATAATAATTTTCTCTACATTAAATACCAATACACTCACTTACTCTACGTTACATACACTAAACACGTAATACGTTCAACTAACATGTAATTAATGCTTTAATTCATTTAATGAGCCATCAGCCGTGGTGGCCAAGCTGCTTGATCGCATGCCATCATTAATTGAGTGCGATCATAGAATCATTACATGTTAAGATTCGTTTCCATCAATACGCTTTACGCGAATAATACTGCGATTTTGCGACCACACTCCATTTATCACTGACTAGATCTTGCTGCATTTTGAGCGCCCCTAACAGGCGATGAGCGAGTTATGAGCGCTCAAAATATGTTTATTTTATTTGAAATTTATTTATTGATGAGACCAGCGGTTGATTTGGGTTTTCACTCCACTTTTTTATATTTTTTCCATAACATGCCAAAATTTAATCATGAAGCTTATTCAACACTGGTCTCATCTTTAATAGATGCAACTATCACGACTTCTACGTATATAGCTTGCGGTTACATCGGACTTCATCTGAGAAACTAATAAACAAAGGACGCGCTATTTTAAAAGTTGCTTGTCTCGTGAATTCCTGCATTATTGGAGCACTTTTCCTATTATTTTATCAATGTTTCGCCAGCTAAATCTAAATACTTAATACTACACACTACTACACTACACTACACTACTTACTAAACACTAGGTTATGGCAGTATTTGCAGGAATTAGAGAACACTCAACTCGAGTTCAGTAGAATCAAGCAGCTTACAGATCCTGCGGCTGGCTGTAGTCGTCTAGCAAGTGAATGCGACTTAGTAGTGGATTAATTTGCAAAAATACGTACGTGCCTCACACTACCGCAAGATACAGCTACCTACGTACCAAGTTAACTGTTACAATTTCAAACAATTGACTAATATAAAATTTCACAAGTGCCTAATTCTTTATAACAAGAACGTTTCCTAACTACTGATATCAATAAACCTCATTTGTCTTTTAATCTATCTACAAAATTTGGAACCGAATACAACATATGTTTTTTTTTTCACGAAAACAATAATAGTGCGACCAGCGCCTCGCAGACCATTTTCCCTTCAACCTCCCGAATTTTTCTAAATGCCTTATCAAAAATAAAACCGCTGTATGAAATACCAGACTTCACAGCCCGAGAGCTAGTAAATATAATTGCATTAGCGAAATGCACCCTTAAACATTCTCGATCCACTTATTTCCCTCCCTCCATTAATTTAAGCTTAAATTACATTAGAAGAAACGAAACAATACGTTTTAATTGCACATACGCCGTGATAGTTCAAGTTACATGTTACATACAAAAGTAAAGCCAGACTGCAGCTTTATAAAAGTACAAAACATAAAAAATCGGTGCGTATAAATTTATTTAAAAGTCTACAGATTCGATAAATAGTCACGTGAGTTCCGGTCGAACTTATTCAAATAATGTCGGTGTTGCCACCGCGGCGTATTTCCCAATTTCCGAGGTACAGGGAACTCGATTATTGGCACATGGAGTCAACCAAGATCATGGTGGAGTAGAAGGAGCAGCCGAGAGCTATCATGGTGCCCATGGCGATGGTGGAGTGGTAGGCGCGGAAGGTCTTCAGCACCCGCAGGTAGCGGGGGCAGTGGGCCAGCTCGCCCAGCACCAGGCGCCCGATCTGAAACGTACAACCGGTTATGATGAAACCATTAAAAAAAAATTGGGTCAATCGCCAAGTATGCTTGACGTGTTGCCGAGGCGCATATGGCTGTCCGGCGTGCGATGATTGACGTGATCACGAAAATGAAGCAGCCTCGCACGCGGTCAAAGGTTGAAGACAAGTGACGTATTTACATGAGAACTTTAGTATGTGAGATGCAGAATACTAATTAAATTGTGCCATCCTGCAAATGAAACATCCTGCTAAATAGGATGAGGAAATAGATCTCTTTACAAGACTAGAACATGAATCCCGACAGTATTGGCTTGCCACCTTTCTAAAATCGACCTTCATAATGTTTTATGTTTTTCTTGGTATCATGTCTTCCGTAAAGTTGAGTCTCTGGACCCCTGGTGGTCCAGCTGGACCACTTTGGGAACTAAGGAGCTATGGTATGGTACCTATAGTCTGGTAGTCTATGGTATGGTATAGTCTGTGGTCTGTGTGTATAAGGTAGGTGTAGATAGTGGGTACTGAGTGTACTGACCTCTTGTCCTCCGCCGGCAGCCTCCTCCATCTGCGTCTTGACGTGCTTGGCGCGCAGCATGGGCCGCACCAGCCCCAGTCGAACGTACGCTTCGATACTGAACACGACTAGCAGCAGCGCTAGCTGGACACACAACACAATACAATATTACACATGTATCGTTTATGGGAATTATGATACAACTAAACAACTGAGTAGGTACTATAATTCTGAAGCTGAACGGACATAATGTCCACAAAGTACGCGCCGAACGCGCCGCATTTGTATGAATTATGAAATCATATCGACGCTTGAAAGGAAACATTGACTAAGCGACGTTGAGCTAACTTTACAGAAGAAGCAGTTTAAAGTTGGAACTTTTAGAAAAAAATCATATATTTTTTGTAATCCTCCTACCGACGTTATTATAACCGTTTTGGAATCCTTATTTCATCACCTACATTGTGGCATATACAAAACTTTTCTAAAAATTCCAACTTTAAACTGCTCTCCTGTAAAGTTAGCTCAATATGTCTCTTAGTCAATGTTTCCTTTCAAGCTTCGATATGAGAGCCCAATGCGGATGATGACAATTATTATGCGGTAGCGGACGGCGCGGTGCGGATATATTATAAATGTATTATGTGCGTTCACCATAAAGGGCTACTGTTACTCGTGGCATGGATAGTAGTACCTAAATCATAAATATAAGGCATTTAATCTAATCAACTGTTTTTTATCAGTCTAACAAATAATGAGACATTACGCTGAGAAGAGTTCTTCGGTGATGACATGTGAAACACGGGCGGAGATAGCCCTGGACTGGCCTTGTATCATTTTGTTTGGAACTTGGAAGCTTCCACTGTGACATGTAATCGTACAATGTCTCCTTGATATGACCAGCGCGGTGGCGGGAGCTACGTCCCTGGGTAGAAATTATGGAAATATTGGCTGAAGAACTTTTCCGGAAGTTACTGTTAGTTAGACTGTCGACGCAAAGCAAGAATAAACTATGATCGATTTGTTAATTACATTTTATTATATAATTTTTATTTTATTTATCCGCCCGAAAATTATGATTGCCAAAACAATAACTTTTTACCATTGCACAATTATTACTAGGATCACAGCTAGCATAAGTTCAACGCTTTTTACCTCGGTACCTAATGTCGTAAAAGACAATTTATTTTAAGTTTTTCATTTACATAAAATAAATAGAAGTATTAAGTATAAGCCTCATACCTAATATTATTTGAAAATATCGTTTTATTATATATTGTCCTTTGTGGAAGGTTAACTAAATATTTCTTGTTGTGACCGGCAACTGATTTCCGATATAATAAATCATTAGAAGACACGGTGACAAGATAACATCAGTCGAAGGAAATGAGAAGATTAGTCTTATAATACCCACTACTATAATATAGGTACATACATCACATAAAATCGTGCTTTCAAAATAAGGATTTGATAAACGACAATACACGTAGTAATAATAGCCATTTTTGATTTTTGAAATCTTCACAAAAAGTAGGGTGCTCCATTAGATTGAAGTTGTGAGGAAGAGGCGATGTAGTAACAAATTTAAGTGGGACCACATAACAAGCACCAGCTTTCGATTAAAAAAAGAATCATCAAAATCGGTTCACCCAGTCGAAAGTTCTGAGGTAACAAACATAAAAAAATACAGTCGAATTGAGAACCTCCTCCTTTTTTTAGAAGTCGGTTAAAAACATCTCAATTCTAAACACAAGCAAATAACATAAAGCAACCAGTTTAGCTATAAATTTTACTATCATGGGCTTTATCGACAAAAATATAAGGATTTCATAATCATAATACAGTGGACCCCCGGTAATCCGGCCCCTGTCTAATCCGGCACCCCCTGTAATCCGACATGGTCTATTATTGAATATTTTTTTGACAATCTTCGCTATTGCATGACTGAACAAGTTATAACTTGTACGCACCACCACATTGTGCTCGACGCGTAGGGTATTAGTAAAGTCGTCACTTTAATGACGTTAATTTTATAACAAAAGGTAAGCTTTCTATTGTGTTGTTTAATTTACTGAATTTGACATACATAATGAAGTATGATTTGTACTTCATAGTACATATAACATATAGAATCTTATCATTAGATCTGTGATTTGTCGGATTACAAGGTACTCTTTTGTAAAAAAATCCGGAATATAGGGGGTCTTAGAGTACTCTATAATCCGACAAATTCGATAGTCCGACACTGCCCTGCAAAATGTTTGTCGGATTACCGGGGGTCCACTGTACTTGGAAAATTAATAAACGAATTAATTGATTAGCCTTGTGGTATCTGATTTGAAACTGTTAGCTAATCTTGAATTATACTGTAACAGGGTGAATATTATACAGAGTGGTTAATTAGCTTTTTATAATTTTAGCCTTTAAGCTTCTTGTGCAAAATCATTAAGGTAGTAGCACAGGCAATAAACTTAGGCAGCAGCGCTAATTATGAAGCGTAGATATCCATTCATTTGTATTGTAAGTCATTTATAGTGATTAGAGTGCTCAATACTGCATCATTTCAAATAAATATGGCAAATGCCAAGGTTATATCACTATTAATGTTTTTAACGTACCTACCTAGTAACTTTGAGTTTCATAATTCACCATTTTTAAGTCCTGTATAATGATGTGCACAATTGCACATAGGTAGGTACATGTGAAATAAGCGTATATTTAAGTATTGTAAATTTATGTTAGCGTTCGATTAAGTTATTTCGCGCTGCGGTTCAATGAAGCCAATAGTTAATCATCTCAGTCGTGCAAACCTTATTACTGTTATTGTTTTGTCGAGATTGAGTTAGTTGCTTTGCCTGGATTGTTTACTGATTGCTATTTCATTTAGGGGCGCCAACCAAGACCTTATTGAATTTCTAAAGAAAAAAATATATTTGTAGTCTAATAATTTTATTAGTAAAGTTTTTAGTCTAATTCGCATTTTGTAAGCGCTAGCTAGCCACGATCAGCCACATCGGATCAGCCACATTGGCGGGAAAGAAACTCAGTTCAAAAAACTAAATTGCCAAATGTTTTGCTATTCGCGACGGCACAGAAATTGATTTTAAACGCATCCAATTGATTTGATACCTGTCTCCAAGGAATCCAGTGGATGATAGTGGACCATGTTACTAGCTGTAAATAACAGGAAACTACTGAGTGAAAGTAAACACGCACGAGGTAGTGTTTGCTGGGTGATAAAACTGATACACACCACAGTCCACACGCTAAGTTCAATCTTTGTACCTTGGAACCCAAACAATCACTTATTGAATTCTACAGATTGGACTTTAAACAAATATAATTATGAATCAAGTTCAAATTTGCATGTAGATAGATAGTATATCTGTAGGTATACACATATAGGGGAAGTAAGCCCAAGACGGGTACCCAGCCTAAAAAGGGTAGGCAATGCGACATCGTCAGATTGAACGCTGGACTCGCTGCGAACAGTGCAACAGTCGCTCTGCATCCCGCTCCATCTGAGGCAGTCACTAAAAAACGAAGCTAGTAGAAACACGTGCGCAGTGACCAAAAATATTTTTTCGTCTGTTTCGATAAAAAATTGCAAGATGAGTTCACATTCATTTTTGCTTTTGCTTAAAGGTCTGTCTAATAGTGTTAATTCAGTATCGAAATAAAATTATTCGAGTATATTTTCATACTCAACACACGGATTTAGAGTTAATATTTGAAGGTTATTTTTCGAATAATGCAAACTTTTAGCTAAAAGGCAAAATGGGTAGGGCAAAATGAGTACCTACTCGTTTTGCCCCTTTTTTACGTGGGGAAATCCTCATGGATGTCATGAATACTATTGGCTATGCTGGACTCCTACCGGCTAAAACCACCACGAGTGTACTCCTCTACACCGTCGGTCAGGATCACGGGTACGCTCTCGCATTCTTCCGCGAGCCTGACAGCGCTGGTCCTTTTTGAAATCCCTTTCTCAGCATGGATCTGGAGTTTAACCATCCCTTTTTCACTACAAGGCACGCGGCTCATACACCGCGCGCACCTTCTCGAGGCTTTATTTTATTGACGGCTGACACCGTGTCCATCGTCAAGACATCAATTCATGGAGGACGGAGAAGGGGCTGGTAGGCCCTCTTCCGACGTCCTACTCTCCGGCTGAGGATTGGGAGGTTAGATGATATCTCCCTCTCCATCTCCGCAGCTTCTTTCTGCGACATAACCTCCTCGCAGAAGGAAAGTCCCACATCCCAAGACCTCTCGGTTCTGACCATTGCTCTTATTATGGTCGAAAGCGAGAGATCGTCCCCCATATCTGCGACGAGTTCACGGCGCTCATCCTCCCAGGCTGGGCACACTAACAATGTGTGTTGCGCCGTATCCTCGACGCAGCTGCAATGGTGGCACCTGGTGGTCGGTTCACTTATTTAGGTACTTTCCGAAACAACCATGTCTGTTGAGCACCTGTATGAGCCGGAAGGTAAACAACCCATGCCGCCTGTCCAACCAATCCTCCAGGATCGGACGGACAGCCTCGACAGTCCGGCTCTGAGTTCAGCCAGCTGCTTTTTCCACCTTTCAGTCACCGACTGTTGAGCGTGGAACTTCCACTCTTCCATTTTTATTGGCGAGGGTACAATACACCGGGCTCGGATCTGATCGCCAATCATATAACGAAGCTTGAGCATCCCGTCAAGACGCACACTGCCTCGAAGGAGATGGTGCGATATCCTCGAATGACTCCAATAGCCATCACCCTCTGAGGTTTTCTTAAAAGGGCGATGGTTCTATCAGTCAGCTCTTCTTCCCATACGGGAGCTCCGTATAAGGCCATAGACCGCAACACTCCTAAATAGAGGCATCTACTACCTTCTTTAGGCTCCCCGAGGTTTGAATAGAAAATAATAAAAATAGAAGCAAAGAAAATAAGTTTGAATGAAATGAATGAATGAAAATTTATTTTAATATAGTAGCAATGGTGCCTGGCTACAATAAAGACTAATTACTACTACTGACTTCAGTGTTATTGGACATTGTTATATTCTATTATGTTAAGTTTTTGTGCAATTTTGAAGTACATTTTAAGTTGCTTATTTTTAGACTGATTATGATAGGTGTAGCTAACTTAGAAATGTTCGAGAGATTTATGTACCTACCCATCTTAGGCTGGCCTTCCATTTTGCCCGGGGCCAGTACCCATTTTAGGCCCCCCCTACGGGCAAAATGAGTTTTTTGAAGGTTTATGTTATTTGCTCATAATAATTTTGCTGGTGTAGTTTTAAGTAATATGACCTAATTTTATCAAACTATATTAAATTCCCTTACACGCATCAACTTAAGTCTTTAGAAATTATGTTATTAACATGCTCAAACTTTAATTTTACCTTAGGGTACCCTTCTTGGGCTTACTTCCCCTAGGTCTATGGTAGATAGCTGTAATTTTTAACTAAAATCCAAAAAGGAGGTTTAATTTTAATTGGTTCTTGTCAGTGAAATGAAATGAAATGAAATAATCTTTTATTCATGTAGGTATCACTGATACTCTTGTGCACGTCATTTTTTTAATCTACCAGCTTTTCGGAAAGGTGCTTTGTCATGGAGGAGAAGAAAAGCCGTAAAGAAACTCCTCGGCACATCTTTTAAAAATAAAACTTATCATTAACAGTGTCGGATTTATATTTTTTATCAGTGTAGGCCAATTTATTTCCGCCTTTCTAAAATATGTACCTTCTAAAATAATAATTTTCCATTCATAGTAAGGAAGGCACTGAATTGGTCACTAAGAAAGTGCGTAAAAACACAAGAGTTAAAATTTTTACGGCACTTTATAATTGCAAAATCATCTATAATAATTATCATCTGAAATCTGCCGCCCCTAGGACGCTGCCGCTCCTAGGACGCGGCCTATACGGCCTATTGACAAATTCAGGACTGGTTCTTTTTAATGTTACTAGTTGATAAAACTAACCCGACAATAGTTGTTTTAAGTATATTTATGTATAAATTCATCGTGCACATTACGCAACTGCATATTATCCGGCCTTTATATAGTAGGTACTTAAAAATCACGTAGTACCTACTATTATTTACCCTGTCAATAATATTAGAGTGTAATCTTCCTAAATGACTAGTCACTCATTTGTTTACTTGAAATACACATGTTACTCGAAAATATAAACTTTCTGGAGATAACTAGGTAATTATTATCGTTTAATTAGAGCGATAACAGAACGATATTACAAGGAAATCGAGTAAGTAATATTGCAGGAAAGGTCATTTTATTCCATTGTACATTGGATTTTAAATCCTTAGCATGAGGTTGCCGTTAATCCGGTAATTATCGAGGTCAATGGAAGTGAAAAGAACAAGGTTGCCCCTGTGGCGCCGGTGAGGGTAACCACACGTGTTACTGTAAAAACGGGACAAAAATACATCTATTTGGTGCAGTTATGATAAAATTGGATGCTTGAAGCTACAAGTAATGATACGTAAAACAAAAGAACTGAGATATAATTTGTAAAATAATGTAGTTAAGTACAAAGTTAGACAATTTTCCATATCTCTTATTTTATCTGTTTCTCAAACTGCAAACACGGATACAGCAAATCCTTAATCATTAATCTATACAGGAAATAAAACTCAAAATGTAATATAATAAAATAATACGAAGGTTCTAGAAACCTTGACGAGGAACCTGTAAGTAAATTATTTAAATAAAGAAAGCTCACAAGTAATGGCCTGCAATTAGCATGATTCGTAAGTACGCGTGTAAGTGACAGCAGTTGACGTAAAATATCGCCGAGCTTATTGTCAAGTCTTGTCGAGTTTTGTAACCTGCCTGTATGTGTGGGCTTTTTGTATTTAATATTTCTTGTTCTGCTTACTGTTCGCTTATTTGATATTAATTTTTTTAAACCGTATACGCGAAGGGACGTTATTATTTGGACTCGTGTTATTTAAGATTTAATGATACCACTAAGTTAAATTATTTTAAGGCTAACTATTGACTTGCGTCTACTATCCATGCAATTTGGTTAAAATTATAGTATTTAGTATAAGAGTATGTCATGAGTATCTTAAGAAAAGTAAGTTTCTACAAGTACTTATAATCATCATAATAATAATGATAAGTTAATTTTGAAATCTGTACTTTACATATAAGAAAATACTTCAGAAATTATTTATAGCAAAAATAACAACGTTTAACAGTGTCTAATAATAATTGTTGAAGAAATTTTAAAAGGAATTCCTCCCCAGATATTGACGTCTAAAAGATGTAAGCCAGCTCACCTGTACCCAGGAGGTGTTCTCGAAGTGCGTGAGGCACTGGGTGCGAAAGTAGGCCAGCAGCGCCAGCAGGCTGACCAGAGAGTTGAAGGCGTAGTACACCGGGAACAGCACTGTCTGGACGCGCCCGAACTCGTGCCGCGGCAGGGAGAAGTACAGAACTATGCCTGGAGGAAACAATCATAACTATAAGTATAAGAATGTTTATTCTGTGGTACATGTACGGGACTCTGTAGCACAAAGAAAAAGCTAGGCATTATGAATGGCCAGTAAATACGACTCGGTATTGTGTGAGGTGTTCCGTCTACGTAATCTACATATTGCGATCGAAAGTGTTAGTCATCAGAAGCCAGAATGCGTCAATGCCCCTGTACTGATCTCTAATAACCTATAAATAATCTTTAAGTAATAGGTATACTACAGGTGCAATTATGAAAACAAAAAGAAAGCACATAAAGTGTCTTACGACGATGATGAATGCAACAGTAAAAAAAACGAAAAAGACATTAGGAATGTCTAGGAATCACAGATGATAGATGGTCATCTTACTGTCTATGCCATGTCAATACTATCATCAACTACATTTTTAATACTAACCATCTTTTTTAATGTTGATATAATGAAGCGTTAACAGAGACATTTTTACGACCTTGTCTAATTAATTTGCACCGCTATCGTGACCTTTCAAGTTGCCATTTTCCACCGCACTGATTTTTCATATTCAATTTGTAATCGATTCTGGGTTTATTGAGGTATGACGGACACGATTAATGGATAATAAAATGTTTATATCTTAAGCCTGTATTTCAAGGAATACTAAAATTTTTAAGTATCTAGTTATTCTTCTATTTAAGTTGAGTTTTGTTCGAGTTTTATTTCCTAAATTAATTCGAAATCCAAAATTAATTAGAGTTTTATCTCCGAAATGGGAATACTTATTCGTGACGTTCATTAAGGCTTTAGAATTTTAGATATTCAAACTATTTATTTATTTGAAGTTCACCTGCGGTACACCGATCACAACCGGTGACTACTCACTTACGATGCTAGAGGTCGAATCAATAAAACCCGGAAAAGTGGTGATGTCGCAAATTGCTATCGGAAGCACTTCATTTTTGGGTGGTGTGAAATTTGTCACGTCTATACGTCAGCTACCTGGGTAAGGCAAAGGCTAGAAGAGTTAGGACTACTCTTCATCATGTATTGACTGATAATGGGATACCAAATTCAGTGTAAGTTCTAGATAGGTATCTAGTTCAGAACCTTTCTCATTTATACCTCTCTCTATTACTAATAGACTATTTAACTATCATTTTCACTAATAGACTATTAGTGAAAATGATAGTTAAATTACGTCGCGTGGTAAAGAAGAGTACTATCTTATAATATTTAATCTATACTAATATTATAAAGAGGAAATATTTGATTGTTTGTTTGCATTGAATAGGCTCCGAAACTACTGAACCGATTTGAAAATTTCTTTCACTGTTGGGACTTGGGAAGCTACACTTTCGCCGAGTGACATAGGCTATATTATCAAAAAATTAGGGATCCTTTAAAACTCTAATAATGTAACCCAAGGTGTAAAAAATAAAGAAAACCGAAACAAAGCGAGCGAGGGCGGTTACTTGTTAAAAATAAAGATAGGTAGTTCATCTGATAATTTCAGAACCTGTGCTGTTATTACGTGTACAAGCGCAAAAGCAAGTTTTAATATTCCTTTCCTTTTGTTGTTGCTAATTCGGAGAAATAACTGCACCCTGCTATTAAAAGATCATTTTAAACAGCGGCAGTGCATTAACATTAAACACGTTTATGGGACAACATTATCGACTGTTGCTTGTGAAAATAAGCTTAATTTATATGTTTATTATATTATGTTTGTGTTGAGGACAATCAATAGAAAATATACAACAATAGAAATAGTTTTCGACTAAAAGGGTAATGAAAATTTTGTGCAAAACTAGCAAGAAGAAAGAACAATTTGCCTTTTGTCACTTGCTATACAGTCTGAACGGCCGCAGGTGTCCATAGTTTCCCATAACCTTAGAGTACAATATTACCCATAACCCATGAACCTCTCGAAAATTCATACCAATAGCCCAGTATTACCCAGTATAGATTTTTTTGTTTTTATACATTCAAAATAGTTGCTGTGCACACGGTGGGGACTATCTTCGGGTGTATCAGATTGTGCAATCGAGGATATTACCACCTTGTGTCCACACACGCACTTTAGAACCAGTAATGTTACTATTATACTAAACGATAGCAGATGTGGCTGATGCAAATTATAATAATGTTGCTACATAAGAAGCAAAGTTCGGAGAATGACGAGAAACTCGAGTTATCCTGTGGCGCATGGTAATTATGTTCTGCATTACATCATTGTACATACCATCAGGGCTTTTAACTGGTTAAAATAACAAATTGTTACAGGCTTGTTTTGTAAGTCAGTTATGTAATTAAACCTATCCTATTTGAAAAGATCAGGTTTTAGGTCAGAGACATACCTACTTAGGTATGCGTATTAGTATTTATTTATGGTATTTAAATGGAAAGAAATTGAGTTTTAGAAACACTCCCGAAATGAATAGATGAGTAAGTATGTACTCTGTAGCATATAAGTAATTCTGCGAAGCGGCAAGAAAGTACCATACCCCCGACATGCTCACACCGATCGAATCCTCAGTCCTTTCAAAAATTTATTGCTCACCGGATATCAAAGTCATCCATATCTGCGCGCCGAGGTGTGTGGCCACTGCGCCCACGTACAGCGCGCGCCAGCCGCGGACGTTGACCGCGGTGCCGGGCCGGGTCAGCCACGCTGCCACCACCAACACCGCCAGGGTCAGGTGGAAGGGCTGCGACGTCTTGGTTGCGATCCTGAAACAATAGCAAATGTTGGTCAAATATTGGACAACGGCAAATATTGGATCAAATATTGGACAACTCCTAGAGAAGTACTGGCTCTTCCTCCAAAAGTTTTTGTTAGGTTCTAGTGCGAATTTTATAGCGCAACCTCTTGACTGTTTGCTGTACTTTCTTGCGTTGCATCGTCCAAAAACTTCTAGAGGACTTTGGACTTCAAATTGGAAGTTCTTTATAAATTTCCATCATGAAAATCAGCCTTTTTGGGCAACTCACATTACGACACTAAATTCACAATACCGACCGACTCAATACATTTATAACCATCGATGCCTCCGCGTGTAAATGTAAAATTCAATTCGTGATTGGAACATCACAACACGCTATCGTGAGGCTACTAACTAATGTTCTCATCAAGTTCATCAACAAGGATATAATAAGGCCAAGGAGGAAAATTTTGGTGCTGACAAAAGGCTTTAAAAGCGTGACATGTTGTCAGGAAGCGTCACGGTATCGTTACATTTTTTGAATACCTTTCATTTCAACTACCTATCACATTGTTTATACGTTTATACCAATGTATGAAGCATCAAAATTAGAAACCGAAGGGAACATGAACAACTGCTTGGAATTTAAAATTAACTTTAAGTAGGGCTTTAGTTAATGGATTGCCAGTGGAATGCTCTCTCTCTTAGCAAATAAAATAATAACCTATAATGCATAATCGATATAATATAATTATACCATTGAATGGCTAAATAGCCTTCAACACAGCAGTACGGGGAAGTTATAAAATACGATTTGCGCTACGTGAGATGTGTTTGTCGCAAGATGGATGCAATCGAGCTACAGAGGAACAATTCTGATGAGTTGTTTCGAAGTTAATCCTTGATTTCGTGTTAACTATTTATTGTGAAAGTGGACTGTGGTGTAGCTTGTGGGAGCTGGCCGCGTGACTATAATATTAACTAAGTTGGAACTTATTTTTCTGTCTGTAATAGTAGTAAGTAGTAGTTCTGTCTGTAGTAGTATTTATTAACGCACTTGAAATACCGAGTTTATCTAACTAAACTCAAACACTGGATGGTTAAAGAAAAATTTATTAGAATTGCAACATTTTTGTGATACGATGAACCTATTTCCTAAGCAAATATTGGTACATACTGATTTAAACGCAAAGGAATTTGTTTCATAATTATTATAATGATGTAAGAGTTCTGTTGTAGAATAATAAAATTGTCGCTTCTTTGTAAAAGTAAGCTTTAAATTATATTTATGCGAAAAGTGTACAACATCTACGTATAATACGTTTCTAGGCCAACTACGAAATTTTTTCACAGAAATAATAAATCTCGCTCTGATAAAAAGATATTGAAGTTGTCTATAGAATGGCGTAGCAATCGTAGATGTCTACGAATTGTGAACATGCGCCTATCGTCTTCAGTGATTTAATTATACGGAATCAAGAATCTCATACATAATTTGGTTACCGTTATGGTATACGTAAAAATAAGTGCCTTATCATTCACGTGAATTACTCGTACACTGGTTATAATTAAGAATTAAGGAACATATTCATACGAATTAGTTCCGTCAATATGTTCCGTTAGGAAACCGTCGTGTACCTAATTACGCGTAATCTTTAGGATAAATAGAAAACAGGTAAGAATTAGCAAAACGTGACTTGTAATTAGTCAAGCGCATGGAAAGTAAATACACGAATTATGACAAGTTATATGTCAAGAGAGACGGTGGAAGGACACGAAGCACAAACTGTGAGGACAAATCTATTTGACCTCTCGCTAATTAGACTAAATATGGAAGTTGTTTAGCGTGACAGAGTTTTTATGTTGTCTAATCTATACATACTAATATTATAAAGAGGAAAGATTTGATTGTTTGCATTGAATAGGCTCCGAAGCTACGAAACCGATTTGATAAATTCTTTCACTGTTAAGAAGCTACACTATCCCCGGGTGACATAGGCTTATTATTATTTTTTACTATTTTTCCCGAAGCGAAGCAAGGGCGATTTCCTAGTATTTTATAATATTATGGGCAGTAACCACCTGGTGCTACTATAATATGTGCTATACGTAATCCGTGAAATTGTTTAGGTTCCTAGTAACCAAGTTAAGTTAACAAATCGCTGTGCCACGCGGCGCATGTAGATTTTATTTTCATGTGAAATAATGTGATTAACAGCCGAAAAAAAATGTATTAAGATAGAATTAATTTGACTTTCAAACTGGCGCAAAATATCGATAAGACATTTTTATAATGTCGACAAAAACAGCAATGCCTATGTCCTGGCAACATTTGTGCATTTGAGTTGTCAAAGTGGTCCGTCGAAATATGGATTCGACGATCGGTTTATTATGTTTAAAAACCGGGGAAGTGCGTGCAAGACCCCTAGTTCCAAAAATAGTCTTAGAATAGAAGTTAGAACGAAGAACGAAGAAATGGTCTAAGGTCTTTTCAACGATACCATATACCTGTACGTTACCTGTAGTACCCTGAAAGAAAAATGGTTTTCAATATTTTATTCTACGATTCTGGAGTTTTAATAATTATGTATTATATTATTGAACATATACTTCTTTTGGCACGATGGAGAAAAATGATGAGAGTGAATTTTTACGATGTGCGCGCACACCGACACCTAAATTCTACATCGTGAAGTTAGCTAAATTCCACATCGTGAAGTTAGTTCTAGGTGGCATGGTATCGTAATAGTTCTCGTAATAGAACACAGATGGTGTTTTTACAAGTATGTAGATACAAAATTAATCACAGATGGCGCTTAACACGTATAGTTTGGCTATAGAGATTCGTAAATTAAATTATTTCAAAATATTAATTAATTTTTATTTTTAATATTGCTGTTTTTGAATATTGTATTTTGAACAATGTTTTTTAATATTGTTTTTTGAATTTTTTTTCATGCCAAAGAAGTATAACTTCTCACGCGCGTACATAAGTACACGTTTATGTTTTTATATCCATGCCAAATTACAGCTTTCTAGCACTAAGACTAAGGATCTCGGCGCTTTGCTTCGGACAGACGGACAGACGGTCGGACGGACATGATGAAACTTTAAGGGTTCCGATTTTACTTCAGAACCCTAAGCGCTCTTACACACGAGCAGCACGTCGTCGGCGGCAGAGATAACGTTTAGGACATAACGGTGAATGATATTAATCATAATTATGGGGAGTCACGTCACATCTGAATCTGTGTGACGAGATGACGCGAGATGTCACCCAGTCACCGGTGACCGCGCACGCGCACGCGCACGCCCATTAGCGCCGGAGTCACGCGCGCGTGACGTATACTGTACAGTTACTGCTGTGACGCTTCACGCTAGCTCGAAAACTGGTCTATTTTCATTCAAATTTATGTTGACACATTCTTGCGGTTCTGGAGGAAAAATTAGAATTTCATGATGAGATGCGAATGTGTGTTAAATTTTCATTTTAAAATTTAAAATTTCTATGAGTTTACAAAAATTATATGTGAAATTGAAATTTAGACAAGCACATCAATTAATTATAGCCTGATACTGATAAAGAAAACTTATCAAAACGTTTTAAAAATATTTAAGAGTTCACTTCTACAAATGGACCTTAACTTTATAAAGATGTGTCTCACAACGGTACATGTGGCGCTAATCGCTATTAGATTTGCACTCGTACGTCGTGTTTGAGTTATCGCGCTGATTACGTATCGTGTTGGTTATCGATAGGAATTAAATTGGCTTGCCGACGTGCCTGGGCGCACGCGACACCGGCCTCCAGCCTAGTTTCTATCGCCGGTCTAGACGCGGCACGGACAGATTTCATCTCGACTCGAGGTCACGCTTAGACCAATCGTGGACTTAATATTTCGCCAAATAGATTGTTAAGTGGTACTTAGTAGGTTACTACTAGGTGGGTAACTACTAACTTGCTAGTTTTGAAGCTATTACAGTGGTACAGATAGTTTTAAGATGCAAGGCACGGTAATGAAATGAAATGAAATGAAATCGTTTATTGACAGTGTTACAGTTTTAGTTGTTACATTTTAATTGCATGTATTTAAAACTGTCTGATGCCTGAACTAGGATCAAAGCCTGTATTTCTGGCACCAGCTCTTTAAGCTACGGGACTTATTGATAGTAGCTAATGTTACACTGCATATACAACAATTATGTATCTAGGTATATATTAAACAAACCAAAAAAATAAAAATAAAAATTGATTAAACTAAGGACAAGTTATCATTCTTAAATATGAATGGAGTAACAGACTTGAATAAACTTGAATAAACAGGTAATAACTTCACAAAGTTGCTGTAGAGTTGCCTATGGACTTCTGATCATCAAAATGAAGAACAGTTTCAGTCCTATGAAATCATTCTTCATCATATTATTGTTGTTTCATATGAGACAAATGACGGTTGGGTACAACCGTACAATATTGTAATATGGACATAAGCAACCTGAGCAAATACAAATACACAATATCGGAACTCACAATACCCAACAACACAAGAGACAGGAAATTGAACGGTAGTTGTAAATATTGGCGCTGTGGATGCGAATGATCCTTGGAGGCGTTTTACGTTTGTTTAAAGATGACTAGCTTGATTAAATATTTATCTACGTAGGTAAGGTGTATTGACGTCAAATACGTCGCTTATTACGATGTTTTCGCAAGTAGTATCTGATAAAAGTTACATGGTAAAATTATAAACATAATCAAAATCCGAAGGATCGCAAATTCAAAAGTACGTAATGTAATAAAAAAATCATTTACTTTCAAAGCTGACAACTGGAAACTGGAAATACTTTTCCAAATTGTAACAGAACTAATATTGATATCTTTCAACACCAGCTTTTTACAGGATGTAGATGATCAAAACACTAGTCTACTGCTCTATGAAACTTAATTCTTATATAGTGATACCACTTTCTAATAGTTATAGATGATCCTACATAACCAATTATTATAAAGTTATTATGAAAAAATTATTATAAAAAGTATTAGTATAGATGTATAGGTTCCTTTGAAGGCCAACACTTAACGAGAAAGTCTCGGTGTGTAAGTAAAAAATAAAAACTTTAACAGACAACAAAAGAAGGCGGCAAAACAGATAAAAAAGAATATTAAAGGAGAAAAAATGGAAGCTTATTTTTTTAAAGCAGACAATACACAAGTTCGTGTTCAGGTGTAATGGCAGTTCATTACCGTCCGTGTTGCCGGGAAATGGGACTGGCTTCTCAGGATCTGTCCTTTGTAGTGAGTAAAAAGCATGAGCCTTGAGTATACAAATGTTTCACGGTAAGGTAAAACTAAATGTTGACCAAACTGACCTGAGGTTTTAAACATGAATCGACAACTTTCTATAAATGTTATGAACATACGATGAATCTATGAAATAGATTGAGAAGGGTAAATGGTCAAATGATATTGAGTTTTTTAGATATTGTGGCACAAGTAAGTAATCTCTTTTGCGAAAATAGAACCTGTGTTACTTAAAACATGTACATACATACTTCGCACATGGAAATTCATCCATTCCTTCTTTGGGCTGGAGCACCGACTACTCAAGTGGATCCCCTTAACCGGATTTAGAGATGGTCTGTTCGTATTATTGGTTCGTGTGGTGCTTGTAATCTTTTTGTTCGCAGAAATATGACAGGGGTTAAATGTAACAGGGGGTTGTTAGTAACACACACGTTTTCATACAAATTTGTTGATGTTGATTATTGTTGAATTCATCAAAAAAATATACGATTTAAATGTTATTTAATGACGTAGTGCTTATAATTTGTCTTAAATTGTAATTTTAGACAGTAATATATTCGCTTTTGATCAGTTATAAAGAGAAGTGTATTCTTTTTTGTTTCGAAGCGGTTTGAAGAAGTAAAAGCATTTATTTTAGTTACCAATTAAAAGACTGATTCTATTTAAGATTATGATTATTTTTTGAATTAAAATATGGCTAAATTTATTAACATTATCATTTTATTGTTCATCAAAACAATGTTACAAACAACCCCGCACTATGGGTCAATTGTAACACTCGACACTCGTTTTTAAAAGTGGGATTGCAACATAATTACGATTAGTACTCTAACGTTGACTACACAAGTTGGTAGACACTTAAACTAAGTTCCTTGGAGAATAACAGGATTTTGTTAGATATCAACAGTTTTGGCACAATCGGCCACGAACTAAAAACTGTTACTTTTGCCCCCGGTCTCCCCTACGAGTAAGTTTCATTACATTTTTCAACAAATTTTTAATTAATTATTCGATTTTTAAACTGATTATACCGAATAGTTATAAAATTAAAAAGAATACTAATGTACGCATGAAAAAATATATTTCTTTGTTATTTGTATTATTATAATAATATTTTATTGACAAGTAAATGCACTCTGTGAGGTAAATATTCACCAACATTGTACCTACCTAAATAAAAAGAACATTGTCTTTGACTGCAATAAAACGTAGTGACTGCAATAATATTCTCGGAAAACCTTATCTTAAATTAAAATATTCGTGAATGAAGATGCTTGAAACTTCTAGCAAAAACATCGACCAACAAATTGATGGGCGATGAATAAAACAGGAACGAGCTGAGAAATTAAAATCTCTCACACGACGCGGGAAAATGTTTTGAATCTGTAATGAGCGGCGATTTCTGGAGCGAGAGACGCTATATCATTATGGTTAGGTTCCTTGTACCGAAGTCCGAAATTGCATACCGACCATGAATAATGCATCATGTTTTGTATTTCAAAATCCAGTTTTTGTGGAAATAAATTCTGCACAAGCGGAAATAATTTAAATTAATTCGATTGAAACACGGTGGTTGAATGGGTGGCCGGTCCGGGCATGCGCCGTGTGCCGTGTGGTCAGCCATTGTAAGAACGCACATGTTTTTTGTTTACCACTGCATTGTCTCGGTGGTTTATTTATTTTGATTTATTTCATTTTCTGCCTTTATTTTTGTTTACTTGTTGATATTCATTGGACCATTGCTCGAACAGGATAAAAAGCTATGGCTGAACAACGAATATTGTTTTCGAAAAAAAACCATACTGTTTTGACAGCTGTTTCATAAAATTATCATCATGAATTGGCGGGCGTTGATCTATTCTTGATTTTTTTGGCGCGAACATCTTTCCGTTCTTTAAATAAAGACATAACAAGTATAAATGGACTTTCGCGCTTTTATAAAATAATTTGTAATCATGCTCATAATTATTACAAGATGATAAGTTGTAAATAATTCAATAAACAGGATTCTCACGAACAAGATAAGGCAATGCGAAGTGTGCAAACAATGGAATTATGTAATCGGATTGCATCATGTCGTTATCTAGACCATTATCGTATCTATTACAAGGCTTACTTTACAAAATGTTAGCACGACTGATTATCCTCAATTTAGAGTTTTCATAATTATCTTAACTATGATTATTGATTTAGTTAATATGTATGTACTTAAAATACATATGTATTTAGATCGTTCAATGTCTCCGAAGCATATAACAAGTGTTAGTGGCGACTAGTGCCTGTTAGTTGTCACTGACTTTTAATTGTGCCCAATGATCGGAATTGGAGCACCGTATTGGGGCCAATATCTTCGACGATTCGTGGCCAATCATTTAGGTATCAGTTTAAATTTTACGTAGCAAAAGGAAGTCGAGCGCGATCTGGAGTTAAATGTGCTTTTGAGGGCACGTTTTACATTGTTTGTTATTTTCATTACACTGTACAGGAGTCGATAAGCCTTGCTGGTAGCTTCTAATATAAATGTCCTACTTTCAGGTACCTTATACTCGTATATACCTTATTCAAATACCCATCAAAGGTGTTTTCGGGTTCTTTAAAACCTCTCCATACCAATTTAAGTTCACCATACTTACTGGCAGAGTGCTGGGACGCTGAGGCTGGGACGATTAAGAGAGACAAGTCTCATTATCATTTAGGTAATCATCATCTCTCATTTAGGTAATAGCCAAATTAGCCAATTACATGCTTCACAGTTTACATGTGATACAGTGTTTATTGTATGGCTAGATTAATATTAATGGCCCAAGGCCCAAGGGCACATGCCGTCAGATCATAAAGCCCCCATCCACTTGTCCGTAGTTCAACGACACATCACGTCACGCGACAAGGTCACAAGTGACAACGTCACATGTCACACCGATGACACCGATCTATTTTACCGGTGTTGTTAGTTCCGTTTATAATGACTGACTCACACTGTGCATATTTTATTCTATTTGGAGATCGGTGGAAATAGACTAGGCTGCGAAAGTGTTTTATTAATAGCGAACTAAATTGTCTCCGTAACTAGGACTAGTAGTGTTCCATCCATTTTTAAAGTCAACCTCCAATGCTCAAGAAATCACCAACTAAACCCCTTCTAAAGTCCCTGGGCATTGTATCATTTAATTTATTTTTCTGGCCATAGCATTTAAGTATTTTTTAGCCATAAGTGATTTTGTAAACGCTGTTGGTTGTAATAAGTAAATAAATATAAAACGTGAAAGTTATTAAATCTAAACGTGAACGATTCTTTTCAATTAAATAAAAAAATACATTCGACATATAAAATGAGCTGGCAAGTTGGCGTCGACTTCATCTCCAATAAATTTGTAGGTAATCCTCGTTCAGGGTTTTCTGTTTATATATTCAAGAATACGATGGCGCTATACAGAGATATGGGTAGATAGATATGGAAGTCCAGTCCAATACATGGCATACCTATTATTTAAGTGTTGAGGCCATCCACAGTCACTAAACTTTGAGTAATTCTACGAGTACGTATCTACAATTTTAAATTCTGGAACTGGTAATTTTACAATGTCCTAACCTATAGTTTCACCTTTATTTCCAGTCCAAAATGACTCATCAGACACTCACACACACACACACACACACACACACACCACACCACACACACACCACACACACCACACCACACATACTACACACAACACACACAACATACACGCAACACACACACACACACACGCTAAGTTACAGATTTTTCCTTTTTTGTGATTATTTTTATTGCATGTTAATTTTGGTTACTTAATTTGCTAAAAATGAACATCAAAAACTATGTTTATATACTTACTATGTCACACATCTAATTTATTATAGTAACAGATACCTCTTGGGAGAGTTCAGTTGCCTATATTACAGGCTTACGCCCAGTTTAGGCAGCTGACGATCATTTAGTTTGGATTACTTACTATAAAAATGTATTACCCAACACCATGTACATGTAAACATATTCTTGATGAATAAATAAATTTGAATTTGAATTTGAATTTAGCTATCTAGGCTATTTTTTGCAATTCAATACAATACGTAAGTAGATTTAATAAGTTCCTTCCTTCGAAATAACTATTTTAATTAAACTTCATGTGGATATCGTTGTACGGAAATTCGTAACCACAATTGTATTACTTAGCTACATAAGTTGTGGTTTTCGCGTGTGATACTATAATACTGTATACTATAATCAAAACCTTTTAGCCATATTTGAGCGGTTTAGAATACTAACCGCAATCCCACGACGGATGGGTGCCATAAGAGGCGACTAAATCCGGCCCGCTGGTGGTAGAGCCCCTCGGAGGGATTATATTGGTAATATTAATTTTAATTGTTAATTAATACCATTATTACTATTATTATTTCGCCTGGATAGCTACCACCCTTGAGCTTGAGTCAGCTGCCAAACGATTGTCGTGTTCCGGCTGGGGGCTTGAGAGCCAGTCCTTTCTTTCTTTTTAAACGCTTTTATTTAGCTTCACTTCGGAGCATCAAAGCATCAAATCGATCAAAATGCTACTCTATTTACACAGCAATAAGGTTTATATTTAGCTTCACTTCGGAGGATCAAATCTTGTAACGTTAATTTGAATGACTTCCCTTTAATGAAAATTGATGAAATTTGGCAGACATGTGTATTTCCGATGACAATACACGAAAATCAAAAAAAAAATTGAAATAAAAGCGTTTAAAAAAAAAATTTTTTTTGGATTCAACTTATTCTTCTCTCTTTCTTGACCGGCAACGCATCAATGATGCATTTGGTGTTGCTGATGTCCATGGGCGACTATAGCCACTTACCATCAGGTGGATCGTCAGCTCGCTTGGCGACTATTTCCATTAAAAAAACACACCATACCTAGATATCTTATAATAACTCATCCGCTATTAGACTTCTTCTTTTCTGACGCATGTGAGCTCTACACACATAAATGTAGAATTAAATAAAATCGTTATCTCCTCTTATTTACCCTTTTACTTACTTACATAATTATCTACAGACAATAAGCATAATGCATTAAACCGACTGCAACGTACTCCGTTATCTATCAGTAGGTTTTTAACTTTAACTTAATAGACACATAGTTACCGTACACGTAGACCTACGTAAATACATAGAGTACTTTTCCCTGCCTTTCTTTTTACTCGACTGCTACGAAGGGTTATGTCTGTGGTTATGTTTTTCGCGCGTATCTTGTATGTATGTATGCATGTAAAAAAACAAATATGGTGGCTGTGAGATGCCATTGTTTTAGTGTTACAAATTAAAAATGAATCGAATAATGCAATATGGGTATCAAATTAAAGAGCTCATCATAAGGATTTCAAAAAGGTACCTATATCATGATAGCTTTTTTGACGGCGGGCGTTTTTTTTTTATTTTTTTATGCTAGTTATTTAATTTATCTTTCCACTTCCATTAAATGTGTTTAGTTTCTACATTAAATAATGTACTTCCCGCGATCTGTGCGTGTCCGATTAACTTCGAGCCACCGAACGTTCACGGGCTTCACGGCTCAGTTCGTTATCGTTATCACTGAGCAGTTTTCTTATACGTTATTGCTTTAATGATCTGAGTAAAAAAGTACCTACCACTTAATGAAGATTAACTATGTTCATGTAATGGTTCACTTTGGAGCTTTTGAAGTATTCCGTTAAAAAGAAAAAAAATATGTGGAATGTAATCATGCATAAGTTGGTACGTACTACTTACGTAGAAATGTAGTGTGGTAGGTACATTCCTTCCTTCCTATGTTCCATTTACGGTACAGGTGCCTTACCATGAACTCTAATAAAATGTGTCATGTACAGGACAGGTCAGCTTGTAGCTAAAACCTGACAGGAGTGTATTTCGTACCATGAACGTTCACTTGATGGCCTGCAATGCCTCTACTTCTGTCCGGCATCTTAGTCTATGACCTGCGCGGTACAACGTAGTGTTTAAGTACTCTGTGCACGGTACAAAATTTGTTTTACTTAAGAGCCATTTCGCGGTTAGTCGCGCGGAATGAAGAATTTGACGTCAAAAATTAGTATCATAAGAAAGATATTAATGCTGGCAAATGAACACATAAAATAGATCAATCTATTATAATTGATATTGATAATCTAATATTCGAAAATATTAATTAGTTTTTGCGTAACTGTCAATCTAGCATAACTATTTTTCAGCAAAAGGACGACAGAGTCAATTTCATACACTGATTTTCTTTATTAAATCTTGTTAAATTGAGTAAAAAAAAATGTCTAGAGAACACTCATATATTATATTTTGCATTTAATACAAGAGATATACGATTACTATCATATTCGTTTCCAAATTAATTCAATAACATTACCAATTTTCATGGTTTATGCCATGACTTTACCATCGATTTTTGTATTCAATAAAGCGTATTTCCCATCAAAAATTTATGTAGTAATAAAATATGGTCTTTGTCGAATATGACACGTAATTTTTTTTTTATCTTACTGCAAAAAATAATTAATTACAACGAATTTACTTTACCATATAAATAAACAAACTGGTGCGAATCAAATCAGTTAGGCTCGAGCCCTCTTGGAGGTCGGACCTATGTCAATTTTTGCTTTAGCCATCTAAGGAATAGATTTCGTAAAAGTTACGTAATTATATTGCCATTGAACAGTCTTGATCATGTGAGAATTTTTAGTTACAGTCAATTGTATTATTTTTAGTTTTCTATAATTTTCAGGGTTTTGTAGTCAAATCGGAATCATGTCTAGTCCGTTCGTTATTTCAACCGGCCGGCTAGCCCGTCCGGCCGTCCGTCCGTCTGTCCGTTCCGTATGATTTTTTCTTCGTCTACCCCTTAATGTGGGGTATCGTTGAAAAGGTCTTTCAAAAATATTATAGGTTTCAAAAGACCATTTTTCAATTCAGGGGTCCGTTTGCGTAATATTCTGCTTTAAACATCTTTGGTTTGAAGAAAACAATAGAAATTAAGTAACTATTTCTTTCCAATTTATGTAGTGTAAGTAGTAACGGAGAAAATCACGAACATACATATGTACAAAATATAACTATATCTATGCTAATCTATACTATTACTATTGTAATATTATAAAGCTGAAAAGTTTGTTTGTTTGTTTGATTGAACGCGCTAATCTTAGGAACTACTGGTTTGAATTGAAAAATTATTTTTGTATTGGATAGTTCATTTATCGAAGAAGGCTTTAGGCTATCGGATTTTTGGAAATTCAACCCCTATTGGGTTGGAAGTCACTGCTGTAATTTGAAATAAAACATTGTCCGTTTTTAGACATTAGTTACTGTTTACAGTATTTAGGTTTTTTGTTATATGTGTAAATTACATATTTACATAGAAAAAAAAAATTATAACTTGTCTAAACATACCCTTTATTTATACAACTTTTAGATCAATCTGTACTTTATAGGGTTCCGTACCCAAACGGTGTCAACGGGACCCTATTGCTAAGCCAAAATGTTGGAATGATAGAAACTCAGACATTAGTCAGCTATAGTCACTTATTATTAGTCAAAGATAATACATTCGTTGTTTGGAAACTCTCGTGCACCCAAGTTCCGTCAACTCCCCAAAACTCACGTATCTCAAATACACAACACCCTTTACCTTCTCTCTTCACCCTCTCATTTTTTCCCTTCACAACCCCTCGCCTCCCCCTATACCCCCCCCCCCCTCAGTTCTTCACCCAAAAGTGGAATTTTGCGTCGGGATAATCTGGGAGGCATCCGGGCAAATACCGCACTCATCAGGTATATAGATTTCATCGGGATATAGATTTTTGGAAAACCGGAAATCCCGGATATCTCGGAGACGGTGCGTCCTAGACAAGTTTAGACGGAAATTTCGACCCCCTTTAGTAAACCCCCAAACCTTATTGCTAAATCTTACTGAACCCACTTTAACCCCCCCCCCCCCCCAAATTTTCCTAAAATACCATATATCTCCTAAACGGTACGTCCTAGACGATTTCCGACTGAATTTCCATCCACCCTGTGGAACTCATACTTGCAACATTACCCAATCTTATTGGGCCCAACCTTAACCCCCCCCTCCCAAATTTTCCGAAAACTTCTTATATCTCCTAAACGGTGCGTCCTAGACGATTTCCGAAAGGATTGAATAAAAGTTGTAGCCCATAAAAAGATTGACATTTTATGTGCCATACATTTTTCTTGTAGAGAGCAAGTGGTTTGGGAGAAAAGTGCGAATTTCGTTTCTCATAATTTATTATACTAGACTATTGTCAATATTTTGTTTTGTAAACCAACAGAAAACAATAAAGAATTCGTTTTTAACATTCAAAGACCACTGTGAATAGTGTTCTGAATATCTTCTTTTTAAAGCTGTAAGTAATCATTTTTGTGTATGGATTGTATTTACCTTTATTTTTACGTTATCTTTTGTATCACGGTAATGATTAGGGTATCGAAAACCGGTCCTGTTTTAAATTACCGGGATTTTCGGTACTCGCCTATGCTGGAACCGGGATTCCCGGGATTTTCAGTTCTTTCGGGATTATTTTACCACGGCTTTCCCCGCGTGAAAATAGTTAGTATCGCGTCTCCTATTTTACCTCTCAGGAGCATTAAATAGGGAAAAACTGTTTTCTACCCAAATCCGCATAGTCGTTTGCCGTGATTGAGTAACCATCATACTATTATACCTTACATGCAAACATAAGTTTCGTATTAATTGTATGAAAGCAACACAATTGTATTGCACAATTCAGCACTGCTTGGACGAGAAAAAAGAGTTAAATCATCTTCATTTATATTAGAAAAATATCAATCTGGGTTGTGTAAATAATATTATATTAGTATAGCTGCTTCATGTAGCCGACGTTCTGAATATCTTCTTTTTAAAGCTGTAATCATTTTTGTGTATGGATTGTATAAATTACCTTTATTTTTACGTTATCTTTTGTATCACGACGCGACATATTTTTATTTTCCAAAAGTTCAGAAAATCCCGGTTCTTTTATTTTGTTTCCCGGTTCTTTTATTTTATTTCCTGGTCTTTTATTTTGTTTCCCGGTTCTTTTACTTTATTTCCCGGTTCTTTTGAAAAGTACCGTATTCCTTTGTAAATCCCGGGATTTTCGGTTCCGGGATTTCCCGGTTCTATACCCTCCGATTGATTTGAATTTAGGTATACCTATGTATTTCGACGCGCTGCGAATATCGCAGGCAAAATGGACGCATATTGCATTTTATAGATCACCTTGAAAAAACGTGATTTTTAATTTTTCACGTTGATTTGCCAAAATATTGATTTTTGCAATATGCATCTATTGACTTTTTATTGCAATATGCATCTATTGGACATCTTTATTGTGATGTACCTAAGTAGGTACCTAAAATGTATTATGTAAATAAGTTACCGATAATGGTACTACTACATTGTACTTTTAATTGTTATATAAACTTATATTGTCACAAACTAGATACATGTATGTGGTCACAAAGTGTATAATTAAAATTATATGTTCATAATTTTAAAATTTTTACGATTGAAAGTATCAAGGAGATTACTCGCACAGAACTGAGGTCAAGCGCGACGCGAGCCGGGCGAGGCAATATCACGTCTAGGAGCCGCTTCAAATACCTATAGTTTATCAACCGAGTTTTGCGAAATGGCTCTTAAGTTCGGAAATAGAGCGTTCTATCGGTTTACCGGTTTTCAAATCAATGCGTAATATTGATGTTTTTAAAAATTTAAAATAACAATCTCAATCGAAGATTTTGAAATTTGTTATAGAAACTTAACGCTCGTTATTTATTAAGCTTAAAAACCGTTCGTTCTCTAAGATTACCAAAAAAATAATCGCTATGTGATGCCTACATTTTTGAACGTAATCTTACAACACTTGACACTTGACACAGTGACATGTCCAAATGTCTTAATAAAATGTGTGATTTAGGAGCGATAATTTAAAATTGTTAAGTGCAATTTTGAATTTTTTAACGTACTTTCAAAGAAATGAAAGATATTTATTTTGTGATGGTGGTGCATTTTCATTTTCATGAATGCCTGTAGGTCATGTAAAAGTCGAGGCGGATATTTACATACTGTGATAATATGTAATTTATGTTGAATTGGGTTGGAGATGGGAACTTGAGTAAGAAAGTTGTTGAAGCCGTATCAGTGTACGGCTACATCAGAAGTAAATGCGTTCGATGACGAGCACCCAGCGGTCAGGGGTCCACTGGAGACATGAGGGCGGAGGCGCTCGAGGACGAGCGCACGTCAGGATAGCCGTGCCGGCGAGCGACCTCTTTGGTTCTACAACGATCGATTGATACAGATGCTGATGATGTCATACGAGAAGAGTTATGAAGAAAAACTAAATATTTAGAATATGGAATATGTCACTTTATTTAGAACATTATACCTAATACGTAGGATATTCTAATTCTATCATTGATCACGGAGTAGTAGAGATTGTTATCGATGTGAACGTTAGGATAACTGAAAATATATTGGTGCAAAGCAAACGGAATATTATTGAATAACCATTATCATATAATACCTTTTCTTCCACATATATAAAAATATATGGTATATGATTATAAAAATATACTATAGTAATAAAAATAATAATTAGACCTTTTTATTTCTTAAACAGAAAATTCAATTTACAATTTCATAACGACTAAAAAGCATGCAATGCAATCTATATTCTACACAAATAATAAAACTGAAGAATCTATCTGTGATTTCGAAATAAATGATTTAAATAAATAAAAAGTCTTCAACTTAAAGTTAAAGCAATTTTTAGGGTTCGTTAATCCTTTCCTTTATCTTAATTCTTGACTAAATTTAATTCAATAATCATTATTACATATTTCTTTGTATAAATTACTTTTTTTATATTATACTCTCTCTATAGAGTAAAGGCTCCTCCATTTTTCTCCACATAATTCTGTCACTCGCTTTATCAATCCATTCTTTTCCCGCTGCTTACAAAATTTCATCGAGGATCTCTCCGCCGCGGCCGCCCGGCCGTTCTGCCTCTGGTTCTCTTGCCTATAGCTGCCTTCCATGATGTAATCTTTTTGAATGTGGTCTATAGTTGAATACGTACTTATAAATCCTGCTTGCTCTATTGGCCGATGCTCTTCGGTGTATTTAGCAAGGCGTTTCTCGAGACAACAACAACAAACAACAGCTGAAAACAGCTTGTAGAGATTAGATTGTAGGCAAGGCAGATTGGTCGATAGCTAATATTTACCAAATACCTAATGTTCTTCAATATCATAAATTTATATTCAAACTGTTTTAAATAACAATAACTTACGGTATAAAGAAATTATAAACGAAACAGCCAAAACAGGACAATTAAAGTTACTTTCGGTAGGCTGTAATATTTTGACGTTGACATAGGCCGCTTTCCGACATCAATACGTCAACAATCGCTTCATGGTACACAAATCGCAGGGCAGAAGGAGATTATCGAAGTCACGTGACCGCTGTCCTGTTACGGTCACGTGATCACTGGCTGACCTGTGCTTTAGCTAGGTCATGGTAGGATATAGCAGGACAGCTCAATTATTGGCTAATATTGGCCTGTTTTAAGATGTCATGGTAAGCCCCCAGAACGATAATAAATAATAGTTAAAAACTTTTATTCTTAATTCTTGATTCTTAATTCAAATTTATTTTCTATTTTTAGTTGGATTTTCTATAAAAGCGTGTTTTTTTAGTTTTATTTTACCTATTATTTATTTTTTTCATTTTTAGTTAGATTTTTTGAAATTAAATTTAGGTTTTTTGCTTCCTTTCTTTTTTCTTTAAATATTGAATTGTCACCGGTCTTTGATAAGTCTACGATGTTTGAAAAAAATCTGACCGTTTGAAGTGGGTCAAAATCAAGTCCAAAAGAGTCGGTTACAAGTTACAAACAAACATACATACAGATGAAGCTAATATAAAGCGTGTAAAAATACAAGACAGGTACAGAAATATATCAATGGCAACATTGAGCATTTAGCCCAGCAATTACGCAGTGAAGGTAAAGTGTCTTCATAAATATGTGAATGGATTTATTTATTCCGATATTTTGCCGCCGTTCCGCCCGCGCTGCATGCCAGTAAGCAGAACTGGTACTTAATTTAAGATATTTTATCTCTGCCGATATGTAGCGAGTCAGTTTTAAAAATAACCCGTTATTTTAGGGTACAACATACGAGTATTAAGAAATAAATCCTAAAAATCTGTGCAGTAGTAGATCACTATTTAAGGGAAAAATGCATACATTTCAACCCTGGATGTATAAATTATGTTTCTTTTACTTTTCTATACTAAGTAAAATTATTATATGCCTCGATTATTATGACTATTATTATACAATATTATTTAGAAGTAATGTTCGAGTCACTGCCCATGCAAGTGTAACGTGTGTTTAGACTTTAGAGTCACCTTGTAACCCATTCAATGAATAGATAAAATAACTGTCTGTAACTCGGACCTAGAGACAGAAGGCCTTTAACCCAGACGATACGAAGATAAATACAATACTGCAAGTGATAACCAGCGATCATTACGACACATACATTAAATCTATTATTTTACTGTATAGTCATTTTAATATAACTGTAAATAATTCGTAAATGTTTAACAACTTCTCAGTAAACGCATACCTATGGCGTTTGCCGCGCGAGGTTGTGTTGGTATTGCAAAGATTCTTTAGTAGATACTTATTAAATTCATAGTAAAAACTTATTAACTATGACATGTGGACAGTCGAATACATAAAAGATTGGTATTTTATTTATTTAGGGATTTATTTAGCGCTCATAGCCCGACGGCTTGCGATCCTAAGTGATTGACAAAGTTAAGCAACAGCGGGCGCGGTCGATAGTTGGATGGGTGACCGCTAGTGGCAAAAAATTCTTGAGCGTTTCCGTGCTTCGGAGGGCACGTAAAGCCGTCGGTCCCGGTTGTTATCATAAGATAACAGTCTTAAAAACTTCCGACACTCGGGTTGGCCACTAACCCCTCCACCAATCCGCACTGGAGCAGCGTGGTGGAGTAAGCTCTAGGCCTCCTCAAGAGGAGAGACTCGTGCTCAGTAGTGGGCCATTAGTGGATTGAAGCCAAGCTACTTGATTTCAAGTTCACCGTTGTTTTTCAAACAACCAAATGACTACAAAACTACAAATAGGCGCATGAAGTTTATGGTTGTATTGGATACTGGACGAAAAATAAATTCAAAGCCTATGCTTAAATATACATGTACAATGTAGATAATTAATTAATATTCTCCAGAAATATCAACTAACTACTGCGTGTTAAATTGAACTAAATTGAAGTGTTGGGTGGCGGCGGTGACGAGGCGCTGTGCAAGCTGCATGGCGCTGGCGCTGGTGAGTCTTACAATAGATAAAGCGTTTTTTGTTTAAAATTTTACAATTCGTTGTGGGTGTGGACTGTCGGGTGACTTCTGTGACCCGCTTGACGCACACTGCATATTAATTACAATTTATTACGAAACAGTACTGTTTATTAGCCATGGGCGGTAAAAACTATAAATAGTTTCAAAAACCATTTATTTGTATAATACCACAAATACGATATCACGTGCTACAAAAACTGTTTATTGAGAGAAACCATTTATTCGTGAATACAAGGTATTGCGCAATGCGCGGTAACGTATGAAAACGTGGTATAAACTATAAACAGTTTCAATAAACCTTTGCCACAAAAACTGTGTATTATGAGAAACCATTTATTCGTGAATACAAGGTATTGCGAGGTCAGGTATTCCGATTACGCCCGAGGAACAGACTCAAGCGCTGCCGAAATAATACGAACGTGACACAATAAGACACCTATGTTAGAGCGAGAGGAGAGTAGAGGAGTAAGAGGAGAGAGCGAGACTGAGCAGCAACCAAACCAAACAGTGAATTAATAATATTTTTACACGCTTTTTAATATTTTAAATGCAACGGAATATCGCCTTTATTCCTATTTCAATAACTATAGTAATTAGCTCAAGGACTTATTTAAGTTGGTTTTAATATTAAAAAATATAGAAATTAGAAATAGATACCAATTTATTATAGTATTTATGCGTGTTCTATTGCGGGTATGAAAAATGATAAAATTAAAAAAATATGTAGGTAAAGTAAAATAATACAAAAACATGTTGTACTTTAACAAACTTTAAATTACAAATAAATCGTATATAAAAACAAACGCTTACACACATTCATACCCCTCACCCCTGCAGTAGGTTTTTACACAGAATATTTAATTTATTAAAATTTTAATGTTTTGTGAGTTTTTACCTGAATCGCGGGTGGCATGGACGACAAATCACTACAACACCCATGACCCCAATACAAATATTTATCTGTCACATAAATATCTGTCTACAATTGTAGACAAAAGTGCTAAGACAAGTGCTCTGCGAACCTCTTATATATTTCTAATTCATGGGCTGATTTGTAACTTTCTTTGTTTGGGAAAATTTGGGTATTGTGTTGTAACATTTCAATAAATCGTTATTAATATAAACAGTTTTAAAACCCTTTATCCTTAATACCGACTTTACCGAGAATATGAGAATACCGATGATACCAGATAAACCGAGTGAACCTTTCAATACATAGTTATTAAAATAAACAGTTTTAAAACCCTTTATCGGCGACAATATCAATACATAGTTACGGTATTACGAAAACGCGTACCGACCCATGTCTACTGTTTATCTCTGAGGCAACACGGAATCTTTGTATTGGAGTTAAGGCAGTAAGTTAAAAAGTTCAAATGAGAATCCTGAAATATTTTGGTCATGATATTGACAAAAAAAATGATACTATTTGCGACAATAGTGGCATTAGGTACTTTAGAATGCATTTGCCTGTTCCCGCCAAAATTTTTATTCGGATTCACGTTACTCTATTTATTTTCTAATAAATAAACGAATTAATAACGCTTCACACTCCAATGCCATAGTCAAACACAAAGACAAGAACACTCACACCGACCGAGAACAGAAATTCAACCTCATTATTCACATTTCCGCCTCGCTGGGAATCGAACCTAGGACCCTTGGTTTCCTTTTAATGAAGAACTTTACTAAAAGGGTGATGTCAAACATTGAGCCATAGTGTTACTTGTTATACAGAAAACTCGTACAGCTATATTCGCGACACTGTAGTCGATACGTCGATCGAGTGCAATGACTGTTAATTTTATTTCATCGAATTTTTCACTTGCAAGAGAAACTGGATTTTTATATCACATGTACATAAACCGGTTCCGAATTTAATTGGGGAATTTTGCTTTAATTATAGTAATTAAATTTCTGTGAACTAACGAAAAATTGGATCTTAAGTGCAATTACTGCACTTAGGTAGCTAATTGGTCATATTATTAATCAAATAAATTATTATGAACTTGAAATATCTGATCGAATTTGTGTGGTGTGACGTAAGTTAATTAAGAATTTTATTTTTACCTTATAAGGTGTCGTAATTAAATCACCTACCTACTAGCTCTATCGATTGATCACAGATAAGATATAGCTGAAATAATTATAAATGTAATAAAATAAAGATACAAGTCTGATTTGACTTTTAATTAATCATTACTTTATTACGATATTTACTGAGCAACTAGTAGACTATACATATTATTATTTATTCCTGGTTCATTAAACATCAAAAATCCGGTGAAATAAACAGAGAAGCAGGCGGCGCCATATACAAGTTTATACCTGATTGATTGACAAATGGTTTATTCTTAGATTGACAAGTAGAAACCGGTTATAATTTGACATATTCGGGGTCGACTTAATGAGCTTAAGTGGCCGTCCATTCATGAACTACTATAGAGAGTGGATATGGAAAAATGCAGTTAACGTTCTACAGCCGACAGACGTAATCAGTAGTGAAATAAATATTTACAACTAAATTAATTACAACACGTCCACGGTCCAATTAATTCTTGACTTGACATTGTTTTTAGTCCAAAAGATTGATGTAAGATGTATGATATGTATTAATGTGACAGAATGTTTTAATTTGCATTTTAATTAGCATTTTGTTTTGTTTAGTTCCAATTTTGAATTATAATAATAAAATAATAATAAATCTTTATTTCAGGCATCGAGACCCATAACATAAATACCTTACTTACAGACTAACATACATACAAAAATATAGACTTAAAAACTAATTCACTTATTCGCGAAGTGAGACGCGCTTCCGGTGACTCCCGGTGGTCGTCGTCGACCGTCGTCCACGGAACTTTCGGAAAACGACCCCCTTTGGCCACAGCTCCTCCTTCAGGAAATCCGACAGGAGTTCGGTTGGAACACGCACAACAAACGAGTTAAAGTTGACTGCGTTGCGCGATTTCAACGTCAAACGTTCCTTTTGTAGAGTAAATAGTTTGATTAGGGTACTTGTCATCTCAGACTATTTTATGCGATTTACGCGCATGCAGCGACCTAATTTTCACTGATTGTAGTCGATCAATAGCAGCTTTAGGGTTGACTAAAACAAAAAGGAGTTAATGATTAATTTTACAACTTTGACTTAAATTGAAATATGTATCAGTAAAATCGTACATTAGGGTCGTTTTGCCTGTTCGCGTCCATTTAGTGCAGTTGGCAAGTTTGACGGCGATAATAAAAATGTCCCAGCACTAATTTCTATGAAAAATTTGACTAATGTATTAATTATGTAGTCTATTTTAAAATTAACTTTCAGTTTTATTAGAAACATCTTGTGTTTTCTTTTTAAATAGATAAACTTCAGAAGTAGGCGTTTTCCCCACTTTGCGTCCACAAAATCCAAATTGCGTCCACCCGTGGACCATTTAGCGTCCAGCAGCTTAGAAAAGGAATATAGGGATGATATTTTTAATAATTTGTAAAGAAAGATTGTATTTTAACAATTTCTTTATTTAAGAATATAAATATTAAAAAATCAACATTATTATCATTAAAAAAATCACTTAAAACATAAAAATAATTCTTCTCAACATTGGTTGAACTTAAAATTAGGTAAGTAGTAGGCAAATAATAATTGCAAGTTTTTTAAGAATAAACAGTAATCAATTCTGTTTATTTTACCCTAAAATCACAAGGTATTATAATTATTATTGCTAAAGATCAGCCTTGATTTCAATTAATAACACAGGTCACATTCAAAAGACTTATCTTTGGCCTCTAAATAACTTAATCCTCCAAATCGCGTGCATTTCAGATGATACCATCTAATACACTTGTCATAGCCTATGTTTTTCTCATCGTCGTCTTCTACATCTGAAATTAGTATATCGTCACATTTAGAACATTTCACTCACTCCACGGCTGGTAAATTTTCTTTCTCAGATTCCTCATTAACCTTTTACATAAATCTTTTTTCATTTTGGAGCAGTTTTACGAACCGTTTGAGAATGTTTCAAAGTCTTTTTCTGTTCTTGTTTTTCTAGTCGTTCTAGCTTTCTTCTTCATATTAATTCATGCTTTTCGTTTTTGGTCTGCTCTTTATCTTCATAATACTTTCTCCATGCAGCAGAAGATATGGATGCTGGAATTCTTTGATTATTTTTTCGTGCTTTGTTAGAAATTTCAGGTAGAATCAGATGGTCTTTAAATTAATCAAAGATTTTCTTTTGTGTTGCTGCTGAAGCTGGTTGTATTAGAGACTCTGTGGGTAAAAAGGATGGTAGCGATATAGTTGACTCTACTCCTAGCGCTGGTTCTGGTCCCAGTTTAAAGAAACTGGGACAAGAACCAGCGGGGTCAACCAACTCCATCGGGTCTGCGCCCACTGATTTTGTCCAATATTGTGGTCTTAGGAATAGCATATTCTTTGCATATTTGTCTTTTCAGTTTATTATTCTATCGAATTTCATTTAACGCTTTCTTCTTCTGTGTATGTTCTCTTTTCCTTCTTTCTTGTCTCCGAAGAACTCATCTTAAATGGAAAAAAATAAGAATGCAAGAAAATTCTCATTTCAATTAAAAAATAGAATTGAAAAAAATGTACATAATAAACAATACATTTTAAATTATTTTTACAAGCAAGTATTTAACGAAAATAGTGGACGCAATTTGGTTTAGTATCATCCCCTGTAGGGTATAGTTTGCGTCCAATGCGGACGCAAAGTGGAAGTTTTGTAAAATTCGATGTAGTAATTCGCGTCCACCTTGTTTTATTCGTTAAATATAAAAAACATAAGCAAATTCATAATTAATATTATTCCTTTTTTCATCATAAAAGTGTAGAAATAGCTATGTATACTAAAATTCACATAAAACAATAAAAAACTTACCATCAAACGCGCCGCTGCACACAAATTTTTATCTAAACATCCCGCGCTTACGCGCATCTTTGTTGAACAGTCGAGACTAACTATTTTTTCTAAACGGGATTGGTTTAACGCACAGAACTTTTGTCCATGTGTGCGTGCCTCTTATACATTGAAGTATTAGCGGTAATGACTTTTCTTTTGATTGGTGTGTTAGGTGACTTATTTTCGAAGATTTTTAAAGGGAGATCCGCAAAATGGACGCGAATTGGGCGATGGACGCGAACAGGCGAAATTACCCTATTCGGTTTTTAAAAGTTAGCATTTCTGTATGGGTCTTCTCATCATTTAGGTACCTACATAATAAATAAAAATATGACAAAATACTTTTTGTATCGGTAATGTATAAATACCGCAAGAGTCCTTATTTATTCTGTAGTCTTGTTAAGTGATCTGAATTATTCAGAATAACTTTGTTATTTGGAACATCAGCTCCGTTGGTTTCATTAACGTCAAGAAGTTTGATGGGTTCAATGTATTGGAAGGAATTAATTTGACAGTCAAGGTGGCTACTGGTGGCTATATTAACTTACGCGCATATTTGATCCCATGTCAACGTAAATATAGAATGTCAGATGCTTTCTCTACCAGGTAAAACGTTGTGTATGATCGTGTCGATTTAAAGGTTGTGTGCACTTTGTATTAAGGGGACTTTGGTTTAAGGAAACTTGTTAAATTATTAAATATGTACCTACTTACTTTATATTGGACTGTTCTTAACACAATGTATTCAGCATAAAGAGCAGTTCTATTTTCTTTATTTTGTTGTTGATGAATGATGATGATATTCTATGCTTGTCAAGAGTAGCAAGGGAGGTCTATTAACCAAACCTAGTCTTAGTATTCTCAACTTAAGGAGAAAATAAAGGAAAATAAGAAATACGTAAATAAAAACTAAGATAATTATTAAATAGCATTAAAAGTGATTAAATTGGAAGTCTTTGAACTATAGAAGCGTTCCAAAACTCTTTAGACAAGCAGTCATCATGTTCTAATTATGTAAAGTAAAGCGAGTCCTTCGAGTCACTACATTATAGGTACTGGTGTTTCTCTCATTGTAAATCTTCCTACATCATTAGACATCCCTAGGACCAAATACAGATGCGACAGTCACATTGTAACCGGCACATACATCTCGAGACACGCGGTGTCCGTGTGCCAACAATATTATTAATACAAGGCTCACCCACGCAGCACTTGCGACGGGACAATTGTTTGCAAATTCATCGAAACAAACATTGGAAAGGAAAGCGAAAGGTCATAATGTCAATTAATTATAATATTCTAATACTTTTAATACGGAACACGACGGGTTACGTACAATGAGCTTAACGCTAAATGCTCATGAAAGTAATGGGGTGTGCCCATGCTGGGTGAAAAATCGTATTTAGTCACCGTGACCTTAACGACGCTTGAAAGGAAAAAATGACTAAGCGACACTGAGCTAACTTTACAGGCACCAGAGCAGTTTAAAGTTGAATTTTTAGAAAAGTTGTTGTATAATGTATATGCCACAATATAGACAGTAAAATAAGGATTCCAAAACAGTAAACACAATTTAAACAGATTTCTTTTCAAAAAATTCCAACTTTAAACTGCTCTCCTTTAAAGTTAGCTCAATGTCGCTTAGTAAATTTTTCCTTTCAAGCGTCGATATGTATATTACTGGTTTAGAATTTAGATATGCGTGTCGTAAAATCTCGTCTCTTTTTAAACCGCGTCCTACTGTACACGTACAGTACCAGACCAGGTAATTATAATTTGTTTCGTATAATCTGAATAATGTTTAATAAAAATGCCATGACAGATTATGTAGTTATGCTAATCTGTGACCCAAAACAGTCAGTCAGCCATCATTAATATGTAATCCCATTAAAATCCTTGAGAACGTACCGGCTTGTTCAATCACGAATTGTGTCAAGTATCGTTTTATTTATGAACCTTTAGATTTAATGGTTTTAGATTGTTTTTTATTTATGTTCAAAGTAGAAATCTATTTATACCTACTACAGCTGCTTAGGGGCATTGAACAATAATAATAAAAACTGAAACAGAAATAGATGTCCATAAGAATTCGTTTAAATTAAAACCTAGGGTAAAATAAGTTCGTGTACGCTCAAGTGATACTTTCAAATCCATAGACTATAAAAGCAAAAATTAAAAGAATGGAAACTAATCTATTGGAGAGAGACGAGCTAATAATAGATGGAGATTAATGAACTTCCGAGGACTAGACAGACAATCAAGACCCAATGAAACCGCAGATCCATCCAATTGAAGCGACCACAGCCGCGGCAGTACAAACGATCGCTATAAATATATCCATTTCGATCCATCATAAACTAATTGTAACTGTAATTCTCTGTCTAAATATGGATCTTTATTGGATAGTGATGTACATAATTCAGTATAGGTTGTAGTTGAACGGCTCGAAACTGGGCGAAATGCGTAGTTGGATATTAATGAAACCGAGGGGAAATATTTCACTAGCGATAAATACTGTGCTTAATACTAAGATTATGTTTTTTGTATTAAGAAGGCAATTCCTCGATAGACGCTTGGAGATATACATCAAATGCGTTGAACATCTACATATATCAAGAAATGTTACTGCGTTTCGCTATTTTGTCGCGTTTTATTAGACAATATAGTGTAGGTATACAGGTAGGTACATCTAATTGAAATAAATTTACAAAAACATATCATTAGTCGTTTTTAAAATGTGTACGAAATGTGAGATTATTTTAACCTAATTGAACTCTTCACGTACGTAGTACGTTTGGCAAATCCTAAAATCTTCATTATGCCCATTGGGACACCAGACTGCAGACACGACCCCATTACAAACATAGTTTTTCTCTGAACAGCTCGTGAACTTTGACAGACTATAAAAATAGGTCAAATATATTTTTTCGTCAAAATTTCGTAATATTTGCCAAATTATGTTTGCGCAAGGACGGAACACTCACTCCGCGCGTCTTGAGACATACTTATTTCAGTACAAATCTATGTTTTTTAAATAACATTATAATCAATCTAAAGTAGAATGTATTTATTTTACTGATATAGTTACATAGTCTATGTATAATCATACCCTACTAGTAGTAGGCTACTATAGTAGGCTACTACATATGTATAAGAGGTGAATCGGCGCACTTAGTTTTTACGAAATGACTTTTGGTCTCTCGGGGGCTTTACCTATGGTACGAGAATGTGATCAACTTTTCTTTTAGCTGTTTATTTCAAAACTGTACATAATATTCAAATAAACACTTTTCAGAAAGAAGAAAATTTTTTATTGTTTAAAACATTATATGTACGTCCGTCTCGATAAAGATAAAGGTGATTGATTTATATTAGAGAACACAAACATCTTATTTGATGTCATTGTATCATTGAACTGCATTTGATTTAAGATAAGTTTGTCATGATAAATATGGAAATTTGTCTTAACAATTCTAGAAATTTTTGTCAATTCTACTTTATAATAATTACTTACAACATTACATTTAGAGAGTTTGCCTATGGAAAATAACAAAGGTGTCTATGAAAAATAATAAACTGTCCAGTAAGTATCAAATGGGCACAACCTAACCAGACAGTCATGCATCGGATAGCGTTGATTATTTTGATTAAATATCCATATGAAATTTTATTTTACTTGTGAGATTGAAGAATTTAAAAAAGTGGCAGGTACCTAGGTATAACAATACCAATTCGTAACACGAAGGCGAAGACTCACAGTGAGATTGGATGAAAATCATTCCCCAATTGTACTATAAAATTGTTATTTGTTATTTTATATTGCTATTGTGTTGTTACTTCCACAGCTGCTGCTTGATGCAATGATTCGTTCGTAATATTGAATAGAAGTTGCGGTAATTGGTATGAGGTACCAATTACCTAATTAGTGTTGGTACAATCATTTTGTAATTGGTACCTTCACACGTCGGAACTAACTGAGCAATTAGCCAAGTCAATATTAGCTTATTTATGTTCTCATTCGTAACTGAAGGAAATATGCATATAATACGGAAGGCGTATTATTTTAATAATCTTTAATGTTTTCAATTATTTCTTTTATTTTTTCTAATGAGTAATATCATTCACAAGAGTATTGTACCAATTCGACACCTATGTATATATTATAATATTTGTTATCGTATTTAAAGTAGGTAAGTACATCAGAAACACATATGGTACAAAACTTTAATTTGTTAAGGTATAATATACCTTTATATTGTATCGTCCATTTCCTTCTCTATAGTAAATACATTTCTTTTTTATTTGGAAGCTGCTGACGTTCTTTAAATTTACTAATACTTAATTTTGGTAACTTAATACATTTTGGGGCACAGTTGCTGCTACTTTGGCTTCTATGATACCCATTACTGTAGCGGAGTGTGGCTGGGGTCCTAGTTTTATTAAACCAACTATCATGACAATTTGTAACATAGAAATAGATATAGAAATAGACATAGAAATAGATATCATAGAGATATTGTACCTACATAGTTCGTGTCGTTACGATATAGCACTCGAAATCAAGCTTGATTGCATAACACATGCGTATCTGATAACTTTATCGATATGTTTCAAAGTTTTCCATAGCCTTTGATTCTATTTGAAATATTGTGAAATTTACCAAGAAACATGTACGATATTCATTACAGTTCTAATGGCAAAAAAGATTTACACAAACATCATAACTCTTAATAACTGCAAAAAATAATGTTCAGTTGAACTATTACTTTCCTGGTAATTATTAGGTTAAATATAGCCAAATATAGGGAAATTATAAGTTAAATATAGGTCTGAAAAATATAGTTTTTGGTTGCGTTTTATTAAAAATGGACTCTGAGAACGCTGCAGAAGAAATGCAGCCTGTAGTAGACTTTACAACCAGTAATTAAAGCGAGATATTTACATGAAACGATTCTAAATAACAAATCCTATTGGTGCCATCGATACTGATAAGACTGATTGCGACAACTTATCTTAATGTGAACGAACTCTAACACCCTAACAGTACGCTCGGCTGGAAGTGACCGGCACAATGAAGACGAATGCGTTTGGAAGGTGACCTTCGATCCTGCCGAATTAAATGGTAGTATATCTAAGGGGCGACCTATTCTATCCTTATAAAACTGCTTGTATATTTAATGCCTTACACGTGCGTCCCCGTCGTGCGTTGAGGGAAAGTTGCCTGAAACGCACTATAATAACGGCTATCAATCCCGTCTAAGGTGGACGTCATTTGCAATCAGCACAGTAAAGGTATTTGTACCGTGAAATCAGTGTAGCACTTGAGATATCATAATTGACGTTGGAAAATTTACTGAACGCCGCGCACTACTATAAGTAGTTATTTAACTGAAGGACTCTATGGATTACTAGATATGTAATTCTGAAACACTTCAACATAAGTACCTACCTATTTAATCGTGCGGAAAGTATTAGATAGCGTATTTTAATTGTGTATTTAATATAAAGCGTCTGATAGGACTAATGGAAGTAATTGTTTAAAAGCTTATATTTTTATACCCTCGTATTATTAAAATTGGGTTGCAAGGAACCTCCCTTTAGGTATGTCTGTCCAGACACCAGGCAGGTTATTAAAATCCTTTGCTGATTGGATTGAGCAATTACCAAATTAGTGAGTTACGACTGAAACACAGCCTGGTTGGAAATATTATACTAATAATCCCTGGCTCTGAATTCTGTAGTGCAATTAAGCATTTAAGAAAATTACCATAGAAATATTTTTCTAGTCTTTATTATTGGATAATTTAGTGATTCTACGATTAGTATCAAGGATGAAAAAGGATTAATCTCTGTATATTTTTGGCACAATACAAATGAAGAGGAAAAGTTCCTACATATTTATATGTATGTAGATAAGGAAAGTGACACACGTAATACATCAATGTATTGAACAATAAAGATAACTAGATCGAAGATAGTTGTTCAACAAAGAGATAGCCAAGTGATGTATCGTATCACAATGGCGTCAATAGTCTTCAACTGTTGCTTGTTAGTTTTCCGTTAACGCCTTTACTCACGGCTATAGCTCGTGGTATCTTCGCTATCAGGGACTTAAGATAAATCCTATTTATAATAATAAAGTTTATAAAGATATTTGGATGTTTGAATGTTTGTTCCTCAACAACGCCACAACTACTTAACCGATTTGGCTGAAATTTAGAATGTAGATAGCCTATACCCTGGATGAAAACATAGGCTCCTTTTTATCCCAGAAAAGTTCAATGTTCCCGTGGGTTTGTAAAAAATCGATCTCTACCGCGGGCGAAGTCGCGGGCAAAAACTAGTCTCCATATAATATTATCATGTCTTGTTCGTTATAGAGGTTTTTACTACCGTTCAATGATTATATGCACTTAAAAACGTGTTTGGCCATGCGGGGTAAGATAGATTGAGGGCACCGAGTTGTCTATGCAACTAAGGGAATGGTAGGTCTGTAGTGGCAAGAAGTCATGAAGACCATACAGTAAGTTGATTGAGAATCTGTGTTCCGATGTGTGCCGGATAAACAGCCCATTAGCAACTCATGTGAAGAGCACAAGATCACATAAGCTCTGAAACATAAATCAAAATATTTCGCAATATTACTGCGAATTGGTGGAGGCATTCGGTTGACCTACCAGAGAAATGAAAGTTTAAGAACTTCACTGGAAGGTTTCTTTCATAACTGCGTGGTATACTACGTATCAAGGCCTACAAATATACGATATATTTTTTGCAATAGTAATTGAACACCGTAAACCTAAATTCATAATAGTCCCAACATACCAAGTTCCTGAGAATTCACTGAAGCATCTTAAACAGTCTGAAGAAGTGCCAACAACGATACATGAATGCGTCTACTGAATTCGTTTCCGAGTCAATCGACCGTGTGAAAAGATAGCACGCGCCGCCATTCACGTCCAGATGGTATACGTTAGGTCTTGTTTCACAGGTCTTACAGGCCATAATGGCATGTAACGGAAGACTTGGAGCCGGTAACAAGAGCATAAACATTGAACAGCTACGTGCTTGGAGACACGTTCAGCATTCTGGAGGCATTTCAAATTACATGCCGATGCGAAATGTTTGCGATTTGATGCTCTTTCGACACCTGTGAAATATGGCTTGTTGTGTAACTGTAGACTGTAGAGAATTTTAGTCAAGTTACGGGATTGTGAATAAGATAGCGCTCTGCTTAGAGCAGTGCCGGATTAACCACGTAGCAAGAGTAGCAATTGCGACGGGCCCCGCGTGAAAGGGGGCCACGCATAGTTTAGACTTTATACTAAAGTACTATTTTATACTTAAGAACCCATAATAGATCAAGGGCCTTTTGAAAGAATTAGCTACGGGCCCCGCGCTTGCTTAATCCGGCACTGACTTAGGGTAAAGATGATGTTGAAGGTACAATTTCTCTTTATGTATGACATAAGCTCTTCTGTAGGTTAGCACTTATCAGGGTACAACGCAGGGTTAGCTTATTATGCTCCAAAAAGACTATTAATTAACTACGTGTTGTAATTGAAAGTTTAAGAAGTTACAAAAGTATTTAATAGGCAGTTCGGTTGTCATTAAAGTTAGGATAGGCAACATGCCAAAGCTATTGTAAAAACACGATATAGGCAGGTACAAGAGTGCCGTGGTCTAGATAAAACATAAAGTTGTTTAAAAATCGCTATCAAATCATCCCGCTAAATATGGCGTTGACAATACGGTTTTCCATATCAGTTGAAGGCTTCTGTTACTACTCATACCATCTCGGGTGTCATGATCATCTGATAGCTGGCTTGTTATCAATTTGTCTCGATTGGGCGTCATGTGTTATAATGATGAGATCATGGTTTATTTTACGTATACTTTTTAATCTATGATATGACTTTTAAATCTTGTTATGATTGATCTTTAGATTCCAAGTTTGTTCACGTGCGTGAGATAGCATGTCTGTCAAGAAGTTCAAAGTGGTTGTATAAATATATTAAACTAAAAACAATAAATCTCTCAAGTCTCCATGTAAATTATAAACAAAGATTACCAAAGCTAAATTCATTTTACTCTACATAAGCCCATCCTACCGTCCCGAATTAGAAAATCGCTTAGCTTCCTCATAAGGTATTTTGAGACCGCTACGTTTAAGTGGGCATATCATTATTTATGGTTTACAGATTATAATTAAGCTCGATTGATTTACGAGCTTTCTTTTAACACTTTTTTTTCTAGCTTGTAAACTTTAATAACTATTTATTTTTTAAGTCAATGAGCCATTTAATTCCCCTTTCAGTTAACTCTGAGATTCTCCTATACATATAAATGTATCAACTTATAATTTTCATCTCATTAGCTTAATTTTTTAACTAAAAATATTGAACGAACGTCAAAGCGTATGGCAATAAGCCAAGTCTGAAGTAATTTTGTGTTTGTATTTGTTTTCGTCGCCTGCATTATTTAATTTGGCAAGATCATAGGCTCTGATCATGTCGCGAATATAACTAGGTATTCGTGGCACGGCTGTGACAAACGACAACAACGGTTTCCGACCTTTATATGCACTTCGTTAGTGAACTTTATAGTCACATAATAATTTCAGTAAATATGCTATCTTTGGAATATTCTGTCTTTAAAAAATATTCATTGTTGTAAACATAAGTATCTTATTAAAAAAACATAATAAAATTCGAGACAATAGATCATACTAACATGTAAACGAACGGTCTTCGACATTTGAAATTCAAGTGTTTTGCTGCCAAGCCATGACATGCGGCTCCTGTCGTCTTGTGATGGCGCCAATTAGTGTTCTGAAGTAAAATCGGAAGTCGGAACCCTTAAATATAGTTTCGTCATGTCCCTCCCTACAGGTAATGTGAAAAGGTATAATATCATGATCGGTTTTTTAATAGCAGGCGGGTTTTTTATTTTTAAATTTATAGTAAGTAGTTTGTTATCGTTGTAAGTGTTGTAACAATGTGGCACGTTAAAATTACATTGGCCGTATTATGTTGTAGTCTGTTGTACGTTTGTCCTTACTTTCTATTTATTATCGAATTATATTAATAAATAATTATACAATAGCCTACACGGCGAAGTATTTAAATGACAATATCTATTCCGCGGGAAGAAGAGTAAGAATAATCCCAAGCTCCGCATTTACAATATTGTTACGAGAACGCATAGAGGCATGTCCCTGTTATAAAAACAACATTTTGTTCTTCAGATTTCCATAAGAAAACACCTGAACGGTTTTGAATCTACATGGAACAGGATATGTTTAGTTTGTGCACCAATGTGACGGCGACGTGACGACACCGTGACGGACACGCGTTATGTTTGGCCACTGAATTCATAGTATTTTCTAATATTATTTATTTAACCTTTTTCACATTTCTCATAAGAGCTATGCTGAGATGTTTTTTTATCTGAATAGCTGACAAGAGCAGACGAGCGACCTGACGGTCAGTGTTCACCGTCGCCCATGGACATGAGAAACACCAAAGGTGCCATAGCGCTGCTGGTCAAGAAAGAAGAGGGAAGAAAAAAAGAACTTAGATGATAAAACTCAAGTCTTAGATAATAGTTGTATTACCTGCTTCCACCATTCCATGCCCGTTGCCAGTTTAGCTTACTAAGTTAAGTTAAGCAGTTTGACTTTATGCGGCATGCAACTAGTTTGCATGCGATACTCGTAGCTATATGGTTATATAGCCATCATCAAGTTTCCTGCATGCCGCGTCAACTCCGCTGCAAACTTGACAAGTATACTTGATCGTGTATGGCCAGCATTATAGGTAGTCTATTTTGATTTCCAATTTGATTCGTGGAAATGTGCCCGATGACCCAACGGATGCGGAGGTCTCAGAGCGGTGCAATCAAATGCAATTTGGCTGTGTACCGCATGCGGTGACCGCCGGGTGATACACAGATACGGGGTCAGTAACAACAGGTCAGTTTATTACGAAGAGAGTGATTGCCGATTGTGATACTAAAGGACTGAGACCCGCGACCTATTTGTATTAGATTCCAATGTAAGCATCCGGTTTTCTTTTGTAGGAACGTCCATATTTAATAAAAAATGTAAGCCGTCATGGGGCGGCTGGCAGATGTGAAACATCGAAACTATTTTACAAACAACTAATAGGCATATAAGTACAGATTATGACAGGAACTAAATATGGCATAATGAAAAAATACAATATTACGAATTGTCTCCAGAAAATGATGACAGTTTTGTCCTACTGTATGCTACAGTCTATCAAACTAAGTTTATTTATGATTACCCACATTGTGTTATTTTTTTTTTTTCATATTGCCCTACCATAATAATATAGTGCGGCGAAGCGTCGCCACTCACCGCGCCAAAATCAGGTTTACCCCTCGCTTATAGATGTTTCACATCAAAAAGTTTGTTTACAAAATTCAGACCGAATTTTCAAAACATATGGTTCCTTTTAAGTGTTTTCACGCCGTCTCGTGATATTTCATTCATTCGACTTAATTTACACTTTTTTATCTGAAATTGACCATTTTGTTTTATTATGTTTTATGTTAAAGCAATGTGAAAAATTACTGTTATCGACTATCTACGAAGCCGCCGGCTAATTTATCGCCGAGGTTAATGTGCATTATGACTTTATTATGCATGCAAGTGCCATTTCCGATGTGGCGGGAAATTTAATCGATTGATAGGCGTTGTAGTTTTATTTGAATTAAATGATGAATGTGATGTCACGCCCACATGCGGCCCACCGCAGCTCGTGATATAGTGTAAACATTTACAGCTTTCTGTCCGTTATTATTTTACTCACGAATTGTATTTAATGTTATTGCGACCACCTAGTTACTAGAATCATTGTCACGGTGAAGGTAACATAGTGTTGTAATTGTCTCGTTGGCAGTTTATGATAGTATCGGTTTTTACAGGTACTTGATTTTTTACAAAATGTGCTGTAACCATTGAAGTATAATATCATATCTGTAGAACAGACATCTCAAACAAAATGTGAGTCCCGCCGGGAGGTTCTATCACAGAACATCTAATAATTAGTTAGAAAGGAGTTGTGGGCGGGGCAGGCGCGCCAATACTGTGATCATACGCGCACATCGCTCAAAAACACACTATCGCGCTGTTTAGTGACTCGCGAACTCCAACGGAGAAAAGTACTGCGAAATACTGCGACTAAATCACGTAAAAATGCCTTTATGTGCGGTAATTACTTGCCGTGCAAGAAGCGAAGTGCTTAAAATAAACAAAGGAAGCCTTTGTTTTCATCCGTAAGTAAAAAACTAGGACATTTTAGTTTAAATCCTTCAAAATGTCCTTTAAATGATTCTTTTCCCAAAAAATATACATTGCGGGCCGCATGCGCTCGTCATTTTTAACATATCAATTAGAACGCGTAATGTATGTCTTTAGTGTTGTGTGTAATAAAAAATGACATGGATATTCGATAGATTCTTTCGAAGTTATAATAAAAACAACGTTCTTGAATATTGTAAATGTGGCCAGATAAATTTAATATTTTATGCATTGAAATATAGTTTGAAAGAACATTGACGTATTTAACACTGATTTATATTATATTTTTCAGTTAGGTTTTTGGCAGAATATTGTTGTTTCAAGCAGTTAGTTCTTGTTTATTATTTTGTTAGAATCTATATCTAATCTAGCGTTCAATAGTACCGTCACTGAACCTAGGTGACGTACGTACGAGTACCGCCATTTAGAAAAAAACTTTGTTTCGGCGGCCAGTGATGAAATATAAGTCTGTCGACGGAGTAAGTGATTACAATAAAAAAGTATAAAAGTATATAATCAATAAGTATACCATGCGAAAATAAATACCGATAAAAGTTTATCGACAATCTTTCCCTAGCTACAGAGTCACGTCTACTTCACGCACACATAACGATCCTCGTGCGTATTTGTTCATTTTCGTTAGTAGTGGTTAGTAGTACGTAAATGGTGGGGATCTAACCGGCGACAGCGGTTCGCGTACAAATTACGTGCTATGCCCTTTCTAACTAATTATTAGATGTTCTGTGGGTTCTATTTTCTGAGCCCCCGTTCTCCTTTAAAAATGTCGGTTCTATACGATAGTAATAATACTTCAATGGCTGTAACAGTTGTATTGTGAAAATTTGGATTTCTATCAAGCGCTGATTGTAGTAGGTTGAGATGAGACTTGACATACAAACAGACCATGTCCAGGATCAGAACACAGAAATTTAATCCCAGTTGTGTTTTCCCCTGGGATGATTGGGATGTTTATACATGTGTATAAATCGATTTCGTTTCATGAAATCCCGTGAGATAAATTCTTAATTCTTCAACCGCATCGACATATAACAAAGATCATCTCGGAACTCCGGACGCTAAACATGAACAAAATCACTTTCGCGTCCCATGTAAACAGTAACATTTAAATAATAATAATATTTCCATACAATGTGATTCACGCATTAATTAATGCAAATGAAACGAGTTGCAGTGTCGAAACTAATCAATCTTTCATTGTCACTTTGTCATCCATCGACTTTCACCAATAATATTCATAATGTTCATCTTTGTGTTTGGATATTTCCTAACAAACCAACGGAGATATTATTATGCTAGTGTATTGCGTCATAGCTTATGTATTGTTGTGGAATTATAAGAAAAGTCTTCGTATGAATTTTATCAGGTACTAGGGTTTCCCACTTTCTTCTTGGCTGGCCATCCGTCTCATGACTAGTCTATGCAGTTCTCACCCTAACTCTCAAGCTCCTTTGACAATTTGTCGAGTCGTTTGGAGACTTCAAAAAAGGAGAAGGTTCTCAATTCGACTGTATTTTTTTTATGTTTGTTACCTCGATTTTGATGATTCTTTTTTTAATCGAAAGCTGGTGATTGTCGTGTGGTCCCACTTAAATTTGAGGGAGATCTGACAATGGCATCCATGTCAAAAGCATATAAGTCTTTTGCATTAAATATGTGCGCGATAAATGGACGAATAACTCAATATCACGACAACCGATTTCGATGATTCTTTTTTATTGGATGTACTTCATTTGAAGTCGGTTCTTTTTTTGTTAAAATTTTACATTATTAGTTTTAAAGTAATGAAGTAATTTTGTTTTGTTTATATTGAGGTAAAAAGATATTCAATGGTTTTGAGACATTTGAGAAGGCGTTGCTGCTAAGCAACATGGACTCGCGTAAAACTCTGTCTACATTCCTATTAACCACGGTTACCGTTTTATAACTCCGAAACAAAATCTATGCACTTAATGATCTGTAGTACTCAATTTTTGAATATGGATAAAAAGTGTTATAATTATAATTACCGAAACGAAATCCATGCACTAATAGTCTGAAACCAGTGCTGTACTCAGTCTGTGGATAAAAAGTGTTAATTATAACCGCTATTTCAGTAGCTGTGGTGGTAAAAACCATCGGATGGTCGCGCGGCCTGTGGTGGCTGCTGAAGCGGCACTCACAAACGGTGGAACATAAACCCGATAATTCTGTGCAAAAACTTGACAGAATTTTAGTAGTTGCATAGCGCCGCCTCGCCCACCTTCATGTCCAATTACACTCGTTACCTGACATACGTGTCAAACATTTACGTTTACTATAAAGTGTAAAGGCATTTAGAGGTGTAAAGATTAAAATGTTATCTATACTAATATTATAAAGAGGAAAGATTTGATTGTTTGTTTGCATTGAATAGGCTCAGAAACTACCGAACCGATTTGAAAAATTCTTTCACTGTTGGGAAGCTACACTATCCTCGAGTGACATAGGCTATATTGTATATTTTTTTTACTATTTTTCCTGAAGCAAAGCGAGGGCGATTTCCCAGTACTATAATACATGGATTTAGTACAGTTCTATTGTATCTTCAATTGTGCTTCTTTTGTTTTAGGAATGATCTCATTTAATTCCTCCATAGACAAAAAGGATTAACCTAAAGGATATAATAATATAGAAAATTGGTAACACAGTGTCAGTGACATTCGTGACATAGGACATCTTATTTTTTTTTATTATCCTAAACTTAAGACTTCTAAAAGCTCTAGAGACGAGCTTTGAGCATTACATTTACAATTACGTTTGATACGCACCTATCTACAAATCAAAGTTTAATGTGTGTTGATAAATGAAGATTGTTCGAAATAACAAATATTAAAGTGAATAGATGCCAAGCTTTAATAAGGAACATTTCTTACATTTTCATGGGTCATATCATAGCTCATAACTCATGCAATTCCCGGTCTGTATATTGAATGTGTATTTGTGTTTGATTGGACAACATTTGTATGGACTAGCTGTGGACAACTTTACAGAGAAATGACCATAAATTGTTACTGGAGTATTAATTAAACTTTGGCAGTTTTACGAAAACAAATAATACTTAGTAAGTATAATGGACATATCTATGATTATGACACGGTCATATTTCAATCAAATCTTCATGAATAACATAATAAACAATAATTGAATCCTAAAAAATTTTTTTTTTTTAAACGCTTTTATTTCAATAATGTTTAGTTTATAAAATTAGCTACAAGTTGTGAAAATTTCAAGTCTCTACGTAAAATAGAACATAGAGAATTATGCGTCTAAAGTCTGAAAATCGTTTTTTTTAATTTAACAACAAATAAACAATGAAAATTAGTTTAAAATATGATTTTCGTGTATTGTCATCGGAAATACACATGTCTGCCAAATTTCATCAATTTTCATTAAAGGGAAGTCATTCAAATTAACGTTACAAGATTTGATGCTTTGATGCTCCGAAGTGAAGCTAAATAAAAGCGTTTAAAAATTATACCTAGTACGCAAAATAATTGGATTACTAAGGCTGCGTTGACTCTACCAGAGAGAGTGATTTCAATTGTACTATAGCCTTGTGTTTTTATCGGTTAATTATCTAGAACTGTACCAATTGCTTCAGACTGATATTAAAGAATGTAATATATTTTTTATTCATTAATCCCTTACTGTACGTTCTATAATGAGTAGACTTTCGACTTAATAAGAGGCATATTCAATCGATTGGAGGACAATATGTTCAAATATGTTGGTTGATGATTTAAATCCTTTCTTTATATTTTTATGAAAAGCAACCGTATCCAAGTTATGATCGCAGGTGTTTTCTTTGTCGGATAGACATGTCATACTGCATATGAGATCAGGACAAGGTCTATCCAGAGCGTGTGTTAATAAAAAAAATTAATCGTAAACGTCTAATTTATAAGTTGGTTTAACATTCTACTAACAGCTAAAAGAATATTATTGCCGAGTTAACTAATAAGCCAGTGTAGCAGGTTTCCGCAGGAAATAACTGAGAACTAAATTCCACTCCAAAATGATATTACGTTAATGCAGTTGCGTTACTTGTTGCAGTGCTTAGCAAAATAAATATTTTCTTTCTTTCTTTCTTTCTTTCTTTTAATATTTTTAACACAGAACATAAATACTGAATTGTTTAATTTTATCTGTGTATTGCCTCTTCTAATAACAAATGAATCAAAATCAAATGATTAAAGATTAGATAGTAATTTATTATTTTACACGATTTAATTCCCAAATTACTTTAAGATTACGTTAATCTGCACAGATTGCACTCAACATTACATTTTATTAGCCGCGGATTGGAAAAGAAATCTCTTCCAAAGATACCGTGAAACTTTCTTTGAACTTTCCACCGCTGCATCGCTCCTAAATAAATAAATATTTCGTCTTTCATTACGTAGCTACTGACGCATGAAAGGTTTTGTCTGTCTTCAGCAGGTGCAAAACATATGTCCGGCGACACTCTAGTATTGTTTTAAATCGAAGTAACAATTGAAACATGACTTGAGTCGTGACTTGAACGAGGAAAGAAGTAGAAAAGTGACTTACACGTAAGCCTTGGTCTCCTGAAGCCTTACAGCTACTTGCTTGAAGATGTCGTACGCGACTTTGGTGTATTGAGTCGATATCGCCAGCAGGTCAGGTTGGTAGGCGACCGACTTCTGCATCTCTTCGTTGTTGGGGTCGGTGACGATGTTATGCTTCTTCTTCATCCGTTCGAGGGTCCGGTTCTGCTTAGCCGGCGTCGGCGCCGCTACCGGTTCCACGTCTCTAGTACAAACGTTACACATGGCTCGATCTACGTACGTACAAACACGCGTCGGATTTGAAACTGAGAGCGGGTGATCACGATTCACGAATATAAGTCGACTAAATCGTATCCCCTCCACCGCGCGATAAGCCTGCGCGCGCGCTGATACGGCTGCACTGCCGTCCGCCCGTGTTCACACGTTGGACTGAACACGGAATTGACGAATTTACAGCATCTTACTGGTAGTGTCTAGTGGGTGATTGACTGGTCTAGAAATTTCCTGATGTACATAAATGTACGACTACAATGTGTTATTAGAGATGAGTCGTTTAGATTAGTTACTTAAAAATCCTGGACAATAAGCAGGGTATTTTCGATAAAGTGCGAAGTAATGTGTAAAACAGAAATAAAATTATTGGAATAAAACTACTAAGAGCACATAACAATTCTCATATATGTTCTTAAATATTTGTCTATATTCTCTAGTTGTCTATTAAGCCCTAGTTGACCAGAATGGCAGACAATTCGCCTTAGCATTTCTTTTTGTGAGTTATGACACGGTTCCAGCAGTGGTACAGTTTATGGGTTGCGATGAAAGTAAAATGAAGTACAACTAAAGTTGGGGTGTAAGCGGGAGTCCCTGAGTTCCAACTTCCCCTGCTCTGAGTTCACCCTGCTTCATAATGGAAAAGAAGAGTCGCCTCGCTCTGTTGAAGGTTCCTAGGTTCTGTACCACCCAGTTTAGTCTCGATCGTATTCAAGCTAAAGCATTTTATCCTCCCAGCTATCTTCCACCCACCTACTAAAAGTTTTGGACAACCCGTTAAAATGATGTTGAGGGTCCCTTATTTTTTTATTTGTTGACAATAATCATTATTTTTATTTGGGACTTCAATATTAAGTATGTGTAGTTTTGTAATTTTAACAATCTATTCCTATATCTTTAACGTCTATGCCTTTGGCGTTACTGTTGCGCATGGACGAGGGTGACCTTATCTTCGGCTGGCTTGTTAACAACGAAGTTCTGAAGTAACAAAATATTTAAACGAAATGAGTTCGAACTTCCTCCTTTTTTTGGAGTCGGTTAAAAATACAATTTAGATAACTATTTCCTAAAAGTAAATTACGTATACTTTCTTTATCATTTTATATAGTTATCTGTCGCAAACATGTTTACAAATGTTGCAACAAACGTATCATCAGTTGTATTCTCAAGGTTTTAAGATAATCACTTAACCCAGTATGTACGCCCGCTGATAATGACGGGTCGAGTGCAAATAATATGCCGTAAAAATATATTGCATCTGCACCTTTGTCTGGCTCGGTACTCAAGACAGGAACTTATGGATTATCTTTTAAGATTACGGAACAGATAAAGGAAGATGTCTGGACGGATAAGGGCCCCCATTACCAGCAAATACATTCAGTTGAAAAACTCACTAGCCACCCGTATGTATACACATGGCCATAAGAAACCCTGTTTGATTGTAACTTTAAATTAAAATATGTTAGGTTTTAAATATGGAAATATTTTGTAAAATTAAAGTTTATAGGGCTTTCTTATTTGGGGTTTATTCATCTTGTCAATGTGTTATTTTAATACAGATCTAGACTGAAGTGTTTAGTACACCATAGACAGGTTTTTAACCTTAAAGCTGTTTGAGTCATCAGCGCCTTGACGGTAACCACGAAAGCGGGAAATCCGTTTATCATAGATTCATAATGTATCATAATAATTGTTATGGATAATTGTATTACTATATGATAAGGCACTATCTATAAATGTGTCGGGCTTTGCATATTGGGAAATTTTAATAATTTTTTTTACCATACGAGTATAAGTTAATGCTTGACTACAATCCTACCTGATGGTAAGGCGATGTGTTTATTGTAAGGGTTTAATACTTATTCTGCAAATAACTAAGTTACTTCCTGACTTTCTGTGTGATAATGATTCAATTATATGAAGAATGATAAATCTATTTAATTTATTGAAGGCTGATTAACTTGGGTTTTACAACAATAGTGGTATTATTGATGGTATTTTTTAATGTAAATAACTGAAACGAGCTGACGATTCACCTGATGGTAAATGGCCATACAACGAAGAAGAGAGACAAAGAAAGAAAATAATAAATAAAAAATTAATAATAAACAAAATAAATAATACCTCTTATTAAACTATATTTCCTCCGTTCTAGGAATAGAACTGATGCAGTTCCAAAACTGAGCCAAAAGCAAAAATCAATGAATTTGGTATGTAAAGAAATTATCCACAATTAACATTTAATATTGGATTGGATTTATTTACAGAGAATGCAAAATATGGCGGCATAATAACGTGCCAATCAATCAATGACATGAATTTATGTCAGAATAAAAAATATGTATGTGGCATAATATAACTTGACTGACGGCATTAGAGTTACCCCATGGTTACTCTCATATCTACTACTCTTCCCCTCAGTAACTGTGTAATCAGTCGGTATAGAAATCACTATTTATCAAACGGATTAATATTTACTGTACTGTCGACATCTGTTTTCGTTGTTTAATATTTATATTAGTAGATGTTTGTGGCTTATGCTTACTTCCTATTTATTTTAAGTACAAACATAGATTATAAAATCAGCAATTCAACCCAATCTAGCTGATGCAGACGAATCAGCATTTTTCTTGAAGTAGTAGGTATAGTAGCTTCTATTGCGTAAATGTATTTGCACATTGCTTAGAAGATGTGTTTTCAATACCAAATTGGGCTATTCATTTCGCACAAGAAAACTGTCTATTCAGACGGGATCACGGAATCTCAATGCGCCGCCTTCGGCTACTATTTCTACTAAGTCCTTACTTAGTAGAAAACGGAGTTTGAAGGTTTTTCTCAAGATATACGACGCTGATAATAATATTTTTGTACGGGTTATAATCTAATATTAACTGTTTAGAGTTAATTCTTTGAGCTATGTCGGCTACCCTTGTTTGTCAACGGATCTCCTCGTTTCTGATGCGATCACGTAGAGAAATACCGAGCATAGCCCTCTCAAATAATAAATAATAATAAATATACATACATGCATACACACATATATACATACATAAATACATACATACACTCCCTTCTGGCGCAGTCGGGATAAAAGGAAATTTATTGTACGAAAGAATTATCTTAAATAAAAATTTTGCCGGTTATTGCTGTATTTTTTATATTTAGATAAAATTAATTACACCATCGCTTCAACAAATTGCTAGCTTGAGTGGTACCGGGAGAAGAAGCGGCAAGAAACTACCGGGGTTTTTTTTCCTATTCAGAGTTGCAGACAGCGTACAATAAGATACATTCTGTGTTATTAGTTGAGTACATATTACCCTAAAACGTATCTTCCTTATAACTATGACATTATCCAACACTTTCAAGAGCAAACATAACTTAATCGTATACTGTGCATTTATCAAACTCTTATTACGTTTACTCAATGATATTATAAGTAAAAAATAGGTAGATATGTCAATAGCGCGCCCGAAGATGAAGATCGTAAAAGCTGTCAATTGACCTCGTGTGCTCGTAGTAGCTCTGTCAAAACAAGATGATATGGACGCTTTTGTTGTCAGAAGTGCTTGAGATTTGACATACAACGTTAAAATGCCTTCGTGTATTAATGTAGTGTGACTGGTGTAGTGAAACAAAAGATAAACGTGTGTGTGTTGTAGCTCTTTTCAGAACATATTTTTTGGTTGATTTGTAAGGGCATGACGTATCTATATTTTTTAAATATCATTGCTTTGCTATCATACATGGTTCACACTTTATCAGGCAGACACGCCGCGCCGTTTTTCAATACAGTAATATAAATATGCGTAATAGTCTACGTCTGGTAATTACGACACTTGGAACCACTTGGAACAAATCGTATTACAACTTACAGGTAGGGGAAGTACAAAAAATAGATATAGATAGGAACCTACTTTATCTGTGAGATCTAAATAGTCTTTTTAGGGTTCCGAAGTAAAATCGGAACCCTTATAGTTTCGTCATGTCCGTCCATCCGTCTGTCCGAAGCAAAGCGCCAAGACCCTTAATGTTAGAAAGCTGTAATTTGGCATGGTAATACATATTTATTATTATGAAACTCAAGAATCGTAGAATAAAATACTGAAAAACATTTTTCTTTCATTGTCCCCCCCCTACAGGTAATGTGAGGATGATTTTTTTATTCGTCGCGTACCCTATAGTGTAGCTGTAGGCTGTAGGGTATTATTGAAAAGGTCTTCCAAAAATATTATGTGTCTTCTAAGACCATTTGATCATCATGACCATTGAATATCATGTAATTTAATAATAATTGATAAAATAATAATATTCTTAAAACATTTTTCCAACTTATTAGCGAAATTAAACAAAAGGGGTAATTAAAAAAAATCTGTTAATTTCTTTCAAAAAATATCCTATTTAATTTTGGGTAGATTTTATACCTCGGCCTCGAATAAATAAACTATGATAACAACTGGTAAATAAAACAAAATGAAAATAAATGTGAAATCAAATCTATACTAATATTATAAATGCGAAAGTAACTCTGTCTGCTACTCAATAACGCCTAAAACACTGAACCGATTTTGATGAAATTTGGTACAGATATGGAATTGAGCTCGGGAATGAACATAGGATACTTTTTATCCCGGAAAATAGACGTGTTCCTGAGGGATAACTATTCCACGCCAAAACCACTGAACCGATTTTGGTGAAATTTGGTACAGATATAGAATTAAGCTCGGGAAAGGACATAGGATACTTTTTATCCCAGAAAATAGACCTGTTCCTGAGGGATAACTCTTTCAAGCCACTAAACCGATTTTGATGAAAATTGGTACAGATATAGAATTGAGCTCGGGAATGGACATAGGATACTTTTTATCCCGGAAAATAGACCTGTTCCTGAGGGATAACTCTTTCAAGCCACTAAACCGATTTTGATAAAATTTGGTACAGATATAGAATTGAGCTCGGGAATGGACATAGGATACTTTTTATCCCGGAAAATAGACCTGTTCCTGAGGGATAACTCTTTCAAGCCACTTAACCGATTTTGATGAAATTTGGTACAGATATAGAATTGAACTCGGGAAAGGACATCGGATACTTTTTATCCCGGAAAATAGACCTGTTCCTGAGGGATAACTCTTTCAAGCCACTAAACCGATTTTAATGAAATTTGGTACAGATATAGAATTGAGCTCGGGAAAGGACATAGGATACTTCTTATCCCGGAAAATAGACCTGTTCCTGAGGGATAACTCTTTCAAGCCACTAAACCGATTTTGATGAAATTTAGTACAGATATAGAATTGAGCTCGGGAAAGGACATAGGATACTTTTTATCCCGGAAAATAGACCTGTTCCTGAGGGATAACTCTTTCAAGCCACTAAACCGATTTTGATGAAATTTGGTACAGATATAGAATTGAGCTCGGGAAAGGACATAGGATACTTTTTATCCCGGAAAATAGACCTGTTCCTGAGGGATAACTCTTTCAAGCCTAAAAAACTAAACCGATTTTGATGTTTGGTACAGATATAGAATTGAGCTCGGGAAAGGACATAGGATACTTTTTATCCCGGAAAATAGACCTGTTCCTGAGGGATAACTCTTTCAAGCCACTAAACCGATTTTGATGAAATTTGGTACAGATATAGAATTGAGCTCGGGAATGGACATAGGATACTTTTTATCCCGGAAAATAGACCTGTTCCTGAGGGATAACTCTTTCAAGCCACTAAACCGATTTTGATGAAATTTGGTACAGATATAGAATTGAGCTCGGGAAAGGACATAGGATACTTTTTATCCCGGAAAATAGACCTGTTCCTGAGGGATAACTCTTTCAAGCCACTAAACCGATTTTGATGAAATTTAGTACAGATATAGAATTGAGCTCGGGAAAGGACATAGGATACTTTTTATCCCGGAAAACAGACCTGTTCCTGAGGGATAAGGTCAAATTTTGTTATATGTAGTTGATAGATTCGTTATATTTTATGAAGCGATTTTTATGACTCTTTTTAGGGTTCCGAAGTCAAAACAGAATTCTCATAGTTTCATCATGCCCGTCCGTCCGTCCGTCCATCCATCCGTCCGTAGCATAGCGCAGAGGCCCTTAGTGCTAGAAAGCTGTAATTTAGCAAGGATATACATGTTTATTTAAACTTCTGGTAGAATAACATTTTTAAAAATATTATTTTAGGATACCTCTCCTAGAGGTAATATAGGGATAATTTTTTCCGTCACGCACCCCATAGTGCGGGGTATCGTGGAAAAGGTCTCTCAAAAATAATATGGGTCTGCTAAGTCCATTTTTCGATTGAGGGGTCTGTTTGCGAAATATTCGTAAGTGGCTATATTATTATTAGCATACGTAGTTATTGAGTTCTATAAACTTAGAACTTCGGAACCCTATATCACCAGTGACCTGATACGCTATTAGCCGGTTTTTTAACCAACTTCAAAAAAGTAGCAGGTTCTCAGTTCGACTGTTATAAAAAAAATTAACTTTAACATAATTTGAAAAATCAATCTTTAAAGGGTTAATTCAGGGAATGTTTATACGAAACTCCGTCATTTTTAGGTTTCTGAAGTAAAATCGGAACCCTAATAGCTTCGTCATGTCCGTCCGTCAGTCTGTCCGTCTGTCCAAAGCAAAGCGCCGACACCCTTGGTGCTAGAAAGCTATAATTTGGCATGGATATACATATTTATTAAAACTCCAATATCGTAGAATAAACTACTGAAAAAACTTTTTTTTTCGTGGTACCTCCACTACAGGTAACGTGAGCGTTATTTTTTTATTCATCCCTATAGTGTGGAGTATCGTTGAAAAGTTTTTTCAAAAATATTATGGGTCTTTTGAGACCATTTTTGGATGTAGAGTTCCGTTTGCGAAATATTTGGCTTGAAAGTGCTAATTTTGGGTACCCAAGTCAAGTCAAGTGTCCCCCCTAACGGATAAACGGTTGGAGTTGGACAAGTGAAAAAATTCTCAAAAATAGGTTATAAGATGGATTTATAAGCAAAACTATCAAGGCTATGTTAACATAAGTATCGTAGTTAATGAGTAATAGTCAATAAACTTACTACTTTGGAACCCAATATTGCATGTGGCCTGACACGCATTTGCCCGGTTTTTTAAGGTAAAACTGTGAAAGTTGGTAGTTAGTATGTAATCTTACATAAAACAAATATAACTGTAACATGATTGTTTGGTAATACATTCCCTAAGGGCTAAAACTAGAGGTTGTAAGTTTAGAGTATGTTTGGAGTAAGAAGTTGTAAAACGAACAGATGAGTCACCTCATGGTAAGTGGTCACTTTCGCCAATGTACATTAGCAACGCTAAAGGAATCACTGATTTGCTGCTGCCCAAAAAGAAAAGAAAGATATTTTTTTTGTGTATTCTGTAAAATTACAATGTAAACTTAAAATTCAAAAACTCTCAGGCCCTGACTTAAACCTCTAAATTCTAAAAAGTTCAATTATTTTGGGACCTTTCCTATGGGTGGGTCATTAATGACTCACTACTGAACACTCACTCTTGAGGACGCCTAGAGCATACTCCACCACTTTGCTCCAGTGTGGATTGGTGACCTTCCGAAAAGCCAAAAAATGACGTGCATAAGTGTATCAGTGATACCTATATGAATAAAATATTTTGACTTTGACTTTGACTTTGATGGAGGGATTAGAAATCAACCCAAGTGTCGGAAGTCATTACGCCGGGCGAGGACCTTCAATATGTCATAACGACTGTTACCTTACGACAACAACCGGGACCGACAGCCTTACGTGCCCGCCGACTGCCTTACGAAGCTCGAAGAGCTCAAGAATTTTTTGCCACTAGCGGTCACCTATCTAACTACCGACCGCACTCGCTATTGTTTAACTTCATCGATTACTATTAGAACCGACACAAGCCGCTGCGCCCGGGCTATGAATGCTTCTCCCGATGGGTAATTAATGGGTTCTATGAACATGTCACTTTTGCTGTAATTTTGGTGAAGAGTTTAGTATCTTGCTGACTACCAATCACGCTATAATATCAGATCGTAGTTATCATTTCATTATCAACACTAAAGATTTTACTCATTTTACTCATTTACATAATACGATATATGTACTAAGTATAGGTGTTTTAGCTTCAACCCATAATGGACTATTACAAGGCACGGGTCTCCTCTCTTCATAGTATGGACAAGTTTGCTGTCAATTTATGAAAAACATGTTTTATAATGAAGGGATCTTTATTTTCGGCGTACGAAGTCGCGGGTAACAGCTAGTTTAATAATAATTGATAAAATAATAATATTCTTAAAACATTTTTTCAACTTTTAGCGAAATTAAACAAAAGGGGTAATTAAAAAAAATCTGTTAATTTCTTCCAAAAAATATCCTATTTAATTTTGGGTAGATTTTATACCTCGAATAGATAAACTATGATAACAACTGGTAAATAAAACAAACAGAATGAAAATAAATGTAAAATCAAAAAAAAAAATTGAAAATAGTGCAGCAAGTCAGGTTTCTCTACAAAAACAATTGAAAAGCTAAAAAAAAAATCCAAACTGATAAGACCTGGTACTTGTTCATAGTTTTGTCCAAATAATCAATAGACGCCGGGCGGTCACTTCGCGCTGGGACACCCTGTAGAAAACGAACTATTTAAGTAATATTATGTGCGAAAATGCACAAAATGGACAAATTACACATAGTATATGGACAAAGTATACATAAATGCGATAAAATTATATGCAAAGTTCACAAACCTTTGATTAGTATAATCTGAGAGTTTAATAAAAATTTGTATAAAACCGCGTAATAACATAGTTACAATTAGAATTTTCAGGTTATTGTTCAGCAGGTCCTATTACTTCTTCTGTAGTATTTGCTAGACATCACAGGGAGGATATTTATAGCTGATATTGAGGTAATGTAGTTGCAGAAACCTGTATACAGGAAGCTACGTGCAGTCGTGTTAGATAGTAAGCTGCTAGTTAAAATAAATGAAGTATGTCGAAAAATATGTTAAGTACATAAATAATAAGTATGTTAAAATAAATTAATAAGAAAACCGCGTTGATAACTAAACATGTAATATACGAGTGTGCTTTATATACTTATTAATATTAAGTATAAAATGTAAAATTTTGATTTTTCGTTTGTAATGGATACTCAAAAAATACTGGAGCGATTCTAAAATTTTTATCACCAATAGGATGCTACATTGTTTCTAAGTAACATGGCTTTTAATTTATATTTAAAAATAGGGATCCACGTATACTAAAACCGAAGCAAACCGAGGGCGGTTACTACGTAGTAATTACTACACATTTTTGTTGTATAATCGCGTAGATCAAACAGCAAGGATTTTCCTGGTAGATCATCTGGATTGTATTTCCCAATGTACGACTTGGTTCGGACAACGTGCGTCAGAAACCTCTCTTGAAATATAAATCAGGTGCCATTGTGGTGGCAATGTAGTGACATCTAAGTGTAGAACCTTAATTGTATTGAAATGCAACCACTCAAAGAAACAGTTTTGTTAGTACCCGCTGCACGTTGAACTGATTCGTCGCCATAGCACAGTGGGCGAAAATGGCAAAAGTAAATAAAATAGTAAATAAAATAATGAATAAAATAGGAAATTTCACCTGTAAGTAGAATTAGGATACATAATATAAGATATTAAATGAAGCCCGTGGCTTCTCGCGATATCAATTTTTTATAAATCTCACGGGAACCCTGAACTTTTCCGGGATAAAAAGCCTATATGTTAATCCAAGGTATACACTATCTCCATTCTAAATTTCAGCCCGAAATAGGATTTCCTAACTTCTATTACTTCACTCTTCCACAATAGACTGTAAACGATTTCTCCCATTTCACTCGTACCGCAAGCCGCGTTAAGGAAGTCCGTTCCAATTTTACATAACTTACAATGAGTGCATTATGTACCGATCTACGTACCAGCCTATATTTAGCTAACCTGATTCCCGTGGACCAACATTGTATTCAAGAAAACTACATACTAAAACTGAAAAATAATATTTTTTGATATGAATGATTTAGTTTCATCCACTGTGCGCCACCACTTGGCCGCTCGCACGTACTACACGCACGATCTCACCAATAAGCCAATACCACATGTTATTAGGAAAATAGAATTAACTAGTTGTGTGACTTATGTTACGTAATAGTCGACATTCTGACTAGTTTAACATTTTTGATGTTTATATTTTAACGAATCCTGTAATTGCTACCACCTATCTTGGATTAGCGTTGTCACAGACTAGATGGCTAGTTGATATAAGATATATTATCAATTATTTATAATATTTATGTAAACAAATCACCAAAATGCAAGTTTTTAAACGTTAATATATCAATAACTGTTTAAGCTTCATATTATGAAATTTTAAATTCTAAATAAGCTAAGGGGCTTGAATAAATATGACTTTGATGTAGTTATGTAGGTTGAATAGATCTCGAGCTGTGAAGGGGTTAGAACTCAGAAGTAGCTCGAAATAGTTTGTGTAATATTGTACACGTCGCTGCGTCCGTGTCACCAGTTCTTTTGCTTTGAACTTGGCTGGAAACGATGCCGCGTGTCTAGAACAATTTGTGTGCGTAACGGAAAACAAATATTTAATAACTAAATTCTCTAATTATAAACTTGATAATCTAGAATCTTTGCAAATGTGAAAGGGAAAGGACCGTCGAGTCGAGTCAATATAAATATGGGATTTTTCAAAGCACGCATTGAAATAGTTCGCAGAAAACGTAAAATAAATACAGCGTATGACGCTACTGAATGATTTCGTGGAGTAGTTAAATTTTATTTATACCTATAACCACAGAATACTTAATAATACGGTCTATATGAAACGTTGACAATATAAAATGTAGTTAGTAGAAGTGTTAACAGGAAAATGCATAGATGCATTTTCAAACAATATGGTTTTTTTTTTCAACGCTCCGGTAATACATAAGGTTGACGACCCGTGTGGCGCAATGGTTACCATGCCGGATCGCCGCGCCAAGGGTCCTGGGTTCGAATATGTAAATTTACAAATTTCATTACTTCATGAGTTTATAGTTTTATATAAACTAAAGTGAGTTTTACAAAGTTATTTATAGTTATTATTAGTTATTTATAGTCAGTAGTTATAGCATTTTCACGATACAAGAACAATTGTAAAACACAATGATTTTTCTTTTGTGCGCTCTTAATTTTATTGCAATATTCTTTATTTGCGTAACTCTCGATTGTCATTTCCCCAAATATTAGGTGTACTCGTAATACTCGTATATCAAACAATGTGCATAGATTGTTGCTAGCTTACTATTTTGCTAACTTAATATTTTTGTGCTATAAAAATAACATCAGATCATTGCATCGGATTACTTATTTCCAAAACCGTTTCCATGATATTTGCTATGATATTAGCGATCAGCTGCACGATTTTCGGGCTTGCTATACATTATTTATTACCGTTTAGAAGTCGTTGTCGATCAGATATCATTGTATCGTATTGGGCATTGTATCGTAGACGACATCTCACACCCAGCCTTGCCTCCTTGCCAATTTGCCTCTCGACAACATACAACGTATCTAAAAATTTCATTATAGTTGCTAATTAAAGTGGCCAAAGGATAGGTAGAGCGCGTTTTTATTTTATGGTTAGTTCTGTTAGAGTTAGCTGGTCGGGCCTGTAAGCAGTGGCGGTACAGCCATACAAGCCAAAAAGCCCAGCTTACTATCATTGCTTTACTATCATCGCTCTGCAGCTGTTAACACTCATATTATTTGTTGGTAAATATTACACGTATGGAATAGTGTTCTGTGTTGTCGGACCAAAGTCCGGAGATCCTGGGTTGTATGGCACAACTGGGCTTGCCTTGTTCTAACGACCTGGGCACGCCACTGCATGTAAGCCCTCCTGCAATACGCACGGGTTTCAATTGGGTGGTACTGAGTCCATTAGCAGGACAAGCACTGGACATTGGCTTGGACTCTAGATGGATGGAGCCTCTTATATCCCAATGATGAGATAATATAGATCAGTCTTTTCTGTCAATCACCAGGGTGTATAGCGAGTAGGGAAGTTTGGCTTAGACTGAAAGATAGTTTAGGCGGTGGGCAAATCAGATTTTTTGCGGCCTCGGACTTCTGCTCTTCCTGTTCCAATCGGTATTCACACACTTACATCCCACAAATATTTTATTAGGGTATATGAGTAGGTAATAGACGAAGCTTTGCTCCCTATCGCCGGTACACAAGACATAAAATATTCTTAGCAAACAAATACGTAACAACTGCGCCGCAATCCCAGTAAAAATACGTGGAAATGTGATTCGCACAGGCGGCTCCGGTCACGGGATATACTGCTATAGTAAACAACTATTGTATTGTGAGACTTCCGACTTCCGAGGACATGTGACTTTTGTAGTTGGCACGCTGGAGTTACGAGAACATGATTTATAAGCTTGTGAGCTTAAACTAAAGTGGAGTAACTTATTAAATGAATACGTTTTTCGTCAAAAGACTTGAATGTATACTGTGACTTGTGAGAGAGCAATGACGGCCCATGCGATCGCCATGCATGAAAATAACAGCCTATTTGAAGCCTGTTTTAATTTTAATCCAATGAATATTTGATTTCAAATGATTTCAAATATTCATTTGATTAAAATTAAAACAGGCTATGACGTCAGCTCATGTCCTTACGTTGAAAATCGCTGGGCTCCCTACCAAGCAGTTTAATTAAGACGGTTTTTTTTTCAACGCTCCGGTAATACATAAGATTGACGACCCGTGTGGCGCAATGGTTACCATGCCGGATCGCCGCGCCAAGGGTCCTGGGTTCGATTCCCAGCGAGGCGGAAATTTGGATGATGAGTTTGAATTTCTGTTCTCGATCTGGGTGTGAGTGTTCTTGTCTGTGTGTTGTGTTGTCCCGCGACACAGGGAATCCTAGTGTAGGAAGTGTGTGTGAAGCGTTATTATGAATCTGTTAATTTTCACCTATTTTATTTATTTGTCCTAGATGTAAGTGGACCCGGGCCTTTGTTAGGCTTGCGTGGGGACACAGGTCCAACACGTAGAGGCCCCTTTGAGAAACAATAAATTGCGTGTGTGGACACAAGGTGGATACTATCATCGATTGCACAATCTGATACACCCGAAGATAGTCCCCACCGTGTGCATAGCAACTATTTTGAATCTACAAAAACAAATCAATCTGTACTAATACTGGGCTATTGGGATGAAATTTCGAGAGACTGGTTCATGGGTTATGGGAAACTATGGACACCTGCCTTTTAGACTGTGTAACAACTGAAATATTATTATAAGATACTTACTTACGCCACGAAACGAATGATGCCTTTGGTGTTGTTGATGTCCATGGGCGGCGATAGCCACTTACCATTAGGTGGATCGTCAGCTCGTTTGCCGGCTATTTCCATAAAAAAAAACTTAAGATGTTACTGATGTCCATGGGTACCACGACCGCCCACCATCAGCCGCAGTCAGGTCGCCCGTCAGCTCGTTTGTCGGCTAGGCTAGTGACATAAATACTCGAATCAAGCCGTGCAAAGTGGACTTATTTCTTAGTATTTACGAAACCTAATTTTAATGCGAAGAACGTTACGTGATAGCAGTTCCAAGAATTTATTGAAAATATTTTATTATGAATGTTATCAAAAGGTTACATCAATGAACTACATACATACATAATGCATACCTACTGGGTTAACCAAGTTATTTCCGTAACTCAGAAGTATAAGCGGATAGCAAGAAATTCACTGGAAGTTTTAGGAATATAAAGGTAATGCTATCAAAACCGTTTTATCCTTATTTACTTAATGGTGTCTATATAGTGGCTTCAAGGTGCTTCAAGCGCCACAGACGTCATACATCGCAGGATGTTTTTAGAAATATGAATCTCTAACTCTAACGGCTTTGAAGTTGGCCGCATAAAATATCATTGGCCGCAATGTGGATTTTGGCATGGAAATATGGAAAACGCGACACAGAAAAAACATTTTGCAAACGAGGCATCTTGCCAAATCTAAGTTGCTTCTTTCTTTAAGGTATTTTATAATTAGTTTGTTATGTTTAGTGTGCTTGATGCATATTTGTGTAATCATAGAAATCATAACTGGTAGTCCGGAATGGCTTTAACCCATTAATGGCCCACTACTGGGCACGAGTCTCTCCTCTTGAGGAGGCCTAGAGCATACTCCACCATTCTGCTCCAGTGCGGATTAATGGTTAGTGGCCAACCCGAGTGTTGAAAGTTTTCAAACCGCCCGAGGGCCTCCGACATGGCTTAACGACTGTTATCTTATGATAACAACCGGGATCGGGACCGTGCCCCCTGAAGCACAGAAATGCTCAAGAATTTTTTGCCACTAGCGGTCATCCATCCAAGTACCGACCACGCCCGCTGTTGCTTAACTATGTCGATCACTTAGGATCGACGCAAGCCGCCGGGCTGTGAGCGCTTCAGGTAGTCCGCAATAATTTAATGGAATCCAGTCAAGTGCGAGTCCTACTCAAACTTTATTAGGTGTTACTAGTCTACTGGGAAAATTAAATTATCTTAATCTTTTTTGCCCTTCAATTTTTAGTCCATCTGAGAACAATCCCTCATAAACAGCTGATATTAGGAAAAAACTAACAAGGTCTTTAGTTTGTTAACTGTCACGAGATATGCAAATGGCTACCGTTATTTTTCGGTACGGTAATCAATCTCAAGAAATAAATATAAAATTAAAAAAATACTTTCCCCATTACTGCTGGATGAAGGGAATGTGTGACGGATTCGATTATTACCGGTCGAAACGTTTATGAGACTGTTTGTTTGTTTGCTAAATTTTGGCACGATTAGACGTAACGTAATCAGTCCACCCTGGGATTAATAGAAAGACATAAATATAGCAATGATATTTAAAAAATATAGATACGTCATGCGAAATTGCTTACAAATTAACCAAAAAATCTGTTCCGAAAAGAGCACACACACACGTTTATCTGTTGTTTCACTACACCAATCACACTACAATAATACACGATGGCATTTTAACGTTGTATGTCAAATCTCTAGCACTTCTGACAACAACAAAAGCATGCCTATCGTCTTGTATTCACAGAGCGACGACGAGCAGACGTGGTTAATTGACTGCTCTTACGATCTTCATCTTCGGCGCGCTAGTGACATATCTACCTCTTTTTTACTTATAATATCATTGAAATATAGATATAGACGAGTAGTACAACGCACATAAATGTATAGAGGCTGGTGACATGCCAATACAAGTGAGTCACATATATGCATACCCTGGTGCCGAACCCAGGACCCTTTGACAAGTAGGGTCACTGTCACTAATTCCCGAGCTGCAACCAGCCAGCCACTCAACGCCAGGTGCATTGTGTAGCCGCATAACAATAAAAATTGTTACGCTTCCTACAAAATGAATGGGAGAAAGTATTTAGTAAACACACGAATATTATAAAACGGGAAGCCGAAGTCAAGTGATACGTGGCACATGTGACGTTAGGGTGCGGCGACATCGTGCTGAACGTTTAAAGCTAAATAAAATAATAGTATTTATTTATTTTTAACATTTCTATATAAATATAACAGGTAAAATCTAATGCATTTGTACAGAGTTTATATATATCAATTTAGTCAATTTAGTCACAATATTATTATTATATTTTTATAAGTTTTTTATAGTTGATTTGGGATAACATACAATTACGTCCAGAGGTAACTTAAGGACATTTCATAAAAAAATAATGAGTGCTTTAACATCGTTATTGAATCCATTCCGTACGGTGTTAAGTTATTCTCCTATTATGTTTGTTACTAATAAACTTTAATAAATAAGCGGCTTACTGGTGTGAAAACTGTTATTTACTCCATTACTTATAATGACTAGTAAAAAATTATAGAAATATATTGAAAAGATGTGATTGTGAATGCTGCAAAGAGACAATAGAAATTGCTCTTTTATATAATACTAGTTTTTATCTTTTTATCGTATCGAGAGAAATGGAACGCCAAAATTTTCGTGCGTTGGTGCGTAAGGAGCGTTCCTTCTGGACGCAACGATCGCGCGTGATACGCTCGAGAGAATCGCGGCGAATTCGCCCCTTCTGGACAAGGTCTGAGGGATATGTTTCATCAAACAAAATTTTCTATTTGTGTAAATTAAAACGTAAATTGTAAATTTAACTATTCATCTATCTCCGTCATAGTGAATATGATAAGAAAGATAAATTAATCTGGAATAATCTTTTCATTTGCATATGAAATTGTCTCGTGCATAAACCTCGTTAAGCTTATTGTGGATGGGTCCTTACCAAATCCTTCAAACCAATAACAACCAGACGCATACTTACTAAGGTTCAATTCTGAATGCGCGGTCGATGAATAAATACTTAAGCTTCTTACACATTATCCCCACATTACTTTATCGGCCCCCCACTCAGTTAAGTCGCTGTACTATTTGTCCAGATAAGTCCCGAATGGTATTTTGTAATGGCTCCATGTGATTACGTGTGTGATAGTGTTGTTGTCACTTAGTGCCGACGGGGCCGTGTGGATGAATACCACGCCTGTTTAATGTGTTAAGAGGCAACGAACGAGAGAAGGCTTAAAGTACAGCAGTTGGAACGTTGTCCTCTCGTATGTGGTGACCGGCTTTGAATCCTGCTATTTAAAGGAGAATGTTAATAACATTTTAAATAGCACTTGCGTCGGTAAAGGAGAACTTAGTGAGGATACTTACGCACCTGAGAGTTCTCCGTGATGATTTATTATATGATGACTACAATAAATTGCCCGCGTCGGTATTCCCGCTCGATTATAATGTGAGTGTCTTCAAGGCAAGAGTGAATAGGCTTTTACTAAGTTAATGCGCTTTACCACCAATGACTACATCGCCACTTACCATCAGGTGGGATTGTAGTCAAGCATTAACTTAAAAGATATAAAAAAATCACTCGAGTGGGGCAATTATGGATAAATAGTTAATCCTTACAACATTTTGCATTTGAACCAAAACAAGGTTATCAGAAGCTTATTACTATACTGCAGAATTTGGTGCATTCGAAAGTGGACAAAGATTAGATATACCTATTTTATGATACAAAAAATACTTGAGGAAGTATTTCCAATGTTTTCTTTGAGCAAGTATTTGTATTTAATTTGCAATAATCTAATCAAAGTTAATCATTTTTAAAACTGAAAACCGGAATACTTATCGGAATTTTCCATCAACGCCGGGTGCGTCTGTGTGCGTTACCCGGAAACCTCAATAATATCAGATAGTCTGTGTTTTGTTGGTTATCGGTTCCGGGAAACTATAGCTACAAGAAAGTACCTGCTATTTGATTGATCTGTGCTGACATTTTGATCTATCTGGTATCAAAAACGCTTTATGGGATTAAACATATTCATTCAACTTTCTTATCATTTTAGGATAACAAAACCGAAGCATTTTTATAACACTGTGTTTCACACGAGCTGTAAAATAGTAGATAATACCCGTGACTTAAATTTCTCAGTGAATTTTACCTAATTCTAGCTAACCAAGTGCCATGAAATAATAAACCAATTAATAAACCAACCTCGTTTCAAGAGTGCGTTCTCAGATCTTACAAATGTTATATTTGCAGGTGTATGTCGGCGGAGTTCCACCATCGCACTGATTGGAGCCATCCATATCGAATGTATAAAGAAAACGATTCAACACTTTCAACACTTTTATTTGTAATTTGCACACACTATTTAAACACTAGCAATATGAACACAGTAACAGCTTACACACTTATTTGTAATTTGAACTTATAAACAGTTATTCGGGCAGAGTAACAGCTTATACTTTAGCTCAAATGCGAATCATCCTGCTCCGATAGCGTGCGGACTTAAATACAAAACAACCCCACCATTACTTCCCTCACGCCACCTATTTGCATGACAGAAGTGACGTAATTTGCTAAGTGATCTAGATAAATATATTTTTAAAAATACAAAAATAATCATTTTAATTTAATAGCAATTTTTATAATTTATTTTATATTACATTTCTGAATTTCAAAGAAACCGGAAGTTAGCAACTGTACAATCGATACGAGATACGAATTAAACATCAGTATTAAATCAACTGAATAAAATTAACATCGAGATACGAATTAAACATCAGTATTAAATCAACTGAATAAAATTAACATTATTTTGCTTAATTTCTTAATCACAAAAGGCTCGCCGCCCATATGTACGATTTGACATACTTAGTTCATCATTTAAAACCGAATTTTGAGGTCGCAGGAGAGAATTGACAAATAGTTTCAACTACTAAACCCAGTTGAAAGTCCTCTAGTACAAAAGCTCTGAGTTTGTATCCTCCAAACCAAACACCTCTCGTTTAATGGTAAAGTATCAGAAACTATCACTTGTTTCGTAAGGAAACCTGAACACCTAAGCGGTCTTCAAAGATAAATTTGGTACACAAACAACAGAAAAATTCTAAAACTTAGAACTTTTACCCCCTAACCCCTTAAACTAGGGGATGGAAGTTTGTATGAAACTTCCGAAAATTTCGATGTTAGAGGTCTAAAATAGGGATACACGCTATACATCGATGTGTTAAAAACACTCGATGTAAAGTAAGGAAACATCGATTCAATCCGATGTTTTTTTAATACGTCAACATCGAGTAAGCATCGCTGTTTTTTATTCGATGCATCGAAGAGGCAAACCTACAAACAGCGAAGCGTTTCTTTAGTTTTTGGACATCAAATTCACTGTCGATGACCTTTTTTTAGTCCCAACGCTAGTAAAAATAAAAACAATCGATGTATGGAAACATCGATGTATTTTGTGAAACATCGTTTATTTCAATGTCCATTCCTAGTCTAAAAATTCATTAACGTACATTTCCCGGTCCTTGTTTATAAATAATAAAATATATATTTCAGGATTTTAAGTAAATCACCCCCACACTTTAAATTAGGGAATGGAAGTTCGTATGGGTTTTCAATATACATATTGTCATACTTAAAAAAATAAATAAAATCCCACTAAACACATTTTCATGTCAAATGACGCCAAGACGAACCCATATTATGGCTAAACATCAAAAAGTTATCAGATCTCATGTAGAGCCAACCTCTCACTCTACAAGCTCTATCTTCACAAACTCTACACCTTAGTCAAAAATACATACATATGGGCTAGCTGCTTGCTTGCAGCATAACATAGCTGTAAAAAGTAAGTAAGATCGTCGAGGCAACCGCAAACAAAAATCCCCTGTTTTACTATTGTGGTGGACATAAAATTATGACGATGTTTCAGGTGACGCATGACATGGTGACCGTAAAACTTATTTTAAGAATATAATTTGCATCTGGCACCCGAATGATCCTAAATGACGATGACCTTGTCTTTGTACTTGTTATAACCCCGCTGATCATCAAATGCAGATAAGATTCATGAGATCCCCTTTCAAGGTAGAGCTCCTTGCAGTCATGTGAGGATTATGTTGTTTTCGGTTTGATGCCAGCAAAGTGAGATATTTACAGTGTAAATTACGATTGAAGTAGTTAAATTACGAATTGTTGTATGTATAATATTGTTTTATTTATTGTTTATAAAAATTCTTATAATCTTTTTATCAGCTGCAAGTCGCGATAGATAATCTCAATTATAATTTCATTACCCTTTTGTTTCAGTGGCCTAATAATGATTAGACACGCCACCTGACGGTAAAGGTTATCGTTAATGGACATACTTACATACTTACCTATACATCTGTGACATTAAGTGCAAGATTATCGCCGATTCGATATCAACGGAAGAAAGCGGGAAACTGGTGTTTTAATCAAAATAACTGTTAGTTTCTAATTATTGTTTTCGTATATGTATGTTCAATAGTGTAGTGTTCCGTAGTACTAAATATCCCGAGATTATAAGGTAATTTGAACGCGAATTTACTCAAACTACTAATTCATTTTGATTTGTAACTACAGAACTAAACATGTTATGTATCCCCAATATATACTTTTCAAATAAAGTTTAATCTATTATAACTTAAGAAAACTCATAATTTCCATGTAGGTACCATAAAGAGAAATGTGAAACAATGGTCGCCAGTTCCGGTGGTCCCGTGATAAATGTAATCGATAAGTTACAGGATTATGTCATTTATGTCTTCGGTGACAGTCAGTAGTCGGCACTCGGCAGCGTCACAGCGCTCCTGCAGGGTTTATCCAGTCCCTGTCGTCGTAACGTACACCATCATTAATTAGACCAGATTACCGCCGTGACGGACACCAACGATATCAACTACCTATTTTGTAAGGTACTTGATATCGAGAAACGTCAATGAGAGCTGTCTTGGGCATTATTAATAGTATGGAAATACGTTTGACGGTATACATTGTTTTTTTAATCATTTCTACGACGAACGGACATTTACGAGTATGTAGTAGGCATACACGATACATATCTACATACATACGTACATACATACATAGATACATACTAATTGGTCACATCACAGCAGACTATGGACAAAAAATCCACCTCCTGTTTTCTCAGATGCGTTCTGGAGGGTCTCCAGACCAGACGACTGGTGTCAAGAGGTAGTCTATAGGTGGCTTAATAACTGTAACTGTCTTTATTTTTGCGTAATGTTACAAAATAACAGAAATAAATCAGTAACGATAACAATATTTCTCCCCTACATAGGCCCCCCCTCTAAGTTTCACGACGGGACGTTCTCATATCACTGCAAAAATATTACTTTATTTAATATAACTAGATATACTGTAGAAATTGGCCAAGCATCATGGAGATTTTTCATATTTCTAAGATTACGGGTGATATCGGGCAAAAATAAATATGACGATTGATTACTTATCTTCTTCTGCGTAAACCTGTTTT